>CM066567.1:14942695-16142695 GCA_033816785.1 Picus viridis
ATAGTTGCAGCAGAAGAGGCACTGGCCTGCCTTCTCCTGGCTGCTGCAGCCCAGGGTCTGCTGTATTCAGGTAAGACAGAGATAAAGGTGATTTTGCCTGAGGAACTCTGCCTACATCTGCATTACTTGTCTCTGCTGCACATGCAGAGAGACAGGAAAGTACTGTCACAACTTCAGTTACCTCAGCCAGAGCTGCAAGAGCTGATGTCCAGACACTCCCTTTCCCACCTCATCTGCCTTCTTTCAAACAAAGTGTTGCAAAGCAATGAGCCTCACATGTATCTTTGCTTGGGACAGTGATACATATCTTTATTTGAGGTGAAGGTCAGAATTACTTACCAAAGATAGTTTATTCCTACTCAGTATCATACATTGTATTTTTAACTCGGTATTATTCTTAGTAACAGTGGTTAATAAAAAATCAGTATTAGAAAATTGTGGGTATAGAACATTAACATGGATTTTACATGTCAGTCACATGAATGACATCCAGGTGGATTACATTTCTATAATGTAAGTTATGCAAGTCCATAGGAGGGCCACAAGGATGATTGAAGGGCTGGAGTACCTCTGCTATGAGGATAGGCTGAGGGAGCTGCAGTTGTTCAGCCTGGAGAAGACTCTGGCGGAGAGGCCTTACAGTTGCTTTCCAATACCTGAAGATATCTTACAGGAAAGCTGGAGAGTGACTCTTCATAAGGATGTCTAGCCACAGGACTAGGGGGAATGTTTTTAAGCTGAGGGAGAGAAGGTTTAGACTAGACCTTAAGAGGTCACTTCCAACCCAAGCCATCCTATGATTCTTTGATAAAAGAAAGGTTCTGGCCCATAGATATATTCTGGCACAAAAACCCCACAGCCAATACCAAAACCAAAAGAAATCATCACCGCCAAAAAAGCCCAAACGAAAACCCAACCAACCAAAAAAGTAAATTCTGTCAGCTGAGAACAAGAAGCAGGATTTACTGGGATCCAACTTAGGAGTACAGGGAAGACTGCTAAGTACTCCTTGTACTCTCTAGTATTTACAATGGCAAGGATGCAGGGTGGTTTAGTTCCTTTACTATGCTGCTGTGGGCAGGATGTGTGCTTCTCTCTCTTCTCCCCATGTGCGGTCACTGTAGTGATTCGCCATTGGAATGGGCTGCCCGGGGAGGTGGTGGAGTCGCCGTCCCTGGAGGTGTTCAAGAGGGGACTGGATGTGGCACTTGGTGCCATGGTGTAGTCGTGAGGTTTGTGGTGACAGGTTGGACTTGATGATCTTCGAGGTCTCTTCCAACCTTAGTGATACTGTGATACTGTGGTCTGAACCATTTGGGAAGGATTCTTTTTCTAGACATCCACATCAGTGCACATGGATAACAGTGGGTTTACTCTTGCTAAAGACACAATCTCATTGGTACCAGCTTCAGAAGCATCCTGTGCTATTGCTGTTGGTTTAAGTTGGAATTTATTTTCCCAAACCTTTTTGCTCTTGGGCTGGGTGAGGGAAGGGTGTCTCTCTCTTTCCTCCTTTATTAAAGCTGCTGCTTTCAATATGTACTCATGACACGTAGGAATATCTCTTTCTTGACATAAAACCATTTTGCTCAGATTGCTTTTAACTTTCACATTTAAGATGTAACCTGGAAGTTCCCTGGCATAGATTGACGTAAAAGACAATGAGACATGAAAGGCAATCAGGTAAATAAGAAAATTATTATTTACTAATTTTTACAGTGCCTATTGTCATGGCAGCTTGGCAAGGGATTAGAAAGATTTAAATATAAATTAGATCTGTCATTCTTAAAACTAAAAGGAGTTATTCAAAATTGTAGGGGAAAAAATAGGGCAAAAGAGCCATCTATATTAACTTTAAAACCTTAGATCTGAGTCCTGGAAGGCACTGAGTGCAAACCACATTGTAGGAGGGCTCCCAGAGGAAAGCTGTGCTGCCCATCACAGGATTTCTTCAGCCTGCACAAAGGAGCACAAGGGAGACATAGCCTTGCATATGCTAATGTGCCAGAACAGGCAAAATCATCGCTGCAGGAGTGTAGTACAGTGTCCAAACTAAAAGCTCTGCTGAGACAGCAAGAGCGCAGCTGCTCTGCAGAACTGAGCATGAGACCAAAACCTGCCAGTTTGATCCATGTGGGCCTTGAGGCTTAGAAGGTGAAGTACAGAAATATCCCACATGTGCACCAGCTCAGGCCCTGAAAGTAGTTCAGACAAACTATAAGTGAGCTGTGCCAAATAGATACACTGCAGTTTTTCATGTTTTACCACTTTCAAGATCCAGGCTGGTGTCTGCATTTCATTGTACTGTGCACCATTTTGTGTACTGTATTGTGCACTGCACTGAGAGGACAAAGGACAATAGGTACAAGTTGGAACACGAGAGGTTCCACCTCAAGACAAGAAGAAGCTTCTTTACAATGAAGGTGACAGAGCACTGGAGCAGGCTGCCCAGAGAGGTTGTGGAGTCTCCTTCTCTGGACACTTTCCAAACCTGCCTGGATGTTAATATATGTTGGAAATTAGAGAAAACTCTTTTTTTGGGCTCCATTACATAATACAGTCATACCCACAGGGTAGCCAAGTGCCACAACAAACAGCAGGAATCTTCAGAATGGCAATAAGGGTCTCATGTATTCAGGGGATGCTTCCACTTGGAAAGTTGATGCATATATAGGAAGGAAAATATTCTTTCAGGCTAAATGACATCATGTTTCCAAGCTTCCTTGTTCTGATATGTGTTTAACCTACATCCTAGGGCAAAGCATGGGAGTGTCTCTTCCCTAGAGCCCTGGTTATACAGTAAGAAAACCTGGTGACAGAGGCCACAATGAGACTATGCAAATTTAAGTCATCTCCCTGACACACACGCTCAGAGAGTACTATTTGGGGATTTCCATAGTACATGCTTGTTGATCAGATCTCATGCAGACCTCAGGCCCAGAAAAAAGAGTTTCACGAGCAAATAAGGTAGCTCCTTTAAGCAAAAGGGAACGCAGGCCATGATGGCCCATCTCTGCGGGGAGCTGGACCCTGTATCAGATAGGGAGCCTGGGTGGAGTTAGCCATAGTTTTCCAAAGTTTTAATGCCCTTCTCTGCTGACAGATGAAGGGCCAGGAAGGTGAGATTCATCTCAGTGGAATCAGACTGGCAGGAGAACAAGAGATGTGCAGAGAAAAGGGAAAGGAGCTACCACATCCTCAGCTCAGCTTTGTGCCCCCCTTCACTAAGGGCTCTAACCTGTGGCACTGTCTACCGTGGCACCGCTGAGGGAAGCCCTTCTCATGAAGTGAAGTGTGAACATAATAAGAGCAAGAAGTTTACTGGCAGAAAGTGGAAGGTTGTTTAATTACTTTTATGTAGGGCTTATATTCTACATCTGCTATGAATGCCCCAGTTGTCCTGCCTGAACCTCTGTGAGGCAAGTCAGAGGGCCAAACCTGCTGCTTAGTTTAGTGATCTCAAAGTGCAACCTTGGCATCTCCTCACCAGTGGATGATCTACTTTTGTGACCTTGATTCCTGCCCAGCATGGATATGCTGCCTGGGGGCAATGCAGAATGGAGTTTTGCTTCTCTCTACCCCTTTTCTGCATAGCCATGAAAAAACCCCCACCTTTTACCTCTATTTGTCAAACCATTTCTGCACCAAAAAGCATAATTAAGTAAAACTATAAAATATTTCCTACTTTAGAAAAAAACCCAAACCCCACAACTCTTTCAAAGTATTTGTTCAGTAGACAACAAAACCTGGTGTATGACCTCTGACAGATAATGTGTTGTTACACTACTTACTGCAATCAGCTGTGACAGGAGACAGCTTTAACCAACTACCCTGTAATTATGCTAAGGTTTTTACCAAATGACAAATCCCAATTGGCTGGGCCAGAGCCCTGCCTTTCCAGACAAGGCTAATTATTTTGTCCACTCACCTGTTCTTTCACTTCAGCAAGTTTTGACCTGTGGAATCACATAGGTGAGTGTTTTCTGCCTATTTCTATGGTGCTCAATTTTTTTCCCTAATTTGAAAGCTAAATCTCTGAGAGGGAAGCTGAATTTTGGTAAAGACTTTTCAGACTGATTGTCAGGAATTATGAGGTGTAATAACCACTGTTATGAAGTGTGTGTGATGCTATCATCTGTTTCTTTCCCTCAGCATGTTTTAACTTCATTTTCAGAGCAAGTGATCCACTGAACTAGAATACAAAAGATTACTTACAAACTGCTGATATATATCTTCATGAGTACTGAGCAACATCTATGTCTCCATACCGTAAAAAAACTGCTAAACCAATTTTACTTTAAGTAACACTTGTTTCGAGCTTTTTAGGTTAAATTTTAAGTCCGGGCAATTTTTTTGGAGGGAGGTGGAGGGGTGGGAATAAGTGTCATTTACAGGTAAGAGTAGGCTAAGGGAGTTTTGCTTCTTTAGGAGTCTACTGTAATAAGCTGATGCTTGGGGCAATTTAAGAAGGAGTTGCTTATCTTTAGTGAATGCCCCTAGAAGTCAGGGTGAAAGAAAAAAATCACCTGGATGTTTTCAGCCTTTCAACTCGGCAAATTACATGGTGCAGCGTGATAGCTATTTTTATATGAAACCAGATGGACAAGGCGATCCACAAAATATCTGAGGTTTGAGTCAGAGTTGGTTATAAACGATTAAGTGAATGCTGGGCAGTCTGTGCACAAGTGTAGGTTGGCATGTGTCTCTATTGAAGCCTCCAAGGAGGAGAAATGTGAGCCTCAGCTCCCGCAGAAAATGGTCCAAACTTGCTCTCATAACATGCTAGACATTAAGATCTCTTATCCTGAATAGCAGACTAACAACAGACTTCACCGTGTCTCTCGGCTTCACTGTTTGGAGAAAATTTGCGAGGGTTTGCAGGTTATTGCAGTCACAAGAGGACACGGTGATGATGTTGGGTATCCTGGCTGTTTGTGCCTAAGGACTGCACCAGTTTTGCCTCCCTAGCACTGGCAGGTCCAAGCAAACAGAAACTGCTGTTTGCTCAAAGACATCAGCTCCTGCTTTCAGCTCCCTCACTGCAAATCTTTTTCCTTAGGCTTTCTCCAAGGGTTATGCTAATGTGCCTGCTCGGGCAGGTCTAACTGCGCTCGTTTCTTCTTTTCAGTTGGAACTGTTGATTCTTTGCATAACCGTTTCCCCAAACAGCGCTCGATAATGCTAATGTCTCCTTTATAAATCACCAGTGTTTTGCATAGCTTTGTACTCGCCTTTGTTTCGAGACTTTGACACCTGCCTACCCATCTCTCTCGCTTATCTCCGGGGATGGCTGAGAGATTAGTGTGGCTCCTCGGTATTAGCAGGCTTATCAAAATAACAAAAGACTATGAGGATTGTGGAGAAACGGCAGGTGAAAAAGGACACACCAGGAAAGTGAAATTATTCTTGAGGGAAGGCTGAAGGCTCATTTCTTAACTGCAGTTTTGAATTTTCCTCAGATTGTATTTATTTATACACCATCATGTGGGAGAAGGGAATATGGAATGAACTACGGTCCCAGGAGAGGGAGTTTTAAAAGAGCATTCAAGTACAGCACAAGAGAACTTGAAACTGCCTACTGTGAAGGCAGATGTTAATGTACAAAGTGGTACTGGGGTTAATAATAACATATTTCTTTACAAGGACAATTCCTTTTGAGGACACCCCTACCTCCTGTTGCTCTAGCTATGAAGTGTTGCTATTGAAGACCCAGGAACAATTTAATCCACACAGGTTGGATTTACTTGGGGATATATCATGGCTGAGGTGCCTGATGACTGAAGGAAAGGCAGTGTCGCTCCAGCCTTCAAAAAGGGCAAGAAGGAAGATCCAGGAAACTACAGACCAGTCATTCTCATCTCATCCCTGGAAAGGTGATGGAGTAGCTCGTTCTGGAGGTTATCTTTAAGCACATGGAAGGAAAGGTGGTTATCGGAAGTAGCTAGCATGGATTTACTAAGGGGAAATCATGTTTGACTTATCTGATAGCCTTCTATGGTGGTGGACTGAATGGGTAGATACAGGGAGAGCAGTGGATGTTGTTTACCTTGACTTTAGCAAGGTTTTTGATGCTCTCACATAACATTCTCATAGGCAAACTCAGGAAGTCTGGGTTAGAAGAGTGGATGGTGAGATGGATTGTGAACTGGCTGAACAACAGAACTCAGAGTGTTGGGATCAATGGTGCAGAGTCCAGTTAGAGACCTGTAACCAGTGGTGTCTCCTAGGGGTCAGTACTGGGTCCAGTCTTATTCGGTATCTTTAATAATGACCTTAAGATGAAAGGATAAAGTTTATTCTTAGCAAGTTTGCTGATGATACCAAAATGGGAGGATTGGCTGATACACCAGAAGGCTGTGTGGCCATTCAGCGAGATCTGGACAGCTGGACAAAGGGGAAACTAATGGGGTTCAACAAAAATAAGTGCAGAGTCCTACACCTGAGGAAGAACACCATCCATCAGTACAGATTAGGGGTTGACTTGCTGAAAAGCAGCTCCATGGAGAAGGACCTTGGAGTTCTGAGGGACAATAAGTTTTCCATGGGACAGCAACATGCCATTGCAGCCAAGGCCAATGGCATCCTGGGGTGCATTAAGAAGAATGTGTCCAGCAGGTGAAGGGCAGTTCTCCCACTTCAAAAGGGACACAGATATACTAGAGAGTGTCCAACAGAAGGCTATAAGAGTAATTAAGAGACTGGAATATCTCTTTTATGAGAAAAGGCTAAGAGACTGAGGGCTGTTTAGTTTTGAAGAAAGAAGTGTAAGAGGAGGTCTTATTAATGCTCATAAGTATCTGAAGAGTGGATGTTGAGAAGAAAGTTCTAGTCTCTTCTCAGTGGTGTCCTGTAATAGGACAAGGGTTAACGGATACAAACTGGAACATAGGGAATTCCACTTCCACGTATGGAAACACTTCCTTATTGCAAGGGTGAAGAAGCAAGGAACACTGTAACAGGCTGCCCAGAGAGGTTGTGGAGTCTCCTTCTCCAGAGACTCCCAAGAACTGTCTGGATGTGTTTCTGTGTGACCTGCCCTAGTTGATATTGCTTTGGCATGGCAGTTGGACTCGATTTCAGGAGGTCCCTTCCAAACCCTACCATTCTGTGATCTGCTCCCCTACTTTAACAGGAAACGACACTATCATCTTTCTTGGAGGAAAATTTTTTTAAAGGCACAGTTTTGTGACTGACAGAGTTTCATGGTCAGAATTAGCTGCTATGTTGATTTTAATACTAATTTAAATTCTGCTTTCTTTCCAATGATTAAACAATAGCCTGTTCCCTCTCTTCTGCAGATATTCATTCTCTAGAGCAATCTCGCCTCTTCCAAAGGCACAGATACTTTCGAACGCTGTAGAATTTCTTTTTTCCATATCAATCTTTAGACTGGGGTACTGATTTGCTGGAGGGGAAAAAATATTTTTAACACAGACATGAAATGCCATCTGCTTTGTTCAAAAATGTATTGCAGATAATTCTGTGCGTGAAGGCTTAGAAAGAATATTATGTACGTTTTATGCTGAATTCAGACTTCTGGTTTTACAAATAATATTCCTAGGGGAGTATGGTGGGTTGAAAATTCTCCCTCCCCCCTCCCCCCAATTAATTTTGCCAGATCAGCTCAGGTGGAAGCAAACGAAAGCTTTATTTACAAGCAAAACTACAATCTATGATGGAATGCAATCAATATGTACAAACTATACAGTATTTACAATATTTACAGATACTTCCAATTAACAAACAGTACAAGAACAGCCCAGGGGAAGCTACTGGCTTTTTCTTCTTCTGGTCTTATGGTAGATACCTCTCCCATGGAATTGTTTGGACTTATCTTTATTTTCCTTTTTACACCCAATAGTGATCTATTTACATTTTACTACTTAACTGCTCAAGATCTGTGAAAAATTTTAAAGGCATAGCCAAAAACTACCACAGGGAGACAAGGACCATACATATATATTCATAGCATATCATAATCCTCCATTTTATGGGCTCCCTTCTGATACTTTTGTCTATGCACTTGTAGGTATAGCAGTGTCTTGTCTGGAAGAGTTCACTGGGAAGATCTGGTAAACTACTTAGGAAGCCTGTTTTTGTACTGCAACTCCAAGTGCACAGTCATCTGCATTACAACTCTTTGTATAAACTGCTGTTCAAAAGAGTGAAAGTGATACTGGAACACAAGACACTGCTGCATTCTGTGATGTTATGAAAACTTTAGCTACAATTCTGTCAAGTAGTCACGAGGAGAGGTTGAATACACAAGCTAAAGCAAAGAAAATGGAAGTTTTCATTTTTTGTGGGTGTGTTTATTTTAAGGCTTTTAATTAGGATAATTCAAGAGGGTTCAGTATAATACAGTGAAAAGTACTTGACTGAAAACAAAACCAAGAAAGCCACTAGTTGCTTATATAAATTAGGCTGTGATTTGCTCAATATTCTATGGGGTGTAATACAGAAATGTGCAAATATGCTCCCAGACTGATCTGTGCTTTAATTGGTTGCATACTAATAAATAGTGGTAGATTTATGATTAGATATAATTTTTTTTAATGGTTTAGTAGTCATGAGGTCTTGGGTGACAGGTTGGACTTGATGATCTTTGAGGTCTTTTCCAACCTTATTGATTCTATGATTCTATTGACTAATACTGTGTGTTTCTTGCTATAGAGATAATGTTTGGACTTGTCTTGCAAAAAAGCAGTGGGGATTCAGCAGACTGAACATTTTGTAGAATAACCTCAGCAAGATGGATTACTGTGCAAAGTGGCACGTGACAGACTCTTGTCTTGTCCCCCGATTCCTGCACAATGGAAACTGTCATTAGAGAATCCGAGTTCTGCCAAGCCGAATTACACACAATATAGCAAGGAAGTTTTCCAAGTACTCTTGGAAATGTATTCAAATAATGTATTTGGCTAACTGTCTAAAAAACCCCAAACCCCCAAAAACTTAGAACATCAGAAAAACCTCTCAATATCTTGATAGCCTTTTTATAAAATTCAGAATTAGAATTTGTGAGAGGGGAAAAAAAAATAGAATGAACAGGATAGTTTTCCCTAACATCTCAAATCAGTCATGGAAGACTACAGTAAATATTGTAAGACTACAACAAATAATTGAGACATACGAGTAACAACATGTAGTGGATTTGCATTTAAATAATTGAACAGTAGTTTGACTAAGTCCTTTTGCATTCGTCTTTATGGGAGGCTGACTACAACCTGGATGCTTACCTCCTGAGCTGTACCTAATTGGCATATTTTGATTTCTTCCACAGGCAACAATCAGGAATGCCAGCATAGAAACTCATTTAGAGGCTTCATTTCCTCATGTACCCATTGCCCTTTACTCTGAAACAGAACTCTAGAACAGGAGTGAGCAATGATGAAAGAGATAGTTTGGCAATTCTTGATAAGGGCAACCACAGAACTGGCGTGGTGTTTGACAAACACTTCTTAAACCAGACCTGCTGGCTAAACTAGCCAGTTTTTCTGGTTTGTGTACTTAATCATAAAAAGTCCTTTCCTCTCTTTTCTTTGGGCTGAGGTATATTTAACCTGAACAGTTCCTCATGTGGCCTATAGACAGTTGTCCTAGCCCAACTGAGGAGACTATACTGAAGGGTGCAGTTCTAGAAAACAGTCAAAACAAGTGCTTTACCAAATTATGACTTTACAGACAAGTGCAGCTTAATGAATTTATAACAACAGGGCTACCTCATGGTATGCAAAGACCATTCTTCAACCTTAATGTTTGATCAGGTTAAATAGCATTCAGCTGTGCAGCACAGATGGTTCATACTTCCACAGGTGGACTTTCTTTCTGAGGAGCTTCCTGTTACTCATAAATGTTAATCTTGCAACATCTGCATGTGTTCGTGTTAACTGATTATTGTTGCCTTCTTTTTAGAATCACCAAAATGGCCCAAGTGGAGAAAGCAATATAACTACAAGGTTACTCTTCTTTCTTTTGTGGCTGTTTCATAATTCTGACTCCTATTAGTAATGAACAAATAGCTTCTAATGCAGGATGTGCTCCTCTGAAAGAAACAGGAGGGTTTAAATCCACTCTAAGTTGAAGTTCCAGCAGCGATACTGTCCCCTTCGTCCAGAATCCATTTCTCACAGCAGCAGCACCACCTGGGGTACCCTTGGGACAGGGCAGGAGGGATGTCAGAAACAGTATTTTCCACTGATCCATGAAAAATAGAATTTTTCATGGCCTCATGAGTCGGCCTCAGAGGCTCTTTGCTAGTAGTGGGGCTGCTTTGATCCTATTCAGATAAACTAAGTCTATGGGCTGTATCAGTGTTGCTGCTGGTCCTTTACTCAAAAATAGTTTGGATTCTACTTCAGGTTCCAAGCTTAAATATTAACACTTGACTAACCATATTCTTAGTCTGTTCATCTGCTCCTTAGGAGTCTGTCTTGGTTTGCTGTAGAACTTAGTTCATGGTGATGTCTTCCCAGAAGGTAGAGTGGAGTCTTCAGATAACTTCGTATTTTCAGTGTTCAGTTAAAAGAAGATATAAATCAGCTTGTCCCAAGAAGTTAGTTACATTGTTTAGTACCATATTTTTGTCTGCAGTGTTGCAAGTTATTTTTGCACTAATGTAGCTACTGCTTATATGAAAATGAAAGAACAGGGATAAAAATCTTCAATAGTCTAGTCCCATTTCTGTATTTGACCACATATCTTACACTACAGCTTTACAGGCATTTAAAGACTTAAATGTAAAGAATTAAAGAGCTAGGCTCTTCTGCAGTTCCACATGAAAACCTCTGTATCTGTATTTTTCTCAGCACAAAGACCAGCCAATTTTCACATCATTTCCTGTTATTATCTTTCATTAACAGGCAGTACCACACACATTGTTTGCAATACCAGAAACAATTAATAAACACTTGAAAACTTTGTCATCTACAATCTAAACCAGTAATTATACCGATGATCTCAGGCTTAGAAGTGTTCATACATGCTGCTGTTCAACCAGATACCACACTTTGGTAATGATGATCTTCTTCCCTAGAAGTCATGAAGAGCACCCTTCTGCCTTCTCGGCGGTCAAACTAAAATGAGGGAAGTATGAAATCTTGAGACAAAGTCCATAAATCTCACAAGTGTGGTTAAGACTCAAAAAAGGATGTCAGATGCGTGCAAAAGGCCTTAAGTTTATTTTTAATACTAGCAGATCTGACTTGACTAAGTGACGTCCAATTAGTTCAAAGTTAAACAGGGGCTCTCACATCTGATTTTTCATAAAAAGCCCAAAGCTGAATTCTAACATTTAGTGACACTTCTTGAATATAAGCCAAACAGCATAATCAATGATTTTTGATGGGACAGGTCATCTGGTTGTGGTGAATAACACTTGTGTGAGGATATATAAAGTACTCTCTCTCCTCCCTTTGATTTTTGCCTTTGGTCTCATGGTCACGGGGTATGGTCCAGATGCATAATTATGTAGCTACCAAAATACAGGAGCACACTTGTTTTTCAAGCATGTATGATTCTGCAGTGCATTTAATGAAAATGATTGAATCATTTAAAAATGATTAAATAATTCAACCAAGAAAATTCATATAATTTCCTCTAATACATAGCCTTTACAAATGCCAAATGCAGGAAAATCTAAAGCATAAGCTATTTCCTTAGCTGAAGGGCATTTAGATCCATCAGTATGTACTTCTAATTGGGTAGCCCCAGAGCAATTAGTGTTAATATATTGTAAAGATATTGACTTTTGGACAAATACTAGGGCAGCTTTATGACTCTGCTCACTTAAACCAACATTCAAGTAGACTGAAAAGAATAACATTTATCAGAGCTGTCACTGTTAGGTTGGGTGGAAGGCAATCCTTTTAACTGGAAGCTATCACATAAAATGATCTATTAACTCATACACAGCAGAGTATATTATGTCAAGATTTGGAAGAGAATCATGTCCCAACAATAGTTAAATCGAACTACAAGATTAGCTGATAATAAATGAGATCCAGCTGAACCATGTATATAGCATTCAAAACAAGGCTTTCCCCTTTTCCTTTACATCAAATCAGCCTACTGCTGAAATCCACTTATAAAAAAAACTTACAGGAAGAAAGAAAAAGATGTGTACTGTAGTTTTCTGACTTTGATGGGGCAAGAAATCTCTCATAACCAGAGCTAGAAGCATAGTAAAAGCTGAACTAGTTGCACAGCTCCTTTCTAAGGGGATTCCACTTCGTAATGACAAACCCAATTACACTCTAGGACAGTGACCCTTTATGCATCTCAGCTGTGTGTGTGATAACTTTTTTTTTCATTTCAATAACCTTTATTTGCACAAGTGAAAAATATTTCCCCTTAGAACTTCTGCACAGAATTCTTCAGTTTGTCCTGGACGTCTCAAGTCTGTATCACCTCAGAAAATGCCTCTTGGGTTAATGCAGCAAGAAGATATGCCCTGTGGGACCTCATGGTAACAAATATCCTGGAAGGTGAAGGTTGGAGGCAGTCTCAGCTGCAGTGGAGTTCAGGATCTTGGACAAGGCAAGTGGCAGGATCACAACCACTGACTTCAGGAGAGCTCTGGTGTCTTCCTGCATCAGCTTCAAAGAATCACATGGAAGACAGCTCTGGAGTGAAGAGGGGTCCAGGAGCCGGCTGATTTTTCAAGAATCACTTTTTCCAAGATCAAGTGAATTAATACAGACACACTGTCTGAGGCATAAGGATGGGGTTAAGAAAGCCAAAGCCCACAGAGACTTGAATCTGGTAAGAGATATGAAGGGCTTCTACAGGTCTAGCAGAAGACAAGGGGAAATGTGGGCCCAGCGCTGAATGGGGAAGGCAAGAGATCCAGTAGCAAAGGATGTGGAATAGGCAGAGGTAATCAGCAGCTTTTCTACTTCAGTCTTTACTGGAAATATTAGCTTCTCGGGATCTCAGGCTCCTTGGATCCATGGGAAAGAATGGAGGAAGGAAGAGTTACCTTCAGTGAGGGAAGATCAGGTTAGGGAACATTTAAACAGACTGAACACGCACAAATCTGCAGGCCACAATGGTATGTGCCTGCAAGGAGCTGTATGTGATGAAGAAGCTGGGTGATGACATTGTAATGCCACTCTTGATCATCTTTGAAAGGTCATGGTGACTGGAGGAGGGTTCTGAGGACTGGAAGAAAGCAAACGTCACCCTTATCTTAAAAAAGGTTAAAAAAAAAAAAGAAAGGGGTTCCAAGAAACTATAGGCTGGGTAGCCCAGCCTCACCTTAATCCCTGGGAGCTTGTCAGAGTAAATAATTCTGGAAAACGTTTCAAAGCATTAAGGAGAAGAATGTGATTGGAAGAAGTTGGCATGGATTAACATGCCTACCCAAGGTGACAACAATCTAGAAGGAGATACCTGACTGTCTTGGTGGACGAGAGGAGAGCAGTGGATAGTGTTGATCTTGGTTTTCAGCAAGGCTCTCAACGTTGTCTCCTGCAACATTCTCAATGGTTAAGCACAAGCTAGATAAGTGGATAGTGAAACTGAAAACTGGCTGAACTACCAAGCTCAAAGGGTTGTGATTAGTGCTAGGAAGCACAGCTGGAGTCCTGTTTCTAGTGATGTATTCGAAGGGTTCATATCGGGCCTAATACTATTTAACATCTTGATTAATTATCTGAACAATGGGTGTCACAGATTGAGTTGAATCTGCTGCTGATATTCGTTCTGTCCTGATGTCATGACAGCTTTAAAATGAAAGTGCTGGTTGGAGCAAAGTATCATGGGGCTTGAAGTTCATGTTGTAAGAGGAGAGGCTTCCTGTTCTGGTTGCTGCTTTTGGTTTGGGATGTTGGTCTTTCCCACTGGATAGAAGGGGTTGGGGAAGTCATTGGCTTCTGCTGCTGCTTCTGCATTTTGCTGTGCTTTTTCTGCAAGCAGGCCAAGGTAATTGTGCATCTCATTTTTCTCATTAAAGCTTTTTGTCTTAATTCCTTACCTCAACCCAGAGGTTTTTATTGTTTGGTTTTGGTTTGGGGTTTTGTTACTTTCCTTCAATTCTGTGTTGGAGGGAAGCAGGCTGGGTTGAACTTGCCAAGGGATCACATCGTACAAATTTGCAAACACTGCAAACTTGGGAGGAGTGGCTGATAAGCCAGAGGATCATGCTCCCACTTAGAGCTCTGCAGGCTGGAGAAACAGAATGACAGGAACCTCATGAAGTTCAGCAAAAGCAAAATTCTATACCTGGAGAGGAATAATGCCACATGTGAGTACAAGCTTGTGAGCTGACTGGCTGAAAAGTGGTTGCAGAAAAGGCTCTAGGAGGTCGTGGTGGAAACCAAGTTGCCTACAGGCTGAGCAACACATCTTTGAAGCAACAAACAGCAATAGGTTTCTGAGTAGCATTAACAAGAGTAACCATCACTAACAGGTCAAGGAATGCATTTATGCTCCTCTGTTTAGCACACATGGAGTGCTGTGTCCACTCCCTTGGCTCCTGAGTATGAGAAAGAAATGGACGTAGCAGAGCAAGTCCAGCAAATTGGTACAAAGATGAATAAGGGATTAAAGAATTTATCATACAAGAAGAGGCTGAGAAGGCTGAGATTGTTTAGCTCAGGAGAGATGGCATTTTCCTGCTGTCATCTCTGGGCAGTGGGAGGAAGTGTACAAAGCCCTATTTTCTACAAGTCTCATCAAGCAGATGTATTGCACAAGATGCTCTTGTGCAGCAATTTCCATGAAGAGAGCCATACTTTTCCTGGTGATTGGATCTACGATCTGAGCCTACCTTATGAAAGTGCTTTTTGGCAGTATTTCTTTAGTTATCACATCAGCAGCTGTGAAATGATGAAATATCCATATGGATGTTTAGACTTCAGTCCATCTGCTGCTTCTATACCAACAACTTGTTTGCCTCCTGTGACGGACAAGGCTTTTGTAGGATAAAAGTTAAACAATTGAAGAGCTGTGAGAACACCTGTCTACTGCTGCTTGTTCATTATCCCAAGAAAATCAAAGAGCTTGATCATGAAACAGAATCCAACTTTTTTTTTCTTTTTAATTAATATGAAAGCAATAACCAGTCATGATACCTATCTCCTGATCCCAGTGTTCTTGAGTATCTGTGGGTTCACTTTTCCTTTACAGGTCTTGGCCTTTCTGATTGGTACTTTAGCCTTTAAATCATTGGTTTCCCTTTTTAACAAAACCTTGATGAAATCTTGTCCACTGAAGGAAGAAAAAGATGTCCTATGAAGGATTAAAAAACCAACCAAACAAAAAAAGTAGTAGTTAAACTCAACACAAGTGCAGAACTGCATTAGAGCAGAGCTCAGCTGCTTCTGAAAGGGCAAAGAGAACTCTTTGCAGACAAAGTGCATAGCACCTGGGGTGCTCGCTGTGGTGCAAAAGCCGTTTGTGTTATGTTGAGAGAAAGAAGATGACAGTGCTGAAATCCTAGCTGAATGTTCATGCTGGTCTTTGGAAGAGAGGTGCTGATAACCTGGTAGAGAATGTAGAACATGCTCCAGGCTCCCTGGCTTATGATCAAAAATAGGGCTCTAAAGATTTGGGGGCAGTGCTGCTGAGAAGACAGAGATGCTGTCATGGCTGGTGGGAAGAAGCTATTGCTGTTCTAGCTTTGTTGTACATTGCACCTCACCACCTATGCTATGTTTTACTTCCCTTCCTTATCTGCCTCTCATATATCTGCAGATAAGTTCTGAAGCAATGTCTGATACCAAGTAGGTGTACTTCCTGCTCCTTCTAGTTGCACTTCCTACTCCAAGATTATAAGCTTGTTTTAAAACAACTCTTCTCCTCTGCTGCCAAACCCTCTTCCAAGAATCTTTGCTATTCATGCGTGTTTGCCAGTCTTTCAGCTGTGTATGCTTGTGTCTTGGAGTAGCTGGTTTCATTCATGTGTGCTGGCACCTCTAAGCAAAGAAGACTGTACTGGCTATTGTTCCCTCCACAGATAGGTTGGATCCAGCACAGAGAGTGGCTGGCAGCATTATGTGTCTCCCTTAAGACAATTAGCAAGAGCTGACAGCATACCCTTGAGGAAAAAGAATACAAGGGGAAATATCCCTATAGTGTTTTCTCATTAAAAGTGGTGCATGAGGAAAATAAGATGTGCTAATCTGGGAACCTAAGTGTCTGAGTTTGGGCACTTGTTGGTGAGTCCTGTAACACAAGACCCCTCTTCTGGGAAACTAACAGACATCTCCTCCTTCAGTACAACTTTTCTATTTGTCCTTCATTTTCTCCTAGTCCTCAGAACAGGTAAATAATATTTAAATGAAGAATTAAAACATCATCTCTAGGGAGGTAGATGTATGTGAACGCAGCAGGAATTACACCATTTATTGACATAGGTTTCTCCGTTGTTTTGATCCCACAAGGAGCTAGATTTCAGCCACACTGTTCTGCCTCTGCCCTCCTCCATAAGAGTTTCATTCACATGTCCTTTCATGATCTGGAGTTTTCAGCACATTCAGATGTGATCAAACTCAGTGAACACACCCAGAGAGTCTCACTGCAACACTACTACACAATCTGCTGTGACTGTGCCTTGTAAGTGGATCTAGGAAGGTTCCTGTCTCTATCAGCCTCTCATAATATTGTTGCATGCCACAGAAGTTAGACAGTATAATGGATAGAGGCGTTCTGCTTTTTTATCAAAACAAGTTTAAAATATAATCATGCAGCCAGAGGGAAGATGAAAAAAGCTACAAATGGATAACTGCAACCTGTTGTGTCTGTATGCACTGTTGGGGGAAGAGAGATCTATGATCTGGTGCTTGTACAGCTCATAAATTTTACACCAAGTAGCTACAGCTGAAAGATAATTCTAGGGTAGGAACCAGAGATTTGCAGCTTTTACTCCCAGCTGAATTCCATAAATGCAAACCATCTTATTTGCTTTTATGAATCTGTTCTCACAGATTTTACACTGCCAGCCACCCTATGGCCCACTTCATAGTGACATCTATATTTTCATGCACACTCTTACATACTCCTTCCATACTGCATAGCCTTATCATGAAACTTCTATGGAAAGTAACAGATGCAGGTTTGAACCATTTCAAAATCAGGAGGAAAGTGGACTTGAGCAAATTACTGCACAGAGGAATACTTAAGCACTGGGATACTAAACCATGGTAATTATACCATGATTACTACCACTGTTGTGTTCTTGAATAAAAGTAACTGTGACTGCTCACTGTGGGTGTATGGTCATTCTCAGCTTTCCTTATGAATTACACCATGGGCCATACCTTAACTTAGAGTCACTTACTCTGTAGATCTCAAATTGCCTCAAGCAACACACAGAAGGATATGTACCAAGATGATAGGTAGCTTTTGAGCCTTTTTAAAGGAGGTCTGGATAGAAGACAGAGTGCCTGTAATATTTCACATACCTCACTGACTTAAATGAGTTTACATGGATTATTTTCTCACATGTGTACAACAGTCCAGGTTCCAGTTTTGTGCAACCTTGTATCTTCCCTTAAATGCCCTGTAAAAAATAATGACTTAAGAGCTAGATTTTTTTCCAGATAGGTGAGAAATTCAGCATATAGATTACTACTGACTAAGAGAAGACATTATGAAACTGCTCACATTTACAGACATCAATCACTAGCACAATCAGGACTACTACCGAGCATACTCATTCTGATCCATGACTTGCTGCATACAATTCCACTGTCAGTCATATATCTACTTTGTATATAGGTGTGTGTATATATATACATGCATATATATACATAACATATATCTTTTTATATACAAGCAGTTTATTTCCTCTGTGACTGTCCCTTGTGCTTTTCCTCCAAAGGGAAATTTTATTCAAAGACTACAATATATTAATACATTACGAATGGTATTTGTGTTATGGGTAGAAATGAAATATCATTAATCTCTTTATCCACTTTTGTCTCTTCCTTTTGCATTAGGTATCAGAAACTGTGGAAAGGTTTCCTGCAGCCTGAAATGACAGAGAGCTTTTAATAAAGGACATCCCTGTTTTACAAACAAGGAATATTACTTAATAGGTATTAATCTGAAGAAATATATTGTATGGTAAAACATTTGACAGACTACCAACCTTCTAAATGTCCAGAGAGCATTTAATTTTTGCCTGATCAGAAACATTTAATGTTGCTGCATACACTACAATGGAAACTCTAAGACAAATACAAAGCTTTGGAATCTGTGTTACTTGCACATATCTGCTAGCATCTGGTATGGTGTTCACCATGCTTCTAGTTTCTTGTTGCTCATCTTTGAACGTAAGAGCTCGTCCACTTGTTTCTAATTCACCTTTCCTTTCTATATGGAATGCTCCTACAGAACTTTGTAATGAAAGGACTGGAGTCCAGCTGGACATGAATTTTTTTCTCTCATTGGAAGCACACTGAAGACATCCATCGGGCAAAATATCACTCTTTTCTACCCAGACAGGCTTGGCTACTATCCTTACAAAAATGAACTCACAGGAGAAGCATTCAATGGAGGACTCCCTCAGCATTCAATGCTGGACAATCATTTAAAGAAAGCCAAAGAAGACATTCAGTTCTATATTCCTTCAGATGAACAGGTTGGATTGGCTGTCATTGACTGGGAAAACTGGAGACCTGTGTGGATAAGGAACTGGGGATCAAAAGACATTTATAGACAGGAATCCATTGAACTGGTTCAGCAGAGAGACCTCAGTCTATCAGAAGCTGAAGCCAAGACTATAGCAAAAATGGAATTTGAAGCTGCAGCAAAATCCATTATGCTGGAATCCTTAAAGCTGGGCATAAAAATGAAGCCAAATCGTCTGTGGGGTTATTACCTTTATCCAGACTGTTACAACTATGATTACAAACAAAACCCACATAACTACACCGGGACCTGTTTAGATATTGAAATAGAAAGAAATAATGAGCTTAATTGGTTGTGGGAGAAAAGCACAGCACTTTATCCATCTGTCTATCTAGAGACTGCCTTAAGATCTTCCAGAAATGCCCAGCTCTTTGTCCGCAACAGAGTTCAAGAAGCCATTAGAATTTCAAGGGTCTCTAATTCTACTCATCCCCTTCCAGTTTTTGTTTATACACGTCCAGTATTCACAGATGTCAATGAGGAATATCTCTCTCAGGTGAGTGGAGCTAGACCTTGAATATTTAGAATTTAAATGGAGAGAAATTACCAGGTACACAACTTAGCAAATATTCTAACTTGTATCAGAAAAAAAAAAAAAAAGTGTGTAGTTTTTGTATTAAAATTAAGTTAATCCATCAAAGAATTCTGATCAAACACAACACTAATAGGTCTATTTTCAAACCTTCCTCATGTTGTTTATCAAACAGTGTTTAATTCTCTGAGTAGTCTTCAAATGTAGCAAAATATTACACAGTTAGAAAGCATATTTAGTACATTAAGACAGAGGAAAGAAGTAGGAGTAATCTCTTATGCAAAGAATTAGTACAACTGGGCTGCCTTTAATATCTGCTGTTTAGGTTATAAAGAAAGAAAAAAAAGGGAGGGGGGAGCCTTTCTTTCCTTAAAAGGGGTTTAAAAGGTAGTGAGAAAGTCCATCTTCAGTATACCTGAGTAGTTTTCTAAATGGTGTTTCAGCACCACATAGGTTAGTCGAGGTTAGATTCTCATTAAGGTCTAATTACGTTATTGCAGTTCTGACTATGCTTTTCCCTTCATGTCTTTACATACACCCACCCTATCAAAGATACTACCAATCTGGGGATGGAGATGCTCTGATGGAGCATCACCAGACATTGCCTCCAGCTCTATGGATGCCTTCAAGGAGCAAGGATTGCTGACAGGGTCCCTGCCTGGCTCCTACTTAGTAATTTAAATCCTGTAATCCTGACATTCTTCCTTTTCATGTGTTGTGCCCAGCAGTTGGTTTTATCTTGTTCTTTTTCTACCCACAGTCCTCTCCCATCCCAGATGGGCTTAAAGATTTTGTTAGGGCTGGGCAAATAGCTGACCCTAAACAGAGAACTGAATAAAACCAAATTTACCATATCAATCTCTGTAAAAAGCAAGACTAATTCTCTGGAGACAAAAAAAATCCTGTGGATAAAAACTCTTTCTCTTGCTACTTTTCTGCTTTAGCACTTAGAGCACTTTTTGGTAACTAAAAAAAAAAAAAAAAAAGGAAAAAAAGTTAAAAGGGAAAAGAAAGAAGTAAATCTATGTTTTCTAGCCCCTGCTTCAGGCAGTGCTACTGAAACCAGGTATTACCAACTCTGAGAAGCCAGGAGGCAATGAAGTGTAACAAAACTTACAGTGGTTGGAGGAGGCTATGTCATATGCCTAACTACTACCTTGTTTTTTCTAACCAGATGACATATATAAATTGGATATAGTTGGCAACATTTTCTGGCATTGCCTGTGCAACCCAATCCCAGAACAAAATAATGGTATTCAGAGCAGAATGTTTGCATCATGTATAGTTGCTTGCTGTCTTCAAAGTTGTTATTTTGGATATGTAATTTACTGTACGCATAATACCTTTTGCCCCTATTTTAGTTTACTTACATTAGTATGATTCTTTGCACATTTGCCCTCAGGATGACCTGGTAAATACCATTGGAGAATCTGCTGCACTGGGTGCTTCTGGAATTGTGATCTGGGGTGATATGAATTTAACACAAAGTAAGGTATGGCAGCTTAATTATTACATGAAGACTGTAACTGACTACACAGTATAACAGTTCAATCTTTCAAAGTATCAGTGTTTCCTCTGAGTAACCAGACAAGGAACCACGATAAATGTAGGCAAGTTAACAATTAATGTAATGAAAGAATTCCTGTATCTCTGCTACACTCCAGACATAGAGTACAAAAAAAAAAACCCCAAACTTGTGCTTCCCCAGGACAGTTTTCAAAAGACTCTTCTGCTTTTTGAAGTTGTGCACTCAGCAATAATATTTAATGCACTAGGAGGTGTTAGTCTGTGAAATTTCAGCTCTAGCCTGTTATGTGTACGTATTACTTTGATTAATCTTACTGTAACAAAGATCTGAGTCAGAAGAGGAGAAAAAAAAAACCCCAATGTCTTTTAGGAAGGTCAAATATGTAGTTTGAGGAACATTGTTACAAAAGAGTTTAAATAAATCTTTCATACCCAGTCAAGCTAGATATAACAAACTACTACAAGGGAAGACTTCTGAACTCTTCTAAGGGCAAAGAACAGAAACACTTCAGCAATGCTGGGCCTCCTACCATAGAAGGTACAGCTAAATAAACCTCCATGGCTTTGAAAGAGTCAAATTCTCAAAATCATCCCAATGACTTGTTTTTTGTACGTACCTGCCTTTGAGAAAGGCTATCAGCTGCACCCAAAGAATTTTTGCCCAATAACTTTTACTGTGTGAATTGTGAGATGCCCACAAGCAAACAGAGCTTCCCAAAGCCCAGTCAGACTTTGTTTGCAAAAATTGATCAACCAAAATTTATAGGCAGGGTTTTTTTATCTATAAATAAAATAAAACCAAAATAACTACATATATCTCAGATTCACTGAAGTGATCTCAGTGGGTGTGAATATTAGCTGAATCAATATGTAGTATTAGGTAAATGCCATAAGGAGACAAGAAGTCAAAAACAGAGTTCCCAAAGCTACTGGTTATTAAGTGGCTCCAAGCATACGTAGACTATATGCCAACTCCATGATCAATTACGATGAGCAGTTCTCGTGGCATACTTTAAATTTGACCACCCTCCCAAAAGGCTTTCCATTTAAAAATGCCATGAAAGCTCCCTCCTTCTGCAGCCTAGCTATTCAGGTCTTCCAGAGGAAAATGGTTTGACAGAAAAGTTACTTCTTTAGGCTGAAGAAGAGAGGTTTTGTTTGCTTGTTAGTTTCGTTTGCCTTTCTTTTTTTGTTTTCAAGATCCCTTCAAACCATTCCACACATAGAAAAATAACTTGGATACTTCATGTAACTTTTTCAATTGCATCTGATTCAAAATGCTACATGAAATGTAGATAAAATAAAAGCTTAAAGTCATTGCATAAGCACTTTTTGTAATGTCTCCAGCAACTATCCAAGACAAATCTGCTGTGATCCTTGAACTATACCAACCTTTCAGATAAACTTCCAACAGCCAGTAACTATTACCAAAACCTCAGCAGAAACATTCATAGATATCCACTACAGTACTCTTATTAGAATGACAGCATCTTAATGGTTTCCATACTAAACTATGCAGATTTGATGTTCTTTTCACAGAATACCTGTAGAACTCTGGACAACTATCTTAGGAAGACTCTGACCCCATATCTCATCAATGTCACGATGGCAGCCAGGATCTGTAGCCAAGTGTTATGCCAAGACTCTGGTGCTTGTGCACGGAAAAGTGGAATTCCAGTGACTATCTTCACTTGAACCCTAAGAATATTGTCATTCAAATGACAAAGGATGGAAAATACACCCTACAAGGGCAACCAGCATTTCAGGATCTGCAAACATTCATAGAAAAATTTGATTGCCACTGTTATGCAGGGCACAGTTGTGAACCTACAGCTGACATAAATGACATCCATTACCTCCATGCTTGCATTTCAAAAGATATTTGCATTCAGAGATCTTCAAATTCCCTTTCTAATATAGAAGCCTCTGATGAAAAGATCCTGTCTAACAGAACTGTATTTCCATTTACCTCTCAGAGTGAAGTGCTATTATCCACACATCCTGAAACAGATGATTTGCAATCCACCTTTGGAAATAACATACTCAATAAAACAACTGCAGAATATAACACTGTCACAGCTGCCTCTAGATATGATTTAGAAGCAAATGATACTCGTACTTTCAGTAGTTCTTCGTCCTGCAAGATACGGATGTTTAGTCTGTTTTGTTTAATTTTAATTTTGAGATCCTTAACACAAATGATTCACTAAGTAAGAACATCCTTTTCCCTGCCTATGTTTGAAATTCTGAAGATTTTATTTTCAAAGAAAATCTAATTCCTGAAAGGCAAATAATCTTATCTGTATCAGGTAACCTTTTTCATTCTACACGTGACACTTCAGCCTGAATGTATTTCTTCAGTTTAGTTCTATAAACTACTGTTGGTGCCAAAGATATACTGCTCTGTATATAATGATTATACCATATGAAATGATAATCCAGGCTAGGGAACATTTTTTTTTACAGTTGACATTCTAACAGTTACATGTGGGGGGTGGGGGGAAGAAGAAAAAAAAAAGATTATGATGTTTTCTATGTTTCAAGTTAAGCCAGTTAAATACATCTCAACTTGGATTTCATTTGAGTCTCAGTAGTCAACAGATTTGATGCTCCATGTAAGAATTAATTCCATTCCATATGAAAATTAGCTCTTAAAATTATTTGGCTCAATTTTAAATGTGTGACACTTCACAGCACAAAACTTGTCTGACTAATGTAATGTCTCTCCTCTTTTAAACAACATCCATAGGGACATTGTGGTTTTTTTTCTTGTCAATCAAATATATTCCTAACTCTTCAAGGGGTTCAAACTTCAATTTAAATGTTGACTTCAAATATTACAACTTCTTCATTTAAAAGTTCAGCTGTAGCAGTTTACCCTTCTTTCTGTCTTCTCCTCTTCACCCAAGCCCTCCCACTTATTTCAGATGTCCCCTCCCAGTGTTCAGTTTTTATGTCTGGCCAGTTATCACACCCCATGTGATCTGCCTCTGCACTCCCTGTCAGCACTGGTCACCAGTCCTAGTTTCTCTGTCCAGCCAGTCCTAGCAACTGGCTACGACTACCTGTTCCATTTCATAGAATCATAGAATAGTTTGGATTGAAAGGGGCCTTTAAAGGTCATCTAGTCCAAACCTCTGCAGTAAGCAGAGACATCCCCAACAAGATGACTTTGCTCAGAGCCTCATCAAACCTGACCTTGAGCATCTCCAGGGATGGGGCCTCCACCACCTCCCTGTACAACCTGCTCCAGTGTTCCACTACCATCATAGCAAAGAATTTCTTTGGACAAGAGCCTTTGAGCATGGGATTTTCTCTATGCCTATTTCCCAAGCTGTGTCTTTGGCAAAAATCAGTTTGTTCCCTAGGAAAACCCAGCAGCAGAGGCTGCAAAATGAGTGACAGTCGAGATGTGGACCTCTCATTCTTACCCTTCTGGTGCCTGTGATCAGGATCACTTTTTAATCCACTTTGCAACAGAACTAAGAATTAATATTATTCCATTGCCAAAAGGAACATGAAAGTAGTGGAGATAACTCAGAAGAAAATTATTTCCAGTATCATGTCAGGAGTCTAGTTATGATTTACATATAGTCAGTTTAAGCATTTAGAAGCAATTAACTGCTATTTATTTTATAAAATAACCTTTTAAAATTATTATGTCATATACTTAATACATGGCTGGACTTCTAATGGGTGAAGGGTGGCTGCTGGCATGGATACATTAAAAAGTCTCCCTTGAGCTAGGTATGATCTGCATAAAGAAATCACCACCTCTCGCAGTTACCATCTGCCTCACTAATGGAAGTACTTGAATTCCAATATATTTGCCCTCTACTTACAAAAAATATGTGCCTTAATCTAGCAGTCAACACAATTTTCAGGTTGTCAGTCATAATGCACATGCAGAAATATAGATGAAGCCTTTAATGGAAAATGATGTTTTATGGCTTCTGGACAGTAAGTTATCAAGAGGAAATGTTTTCTCATTGCAGTTACTATGTTGAGTCCACAAATCAAAGCTATTTCTGCCATTAATGTTTCAAGTAGAATCAGGAATGAAAATATATACACATAACAGACTGGCACAAAAGAAGACAGCTAGTTTTGGTCACCTCTAAAAAAACATGTTTTTTTTTTCACTGATACTTTGATACTAGTTATTTGCTCCTGGGTATATAAGCCATGGTATCATAGGTCTTGTACCTGAGGTCCCTCTCTTTCACACTCCACTTGTGGTAACAATCAAAGGATTTCTAAAAACTGGAAACAATGTTGGTAATGCCTCAGCACATATTACATGACTTACATGAAGTTCTATTTTTTCAGCAGAACACTTCAACGTGGGTAAAACTTTACACTGGCACATAGAGTTCTAGTTCGAAGGCTGCACTGCTTTGTTAAACGTTTGGCAGTTTCCTGAAGTTAGGCTTGTTTGTATCTAGTACTCTGAAAGACAGTGCATCTGTGGCATTTTGTGGTATCAGAGCTCACAGGCTCACAAAAGCTAGAAGTCTTGTCATAAGTATGTCTGACTATCAGCCAAACAAGAGCACATGGAGCATTTATGATGGGGAAAGTGTGAAATTACCAGAAAAAGAGGAATGAGAAGTTAAAATCACTGAAGAGTTGAGACAGAGCACCCAGGAGCTCCCAGATGAAGTGAACTGCAGAAGTGAAAGACTGAAGCAGTGGGGAATGTGGACAGACCAGGCTCTTCCCATTCAACAGCTTTTACCTACCTGGCAGTTAATACATCCTTTTCCAGAGGCACATTGTAAAGATAAAGGAACACAGTAATTGATTTGTTAATTAGATTTAGCCACCTGATCCCGTCTCTTTTTTCTTAAGAGCAGTCAGTTACAGAAAGGTAAAAGGAAGGTGGGAGAAAAGCAGAGTATTGCAATAAACTGTCCATAGAAATGTGTCTTCCTAAGGTGCATGCATAAATAGCTACCTATCTTCTGCTCTGATGTGCAGTGCTTTGCCAACCACCTTTTGAACGTTTATTTGGGATATCTCTTATCTACATGCATCTGCAATTCAAGCTTTAAATCATACAAACTTGCCATAGTAAGATTCAGGCCAACTATATGCCATGCAAAATGATGGTATTTTCCAAAAATATTGTTTTGCTCTGTATTATATTTGTCTTGCCTATTATTCTATGCTAAGAAGCCACTATAGGGTCAGCAAGTCTCTATAAAGTAAGGAAAGAGAAAAAGACAGAAAAGGGGTGCTATGCCTTGCATTGCTGGTGATTAAAGCCAAACATGTATTCCTCTAAAGTGGTCCCTTCACCTTCCATTCAGTGCATTTCCTGTAATCATTAGTTGTCTCTCTAGCCTTACAGTTTCAGTTTCTTATGTTTTTGTATTATTCAAAACATTAAATGCTAACAGAACATTAATTCACCTTTGATTGCCATTCATTATTTCGTACTTCTCCCATCTAGGCAGAATTCAGGCTGGCAACACTTAGGAACTGGGAAATGCTAAAATGGGTTTGATGGTCTAAATTAAAGTCATTTGACTACCTCAAGTGTGCTCCTTAAATGCCTAGAAATGTTAATTGAAATTCTGCTTCTCTATTAATGAATCTCGATTGGGATTATTGTGTTGCTTATTCTGGGATGCCCAAAGATATCAGCACTTTTGAGAAATGCCTATTGGAACTTACAGAATCTGAACAGAAGTGAAATCATAGTCCACACGTTCCCTGCCTTACGATTTTTTTGCTCTCTATATTAAAAATAACAACATGGGAGACAGACTTTGAGAGACAGACCAATAAGGAAATTTTGTAGACAGCCCAGGATGTGACTAGCATCCCAAGGAGTAGAGCAAAATTTGCTTTAATCCCTGAATCACACTGGGACACTGTTGCATATACATCAGCAAAGAATCGTGTGGAATATTTCAGACCTATGCAACAGACATAAATTAGATTTGTACAGGTACCTATCCAGTACTTTTCAATACAAACAACAAGACAGTAAAGACCATTATAGACTTTTAAAGCATAGTCAGTTATGGAGCAGTTGATGACCTTTTTAAGAAGACAAGCACACACACTTTACACTTACATGAAAGTTTTTTCACAGTCCCTTCCTTGTCCACTTGCTTCTGCAAGTCCCTTTGCACTGGCAGATACCCATTCTGTCAAAGCAAAATAGTCTGCAAAATTAGGGTCTGCGATTTCAGACAGACAGAAAAATGATATTTACTGCATGGCTTAAAAAAATCCTGCTTTATTTAACAATGACTTCATCATTCTTAAATAAATATCTTTTTTGCTGTTCTTTGTTGGCAGGGTTTCTTCCTCTCCAACTGAAAACCACTGTATCAGTGGCTGGAAACAGATTAAAAAAGACTGGCCTAACTTCATCCCTTAACCTTTCTAATTGTTTCCCAAGCTGTGCCTATCCCAGAGCCTTCTGTCTGTCTTTCTGGAAAGCACTGAAATTTGACCCAGCATTGTGATATTTTTCTTTATGATTTCAGTCATATAAAACCATGAAGTACTCAAGATCAATCATAAGTTTTCCTACATGCCTGTCAAGGATCAGGGTCTTTAGAGAACAGTTCTTCCATGTGGATGTTCTGAATCTTTCACAGCTCTTTCCCTCTTCATTGTCAGTAGTATCCAGGACTGCAAAACCTTCCTGTATTTGCTGTCCCCTCATTACATATAAGAAAGTAAAGGGCGAGGAGGGCACCTATCAATATTAGCAGCCTTAAGGAAATAATATGGGATTTCATTATGTTCACTGCTGTGTTACCATGATCATGGCATGTATTGATTATAGTTCTCCTTAGCTAGTAGTAATTAGATTACATTTTTCAGTGTAGGCTTGTATAACCTTTAGTTTGTAACTGATAAGGTATTTATTGATTGGTAATCAGACATTTATGAAAATTAATGTGAATCACTACTTTATACCTTCAGCCTGCATTTTGTTTCTGTGCATATAATTACACACCATTGTGTTAGGCTATAAATATATACATATATATATATATATATATAGGTGTCAGACAATTCTCTGCCTTTGTTTTCATATCAGAAAATGCATTTATTCAACAGAACTTCAAGATCCTGCAGAAGAACTATACCATAAATTGGCAATCTCCTTCTGGAGCACACTGCTCCCTCAAGCTACTAGCAGGTCGAGACAAGAGGACAGCTTGCCATTGCCAAGTGATGATTTCCTGAGGCAGGGACCTAACACCCACTTAAAGGGAGACTAAGGGTACACTGCAGTCCCATAACAATTATATTGTCAATGTACAGAAGGAAGTATCTTACTGCTGGGACAGCTAGTAATTAAGGGCACTGGACTAATAATAGACTTAGGGCTGTCTGGATAGCCTATACATTATCTCAGCATGTGCTGCATATACCAAATTTAGGTACCTATGACTCAGAGTTCTTGAGTTAAAAAACCTGATCTGCCCCACTCTGCCAGTGTTACAATCCTTACAGAAGTCCTTTTTCACCTCTTCCCTCACCGGCAAAAATTTAAGATAACATTCTGAAGAGTCTCTGACGTGCCAGCCACCAGAGGGCAGGGGTGACAAACACAGACTGGCACATTACAGTGCTTTCACTGGCAAGTTCAGTACAGTCTTTCCATTCTCTTTAACAAAGCAACTTCTTGATTCTGGCTGACAAACAGAAAAGATGGCTAGCCCCTCACTAATACAGCATTTCATTAACAGAAATGATCTACGTTTCCCAAACACCAGGTGTATTACAAGAAACTAAAACTATGAAAGACATCATGTCATGCCCCCCTCTCTAAGGAATTCATTCAGCTGAAATCCTCTCCTCATGAAGATCTTCAGCTGTCACTAAGATCCATTCTTAAACCTACAGAAAATATCATCTCATCTCTTTGGTAGTACTCTGAAGAAGACATTTGGAACCCAAACACCTTGTTTCTCTTCAAATGTGGAAATACCTGGCTAAGGTCAAATTTTTGTATTTATAGCATCACCACCATCATAATCTGAAATGTAAGATCCATGGTTATAATTCTTCATAATATAAATAAGTCTCTGCAATGCAGTAAGCTGCTTTCCTAACACTTCAGAGAGACCACTTGGAAGACTCAGTATGCTAGGTGCTACATGGCCCTGTAACACGACTAAATTAGTCCCCGGGTATGTAAAGCTCAATAAACAAGACAGAAAAGTGAAATACTTTATTGATGGTTAAATGTTTCCCAGAAAGGTTCAGTAGTTTGTCTACAGTTACATGGAATAATGACTTGTGGCCTTCTATGCCCCAGCTCAGGCTTTTAGCTGCAAGAACAAATGTCTCCAGAACTGCTAATTATAGCGAGTTAGCAGTATTTTACATACAATAGTCTATTACCAAAAGAAAGAATTGCCTTTCAGATAGTTTTGTAAAAGATGCTACAGATTTTAGAAGAATGTAACAGATCTTTGAACTTGGACAAACACTTCAAGACTTTTTCACATATTTTGACCCCTTAAAAGTCTGTAGAAGACTCCAGTCAGCTCTGTAATATGCAGAGATAGAAGAAATCCTTTTATCTTTCAGTCTGAAGGCAGCCACAAACAGTTCATCTATTCACTCAAAATTTGGTAATTGCTTTGGCTGAAACAACTTTTTAAAAGTAGGATACATAGCAGAAGAACAATAGTGTTTTTCTTGTGAATTACTTTCTGGTCCTTTTACTCAATCAGAATAAGCCATTAATCTCAATGTCAACTTTTCTACCCATGTCTCCAGTGATTCCCTGGTTATGTTTAGCATAAATGGCACCTGACTGGTAAATACGTGACTGCTAGCTGGAGGGAAGATGTAGGTATGTACTCAATGTCCACCTGGCTGCTTGCTAAGAGGCAAGTAAAACAGCAGAGTCCTGCTATGCTCTCCTCCAATGCAGGGTCTGATCAGTCCCTCCTCTTTCAATGTGCCACCACTTTTCAGGAAACTCTGAGAGCTTGACAACTGTATTATTTGCTGAAACTGCTGAAGACACCATCGCTGCCTCAGTTTTAAGAGTGGCATCCAAAATTCTGAATCTAACCCAAAATATCAGCACTGGGGAACAGCATCAGGACAAAGGGACTACCTCTACCAAGGGCAGCTCCTTATGCTACTGGGAACAGAGTCTGGGACTCAACACTTAAATCAATCAGCTTTCCTCTAGATTTGCTTAAGAGAAGCTACGAAGAAATAATTCCTCAACATTACCATTGGATAGCAGGGCTAGCTCCAGTGTCCAATTTCTGTATGGAAATGTTCAATTAAATCAAAAAGAGCAAAAAAATTAGTATCTATTAAAAACAAATAAAAAACCCCCTTAGCATTGTACTATGAATCAGTCTGACTGTATCTACAACCAGGCAATGAAAAAGCATAAAGTTTTTAATTTTAAAGCTAGCCCAGAAACAACTGCTATTGACAGCGAAGTTCTAAGAGCTTCCAGTCTTTGTGGTCTCACTGACATAACCAGTGAGGTTTGGCCCAACCAGCCTCTAAAAAGCTGAATTGTATCTCTAAAAAGAGATGAAAAACAAATCTTAGAATGTTTTGATGAATTTGCTATGTCTCAATCACAGCAGTAGTCATACTCAGTTTTTTAAGTGCTTTGTTTTACACCTCTATGAATGTCCTTCATCAACCAATACCATCAGCTTTGTAACATTCTGGAGCATCACCTGCAATTCTAGCATCATGTGTAATTTCAGTGAGAGAGATTGGCAGATGGATTGGGGTTAAGTGATAGCTCTGCATTTAAGGAGAAAACAAGACTTCACAGTTAATGTTGCTTATTTGGTGCAGGCAGAAGTCTCCTGATAAAATGATGTGTCCCATACAAAACCACCACTGCAAGCGTGTCCTGCAAAGCCAAGGCAGCATGCTATGGCAGACCTTCCAATAAAAAAAAAAAAAACTATCAAAGAACATAATTAAAACCACAGTAAGATCGGGATCTGAAAGCCTTTTCCTATACAATGAGCAATTCAAGAGTGTCATGGGAAGCGTGGAGGTTCTAGGATTGTGAGAACCACTGTGGCTGAAGATGAAGGCCCTACAAAATCGATCCTTTCAAGAATCTTCTCGAGCCAGGGCTGCACACGAACCCTCGGACCGCTCCTGTTGGGCACGGAGTGCAGCGCTGACAGCCCACGGCGGCAGACCTAAGCCGGGCTCCGTGCTGCCGCACCCCGCCAGGGACCAGCTGTCCACCTCACACTATCCACGGTACCCCATCTCTCGACTGCGGTACTCGCAGCCACCCTCCTACACCATGGGGCTTGCGATACCTCCACGACACCGCCAAATGCGCTAATGACTGGTGGGACACCCCTCCATCTGCCGGCCCCGCCCGGCCTTAGGCCTGGGCCCGCCTGCCAAGACGTGTGGGAGCCGCCCTGCTCGGCCCCCGCTGCGACAGCCTCTCCGCCCGCTCCCCCTTCACACCGCCCTCGCCATTCCCCCGCCCCCGGCCGGGCCAAACCAACCCAGACCCCGCCCTCGTCTGCAGCAAGTGGCAGCGGGAGAAGGGCGGTGGCGTCATCACGTGACGGCCCTGCCTGGCGCTTCGCTCCCCACGCAGCCTCTCCACAGCTGACCCCCGGTTCCCTTTGGACCCTGCCGTGGTCTGGCCTGGCCTGGCTTGGTCTCGCCTCGCCCCGCGCAAGCATGCCTAGCAGCGAGGCGGTGCCGCTGGGGCTGGGTGCCTGCCGCAGGTCGGGGGCGCTGGCCGGGATGCTGGCGTTGGTGGCGCGGCTGCTGGAGTGGCTGCGCTCGCTGTTCTGGAAGGAGGAGATGGAGCTCACCTTGGTGGGGCTGCAGTACTCGGGCAAGACCACACTGCTCACCGTGCTAGCGGTACGCTGCATCGGCCTGGCCACCCGCCGGCCAGGCACAGGGGCAGGGCAGGGCAGGGCGGGGCGGGGCGGGGCGGGGGACTCTTAGGGCGGTGGCCAGCGAAAGCGGGAGGAGTCGCCTTTGGGCGGTGGCGCGGCCGGGGGCGGTGGCCCGGCAGTCTGGCGTGGCTGGAGGGTTCCTTTTCCCCGAGCAGCCCGCTCCGCGCCGCTTGCCCTGGCAACAAGTGCGGGCTTCGCCTCCCCTGGTAGTGGTGGGGCCGCCTCCTGTCATGAGGTCTCACGGCGAGGCGCTGCGGAGGGAGAGGAACCGGCGGGTGGGAGGGAAGCATGAGGAAGCGCCTGAACCTTTTGGAACCTCGAGGATTTCACAGCAGTCTCAGATAGCTGTGAAATTGTTTTATGAAGGCGAATGAAAATGCCTCTTGTGTCTGGCTGCAAAGAATGCCTATCTCAGAGCAGTTTCCTGGGCACAGACTCTTGCCAGGGATTTGGTGATGGCTTTACATGGCCGGCATATCCCATAATAACTAGGAATACATCATGCAGCCTCCAAGGCCACAGGTGTCCTGTCAGTCAGTTGCATCAAGGCTTCCCACAGTTCCTTAGTAGCTCTTTCCCATCTTTCGAGGCTGATTTTGGCATTCCCTTTATCCCAGCCAAACCTTCCTACTGTGTATGCTGACAGATACCATGATGTTTTCCACTTTGTTACCATGCCAAAATGTGTGCCTCGTCTTTGCTATGGTCTCTGCTCTTTGACGTTTGGGTCCGTCCTGAAGACTTAGTTACTACTGGAAGGTGGAAAAAATTAGTATACTGAATGTTTTTACTAGTAATCATGAAGCATAGTGCATACCCTGTTCTATGAGGTGCTTGCTGCTGTTGGAGGTATTGCAGCATCACCTGCCCAGGGATAAAGGATTCCAGGTGTTCTTCAGTCCTTAGACTGAAAAACTATGAGATCACAAACTGGGAGCTGTATGGCCTAAGTCAAAGAGATTGGAGGCAACAGTGGCATGACTATATGGTATTTGTTATTTATGTTTGTATACAGTTATGGGGAAAGAAATAGATTGTGAATGTGAAGTTCAAAGATCTCTGTAGCAGTAGCGTATGACATTAGACTGTGTGTGTGGCTATGCACTTACTACGCCATCAGTAAGTTGGCATTGTATGTGTTTGTCTCTTGTGCTAACCTTGAATACCAGAGCACTGCTGTTACAGCAGGTCTGATTTTCCCAGCAGTTGTAGTACTTAAGAATATTTTACCAGGCATCCACGTTTTCTGACTTGGGGAGTGTCATGGATTGCAGGTTTTGTAGTCTTTTTGGGTCCTTCATTCAGGAGATGACATGCTGTGTTAATCACCAAAAGAAGGTGGTTGAAGAATTTGGGAGTAAACAACTAAGGATGAGGCAATGGGTAATAGCTTACTCTCAAATGCAGTTGATATGGGGGCTGGAAAACGGATCGGGAACTCTATGTGCATTTGTGTTTGTAGCTAGACTGTGACAAGATGAGCATCATCATTACAAAATACTGGCTCCTGAAAATGGAAACTACAATGGGTCATGAAAGCAAATGGTAGGGAATTACTATTTTTTCCACTTTGCAGTAATATCAGAGATCCTGTCATGCTAACACAGAATAAACACCCTTTGAGATAATGTCCTGCCTAAAGAGTTTGAATTGTATTTGGTCCTCTGTTACTGTTGGAAACTTTGGGTAACATCACTGCTTTTTACTATACGTGTGCACTGATGGAGTAGAATCTGGCCCATGGTTGTTGTTATTGCAGGGGGTAATGACAGTATTGTCAGCTCAAAATTCAGAAACATTTAAAAAGGACATTGCAAACAAATGAGTTATTTTCCTCTGTGCCAGGATGCAATATTTTTAACCAATATATAACAATAAACTTGTTCAAATATCTTGAATATTCACAAAAGTAGGTAATTTATCACGTGTAACTTCCTTAGCAAGCAAAATGGAACAGATTTTGTACCTTATGGTGCTTACAGTACTTGAAACAAAAGACTAATTGAAGAAACAAAACACTAATTGAAGCCTTTGGATTAATGTGGTCAAAATATTCAACACAGTATTTTCTTTTCTTCATCATGTGAGAAAATAAAGAGTGTTAAAAGACCAACAAAGGGGACACTAACTCTTTGCATTCAATCCCCAATTCTAGAGCAGTTACAATTATTTTTTTTCTAGATTTTTGTACAAATTTTCCAGTTTAGCATGTTGCATATGATGTATCATTTGCTGACTGAAGTAGAATCATTGCTTTCTATGAGTTTGTTTAAATAATAGCCTCCTGAGCTGACTGACTGGATTTCCAAGTATTCTTGTTCTTGAGTAATGGTGCTACGTTCTCAGGTTTTATGTCTTCATATCTGTTCATGTGTCTGTCTTCCACAAATAAATGTACTATATATTTTAACAAATTAGGCCAGTACCTGCTACAGGAGATGGTTACTGATTGGCTTTGTCTTACTCTATCCAATTGAAAACTTCTGTCACTGCTGGGTACATGTATCTCTATCAGACTGCAGGTGCATTTGTCTTCACTGTTTTTTCCTGCTACTGTGGACAAGTCACTGAAGCAAGGAAAGAGGAGGAATAAAAGAGGCTTTCAGAAACAAAAGATGGGTAAGATTTATAGGACAGAATTTAGCAAGAAGGTTCCCACAGGGAAGGTTAGTCAGGTAATTGATGGAAGTTATTTCTTGCCTGAAGGATCTAATTCCAAACCCCAGAATTCCGTGAGAGAGTCAGGTAACCATCAAAGGTTACGTAGTTTTTAAAGTTCCAGATTAAAAATAATGTATCTTTGTGAACACAAACTGGGGACATAGTGTGTTCTCACTGTGCTACAAACAGAGAAAAGTTGCAGAAAACTTGAGAAAAGCAGTAGCATTGGGGGTAGTGGGTGGCAATGTGTGCAGTGAGCATCTGCTCCAGTATACTCTGAAGCTCTGATCATCCACTTCTCCTATGGGAGTGACCTCTTGGGGGAATGCCTGCTTTTTTCCTTGTCCATATTTTCTTCCATTAAAAACCCAGGACACATGGAATGATAAGGTGGGTGAAGGGAAAATGAGCAAATAGGTGTGAAAGGGTGGTGGTAAGTCCAGAATGTCCTGCTTTCCTTTCTGGATGAGTAGAAAACTAAGAGTACTGTCTATGTTGCAGAGAGTACCTGGGCCTTTGTGTAGACATAACTGTTAAGTAACCATCTTAATTTCCCAAGTTTAGAAGACATATAATAAATTATTAATGACACGTTTTGATAAGGAATTAATAATGAGCTATCTACTTAGATTTGTGTTTCACCTTTCTCCTCAAAAGTCATCTTCTGTAGTGGGTAGTTGTGTGTAAGGTTCCTGTTAGCACGATGACAGCCATCTGTCTTGTGAAAATATTTCTCTGAACTGGTGGAGAAGTCAGCACTTTCATGTTATGTTTTGGACTTATTGTCTGCTGTGTTAGTACTTTGTATTTTTCTGTTTTAGTGGTGTTCTCTTAGCTTCCACAGCAGCACTCCTCTGCTGTCACCTATTCATCAGGGTCTGTACTTAGTACTCTCTACATGAGTACTCCTTCATTACTTAGTATATGTGGAATTAAACCATTGGTAAGTTAGAGAGAATCTACAAGGAATAAACCTTGTATAGTCAGGTTTGTCATATTTTATCTTGGGGGTTGGTCTAGATGACTTTTAAAGGCCCCTTCCAGCCTAAAATACTAGGCGATTCTGTATTTTAACCATGTCACTTCCTGTTTTGCTCAGGATCAAATGAAGAATTATCTGAAGTCTCGTGGTTTCTGGGATGATCTTTATTGCTGTGGAGAATAAAAGGTTGTTTAAAGGGCCTGAAAGGGAACAGCCTTCTTTGGCATGACAATGCATTAATTGAAATGCTGGCCAGTTTTCTCGGGGAAAATAAATGGGATAGTTTATACTGTTGTGTAAAATAAACATTTTGGGTTGCAAATTAGAAACTTAACCTGCTGTGTTTCAACTATTTCCTAATTTTTAATTTTGTTTCTATTTTGTATTCCAGTCGGGGCAGTTCACAGAAGATATGATTCCTACGGTAGGCTTCAATATGAGGAAAATAACAAAAGGAAATGTTACCATAAAGGTAGGTGTGCGTGTTTGAATAAGTACAGAGTGAATAGCTAATAGACAAAGTGATTTCAACTTCGAATGTGAAAGCACAGAAAATGTCTTTTAAGATGGTAGGATTGTTTATCCTTTTCTAGCTCAAAAAACTACTTTTGCAAAGCATGTAGTTGTATATTTCTCTGTTACAATAATGCATTTGATTTTGTTACATGACAGACACTCTTTTGGGCTGGAAAGGTCATAAAATTCTAACATATTAAAGAGAGCTGAGTTGAATCCTTGAGGTGCTTCTCTTCTCTCTCTCTTCTTCTCACAACCATAAGTGAAATCTGAAGCAACTTTATTCCTTACTTGCATATCTCAATGGAGAGTGCAGTTTAGCTCACAAGGTTTGCTATATGGAAATGGAATTCGTAATGTAAGTCAGTTGTCAGGGAACCATCTTTTAGGCCTATAGAGAAATATAGATGATGCCAGTTTGGTGGTGATTCATGCCATAGGCATCAAAATAGAGGTGAATCACTCCAGTAGCATTATGGCTCACTCTTGTTTGATTATAAAGGGATCAAACTCCTAAGTTTTATCTAAAATTAGGAGAAGAGAATATAGGTTTTTGCCTTTATCTTGACTTTTTCCACCTTTTCCTTAATTTTTAATCCCTCAGTTCTGAAGATACTCTTGTTCTTTTACCTCTGGTTTGGTGTGACTCCTGAATCTGGAGAGGACTTATGAATGACCTGTAAATGCCATTTGTAAATGCATCTGTTAACTGTTTACTGTTTCTATTTGGTGAGCTGGTAAAGGATAGTGAAATAGATAACTTATCTTCTGTTGGCTAGAAGATGTTAAAACCTAACTGAAAAACCTTTAATCTGAAAGGAGCATTGTGATATAAATACTGTGACTGATTGTCACAGACTGATGGTGTGTTTCTGGTCTTACTGTCTTGCTACACTTTTTCATAATCACACATGACTGTAGAGCCTTCAGCTGTAAATTGCAGCTGTGTATCTACTGTTGTGTAATAAGCTTGCAGAATAATCAATAGATTCCTCTACAACTGCTTGCATGTTACAGTGCCTAATAAGCCACTCTTTTGAAATCAGTTGAAATGCAAAGTCCAACGTCACCCCACTATTTCATCATTCCAAACCTTCTTTCTGTGTAGCCTCTTGAAATGTATGTCAGGTTTAGCTGAAATAAAAGCTCTCAACATTACCCGTGAAATTTTGGTAGACTGCCAAATATATCTTACAAGTAGGTCCAAAGTAAAGGCTGTAAAATACGTAAAAGAAAAATGGAGTAAAATGTGAAATGGAATAAAAATAGAATGGAGGATAATCATTATTGCCTTGGTAATCTCAGCTTTATGACTTTGTGCAAGATCATTATTAGTACATGATTAGAGCCTGCTTTGGGAGAGAATGGGCCCTCACTCTTCACAGTATCACAGTATTACCAAGGTTGGAAGAGACCTCGAAGATGATTGAGTCCAACCTGTAACCACAAACCTCACGACTAGACCATGGCACCAAGCGCCACATCCAGTCCTCTCTTGAACGCCTCCAGGGACGGCAACTCAACCACCTCCCTGGGCAGCCCATTCCAATGACGAATCACTCTCTCGGTGAAGAACTTTCTCCTCACCTCAAGCCTAAACTTCCCCTGGTGCAGCTTGAGACTGTGTCCCCTTGTTCTGGTGCTGGTTGCTAGAGAGAAGAGGCCAACCCCTTCCTGGCTACAACCACCTTTCAGGTAGTTGTAGAGAGCAATGAGGTCGCCCCTGAGCCTCCTCTTCTCCAGGCTAAACAGCCCCAGCTCCCTCAGCCTCTCCTCATAGGGCTTGTGCTCAAGGCCTCTCCCCAGCCTTGTTGCCCTTCTCTGGACACGTTCAAGTGTCTCAATGTCCTTCTTAAACTGAGGGGCCCAGAACTGGACACAGGACTCAGGGTGCGGCCTAACCAAAGCAGAGTACAGGGGCACAGTGACCTCCCTGCTCCTGCTGGCCACACCATTCCTAATGCAGGCCAGGATGCGGTTGGCCCTCTTGGCTGCCTGGGCACACTGCTGGCTCATGTTCAGCTTCCCATCAACCAGCACCCCCAGGTCCCTCTCTGTCCGGCCGCTCTCCAGCCACTCCGACCCCAGCCTGTAGCTCTGCATGGGGTTGTTGTGGCCAAAGTGCAGCACCCGGCACTTGGACTTGTTGAATTCCATCCCAGTGGACTCTGCCCATCTGTCGAGCCGATCGAGGTCCCTCTGCAGAGCCCTTCTACCCTCTAACTGACCAACATCTGCTCCTAACTTGGTGTCATTTGCAAATTTGCTGATGACTGTCTCAATGCCCTCATCCAGATCGTCAGTGAAGACATTGAAAAGGATGGGGCCCAGCACTGATCCCTGGGGGACGCCACTGGTGACTGGCCTCCAGCTGGAGGTGGCACCATTGACCACCACTCTCTGGGCCCGGCCCTCCAGCCAGTTCCCAACCCAGCGCAGAGTGTTGCTGCCCAAGCCATAAGCTGCCAGCTTAGCCAGCAGTTTGCTGTGGGGGACGGTGTCAAAGGCCTTGCTGAAGTCCAGGTAGACCACATCCACTGGCCTCCCCACATCCACCAGGCAGGTCACCTGATCATAGAAGGAGATCAGGTTGGAGAGGCAGGACCTGCCCTTCCTGAATCCATGTTCAAGACAGAGCAGGCAAGCAAGAAAACAAGGTAACATCCCACAATATGGGAAAGCAGGATACAGACGCAGGGAAAGTGATGATTCTGCGATTCTGTGATTTTGAGAGCAGCCTGGATAGGTTGAGGTAGCTGCAAACCTTCATATTTAGAGGCCATAATCTGGACAGGAAGAAAGCAGTCTCTCTGCTGAGAAAATTGAAGTTTTACTTCGTAATTCCACTCTGGAACTGCCTGTTGCTAGAAGGTTGCCAGAATTCTTTGTTTAATGGGCACACATAGACTGCCTGTGGGTTCAGTGGCAGATGGATCAGTGATATTATTATTTTTTTTAATGTTTAATGCTGTATTGTTAGGATTTACAAAATTTGGATGGTGTTAGTGCTTTCTAGTCCTTATGATTAATTAATGATTCATATTAGTTACGGAAGTGAATTTATGGAGAAGTCAACAGGGGTAAGCTAGTGAGTATCAGAAGAGCAGTCTGATGTGCTAATTGTATAGATTTTCTCCCCTAAGATTCTGTTTATTATACAGAAATGTGTACAGTAGCTGTGACAGCAAATAGTGTATTTCCAAGGACTTCAGAGGTACTGTCTTACCAGTACAAGTGGATACCAAGGCCATTCCATGGTTTCTTGACTTTTTATACATCAGTGGCTTATGTGTAGGAGGATGAGACCAGTGACAAAATGGTGATTTGCCTTGTGATAGGAAGCACCAAAAGCAGACTCACGAGCAAAAGTTGTTTGTTTCCGTTTAAGTAGTTACATCTAAGTCCTAAATTTTCACTTACTCGAAGAAGTATTCTTTTCTTAGCATTGTTGCAGGCAGGTGGGCATTCTTTGTCCTCCTGCCTGAGCCTTCCATTCTCTTCCAGAAGAGTACACTTGTATTGCAGTGCCTTCCACTTGAGCTTTACCAATGCATCCTAATTCATCCAGGAGAGGATTTGATTTTAATTATTCCTGAATGTCAGTTTCATACACTTCTTACATTACCTGTCCTGGTTTACTGCTGATCTAAGTCCATAGATGCCACAGTCAAAGTGTTGCTAAATTTGATCATATTTCATAAATAATCCACAGGAACAGGAATTTCAGTTCCCTTGTTTTCTGCCTGTTGTATAGGAACAATAAGGACTGGATTTAGAATTTCTATAGAGAAAGTATAAGGATAGTTATGCTGATTCTGTTACAGGATTGCCAGATGAGGAAGCTGTTGATGGTTCATTCAACTAGGCAAACAAAAGTAATCTACAAGTAGACATAAGGATAGTTGGGGTGCTATGCTGATGCTGTTACGAAATTGCCAGATGAGGAAGCTGTTGATGGTTCATTGAAGTAGGCAAACAAAAGTAATCTACAAGTAGACAGTGTCTTACAAATAAAGTATGTTTTGAGCCTGGATTGTTTAAGTAGGTGAATAAAATGGCTAATAAGTTTGTACTGGAGTTGTCTGCACAAATGATATTGCAAGATCAAGTACACACAGGAAGGAGATATGTGATTTCTGTGGAACTCTGCCTTGTTTCACATTTTGATCTCAAAAGTTCTGTTACATATAGTTGTTCTAACAGTGTTGTTAAGAATAAGAGGATAATGCTAATTTCAAAAATGGCACTTGATTTGGGAGCCAGTCTGCACAGGAGAAATGATTCATCTTAGTGAGTTCTCATGGTCTCATTGCTACAAGAGCACACCGTGGAAATAAGCATGTGATATAGCTCTGTGTAGAGGACTATGACCCTTACCTATAGATGCTTGTTTCTTTAAAAGCCTGTCAAGATGAATTACATCTGGAATTTGAGGTTGTGGTTGAGCTATTAAATAACATATTATTTCCAGCATCAAAATACCTCATTTGCTACAACTTGGATATCTATGAAAACCATTCTGAAATACATAGCAAAACTGATGATGGTGACTTTTTTCCTGGCAAAAAAATCTATGACTGAATTAATTTGGGGGTTAATTTCAATTAAGTTTTGGTTTTTTTACTGAGTGATTTGATTTTGGTGGGATTGTGCTATTTTTTGTTGTGTTTTTATGGTTTGTTGTTTTTTTGTTAATCCACACAGTATTAGTAGCCTTTTTGCTTTGGTGAAATTTAATGTTTATTAAGCTAAAAAATGTACTCCAGCAAACTAGATTTGAAGAGTATCAGAAGACATGCATTACAAAGTATTATTTTAAAGGATTGTGAAGCTCCAACCAATCAACTTTTGATTTTCGCAGTGATAGCCTTACAATAGTCTCAGGTATAAAAAGAAATAGAGCAACACAAGGCATGCAGATGCACAGGCGATGCAGCAGCTTCCTTTTCCTTACTCTTGCACTTAATTGTCTCGAAGAACTGCCAGGCAGTTTCTGCACCTTGCCTGGATGTTGCAGCTGAGAGGCTGGAGCCCGCAGCTGCTCAGGGGACTGGAGCTGCCGAGGTTGGGCTGTGGTCACCTCGGCTGTCACCACTAGAGGCCAGCGTCTTTCCACGGGAGCTGCAGCACGGGCCACCACAGGCCAGTCTGCTGGAGGGCAAAACCAAGCTGCTTGCTACTTGCTATTTACTCTGATGTGGCAAAGAAGGAGGAGGCAGCTCTGCATTCCTCTTCCAGCTTCCTTCGTTGCAGGACTCCTTCCTTCTCTGGATAGTAGAGTTTCCAAGTCTCCAAACAGTGTCATAGGATGGCTGTCAAAGCTCTTCCTGATATTCGGCAGCATTTTGAAAGCATCTTACCCGTCATATCATCATCTCACATGGTCATGAAGTCATATAAGCCTCTGTGTCTATGGCCTGTTTATCTCCAACAGTGTTTCAGCAGGTAGTGGCTGTTTTGAATGACTTGGATCATTGAAAAGTGATGTGGCCAGCAGCATTAGGGAAGTGATCATCCCCCTGTCCTAAGCACTGGTGAGTGCCTTGATTACTGTGTTCACTTTTGGTTCCCCTCCCTACAAGAAAGACACAGAGGTGCTGGAGCATGTCCAGAGAAGGGCACCAAAGCTGGCAAAGAGTCCAGAGAACAAGTTGTATGAGGATCAGGTGAAGGAAGTGGGATTTTTTAGCCTGAAGAAAAGGAGGCTGAAGGGAGAACTTACTGCTCTCTACCGCTGCCTGAAAGCAGATTGTTGCATGGTGGGAGTCCATGTCTTCTCCCAAGTAACAAATGATAGGATAAGATGTGGTGGCCTCAATTTGTACCAGGGGAGGTTTAAATTGGATATTAATTAGGAAGAAATTCTTTACCAAAAGGATTGTTGAGTATTGGAACAGTCTGTGCAGGGAAGTAGTTGAGTTGCTGTCCCTGGACGTATTTAAAAGATGTGTTGATGTAGTGCTTAGGGACGTGGTTTAGAGGTACACTTGGCGGTGCTAGGTTAGCAGTCGGACTTGATGTAACTAAATTGGTTCTGTGATGCTATGATCATGCTGTGTCTGGGCTGATACCAAGTCAAGATGCTTACTTCTATAAGGAAGAGCATTTGTGGGTTATTCCAGTGATTTATGATTGTTGTGTGTAAGGAAGAGCTGGATTCAGAAGAGTTCTGATCCACAACAGGAAGGCTAGTTACTAGTGACATGCCTCAGAGATTGTTTAGTGTCTTTATTACTGACCTGGATGATGGGACATGCTGTACCCTCAATAAGTTTCCTGATAATACAAAGCTGAGAGGAGTGGCTGATACAGTAGGGGGTTATGCTGCCATCCAGAGGGACCTCAATAGTCCAGAAAAATAGGCTAACAAGACCCTTAGGAAGTTAAAGAAAGGAAAGCACAGAGTCCTGCACCTGAGAATCATCAACCCGTGGCACCACTACAGGCTGCCTGGCTGGAAAGCAGCTTTTCAGAATGGGACCTGGGAGTCCTGGTGGACATCAAGTTTACCATTGATGGGCACTGTACCTTTGCAGGGGGAGCCCAGCAGCATCCTGGGCTGCATTAGGAAGAGCTTTGACAGCCATTCAAAGCAAGCAATCATTCCCTTTTACTCAGTTGTTGTAAGTTTACTAAGTTGCTGTAAGTTGTTGGGTTGGACGCGATGATGTTGAAGGTCTCTTCCAACTTGGTTTATTCTATTGTATTCTAACATACCTGGAGTATTGGTTTCTGTTCTTGTACTGGTCCCCTCAGTACAAGAAGGCTGTGTGGTTACTGGAGGAAGTCCAGCAAAAGGCTGTGAAAATAGTTAAGGAACTAGATTGTTTTATGAGGAGATGCTGAGATATGTGACACTGTTTATCTTAGAGAAGCAAGGGCTTTCAGAGAGAGATCTCAGGGAGATCTTCAGTGTAGCCAGAAGATGTAGCCAGGCATCTCAGTAGTGCCCAGTGACAGGGCAAGTGGCAATGAACATAAACTGAAACATGAGGAAATTCCATTTAAACAATAAGAAAGAAACATTTTTGCTGTGAGGGTGATTGAACATTGAAACAGCTTGACCAGGTTCTGGAATCGCCATCCTTGGCGTAGCCTGCTCCATGTAACCCTGCTTTGACCGAGGTCAGTTGGACTATACAATCTTCAAAGGTCCTCACTAGCCTCAGTGGTTCTGTGACTATGTGAAAAAGGAGTTTAATGAAGGTTAGAGAGTGGCTCAGAGAACAAGTGTGGAGCATACTCAGATCAACTAAGATAATCTGTGATCAGCTAAGAAGGAAAAGTATAAAAGCACTGTCCCATGTGATAATTTGGGAAGAGAAGCCTTGGAGAGAGTGTCTGTGCTTGGGAGTTGTGTGCTGCAGGATATGGGACAAAATCATGCATTAGACAGGAACTGCTACAGTGGTTGATACAAACACATAGGGCCAGAAGGCAGTGTCCTGTGTCTGACAGGCAGTGTTGAATGTCTCACGAGCTATTCAGAGTCCTAAACCAGAAGACTAAGAGTTGATCTCAAGGAATCATCTAAACCAAATTTGTGCTCTGAGGTGAATCAGGTTTTTACCCAAGTATCTTAGGTAATTGTTCCTTAAAATTTGTTCTTCCATAAAGAAGATCCAACAATATCCTTTGTTTTGTACAGTCTTTTTCCACTCTGTTAGAGAATTTTCTTCCTAATAGCTCACATGAGTTGCAGTCTTCACAAGTTGGGCTGTTTTTTACCTCTCTTCTACATCTGGTAGCCATTTCCTGGGAAATATTATGGGTTTGCTCTCCTCCCCTCTTTATAGGTCATGTTTTCAAAGTCTTTTCTTACCCTTTCCTCATCTGGGCTTCTGCAGATTTTTCTGCTTGTTGGATAGACTGATGCTCAAAACTGATAGAGGAGCCTCCTTCAATGCTGAGGACAGAAGAGTGCATCTTTCCAAAATTACACACAGTATGCTTCTGCTAGGAGCTGCTGACTTAAGATCTGCAGTACTACTGAAACACATACTTAGTTTGTGAACTGCTCAATGCTCAAGCTTTTTGTCCTGCACATTTACCTGGTTATTATCCTAGTGCACTATTACCCTGGTGCATTTGGTTCCCTGTATTCAAATGCACCATTCCAATCTTGCCTGTGGTAAATCAGCTGCCTTATTTCAGACCACCCCTCTTACTTGGTCTGGATACTTTAGCTCCCAGCTTGAAGCTAGCTGCAGTTTATATAAATACATGTTGTATTTGAGTGTTCTCTTGGGATACCTGGGGACCATAAATACTGCTTGTGGTTAGTTCTGTCCTCCAAGGCTTTGCCTCATTGATAAATGCTGGAGATCTGTCAGGATTGCTCAGATTTGTGAGGTAGAGAGGAAGACAGTGAAGACAGTGCCAAGGAGCTTTTCTGTGAGGTTAAATCTGTCATGGAAAAATGTCTTTTTCTTGTCTAATCTGACAATATTAGATTATCTTTTACCAGCATGCACACTGCAGTACATCTTCCTGGCTTTTCTCTGCTATTGAGCAAATACTCATTTTTGCTTTTGGGGTTATATGCTCATCAAGGACAAGTAAAATTAATAATCACTACAGCAGTTATTGATCGGCTGTTTTGAGCTATCAATGTGCTTGCCTCTGGTCTCCTTGCCTTCAGTCTTCTAAATGCAAGTTCTGTCTGCAACTTTTAACTTCTATATGCCTACTTTCACCAGAATCTCTAGGCTTTTAATGTCTAGAGACTATACCCTATTTTCACATGACCATGGATCAAAGGTTTGCACGTAGTCATGCAGAATCAGGACTTTCTGCTTTGGGGAGGACACAATACCAAGGCTAGGATGGATTGATTCTGTCTTTTTAGAGGAGTGTTGTCTTGATTGAGAGGATTACAGCCTTATCTCTAAAACTGGGTTCCTGTTACTCTCCTGCTTTAGAATACAATGTGGAGGCAAGCAGTGCCAGGTTCAGAAAAGTTTCTGAGGGCAGACTTTGCTTTTGTGTCTTGTTTACAATTTATCTGTTGATCCTCCCAAAATTGTAACTTGTGTCTGGTAAATGGCAAGTACACTCTTATCATTGAGAATAGCTGTCTAGGCTTCATTGACTATGATGGGATGTTAGGTACTGAATCCATGCATTAACATGGAGATACAAATATATTGTTGTACACATCCTTTTCCACAAGAGGTTTGGGTTGGAAGAGAGCTTAAAGCTCACCTAATTCCAGTCCTCCCAATGTGGGTGGGGACACCTTCGACTAGAGCAGATTGCTCAAGGCCTCATCCAGCCTGGCCTTGAACACATCCTGGGAGGAGACATCCACAACCTCCCTGGGCAATCTGTTACAGTGTCTCACCACCCTCACTGTAAAGAATTTATTTCTAATATCCAGTCTAAATCTACTCTCCTCAAGCTTAAATCCATTCCCTCTCATCCTATCACCAAGCTCTTGTAAAAGAATCTCTTCCTGACTTTCCTGTAGCCCTGTTTGAGGTACTGGGAGGTTGCTATGAGGTCTCCTTGGAACCTTTTTGTCTCCAGACTGAACAGCCCCAACTCTCACAGCCTGTCTTCATAGGAGAGGTGCTTCCACCCTCTGATCATCTTTGTGGTCGTCCTCTGGATCCATTTCAGCAGTTTGATGTTCTTCTTATGATGGGAACACCAGAACTGGATTTAGTACTCCAGGTGGGGTCTCATAAGAGCAAGGTAGAGGGTGAGAATCACCTCCCTTATCCTGCTGGTCAAGCTTCTTTTGATGCAGCCCAGGACGTAGTTGGTCTTCTTGGCTGCAAGTGCACGTTGCTGGCTTATGTTGATTTTTTCATCAACTGACATTCCCAAGTATTTCACCTCAAAACTGCTCTCAAGCCACTCCTTGCTCAGCCTATATTTGTGCTTGGGATTGCCCTGACCCAGGTGAAGCACCTTGCATTTGACTTTGTTGAACTTCACAAGGCTGGCTTGCTCCCACCTCTGAAGCCTGTCCAAATCTCTCTGGATGACATCCCTTCCCTCCAGTGTGTCAACTGGCCCACAGAGCTGGGTGTCATCTGCAGACTTGCTGGAGGTGCATGCAGTTCCGCTGTCCATATCACTGACAAAGATGTTAAACACCATCAGTCCCAGTAATGACCCTTGAGGTACACTACTCGTCACTGTCTCCATTTGGATGTTGAGCCACTGACGGCAACTATCCGAGTTCGACCAGCCAGCCAGTTCCTTATATGTCAAGTGGTACATCCCTCAAGTCCATGCCAAACATATCTGAAAAAAAAAAGGCCACATAAAACTGACATCTAGAAAATCCTGCTTTTCCCTTCCTGCAGGGTTCTTACTAACTGTTAAGCCCTCCTACAATATAAGCTAATCTAAAGAAAAATAACTGGGAGTGTTAATGAGTCTTCCTGTAACTAAAAGCTTCTTGATACCTCTGTACAAAAGTAAAATGTTGCTGATAGCTGCAGTCTTAAGGAGCCTTAGAGCCATGCAAAGTTTGGAAACTGAGCAAGAGACACATCCAGCAAGTTTCTTGATTTAGGAGAATTTAACAGGTGTGGTAAATAGTTTATAAATTGAAACACTGCATTGTTTTATGAGAGTGTAAGCTTGCAGGCGCAATGAGAATTGCTAGTTTACAGCAGACAAAAGCAAGCAGTAGGTATAAGATGCATACCTTTGAGATTCAGCATAAAAAACCTTGAGATTTTAATCATTGAGGCAATGGTACTGTCCATCAAAGAAACTTTTTCTTTTTTCCCTGTGGTTTGTTCATGCTGCATGCATGTTCTGAGTCTTAAGATCACCTGGTGATCTAGGGGTAAAATTACCTCTTAAATATTGCTGAAAATTATCGAGGGGCCCAACAAAAGCCACGAGAGCAATTTGATGTCCAGACTTTTTAATACATAAACAAACTAGAATGTTTCTAGCTAGCTGTATGTTCTGCTGAGGTGTAGTCTCCTGCCTCTCATAGCTCACACCTAGAGTGTACATTTTGCCTGTGTATTAAATACTGGAATACGAAACCAGGTAATGTACAAACCACATAAGGTGACAAAACTTCTTTAAGACTTCTTTCTTTCCTGGGTGCCTCTTGTATTCTCCCAGTTCTGAGTTTGTATTTGCAGCTGAAATGGTTTGGGGCAGAGATTTGTGTTTTGAATGAAGTAGTTAATTCTATCATTGGTTATTCAATATAATAAAGAGTATTAGAAAGTTACTAGTAGCACTGTTTTATAGGCAAAGGGGTGAGTGCTTTCTTATTTAATGCATTTATTTTCTTTCCCCATTTCAGGTAGTTGTAACAGTTTATTGATGTAAAGTAGATTCCCAAGTACTATTAAAACACATAGTCTATCTTGTGTCCTTCACCTTGTACTTTAATGAATAGCTGTAAGCCTTATTAGGGAAACTGACTGGAAATTACTTTCCATTGTTTCAAGGTGACTCTTCTAATGTCAATACCTGTTCTGCAGTGCAATTTAATATAGTATAGTTATAGTGTGTCATCAGACAAGGTGAAAATCAGTCTGTCTTTTTCTTCTTTTTCTTATTTTTTGATTATTCCATACTACATAATGTTGTATATATTTATTTTTTTTTCTGGCTACCAGCAATAATTGCTGTCCATCTCCTCAAATCTAATCTTCCTACTGGTCTTTGCTGTCCTCTTTCCCCTTCTTGTTTTTGTGATCTATCAGGAAGATAATTTGGTTTCTTTTTCCAGACACACAGATGTGCACCAGATGGTATGGATAGTTTCAAGGTCCTGATGAGTTATTGGAATAATTAGTGTTGGTGTGAGGCTTGTTATCTAAATATAATACTGAACTGTGTACTCATCTCCTTCAAGCTTTTGAAATAAAAGGCATATTTTATTTATTTCACTGAGACTTTTGAACCAGCACTTCAAATGTCAGAGCAGGTGATAATTGATACCCAGTTTATGATCAGAAGTTCACTCAATTCTCTTCATGGTGAAAAATTCTTGATCTTATAAAGGGAATCAAAGGCAATCTACATGTAGGTGATACACTATGTTCATGACAGAAAGACCAGTAAGGTGCCAGTCAAGGAATTATTTTAAATGGTGAACTGGGAAATAATTATTTTTAAAAATAGGAAAATAAAGTGTTGAAAATTGTAGAGAAAATGGTATATAAATATGATTTATGGATTGTGAAATTAAAAATATAGTTCACATGAGTTGAAAAAGGACTTATCTCAAGGATCTGTTAAGTCTTGGTCTTCTGTGCAAGGCTTTGTAGTCACTGAAAATGTAATATGTTTGGATTTAGAAAGTACAAATATGAAAACATCACTTAAAATTTGCTTCTGTGTATGCTATATTCAGATTTATTTTGTGCTGTAGTGGATATGCCTTCTAGATCTAATAAGCAGTGCATATTGTTTTGCTAGCTGAACCTGATTAGAATGCTGAATAATTACTACTTTTTGTTCTTGACATAGGAACAAATCCATTCCTTTTATTTACTTTTCTTTTGGTGTTCATCACTATGGTGTGTGTGTCTCTCAACACAATTGTCTTTGGATCTAGCTGCAACAGCTGCATCATTACGCAATCCTTCCCCACATGAGTTAGATCTTTTCCTTGGGGTATTGATCTTGGAAACATTCTTGAAACAAGATTATTGTAATCCACAAAAAATACTGAATTTTTGCAAGCAAAGCAGAAGAAGTATCTCCTGTACAGGAAAATAATGTGCTAGTCTTTTAACAACAAGGAATTCAGTGAGATTGTCAGACACTAATAGCATGCATAAGTGTTTACAGGATTGGAGCTTTATAAAATCCCAAGCAGAATTTGAGCTTGCTTTCCTTAAGATTTACTGATTAATCACTTTAGGACCTACTCTACTCCACTGTTTCCTTTCTGGTTCTGATCAGTTAATCCATATGTCTTTTAAAGCACATTTGATAAACAAATGGGAGAGCTGTGAAAGTATGGGAGCTCCTGTGAGTATATCATCCTTGGATATATTGAGTCTGTGGACTCAATCTGCTCTCTGACCAGCTCATTATTTACTTAATATCTGTCTTTATCCTGTTGAAGGTCTCACATGTTCTTAACTCCTGTCTCCCTAACTCCCCCGAAGGTACAACATCATAGCTATTTTCATACAATGAGTCAGGTTCTCCTGGTGGACATTTGGAACTGCTGTGGTTACAGGACTGATTTCCCCTGTGAATGTACCTCCATTGACTGGAAGGACCTGAGAAGACCAGTCTTTTGAGGAAGGTCACTTTAAAAAAATGCTTACATCTAGGCATTGTCAATAGAACCTGCATGCACCATGTAAGGGTTCTGTTAGTACTGTGTAGTTCAAAAATATTTTGGGGTTGGGTTTTTTTTACCTTTTCCAGGTATGGGACATTGGAGGACAACCAAGGTTTCGAAGCATGTGGGAGCGTTACTGCAGAGGAGTCAATGCAGTTGTGTAAGTTTTCTTGTGTATGCCCATAGAAAATGTATTTTTAAATAAATAAAACTTTATGTATATGTTCTTAATAGAGATACACTTTTCTCTAAGTTACCTCCTTTACACAAAACCCAACATGATAAAAGTAGTGTGTGTTACACATCCAGCAGCCAAGGCATATAAGCAATTGCATGTTCCAGGCTATTTCACCCCCTACAGTCTGTGCTTATTTCTATATTTCATAGAATCAATAAGATTGGAAGAGACCTCAAAGATCACCAGGTCCAACCTGTCACCACAGACCTCATGACTACTAAACCATGGCACCAAGCGCCGTGTCCAATCCCCTCTTGAACACCTCCAGGGACGGTGACTCCACCACCTCCCTGGGCAGCACATTCCAATGGCTAACAACTCTCTCTGTGAAGAACTTTCTCCACACCTTGAGCCTAAACTTCCCCTGGTGCAGCTTGAGACTATGTCCTCTTGTTCTGGTGCTGGTTGCCTGGGAGAAGAGACCAACCCCCTCCTGGCTACAACCACCCTTCAGGTAGTTGTAGACAGCAATTAGGTCTCCCCTGAGCCTCCTTTTCTCCAGGCTAAACAATCCCAGCACCCTCAGCCTCTCCTCACAGGGCTTGTGCTCAAGGCCTCTCCCCAGCCTTGTTGCCCTTCTCTGGACACATTCAAGAGTCTCAGTGCCGTTCTTAAATTGAGGGCCCCAGAACTGGACACAGTACTCAAGGTATGGCCTAACCAGTGCTTCCCTGCTCCTGCTGGCCACACTATTCTTGATGCAGGCCAGGATGCCATTTGCCTTCTTGGCCACTTGGGCACGGTGCTGGCTCATGTTCAGCCATCTGTGAATCAGTACCCCCAGGTCCCTTTCTGCCTGGCTGCTCTCCAGCCACTCCAACCCCAGCCTGTATTTCCCTGGATTGATAAATGCAGGACTTACACAACTCTTGTTCTAATGTTGTTGACAATGTGAATATATTTGTCACATTTCCGATTTTTTTTTAATGCAACTTTCTGCAAATAATGGACAATACCATAAATAACTCTATTTTCATTGCAGTTACATGGTGGATGCAGCAGACTTGGAAAAAGTAGAAGCTTCAAAGAATGAGCTGCACAGTTTGATAGATAAACCACAGCTGCATGGAATCCCAGTAAGTAATTTGTTTATTATTCTTACCTGAATGCAGATGATGTAACCTGCCTCTTCATGAATTGATTTTGTTTGGACTCTTGAAAATACTAGCTTAAATATGATTCAGCCTTGATGCATGGAGCACTTTACAGAAATTATTGTGACATTTTTTCAGAGGACTCAGCATCATATCAGTGCTTCAGTGTGTTTGCATGCTTTCTAGTCTAAAGGTCAGAATAGATTTGGGAAAAAAATAATTTTCACATGTGGCATTCTCAGACAGTAATTACTTCCAGTCAGTCTCCTTGTTGGCTGGATTTGAACCAGTGACCCAGATATGGTTTTTGCAGTATCTTGAGGCATGTGAGATTTGTCTTTCTGAAGACTGGAGACACTAAGATCAAATAGCGTCTTCTGCTTCAAGAGATTGTGGAGGAGCTTGACTTTGTCTTTCTCTTAGCCTTCTTTTGTTTTTCTAACTCAATGCAAGTATGCAGCTGTTCTCCAGTAGGAAGTGTCAAAGAATAGTATATTTGGATGAAGTTTCATGAGGAATTATGGAGGTGGAGACTGAAGTTGTTTAATTAAAAGTAATCTGCTAATTTAGAGCTAGCAGGAATCAGTCGGTTAGCACTGATCTTTGATGCTGACAGCTCCAAGCTCATACCTTTGATCATAAGAAAGAAAGCAACGGCATACAAAAATCGGGAAGAATTTCCTCACAAATATTGATGGTTCTTGCTCGGCCCTGCTTTTTGCAAACAAATAGTTGGACACTTTGCTACTGCAAGTGATCAAAGTTATCTGAGGAAGACTGAACAGCCAACACGGAATCGTTGTGAGAATAACACAGTCTCAAGCTGCGCCAGGGCAGGTTTAGACTGGACGTTAGGAGGAAGTTCTATACAGAGAGAGTGATTCCCCATTGGAATGGGCTGCCTGGGGAGGTGGTGGAGTCACCGTCATTGGAGGTGTTCAGGAGGAGAGTTGGTAGGGTGCTTGGTGACATGATTTAGTTGGCTGATGGGTTGGACGCAATGATCTTGAAGGTCTCTTCCAACCTGGTTTATTGTATTGTATTATTGTATTGTATTAATAACATTCTCACACACCAGTTCTCAAAGGAGAAATTTTCAAGTGACTCTCAATCTTTTTTTATGAGGTTTGCTATTACTGTTTCCATTGTTGTGATAAGTACATATTGAACAAATCCCTTAGAAATCTAGTCATGCTATTCATGGTGAGTGACATTGTCTGTCCTTGGTACTGTCTTCACATCCTGTTTTTCTTCATACTTTTCCTTCCTGAAATTATAGGTCTCTCATCTCTTCAGAAGTATTTAATTAAGTTCTTTTCCTTTTATATGTTGTAATACCCCATTCCAATTGCCTAGCCTGACCAGCAGAGTCATTTTCAAAGTGCAGTAATATATTTTGTTACTTATTTTATAAGTAGTAACTAGTATTGAACTTCCTTCAATTTATTGTACTCAGGCTTTGGCATTACAGATTTTAAGGTAGCTTTATTAATCTAAGGCTGCAACTGAGTTTTAATGTGTTCCAGGTTCAAGGGAAATACTAGGACATTCTTGACTCAGAATTGTAGCACATCTGGAAAAGAATAGTGCAGTCAAAATTAGAAACACTTTCCGCTACTTACTTGATCTTGAATGTGCTCAACCCATTCATCTGTTCTTAACTTATACTTGAAGCCTGAAGTATTGCATAGGAACTCTCAAGTTCCATCATCTATTCAGTGAATTTTCTACACTCTGGTTTCTACTGTGGATACTTAAAGTGAGGGAGGAAGAGGAATCAGTCATTTGGCTGGTGCTTGGGTTATACATAGTTTGGATTGCATGGCTGTTCAGTTAACATCAACATTAATAATCAGGGGAGCAAAACTAGAAAGAATCATATCTGAGTCTTGAGGACACAGCCTTTACTTCTGGGGCCCTACTTCTGTTTAAATTGTGTCTGGTACTGCTGATTGAATGTGTGTTGGTGGCTTAAGTGGACCTGGTTCCTGCTCTCCTCTAAATTTAGTTGCATGCGAAATGAATTCACCTAGCGCAATACAACACCCTCCCATAATACTGTCTGGAATGGACAGATTCACTTCCAGAGGACACTTCTGATATGGAGACACCCAGAAATAATTGCATCCAGCTTTCAGAGGATGTGCATTCAGCATTTATAGTGGCTGAGGAGATGGATTTCCATAATGCTCCTATAGTCATTGCTCTCTTTGAGTATGTGCATTATTTCACTCTAAACATTTTTCTGCAAGATCCAAAATAGTGTGAGCAAATGGTTAAAGATAAAAATAAACCTCTGTTGCTCATGGATTTAACGAAAATATGAATTATTTCTTTCAGGTGTTAGTCCTTGGAAATAAAAGAGACCTCCCAGGTGCGCTGGATGAAAAGCAATTAATTGAGAAATTGTAAGTATCTAGTCTGTGTAAAAAGCTGGAACACTGTGAAATGTCATATGCAAGAGAAAATAGTTGGGTAGTCTGTGGCAATAACCATTTATGACATTCCATTTTACATTCTTAGATACTCTGCTTTGACCTCGGTGGCAGTTTAAATTGTAATCTATGCTGGTAACTGACTGCATTAGATTTGAACTTCTTTTGATTATTATTTTGCTTGTACAAAGTTGTTCCAGGTAATCCTGTTTTCCCATCACTGAAGATCCAACTGCTGTAGATAGTAAGGGTCTGTCTCGGTCTGGAGAGGGAAAGAGACTCAGTTATTTTGAATATTCCCGTGTTGTGAAATTAGAGGCACAAACGAGGCCAAAATATCAACAGCTAGACTATTTAGTACATAAATAAAGTGGATGGATCAGAAAGGGAGAGAGAGAGAAGAGAGAAGAGGAAAGGAATTATATTACCACACCCCTCAACCCCCAAGACAGTTTGAGTCTGTGGAGGAAAGGTGCTGCAGGAGATGTTGGGTCTGTAGAGGAAGGGTGCTGAGGCTTTGGCTGTAGAAGGGATGTGGTCCTCTGAGCAGCTTCTTCAGCTCCATGAGTTGCAGCAGGTGGAACTTAGGGCACGGAGAGAGGGTTTTCAGAGTCCAAGATCCGTTGTGTTGCCCCGTGATGTTTCCAGCGTGTGGTGCCGTCTTCTTTCTTCTGCATTTTTCTTCTCCAATTTTCTTCTTCTAAGCCAGTAGTTGCTCCAGTCTTTTATACAGTTTTTTTAGTCCTTAGGCAAGTGTCCAGGTGTTGTTCCCCAGGATATCATTCTGGGAAATCATCTTTAGGTAAGTGTCCAGGTATCATTCCCCAGGAAATCTTTCTGTGTACTCATGTGAGTTTGGGCAGCTGTCTGGAGGGAGGGGGAAGGCCTCCGCCTCCTCCTGCTCCATCTACCTACCCACACACTCTTTACACATCAGGAAACAGGTGGTGAATCCATTGTCTCATCATCCTCCCTTCCTGGGCTATCTGATGGCTGGAAATGATCTTGTCCTGAAGGCGTGATGGCTGGGCCCTTGGGCCATTGTTGTAGGCCAGCTGCAGTCCAGTGAGCAATGTTATCTTTGCACCTTCCAAAAGTACTTCCAGTGGCTCTGCCCAACACACATCAGCTATTGTCTGGGCAAGCAGCAAGTGATTTTATCTTTGTTGAGTCACACCAGGAGAGACAAGCTTTAGTCTCTCACAGAGTCTCACTTAAACTTTTCGGAGTACATTGCAGTGGCAGTTTAATGCTCTAATGGCATTAAATAAGTGAAGAAGTGAAGTGAAGTTTCTGTTGAAGGATGGTTCAAGGGGTAAGCCACTAAACTGGGACTCAGGAAATACAGAACCACAAAATGGCTGAGATTGGAAGAGACTTCTTTGTGGGTTACAAGTCATGTCTCTGTGGGTTACAAGCCCAGCTGGCTGGGCCCAAGACAACATGCCTGAATACAAACTCACTGATACAAGTCCTTGGAGAGGAGGTCACCTGCCACAGACAGGCAAATGGCCCTGTACTGTGGGCAAGTGCCAATTTATAGTGAAATTTTTACATGCTTTACTTCATTCCCACATCCTACCAGCCTTCAGGTTCATCTGTTTGTTAATTACTCTTATCTTACGCTCTCACAGATGGCTTTCTATGCCTGTTTCTCACACATTCCAGTGACATGCCATTCTGTTATTACCACCTCCCATACAAGTCTGAAAGCTCGTTGACACCTTATCTGCCAGCTCTGTGTTCCTGTGCTTCTGGAGATCATGTTGTCCACCCAAGCTCAAGCAGAGCCACCTAGAACTGATTGTCCTGGCTTTTGAATATCTCAAGGATGGAGACTTTGCAGCTTCTCTGGGCAACCTGTGCTCATGCTCCATAGCAATGGCCCTCGTGCCCCACATCTGTGAGGAGGAAGCTTTCTAGACTTCCAGTATAGGGAAGCATTCTTGGCTTCCCTGTGGATTCCTGCTTCTTTTCCTCTGTGTAGCGCTGAGCACAGCCCCTTGTCAGGGCTTCTCCAGGCCCTTTTGGCTCTGGTCTTCCTGCTGCTCTGGCACCTCCAATTTGTGTCCTGGCTCTATCAGGCTCTCTTGCCCAGTGCAAGCTTGCAGTAGGAGTGAGCTCTGCTATTGCCTTGGCTCCATTTCCACAGTGGTTCCTGCTTGAACACAGGAGCCTGTATTTGGGAGGGCTCAAGACATGCTGCCCTATCAGGAGCTGCGTGCTTCCCAGCTCTCCCTGCCTGCAACACAAGCAAAGGGCATGCACAGAGCACTTTTCATGTGCCATGGTCTTCTCTGAGAAGCACAGCAGCAGAGCAAATTTTGGAAGACAGAAAGTCTGCTACTTGTCATTGTCACATCATACGTTGGAAGACACCCCTCCTTTTCATCTCCGTTTGTGTGTGGTGGATTCCAATCCTCATCCTTCAAAGCTGTTACTCTTCAGGAAGCAGGGACTACTTGGCCTGTGTTCCTGTTGCTACTTTCTGTGTTTTTCCAAGCTAAACTGGAGAGCACATCAGCTTGCTCCTGGCTACACTTGGGATTCGTGTATCAGCTCTCAAAATGATTCAGGAAAACATAGTCTTATTTCTACTTGTGACCTTTGTGTTCTGTGTCTTTGAAAGAGTTTTTGGGGCTGAAAACCTCCTGGCATGTCAAATAAATAACGGTCTCATAATTTTCTAACTCCTGGTGGCTGCTTGAAATGGAATAGAATGGAACAGTTAGTCTACCCTGTGCCTAGAGTTTTGTGTTACGAGCACTGACCTAGGTCTGGTATCTTCATCCAGGAGAGTAGCTCTCTGCAGTACAGGTCCCAGCCGCATCCAGGAGAGTGGGGCAGGGACCAGGCATGGACACGCCTGCAGCATTACTCAGGCAGGGACTGAAAGCCTCAGGCTGGATTGAGACATGTCCTCTGGGCCTTTGGCAGCAGATGGTGGGGAATGCAAGTCCCAGGGAGGCTGGTCCTAGACATTGAGACCTGTGAGGAGCCCAGGACCCTGATAGAAACAGACATGCACTGCTCATATACTCTCCATAAGAAACTAATGGTTGGCTGCTTTCTAGACCAAGCATTTGTCCAGATGAACCTTCTCTCTGGTGGACTACTGTTAGTCTAGGGCTCTTATGTTTTAGTATGTTTTCCCAAGGGAAAAAGAATCACAGAATGCATCAGCCTAGAAGGGGCCTTCAAAGGTCACCTTGCATAACCCCTCTAGAGTGAGCAGGGATATCTCCAACTAGGTCAGTTTGCTCACGGCCCCAACAAGTTTGACCTTGAATGTCTCTATAGATGGGGCCTTGTCCTGTGCTAATACAGCCTGCTATCACAAGTCCCTCTCCTGCCACACATTCAGAACAGAAAGTAACACAAAAAAACCCCTCTGGAATGAGATAAGGAATCACAGAGATAATATGACACACAATTACCTTAGCCTATTTGCATAAAAGCACAGCAAAATACAGAAACAGCAGCAGAAGCCAGCATAAAATGACCCTCCTCCTCCCCCCATAAACACACATCAGCCTGCCCAGCAGAGCAGGCCAGCACCCCCATAACTGGAAACCAGAAGCAGCAGCCAGAGCAAGAAGCCTGCCATTAATAATCTGAACTTCAGGCCTCATGTTACTTTGCTCCAGCCAGCACTTTCATTTTGAAGCTGGCAGTATAGTGTTCAGTAGACTCAACTCAACCCATGACAGGCCTCCACCACATCTGTGGGCAGCCTGTTCCAGTGTTTCACCCATCTCACTGTAAAGATTCTCCTCCTTAGGTTGAGCCTAAATCTACCCTGCTGCAGTTTAAAACCATTGCCCCTTGTCCTATCACTATAAGCCCTTCTGAACAGTCCTTCCCCAGCCTTCCCATAGGTCCCTCTCAGATACTGAAATGCAGGTATAAGTTCTCCCCAGAGCCTTTGCCTCTCCAGGCTGAGCAACCCAAATTTTTCAGCCTGTCTTTGTAGGAGAGGTGCTGCAGCCCTCTGATCATCCTTGTGGCCGTCCTCTGGACCCACTCCAGTGGGTTCATGTCCTTCCTGTGTTGGTCTCACCAGAGCAGAGTGGAAGAACTGCCTCCTTTGATCTGTTGGCCACATGTCTTTTGATGCAGCCCAGGATGCAGTTTGCCTTCTGGGCTGTAAATGCACATTGTTGGTGGATGAGAAGCTGGACATGAACCAATGTCCCCAAGTCCTTTTCTGTAGTGCTGCTTTCAATTTTATTATCCTCCAGCCTGTATTGCTGTTGGTTGCCCTGGCCTAGGTACAGGACCTTGCACTTTGCTTTGTTGAACCTTATAAGATTCTCCTTAGCCCTCCCTCTTCTCTTGCTAGATCACAGCCAACTTGGTGCATACCAGGACTGCCATGTCCTTTGAAGTTTCTTTTCCAAACAGTCTGCCACTGGCACATACTGGTACCTGGGGTTGTTCATCCCCAAGGTAAGGGCTTTGCACTTCCTCATGGTGAACTGCATGATGTTCCAGTTAACCCATTTCTTCAGCCTATGGAGGTCTCTCTAGATGGCAGCACAACCAGGAGGTGTATCAGCCACTCATCAGTTTTGTGTCATCAGCTAACTTGCTGAGGGTACCACTCTGCCCCATCATCCAGATCATCAGTGAAGATGTGCAATATGATTGGATCATGTGTCTAACCCTGGGGTACGTTTCTAGTTACTGCCTCCCACTAGCCTTTGTGCCACTGATTTGGCACCCTCTGGGCCTGATTGCTGAACCAGTCTTCAGTTCATACCAACATCTACTCGTGCAGCCCATGCTTCCTCAACTCTCCTATGAGGATATTATGTGATACAGTGTCTAAATCCCTACTGAACTCAAGGTACACAGTATGCACTGTTTTCTTGTCTACCAAGATGTAATTTTCATTGCAGAAGACCTTATAGTTAGTCAAGCATGATTTTGCTTTTATGCATCCATGCTGACTACTGATCACCTTCTTGTCTATAATTTGCCTAGTAATGGTTTTCAGGATTAGTTGTTCCATCACCTTCCTAGGGATTAAGGTGAGGGTGAGGCTGACTGTTACATAGTTCCCTGGGGCCTCCTACCTGCTTATTTTGAAAACAAAGGTGACGTATACTTTCCTTCTCTCTTCAGGCACCTTTCCCAGATGCTATGATTGTTCAAAAGTTATTGAGAGTGGCCTCACAATGACATCAGACATCTATCTCATCAAATGATTTCATCACTAGGGCTTATGGACTGCTTTATGTGCAGTTTGCGTATGACTTTTCCCCTTGGTCGATGGCTCTCAGGATTCCTGCAGGCCAATCTTGCTAGCAAAGGTGGCATTTAGTATTTCTCACTCTTCCATGTCCCACAGGACCAGGTCCCTTGTGTCACTGAGCAATGGGCCCGCATTTTTCTCTAGTCTTCTATTTGTCATGTAGGTATTTATAGAAGCCCTTCTTGCCTTTGACATCTCTCACGAGATACAATTTCTTTTGGGCTTTGGCTATCCTGTGTTTCTGCATGATTGGACAGTGCTTCTGTATTCCTCCCAGGTTACCTGCTCTACCTTCTGCATGCTTTCTTTTTTGTAACTGGGTTTTGCCAGGAGTTTGCTGCTCATCTACTTAAGCATCTTTCCTTCTTAGTGCCTCCACTCTCCGTCTGCTCCAGGAATATAGTCAGTTTCCTGCATGTCACATGTGCGAGGATAAATAAATGACAAAATCACCAAAATGCTCAGAATTAGGACATTCCCAGAAAGAAACAGAAATTAGTTAAGGATCAGTTTCTTCCAAAATGTAGAGGCATTCTTTTAAGTAGGAGTCAGTTTTGACATACTGAAGTATGATATAATAAATATCCCAAAGATAAATGGTGTGATCATTTGAGTGCCATTACTTGATAACAACAGTTGTTGGAGATCAAAACTCTGAATTCTAAGTGAAAAGAGTAAAAGATGAATGCTCAGACATGGTAGTGTTACTTGGTTGCCACTACAAAATGTCATTTTCAATGCATTAGTTTCTCTGGTTTTATTGTTGACTATTACACTGACTTAATGAGAGATTTCAAATTGTTTTGAAATGTCTGTGCAATGTTTTAATCTTTATAGTCTTAAGGAATAAGGACTGTGTGTGAGCAGAGGTGCGTGTGAAAAAACGTAATATCTGAGGGTAGCATTGAAGTAAAAAGCAGAACAATTAATTATTTTACTGTTTTTGATTCTGTAGAAACCTGTCAGCTATTCAAGACAGAGAAATCTGTTGCTATTCCATTTCCTGTAAAGAGAAGGATAACATTGGTAAGCTGTTTCTTCTTACAGCCTCATCAGTATGTACTTTGTACTTCAGATCAGAAGTTGAAACATTAATGATACTTGAACATCTAACTCCAATACATAACTGAAAATCTTAATTTACTTTGAAAGAACTCTTTGCAAATACTGATTTTTTTTAATTTATTTGACATAGCATTTTATTTAATTTAGAAGTCACCTAAAGAATTATTTACTTCCATGGAAAGTTAAGAAGTTAATTTGATAGGGGCCTTGGAAAAGCCTTTAAACCCCAGACTGACTGAATCTCTCACAAAAGCTGTGTTATTTTTGCAAAACTAATAATTAGATATGATGTTGGATGATACTTTAAAAATGTGTTGATTGTACTTCAACATCAGGCCTTATATGCATGTGGCTCTATAGTAATGTTCCTCAAACTGAGGGACTAATGCTTTTGTCCTGGGGTACAAAAAGTGTATCCTGAAGTCAGTGAGGACCTATCAAAGCCCCATGAAGGTATCTTCCATCTGCCTTTGCATTTTGCTCTTTCCTCTCTCTCTTACTTCCCTTTCTTCCACTTTCTTTTCCCTTTTTCCTCTTGTGTTCTCCCCTTCCCTGTACAGAACAAGAGAAAGGGGTGAAGCTGCAGCAGTTACCTAGGGCCCTGCTGCCTTTGTGCCACCCTTTTCCCCTGCATGCTGAGTTGCTAAGATAAGTGGTGCTGGATGGGAGGGATACAGCATGGGCAGATATTGATATCTGGTTCTTGATGAAGCCAGACTTGTTAGAAGAACAGGGCAGCTTTGTAGGTTCAGCTGAATGAGAAACAGTGGGAGTAGGAATAGGAGGAAAGCTAGTTGCTCCCAGCAGTGGGGCACATTTCCATCCTGGGAAAAGAAGACCAGGTAGTGGAGTTCTTGAGGAAATTATGCCATGACACCTGATTTTCAGGAGGCTGAGTGAGATGCCAGCTATGTGTGGGGACATGATAAGCAGTGAGGGATTATCTCAGAAACGGTATACTCATTTTGGGCATGTTGGTTTGAAGGAGGTCAGAGCCTAGGTTTGCTGCAGCTTAAGGTGCCATGGTTATCTCCAAGTGAGGGAAATACACAGAACATGCTGTTACACTGAGGAAGGTAAGACTTTCAGATGTAAGGGGTAAGGAAGACAAGACAGGTAAAGGGCAGAAAAGGTGGTTGAGGTTTTAGAAATACAGTGATTGGTCTTCATCAAATTGGTAGCAGGGCTGCAGTGAAGGATCTCAAAAGTGGTATTTTGACTTGTGATTAGAAACTGGTAAAACCAGTTTCATTTCTGAAATGATCCTAAGCAAAATGGAGTTTGATCCTGGTTCATTATATGGATGACCTGGTGGAGAAAAGCATGCAAAGAAAGCATGCTAAAATTGCAAGTGGGAAAACAAGGAGAAGAATGGTCATTAATGCAGAACAGCATACACCTGTGCAGGCATTACTGGAGCACTGTGTGCCATGTTTTGAGGGAGACCTTGAGAAGCTGAGAATAGGTTGGACAAGAACCCACAGCAATCATAGGACTGGAAAATAAAATCAAAGACTATAATGATAGTTAGTTTAATGGTTGGACTCCCATGATCTTAAAGGTCTTTTCCAGCCTAAATGATTCTGTGATATTTAGCTTATTAAAGTGATGAAATTTCTCTCTGCTGTTAAGGAGCTGACTGGGCGCTGTCATCTTCTTTAGCATTTTTAATTGATATCAGTGCATCTGAGTGAGATGATAGCCATTTTTTAGCACAAGCCACAGCCTAACAGGTCTTTAGGGCCATGAAAATGATCAGGGTGTTGGAGCACCTCTGCTGTGAGGATAGGCTGAGGGCGCTGGGGGTGTTCAGCCTGGAGAAGAGGAGGCTCCGGGGAGACCTAATAGCAGCCTTCCAGTACCAGAAGGGGGCTCCAGGAAGGCTGCAGAGGGACTGTTTACAAAGGCCTGTGGTGACAGGATGAGGGGCAATGGCTTCAAACTAGAGAAGAGCAGACTTAGATTGGATACCAGGAATGAGCTCTCTACTATGAGGGTGGTGGAACAGGTTGCCCAGGGAGGTGGTTGAAGATCCCTTCCTTGAAGATATTAAAGATAAGTATCAATGAGGCCTTGGGGGACCTGGTGTAATTGGGGATGTCCCTGCTGACTGCAGGGAGGTTGGACTGGATGACCTTTGGAGGTCCCTTCCGGTCCAGACCATCCTATGATTCCATTTATCAGGAGGTGGAGGTGTAAGGCTGCCAGTTTCTGTGTCCTGAGAGGTGGTGGAAGATAAGTAAATAGTTACTAGCTTTGGTTTAGATGCTGTGGGATGCTTTTGTCTGCATCTCAGTGCCTGAGCTGGTCGGCTACAATATCAACAGAATGGTATCTTGAAATTGGGACAGATACAGCAACACATTTAAATGTGAGGGCTAGAGCTGTTGCAGACCCCTGACATCCCTCCTACCTCCCTGACAGATGTTACTGCCTTGAGGCAAAGATATCTCATCTGCTCATGAATCAGTTTGTGAACTGCTGCACTTTTCAGACCAATCTATCACATTGTATCAGGAAGGTTACCAATTTCAGCGATGAAATTTTAGTCTAGTGTTGCATGTCTTTCAGAAACCTTGGACTCCTACAACCTACCTAAATGACACCTTAATGCTTTGTCAGATGTTTGCCCTTTTCTTTCCTTCTGGCTGAATATTTTTTGCTTTACTCTCACACTACATGTCATTCCAGTCTGAATTTCACACTTCATTTCATGGTCACCCTAAATCTTTGCTTTTTGACAGTTCTTCATCTGTAACTTGGAGAATTTGATGTCAGTCATCATATTTCAGGAATACAAAATGCACAGGATTTTAAAAACAATTTTTAAAAGAGGAGAATATGCCACTTGGAGTCTGAAGTACTAAATCTTTAATTGGATAGGAATGAGAACCTGTGGTTTCTGGGTTGTTTTTTTTTTGGGGGGGAGGTTTTTTTTAGTTTGTATTAACCTGGTGTTCTGTTGTCCCTACCAGCAGCCTGCTGAGTTTTTCACTGTTTTATCTATCCTGGCAGACATAACATTACAATGGCTTATTCAGCACTCCAAATCAAGACAGTGTTGAAGGAAATTTCCCCCAATCACTTTCACTCCTATCAGCTGTGCACAAGTGTGAAAAGATAAAAGACTGCAACTGCATACTGCCAGGACTCGCTTTGATTGTGTTTGTCAACAGAAATAAAACTGAGTTATAGCTTGTCTCTCTATCTTGGTGCTTTTTTAAAAACAATCCAGATACTTGTCTGCCTGGGTGAATTTCCTGAACACCTTTATACAAGAATGAGGAAATCAATACTTCTTGGGGCTGAAATGTTTTGAGTTTATGCATGTGAATTGTCAAATACTGAGATATCTTTTCCTAATTTGAAACTGAATAAACTGCACAGTTAGAAACAAATATGACTGGATTATTTTTTTTTTTTTTTAACAAATCATATAATTATTCATACAAAATGTTTTCCCTGCAAACACCTGTAGTCGACTATCAATAATCAATCAAAACTGTAATTAAAAGCATCTTATTTTAACAAAAGGCTATTCATCAGATTGGTGAAGAGTTACTTCCAAAGTTGTGTCTCTGTAGTTACCTGTTTTTCCAGTCCCTAATTGACTTGATTTGTATGAAAATTCTTTGGGAATTTAAAACCAGAACAAATTCTGGGCAATCCTGTCCTATACTGGGAGAGCAAAGAGCCTGCTGGAGCGTGTCCAGAGAAGGGCAACAAAGTTGGTGAGGGGTTTGGAACACAAGCCCTATGAGGAAAGGCTGAGGGAGCTGGGGTTGCTTAGCCTGGAGAAGAGGAGACTGAGGGGTGACCTCATTGCTCTCTACAACTACCTGAAGGGAGGTTGCAGCCAGGCAGAGGTTGGTCTCTTCTCCCAGGCAGCCAGTACCAGAACAAGAGGACACAGTCTCAGGCTGCGCCAGGGGGGTTTAGGCTGGCTGTTAGGAAGAAGTTCTATACAGAGAGAGTGATTGCCCATTGGAATGTGCTTCCCGTGGAGGTGGTGGAGTCACCTTCATTGGAGGTGTTCAGGAAGAGGCTTGATGGGGTGCTTGGTGCCATGGTTTAGTTGTTTAGGTGGGTTGGACTGGGTGATGGGTTGGACGCGATGATCTTGAAGGTCTCTTTCACCCTGGTGTATTGTATTGGAATTGCAGTGTATGGGATTTTTTTCCTCTGTTTAAGAGAGAAAAATACAAAGAGAGAGCATGTGAGATCGGATGCATCTTTTCTGACATTATTCCCCCCCCCCCCAATTAATGGATTTTTCTAAGCCTGTTTATTGTATGTGAAATAATTTTCATGGTGCTTTTGGACTATTCTCCACTCATGAACCTTGAAGAATTTGAGTGTGCAGCCTGATGTGTGCTCTGCAGCAGGATTAGTTCTTCTGAAACAGGTTAAAGGAGCAATTCACTTTTGAAAGTTTGATGCTTTCCTAAAATCAGAATCACAGCCAGGTTGGAAGAGGCCTCCAAGATTGAGTCCAGCCAATCACCCCACCCTATCTAATCAACCAAAGTGCCTCATCCAGTCTCTTAAACACCTCTAGGTCTTGCTTCTGGCACGGGAATTTCATATCAAATCTTACTGCATTGCTCCTTTATCTGGATCTCTGTTGCTCCTTTGCTGCAGGTGTCTTTTGAGGGTGAATGCAACCTCTTTGCAGGCTGATTGCAACCAGCCTATTTCCTAAGATAGCACTGGCGAGAGAAGTGGTGCTGGCTCCTGCCCTTCCCCTGCTTTGCTCAGTGTAATACTTGGGAGATGGACAGAGAGGTTAACTTCCTATATGTGGTATACACATTACCAAGTGCCAATGCAAGCTAAAGACACCTGTGGAGGGAGGAGATAGCGTTCCAGGAGATGGCTGAATGAGTATCTGTGAATAAGAGATGACAATGAGCAATTTTGTTGTGATAATAATCCCATTATACAGCATATGTTTTTTTCCTCTCCCCTCCTGTGTGACCTTGTATCCAAACCTAAGGCAAATCAAAGCAGGCACTGGTCTCAGTGTTCCCATCTGAAACAGCCTGTTTTTCAAGAACTTGCCTTCAAGTAATTTTTCAAAATGAGCTTAGCTCAAGATGAGTGTTTGCTGTCACGCTCAATAGCTTTGTGGAAAAGATGAATTGTTGCTGAAGGACAGCTCTGACCTCCTGTGTCTGACACTGCATATGGCCATACAGCCTTACAAGAGGTCTAGACCACTGGAGACAGTATTGCAACATTATTTTTCCCCAGAGGAGCCTTTGTGGTCTTTTGTGCAGGGTGTTCCCTTGCTCAGAGAGCTATATTTAATGCAGTGAGCTTGCATGGATCTACATTAGATGTGTTTCAGAAGCAAGAAGGGTGCTTGTCAGCACTCCTGAGAAACTGCCTGCCAGACAGAGCAGCAAAGGCTGCTGTTGTGTTCTGGCTTTGCTTGGAGGTGACAAGTGCCATGGTATTCTCAGGGTTCCTGATCCCTAGACATGCCTGATGGTGGTAATGTGGCCTGCATGCATGTTGTCTAGCCTGTAGGAAGAAAACAGCATTGAGGGGTGTACACAGTTGAACAGCACAGTTTAGGCACAGCTTGTAACCCCAGACCCCCACAACACTAAGAGCCCTAAGACAGTGCAAGTGCAACAGTGATACAAATATGTTTCCCTTCCCTTTTTTTCTTCCAAGCGTAGGAACAACTTAACTCTCACCGAGGGCTATGCATAACCACCAGGTGCCAACCATCTGTTTTATTTGCAGAGCATTTTTTGTGTGTGTGTGTTTTTTCTTTCTTTTTTTTTTTTTTTTGTGTGTGTGTGGTGCTGGAGGTGAATTTTCCCCACATTTCTTTTTCATTTGCATTGTGTGTTGTACAAAGCAATCACAAACATAAAATTGTAGTTAAATGCTATAAGAAAAACTCACTCACAGTGGAGTTTTTTATCAAGCACACTATAAAACTTCCTACATTTACTGCAGAGAGCAGCAGCAAATACATAATTTGATCCTGAATAAGCTGTTTTGTAAAGCCCTGGTACTTCAGTCACCTGAGCAGCATACTAAGTGGAATGCCTCTGTTCTCTGGTTTAGGACAGGGTGTCATGAGACTTCCAAGCAGGCTGATGACACAGATACAAGGATTGTGTGTAGTGACCCCAAAATCTTAAAGGTTGTGAAACAGCGTAAACTGTACACTGGGCTGACATCTCCAGCAAAGTTCTTCTGCCTCTTGCTGTGTCCCAGTCTGCTCTGTAGCATGCACTCTGTGATCCTGCAAGGGTATGTGTAACAAACTCTACCTAGCTCAGGTCATAACACCATGGCTTAAAAGTGTGTAAGGGAAGGGAGATAGGAGGGAAGGGCTGGCTTCTGACTATTAGTTTTCTGCGCCATGGTTTCCAGGCCAGTGCATGAGCACTGGTGAGGCCACATCTGGAATATTGTATCCGGAACTGCTTGAAAAGGTTTTGCTCAGAGGAGACTGAGGGGTGACCCCATTAATGTTTATAAATATGTAAAGGTTGAGTGTCAGGAGGACAGAGACAGGCTCTTCTCAGTGATGTCCAGTGATAGGAGGAGGGGTAATGGGTGCAAACTGGAGCACAGAGGGTTCGCTGTGAGGGAGACAGAGCACTGAAAATGGGCTGCCCAAACAGTTTGTGGAGTCTCCTCCTCTGGGGACACTCAAAACCTGCTTGGATATATTCCTGTGTAACCTAGTCTAGGTGATCATGCTGTGGCAGGGGTGTTGGACTAGATGATCTTCTGAGGTCCCTTCCAACCCCTAGCATTCTGTGATTCTGTGATGCGTGGCAGTCTATACAGGATGTGTGTACAGCATCTCTTCCGATGGCTTATCATATTCAATTGCTTTCAAGTAGAAGTCATGTATACTTTTCAAAGATCCTGGGGTACGCTGAGTCCATTATATCTTTGTGCTTGGGACCTAAGACACTGGCACCCTCACTTAAGGTGGAATACCTGCAAACTTGATCTAGAGCCAGAGGTCATCAGCATGGAGTGATGCAGCCTGTTGATAGCAAAGAAGCATGAGGAGAGCTGTCCTTACATCCTCCTTACTTACAGGGAAGGATGGGTATAAGAGATAATGTTGGCACACAAGATTTAGCAGTGACTTTGGTCTATATAGGAGTGAGTATAAGCGACAACTGTTTTGCACCCAAAGTCTTGGTACTAACTATAAACATTAAATGTTATCACTTCTAGAAGCAGTGCATTCTATGATTCTGTGGTTGCATTATTGTCCAAATCAAATGATTCATGTCATCATGCAGTCACGCTAGAGGCATAGACTGACCACCACTGGTAAACAAAAGTAAACAGTATCCCAGATTCTCAGGAGCCACCAGGGCATGGAACAGGGTGGAACAAATTTCCTTTTTCACTGCAGAAGGCACTGAAATGGGTCTCTGAGGAGTCACAAACTACTTCCTTAGCACAGACAGAAAGTGTCCATGAGAGGTGAAGACTGTCATGGAGTCCGTGACAGACTGCAGTCTGTCAAGTCTGGACAGAGTGGATGCTGTCCTGTTTTCAGCTTTCAGCAGAAGCTTTTCCAGATTACTTGTGACCTACTGGCAATGGTATTACCCTCAAAATTACTGAGCTCTCTCTTTCTCAGTTGGCCCCCTGCCAAGGCAACCATCTTCTCTTGCAGCTCAGGCAAGTGACCTCATACTTGTCTGTCCTGACTTTAACCGTTGTTCACAAGCTCTTTGCATCACTAGCAAGATGTGGCATATTTTGCATGGCTTGGCTTCTGTGAAAGATAGATTCAGACTTAATTCCAAGGTAGGTCTGGAATGTCTTGGACTCTTCTGTGTGTTTTTTTGCACAAAATAAAGGGTTTGTTCTGTTCCCCATTCTCTCTACACTGAAGTGTTTCCTGGCAAAATGGCATAGTCCACAGAGTCTTCTCAACGCTAAAGTCACCTCGAAAGACAACATTATGTCCCACTTCTTGAGGGCACTCTGTCTTCATTGTGGTATCACATACAGGATCCTAAGAAGAAAAGGGAATTTGGAACTGGGATAACTAAAGAATAGTGAAGAGGGAATGCAGTCCAGGTGGTAGGGGTATGTGAGAATAACGAGCTTGTGGTATACCAACAGAGACAGTCCCTTTGCTAGTCCCAGTTCTGCCAGGACTATTGATGTGCCTTGTGGCATGGTCTGCAGCATTTTTGCTCTGTCCCAGAATGTGAGCATTGTGCTGGAAAGGTCATTACATGAACATTTTGCAGATAGACCTACTGTAGAAGGATGTGAAGATTGGGCAGGCAGCAACCTGGTTTAATAGCACTATTCTGTCACACAAATCTCAAAATTAATAAACAATAGCAATACTACTGACCCATGGCATCAACTGATGATTATGGGTGTTCTCAGCCTTTTTTGTCTCCTTTGCCTTGGTCAGCAGAGTGAGAAAATACATTCCCAGAGCTATCCAGCAAGCCTATAAAAAGGAAGACACTGCAGCCATTTACTGTCTTTGGCTTTTGCCTTGTGTGGACGAGAGGCTCTTTGGCTTCTGTGTTGCCTGGACAAGAGGACTGCTGCTGGCTTCCTGCTTCTCTGTCACACGATCAGGCCTGGTCCTCCTCCCTGCTATATCCACGCCTCTCCAAAAGACTCCAGAGGACTGGTTTTGTACTCATATTTTCCCCATCTGTCTTTGTTCCTTACCCTTGTGAACCCTTCCTGTTACTGTTTTATATATATATTGTTTAAAGAAAATTTTAACCTCTCTACTTCCAAAATTACTCCAAATTATGTCTTGGTAGATTTGCTCCTTCCCTTTCTTTTTTCTCTTGATCGGGAAAGAGGAGGGGCGAGCAGGGGAGGGATTCTCAGCCTTGGCCCCCATCTGAGCTCTTAAATCCCAGTTAAGGCTCAAACCACCACAATGACCATTTGCAAGCTGTTTCTTGGAAAGCAGACTTGTGTGTAGGAAGACTCTCATAAACTAGCCTGGGTATGGGGATAAGCCAGGTGAGAGGTGGGTCAAGGCAGCAGGCAGAACATTTTTGATGTGAAGAGGCACCTTATGCTGGCTCCCATTTCTTGAGTTCTTCTAAAAAGACATAAAGCCCTGATGACTCTAAGTGTTCTGCCCTGTTTCTGATGTGGCTTGAAATGCTTGGCATTTAGACTGAAAAAGGAGGGGGTTGACCATGATAGAGCATGGTCATCCTCTCTGTAGCCAGTGTCCAGCATGCCAGCAGCTCTGGACAGAAGTATAACAGTGGGAGCAGGATGGGAAGAACCAACTGAGAACTGGGGCAAAGTCAAGCAGCAGACAATGGCAGTGTCTGTGTGGTGCATATAGTGTCCAACCCCGCTCTTCTTATTCTTCTCTACCTGTGTGATTGTGTCTTCTGTGCCAGCTGGCTCAGGCAAATGCTGCCTCTTTTGCTTTTCCAGATGTCACTGCTGAGCCATCCTCTGCTGGTTAGAGGGAAAGGGAGGAAAACTGATGCCACTATGGCCATATGGCAGCTAAGAGGATTGAAGCCAGCTGGCCCTTTAGGGCTCAGTGCTTGCTGAGCCTTGCAGTCCTGCTGTCTTGAAAAGGCAAAGCACAAGAGATGTGCACCTCACAGCAGCCATCTGTGGGTCTGCTCTTCACTTGAGAGAGGGAGTGGGTACAGAATAAGCAAGGCCCTGCTGTATGGTCTTCCCTAGGGTGGCGTGACTTGGTACTTGTCATTGCAAGTGCTCAGACTGGTGAACAAAGGGACTGGGATCACTGTGTATCAGAGGTTTTGCAGAAACAGAGCTTTTAGGTGGACTGGCAGTCCTGTGGCATCCAGTGCTACAGGCTCTGCCCTTTTACTGTTGGGTGTGGACTGTGTCCTTGGCCCCTCTGGAGGGGGCTGTGTCAGCATAAGCATTTGGATTTGCATCGAAACAACCAACCAGAAGGGGGTTAGCTGCTTCTGCATAGATTTTCCCAATGGCATTCCAAGACCATAGCATGTCCTGTAACAGAATCAAAACCCCACACTTTGGAGTTGAAGAAAGAGGAAGGTGATTTCTCTGTCATCTCTGCATATCTCATCATTGCTTCATCCCTGGGGCTCACAGACAGGCATTTAGAAAATGCTTTTGTTTCTTTGACTGAGTGGACCAGATTGCCCCTAGCGCTCATAATTTTACAAAACAGTTCCCAGTTTGGGTAGCTCATCTGCCTTCCAGTTTTGAAAACTGAAGCACTGTGATACATCTAGTTAGGCAGAATACTTTTCTAAGAATAAGGTATTTACAGAGAAGTGCATTTAAAGTAAGTGGGTTTGTTAAGCAGCATTGTCTGACTCTCCTCGTTAACTACAGGTTGTGTGGAAACTGAAGTGGGAAACAAGTCAATCCATTTCCCTAATCCATCCTTCAGTGCAAAGGCAGGCACATGCACTGCTGGTATTTAAAGTTATTTATCTAGACACATCTGGACAAAGAGTCCAGATTTGCAGCATGCCACTTGATTTGGAATCTGCACAGTACAGCCACAGTGGACCAAGAGCTTTGTTAGAGAAATTCAAGGAAGAAAAGAGATCCAGGTTATTAATCAGATTGTCCCCCCTAGTGCTGATAGCTTTACAAGTAATCTGTAAGCAAGATTCTCCTCCTTAAATGCTATGAAAAAATTTGTCCTTGAATCTGAAAAAGAGGCTGGAGTAGATCCCAAGGCAGTCAAGACCACTGATGCAGCACTTTTTACCTTCCTCCCAAGTTTATGGCAGTAGGACTTGAATGGTACGTTACAAAACACTCATCTGTGTTTTGTTTCTGATGGATGTGGTGAACCCTGGTGGAGAGGTACAATGTTTGCTATTCTTCCCTTTTTCTGCTTACATATGGACATAGAAAGCCAAGGGTGAGTATATTTTGCCTAAGGCAAAGAGCTGCTACTGCACCCAGAAACACAATTTCTGGCTAATGAAGAGGTGATCTGATGTCTCTTCAGAAGACAGCACAGAAAGGGATGTATTTGTGTGTGATGTGACAGAATGTGGTTCAGTTACAAGCAAAAGATTTCCTGACATGTCGGTCAATATGTTAAGTGTATTGGCTAAAATGAGATCTTGATGCATGCACAACCCGAAACATCTGCAGCTATTTGACTGGATAAACAGTCAAAGTACATCCATGTACTTTACATCTAGTAGGCTACCTGCCTGTTTGAATAAGGTCAACATCAATCAGATTTTTTAGGAGGATAGGTTGTCAGCCACAAGAAAGTGAGCCCAACATGTCCTGTCTTCTGCAGAAATTAATGCAGATTAAGTATTTTTGCCATACTGATGCTGCATGGAGGCCTTTAAGGACTTTACAAATAAACTGTCAAGATGGTCCAGGTATGTTTCAATGTTTATTATGTGCTGTGCCACAAAATTACTCTTCCAGATTAGATTAATTACGAGTCTGTGATACTACTCCACATCTGACAACCTTCAGTCTTGGATCAAAGTCTTATTCCTTGCCACTCTAAACCTCAACCCCCAAACCATTACTCTGCCCATTTTCTGGTGCTTGGAATACAGCAGATGGAAGATGCCTCTCAGTGTCCTGAGGCTTGAGTGTTAATCTGAAGACTGGCACATTAAGACATCTTTCATGTTTCTACAACCTCAACTTCTATACTGGGTGAAGGAAAACAGTTTTATCATTCATCTGATTTTCAGCCCGTTTATTCCTTTGTACTATACAAAAAAAACTCTACTTTTGCTGGAGGACCTTCTGAGGAGTGGAGAAATGGCTTGGTGAAAAAGTAAGTTTTACTTGCTGTACAAAACTACATTAGCTTTGAGAAAGGTGAATTACTGGCGCTGAAAAGCAAGTCTGCTGTGAAATGAAATGGAAAAAATTAGTGTTTATTATGCACTGCTCAGGAGGGCTGTCTTCTATTTCCAGGGCCTAACAGTTTGACTTTGTTAGTTTTGCTTGCAAGGAAGCTAAATACACCAGGTAGTGAACCTTAGACATTACACAATCTTCCTTGCACCTTGATGTTTATGATCCAGCCTATATGGTACTTCTGAAACTTTATGAGTTTCAACCTCGGCATTAAGCAACTCTGTATCTTTTGTAAATGTGGTATATGAAGCAGAAATGGATATGAAATAAAATCTCTGTATTTGGGGTTACTTTTCAGTGAATATAGTGATGCTTAAATATGTGCCTGTGCTGGTTTGAGCCTTAACTGGAGTTTAAGAGCTCAGATGCTCAAACCAGCACAGTGCCTAATGCCTAGAAGTGCTTTGTGTTTTGCATGCAACCATCAGTAAGTGTCTGTGACTCCATATAGCTGTTAATATGTTAGCTCTATTTGCCAGATTATCTAGGAAGTAAAGATATTTGCAAGAAGGTAAGGTTAGTATATCTATTCAGGATTGAAGGTGGACAAGGTATAAGTATTTTTGTGCACTGAAGAATGAAATCACCTGCCCCAGCAGGTCGAAGTCCTTCTTGTGTTGGGGGCCCCAGAACTGGCCACAGTACTCTTGGTGAGGTCTCACCAGAGCAGAGTGGAAGAATAACCTCTTTTGATCTGTTGGCCACTCTTCTTTTGATGCAGCCACGTGGCAGCTGGTCTCTTCTCCCAGGCAACCAGCACCAGAACAAGAGGACACAGTCTCAAGCTGTGCCAGGGGAGGTTTAGGCTGGATATTAGGATGAAGTTCTTCGTAGAAAGACTGACTGGCCATTGGAATGGGCTGCCCAGGGAGGTGGTGGAGTCACCATCACTGGAGGTGTTTAGGAAGAGACTGGATGGGGTGCTCGGTGCCATGGTTTAGTTGATTAGATAGTGTTGGGTGATAGGTTGGACTCGATGATCTCAAAGGTCTCTTTTCCTATTCTACTATTCTGGTTAATTCTATTCTATTCTATTCTATTCTATTCTATTCTATTCTATTCTATTCTATTCTATTCTATTCTATTCTGAACAGCATCAAGACAGATTCAATTTGCCTTCTGGGCTGCAGATGTGCATTATTGATTCATGTCCAGCTTCTTGTCCACCAGTACCCGTAAGTCCTTTTCCTCAGGGCTGCTCTCAATCTCATCATCCCCCAGCCTGTATTGCTATCAAGGATTGCCCTGACCTGAGTTCAGGACAGCCACACTCCAGTCACAGGATTCATCTCACCAAGTTTCAGTGATGGTTATCAGGTCATAGTTTTCTAGCTATGCAGTAGCTTCCATCTCCTCCTGTTTATTGCCCATGCTGCATGCATTTGTATAGAGGCGCTTCAGCTGGCCTATTGGCTGCATCACTTTCTTAGCAAAGCTCCCCTTGATTCCCTTGAGGTGTTTCATGGGAGTTTCCATGCTGGCTTCTGCTGCCTCAGGAACTCCCAGTGAGTTGACCTTCTGTCAAAGGCAATCCAGATTTCTTCCCCTCCCCCTTCACAGCTGGTTTAAAGACCTATCAATGAGTCCCACTAGTTCCTGGACAAAGAGCCTCCTTCCCCTTTGAGAAATGTTCTTAACCTTCTTTAACTTCCCAAATTCTCTTAATTATTATTTTTCCTCTAGCTAGAGAGTCCTAGAGCTGTTTTTCATGCATCTGACACAACATTATTACATGCTTCATTTACATCAATTACACAAAAATCAGAGCTGAATGGCTCTATGGCATTTGGTGCAAGTGGAACTATGCCTTGAAAGCATTATTTAATAAAGACTTTTCAGAGAGAGCTATAGTGCTAGAGCCAAATATTCTTTCTATAAATACTTTGGTTTGGAAATATATGAATGGACAAAGACCATGGAATACATTTAGAACTTACAATTTAAAGGTACTGCCAAAGAGATTAAAGCAATTAATCCCATAGACATTTTCAATTTCATTGCTTAAAACCTCTTTTTTGAGTTATTTGAAATCAAAGTATACTAAGATCATTAAAGTTCTTTTTGCCTTTTTGTTCCTATCATCATCATCATCAAACATTTTTAAATGGCTTTATAGGTCTCTGTGAATAAGGAAAATTAAAGAAATGATGGAACAAGGAAGGCTTTTATTGAATGGAGGAATTATCATTCAAAAGTGCTTTGTCTTTCTGAGAATTTTCTTACTGGTGTGTATCTATTTATTTACTTATTTGAGAATAAAGTCCAAAGCTGTCACTTTGCCATAAATGTACCAAAATAAATCTCAAAGTTGTAGTTCACTCTATGTTGAACTAAGCATAAAAGAGGGAAAAGAATGTTGCAGCATTTTAACTGTTGGGAAACTGATTCCTAATTAAATCTTGCATAACTGTCGAAATAACCATGCAGTGCATTTGAGAAATGAGACTCACAAGTCACATGTAAGAAGTCTGAGCACCAGGCTTTTCCAATTTACTGAAGCTGCAAACTAATAAATCAATGTCTTTAAAACAAAAGATGAAAGATGAGGGAACAGAAAGAGATAGTTTCACACTGTACAGAACAAAATGCACTGGTGTAGTAGATCATTTTAATTACATTTAACTGTTGTACTTTAAGCTCTTAACAGAGGATTTTTAATGGGCACAGCAAAATCTTTGCCATTAGTTTTTAATGCTCTCCATCTTCTGATGCCAAATTGTTACAAATCTGTGAACCACCACTGAAGTCAGTGGAGTCACAGATGCACTGTTTGAGGCTCAAGTCCTTTATTGTGCTTTAAAGGCCCCCAGTCTGGTCTATTGGACAGTGTAAACATGCTGTGTAAAAGCTGAAGTGTGGGAATGGCACCTTTCAGGGAGGAGAATTGGAGGTCATTGTTGCTGGGTGAGGTTTGCTGGTCCAGGGCCTAATGAAAATTGACAGATTACTCCTCGGGAGAAAAAACCCTCCTCACAAAAATAGCAAGCATGCGAATTAATATTCACAGAGAGGGTGAAGATTTATGTGACTGTTTCCCTCATCCCTTTCATGTGGCTTCATTTTTTGTGTGCTGTTCCATAATGATGCTCATTTGTCTGCTTCACTTGCCGCTGCCTGGCCTCCTCCAATACCATTCCTGTATGTTGGACTCACATGGGGCTGCACCTTCCTGGCTTCACCTTCTCGGTCCCCATGACAATGGCTGAGCTGTTGCAGCTGAGTAAACTCTTTTGCCCATCTCTTCATGTCACCTCTCTGCCAGAGCTGATCTCCTTGCTGCATAGGTGGTAGGACAAGCAGCAGCCCTGTGCTACAGCCACTGCAGATCATAGTATTGCATTCAAGAGAATGGAGTAGCAGTCTGGGTTAATATACCAGGCTGGGAAGAGACTTGAGACACGACTGAACAGTTTTACTGCCTCCTCACCACCTTCTGCCTGCTAAGCTTAAACTTGATAAAAACAGAGATAGAAACAGAGGCAGAGCAGGGCTGCCTCACTGCCTATGGAGGTCAGTGGGAAGTTTCCTACCACTTTTAAGAAGAACAGGACATTGGCTTTAGATTACCCACAAGGCTTAATTTTGCAGTGATAACTGCAAAGAATAAAGAGATCCATGAGAAAAGCATAGCTCAAGCCCTCATTTCTGCTCTGCCACGTTGTTCACAAGTCTTTGCTGAGAAACTTTGTAATCATCTTTCTATACTGCTACCTTCCCTCTTGCAGTCCTTCCCTATCTAGTGCATCTGAAACAATAGTTAGGCTTCTTAGAACAGTCTCTGGATTTCCATTTAGAATGCAAGATGTTAGCCTTTTTGAATGTTGTGGGATGGTGTGTCACTGAAGATGTGTTTTCTGCACTTAATTGGAGAGTAATTAATCCTAAAACTTTCTTCTTCCTTCTGGGAATGGTACTGTCCAGTACTTCTTGAGGATGAGAAGCAATTGGCAGCAGGCAGCCTACTTGATGAAGTGAGATGGATGGATGGATGGATGGATGGATGGATGGATGGATGGATGGATGGATGGATGGATGGATTTCTCTGAAGGTAATGATATTGAGCTGGTTCTGTTTGAACAAAAGAGAAAGGAGGGAAAGGGAGGAAAATTGAGGAAACTCAGGACATTGTCCCCTTGTTCCAAAGTGGTTGGTTACTGTTCTGTTTGCTCTCAATCTTAAGCAACAGAACATATGTAAAAAATACATGTGCAGGCACACACATATAAAAGATATATTAATGAGCTTCAGCCTGAAGTTTGAGCTTTTCACAGCAGTGGGAAGAGCTGTGGTGATGAAAAGCATCAGCATTAAGTAACTTGCTAAATTGCTTATCCAGATATGAGATAACTTGCACTTATTAGTGCTCATTTCTTTTCATTTCTACACGTTTGTGGCTTTGTACTTTGCAAATGCTTTTTTCTACCTTGTGTTTACCAAATAAGCACTTTTACTTGCTTTCACTTTAGCCTGCCATGAGATAAACCTATTTTTAAGGTCACTTTCATGTGTCAAGCCACCCCTTCCCTGCATATGTTACCATCTTTAGAAGTAGGAGATTGGGAAACTTAACAACTTGTTGACTCCTAAAGCATTGCTCCAGGCTGAGAGTGTTCAAGAGTGATGGATATGTTTTCATATTAGCTGTGCAGGTTGGTTTGAAAATTGCTGGTGTGGGAGTCCATGAGGTAGATACGTCTTTCTGTGACCAGCAGAGTGCAGGGAAGCTGGCTGACTTGAGCAAGATGTGAGGCATGCATATAAAGTGGAAGAGTTTTCAAGGTGTTATGGCAATCACACTATTAGATGTTTGAGAAGGCTTGTGAAATGCACTATTTAATAAACTTCAAGAGCTTGTCCATGTTCGCAAAAGATTTGGAAATGTGAAAAATATTTTAAGGAAATGTCACCACTGTCTACAGGAAAGACCTCCAAACTCTTCCATGAGCCTATGCCCAATAGTTTGCAAAGACTTCTGTTTATACTGAGTGGGTTCAAATAAACCCCAATCTACCAGTCCACAGAAAAAAGATCTTACTCATTAATCTCATTAATCTTACAAGATAATTTTTTCCCTCCTAGAAACAGTAACATTCATAATCTACATGTGTGGAATGACATTTACCTGGGCCTTTGGCAGGTCTGCCTCAAGAAAAAGACTTCATAATCTGCAGATTACAAACCCAAAACATATACATAAAATACATGGTTTTAACAAATGACCAGTTGTTTGGTTTTAGAAGCTTCAGCAACCCAGCATAAACTGTTATTTATACCTTTGGAGCTGTTATCTCACAGTCCTATAAGCTTTATCTTGAACAAGTGATGATCCTTTTAACATACTCCATGAGGACAGACTGAAGGAGTTGGGGCTGTTCAGTCTGGAGAAGAGAAGGCTCTGAGGTGACCTCATTGTGGCCTTCCAGTATCTGAAGGGGGCCTACAGGAAGGCTGGGGAGGGACTTCTCAGGATATCAGGTAGTGATAGGACTCGAGGGAACGGAATGAAGCTGGAGATGGGGAGATTCAGGCTGGATGTGAGGAAGAAGTTCTTCAGCATGAGAGTGGTGAAGCCCTGGAATGGGTTATCCAGGGAGGTGGTTGAGGCCCCGTCCCTGGAGGTGTTTAAGCCCAGGCTGGACGAGGCTCTGGCCAGCCTGATCTAGTGTGGGGTGTCCCTGCCCATGGCAGGGGGTTGGAACTGGATGATCCTTGTGGTCCCTTCCAACCCTGACTGATTCTATGATTCTATGATTCTATGATACATATAACAGGGAGTTGATATAGGAAGAAGACCTCTTTTCTGTCTGGTGGAGAAAATTCTATTCATTGGCATTCATTCTCTCACCTAGAGACTTTTGTGTCCTGCTGTGTTTATTAAACTGCTAGCCTACATATTGCTGAAATGTATAGCTTTGGATTAACAAGGGGTTATGCACCAAAGATATTTTTTTACCACTCATTTGCTGTAGTTATAGGTAAAGACAGCTGGTTAAAGACAACTCAGTAGATACTGTTTTTCAGTCATGGAGAAATGAAATTTGCTTTGTAAGTCAATGGACTGCTAGTCTTATTGGTGTTTGTTTGTTTGTTTTTTTCTACTTTCTAATAGAGGCTTAATATTTGAAAAATGTCACACTTTCTACTTTCTAGTAGAGGCTAAATATTTGGAAAATGTAACACAAAATTTAATCTGAAGCAATTTTCCTGATCAATGCACTATACCAAAACCAGTAAGCAATGCAACGCGTGCCCTGTTCTCCTTTCAGGAGGAGAAAAATAAACTAAGGTGTTTCAAGATATGTATTATATGCATGCAGCTGCTGAAACAAGCTTCATCCTGCTCTTCATAATGCTGTCAGCATTGAGGACAGATACTACAGCTTTATATTTGCATGCTTGAGGTCTGAGTGGCGGAAAGATAAATTGGTTATCCACAGTCATTCACTTGTTCTATTTGCCACCAACTAATGTACCTTCATCTTTCTCCCCCGAGACTAATAGTGAGATGTGCCATTGGCTTTGGGTTTGTGAAAGACCTGGAGCTGAGCTTCAGGTATTGCAACAAAATACATTTATTTAAAACAACATAAATCTTGGGTAAATCTGTAAGCTTTCCTGGACTCTGTTTGGCAGTTTGTCAGAGTGTATCTGTGTCCCTTATTGGACAGACCAAGTTTGCTGAAATGTTGCCTTTTTAGTGAAAAGAATGGGAACCAGCAATCCATAGTCCTGTGTTTAAAATTCTGGGGAAACAGAGAAAAAGTTGAACTCCTTGTGCTCTGTGGATAGTCTATTCCTCTCTTAACTGAACAGGATAAATGCAGGGAAACCAGGGACTTTGTTAGTTCTTCCAGTTCCTTGAAAACATTAGTTTTGGTGGGTTGTTTTATACACAATCTTAAAATAGTGGCTTTTAGTAAACACCTCTATGACATGCAACTTGGCCCATCTGGCAACACTAACGAGGATCATGCAGTACTCAGAGAATGAGAAAGAGAATAGCATTCAATAGAGCTGACTTTGCAGTGTGACAGTGACACACAAGTTTGTTGTAGGATACAACTGGTTGTGAAACAGACTTTATAGACCAGGTACCTGGCAGGTGCTGCTGGTCCTTCAGGGACAATGGGATGACAGAACCCACGGGTTTAGGATTTATCAATAGTACCTCGGCTCATGCTATTTCAGACTAAGCAGTTAGTAATTTATTTAGAATAGAATAGAATAGAATAGAATAGAATAGAATAGAATAGAATAGAATAGAATAGAATAGAATAGACCAGGTTGGAAGAGACCTTCGAGATCATTGCATCCAACCTATCATCCAACACCACCTAATCAACTAAACCATGCAACCAAGCACCCTATCAAGCTTCCTCCTAAACACCTCCAATGATGGTGACTCCATCACCTCCCTTGGCAGCCCATTCCAATGGGCAATCACTCTGTGTAGAATTTCTTCCTAACCTCCAGCCTAAACCTCCCCTGGTGCAGCTTGAGACTGTGTCCTCTTGTTCTGGTGCTGGTTGCCTGGAAGAAGAGACCAACCTCTGCCTGTCTAAAACCTCCCTTCAGGTAGTTGTAGAGGGCAATAAGGTCTCCCCTGAGCCTTATCTTCTCCAGGCTAAGCAACCCCAGCTCCCTCATTCTCTCTCACAGGGCTTGTGTTCCAAGCCCCTCACCAGCTTTGTTGCCCTTCTCTGGACACGTTCCAGCAAGTCAACATCCTTCCTAAACTGAGGGTCCCAGAACTGGACACAGGAATCAAGGTGTGGCCTAACCAGTGCAGTGTACAGGGGCAGAATGACCTCCCTGCTCCTGCTGGCCACACTATTCTTGATGCATGCCAGGATGCCTTTGGCCCTCTTGGCTGCCTGGGCACACTGCAGGCTCATGTTCAGGTCTACAACATTTTAAATAAATACAAATAAAAAGTGTTGGCATGTTCTTTATTGCCATTTTGTAGACTATAATCATCATAGTATTGAAACTAACAGCATCTCCCTTCACCTGTTGTGTCATGATAAAATTGACATCCTTGTTGGAAAGAAGCTGAACAATATTTTGTTTTTCTGTTAAATTCCATTCCTTTTCAAAAAAAATTCCAGCTTCCTCCCCTAACATCTCATCTGTTTTGTTTATTATTTTTGACTACACAGAGAGAGCTGTAAATTCTTTGAATAGCTATTAGGGCTACATTCAAGATTTTGGAAGCCATGGGCACAATACTTCTGGAGAGGGTCTACATCACCCCCAACAGGTACCCTGTGTGTACACAAGATGCTTTTAGAACATGGGCAGTAAAATCCAGTCTGAGTCTTTGAACATATGGCATAGCTACCACTGTCTGCCTACACAGATGGAGTGAACAGGGTGATTTATCTGTTCATGTACAGTAGCTGCTTCTGAGGTACACCACAGTCAGTATGGTCATGAAATTACACTAAGTTGCTAGCTGAGATGAACAGTTATCACAGTACTGATTAATGTGTCCTCATGACCATTCTGAGCAGGCATTCAGCCTTATACTGAAAGGTAAAATTAGCACTGTTATCTGCACATATGATGTCTAGCATAATAAGGACCCTGAGCCAGTTTCACAAGTATTAAGATGATACTAACCTGTATTCAGACAGTCTTGAAAATTAGCTGCTCATGGGAGCCAGATTTCAGCATCTCTTTCTATAAGCCTTCTCCTTAGGAACATTGTTTTATTAAGAAGGGAAGAAGGAAGAGGCCTGAACTGTCATAGGCATATATCATTTTTGCTTTAGTCAACCATTTTCTAACTTCCTCTACTTGACGATCTCCCCTACAGGCCAAGAGCTTTTGCATCTCCTAATGGTTTTATTGGAATAGAAGTAAAAAAAAAAAAAACATTATTAAGACTAATAATGCAGTCAAGTCATTATTGTGTTTCAAAAGATCAGTACATATTTCAAATCTGTGTGTTTCTGACATATTAATTCAAGAAACCAGGATATTAGACCTCAAATTCTAAGCAGGAACAACAGAGCTACAAGTGAATAATTGTTTCAGGGACCTACTGGAGAGAGTCCAACAGAGAGCCATGAGGATGACTAAGGGACATGAGCACCTCCCCTGTGAAGAGAGGCTGAGATCCCTGGGGCTGTTTAGTCTTGAGAAGACTGAGAAGGGATCTCATCAAAGTCTATAAATATCTGAGGGGTGGGTGTCAGGTGGAGGGGGCAAAGCTTTTTTTGGTGGTGCACAATAATATGACAAGGAACAATGGGTTCAAACTTGAACATAGAAGATTTCACCTCAACATGAGGAGAAACTTCTTTAAAGTGAGGGTGATGGAGCACTGGAACAGGCAAACCCAGAGAGGTTGTGGAATCTCCTTCTCTGGACACATTCAAAACCCACCTGGATGCATTCCTGTGCAGACTACCCTAGGAGATCCTGCTTTGGCAGGGGGTTGGACCCAATGATTTCCCTTTCAGTCTCTAATGTACTGTGATATTATGTTACTGTGATAAAGTTCCAGGCATTATAGACAGCCAGGTAATATCCTTGAATCTCTGGCAAAATGCCTGCTGACTTCTACAAGGCTAAAATTTCATCCACAAAATCTTCAATAAATTCAATCTCAAAATGAGATCTTTGCTGTGAGTAGGAAGACATGAAATTGTCTAGAAATGGAAAATTTGCCAATAACTAAAAGACATCAGAGAATTTTAGAAGCTTCCATCTGGGAAACATCTTCAGATATTCTTTCATATCTATACTAAAATGTGTTTCCTGTTTTCTCCAGCTAATTAACTGGGAAAAAATTTCTCTTGGTGGGTATGTCCAGTGATCAGCCTATGAGATAAAATCAGCTGGTCTACCTGGGCCAGATATATTGCTGAAATTTTCACTTCTAGAGAATTATTGTCATACCTCCTCTTTCATTAGTCTATACATCAGGCTGTGGGTATCAAAGCAAAACCTGAACTGCTATTTAGAATTAATTAATATAATCCAATATTAAGGCAAGATATTTTATAGAATAATTAAGGTTAGCAGATAGAATCATAGAATTATAGAATCAGGCTGGTAAAGACCTTTAGGATCAAGTCCAGCCATTAACCTAACCATGCTCTAAGCACATCTACATGTCTTTTAAATACCTTCACAGAAGATGATTTTCCACTTCCCTAGGCAGACTGTCTCAGTGCTTGACAACCCCTTCAGTGAAGAAATGTCTCCTAATGTTCATCCTAAACCCTCCCTGGCACAACTCAAAGTTGTTTTCTCTTGTCCTGTCACTTGCTGCTTGAGAGAACAGACAAATACACACTTCTGCTGCAATATCTCTTCAGGTATTAATAGAGAGAGATAAGGTCTCCCCACTAGCCTCCTTTTCTCCGGGCTAAACAACCTCAGTTCCCTCTGCTGGACTTGCTCTCTAGATGCTTTACCAACTTGGTTGCCCTTCTCTAGATCTGCTCCACCACCTCTATGTCCTTCTTATAGTGAGGGGCCCAAAACTGAACACAGTATTTGAGGTGTGGTCTTATCAGTGCCAAGTATAAGGGAACTTTTCTGTTTCTGCTGACCACACTATTTCTGATATGGGCCAGAACACTGTTGGCCTTCTTGGCCACCTGGATGCACTGCCAGGCCATGTTCAGCTGGCTGTCAACCCCCAGGTCCTTTTCTGCCAGGCAGCTTTCCAGCCACCTTGCCCCAAGCCTGTAGTGTTGCATGAGATTGTGACCCAAGTGCAGGACCTGGCTTTTGGCCTTATTGAACCTCATACAACTGACCTTGGCCCATCAATCCAGGCTGTTCAGATCCCTCTGTAGAGCCTAGGATTTGAGTCTTCCTAAGTTTCCAAAAACTTGAGCAACACTCCAGAAAATACAGCATATACCACTGTTATTTGTGGCTCTGAGGAAATTACAGTGAAGTACCAGCAGACAGAATATGATATTCTAAAGCTCTGTAAGTGAGAAATTAACTTTTCTTCTTTCTCTGAGAAGTCACTGACACTAAATTAATGTTGTAAGATGGGACAAATCTCACTTTGAAAAACGTATTTGCCCAAGTTCAGAGTATTACCGTTAATTATGTAAACTAATGCAACCAAAGAACTACAAGAATAAAGTTCTTTGCTTTTATTACATTAATTAGGTAGTTAATAAGTTTTCAATCAATAATGAAGCTAGGCAGGCTCTCTGGTAAGTTTTTGCCATTCTATATACTACCTGAAAGTTAAAATATACTGACTTTGCTGTGAAAAGCAACTAGATTGCTTTACAACTCATGATCAAGATTTGCAAAGGAAGTTTTACTTTGCATCTTTGCTTTTTAAGTAATGGCTGGTTATCTGTCTGTACTGCTCTGCAATAAACACATCTGGTTTTAAACTGATGGCAGTGATCAGAAGACAGTTTGCTTTCCCAAAATGGTTTTCTTTTTAGTTCCCTTTTCAATGGAGCTTCTAAAAAGCCAAGCCAAACCTTCTGTTGCATGAGGGGTATATGTCCGGAGAAGCATTATAGTTGCAGTTTAAACATTTGGCAACAACAACCCCATGCAGAGCTACAGGCTGGGGTCAGAGTGGCTGGAGAGCTCCCAAACAGAGAGGGACTTGGGGGTGCTGATCGACAGCCACCTGAACATGAGCCGGCAGTGTGCCCAGGTGGCCAAGAAGGCCAATGGCATCCTGGCCTGCATTAGGAATAGTGTGGCCAGCAGGAGCAGGGAGGTCATTGTGCCCCTGTACACTGCATTGGTTAGGCCACACCTTGAGTACTGCGTCTAGTTCTGGGCCCCTCAGTTTAAGAAGGACATTGAGACACTTGAATGTGTCCAGAGAAGGGCAACAAGGCTGGTGAGAGGCCTTGAGCACAAGCCCTATGAGGAGAGGCTGAGGGAGCTGGGATTGTTTAACCTGGAGGAGACCCAGGGGTGACCTCATTGCTCTCTACAACTACCTGAAAGGTGGTTGTAGCCAGGAAGGGGTCGGCCTCTTCTCTGTAGCAACCAGCACCAGAACAAGAGGACATAGTCTCAAGCTGCACCAGGGGAAGTTTAGGCTCGAGGTGAGGAGAAAGTTCTTCACCGAGAGAGTCGTTCTCCATTGGAATGGGCTGCCCAGGGAGGTGGTGGAGTCACCGTCCCTGGAGGTGTTCAAGAGGGGATTGGACGTGGCACTTGGTGCCATGGTCTAGTTATGAGGTCTGTGGTGACAGGTTGGACTCAATGATCTTTGAGGTCTCTTCCAACGTTAGTGATACTGTGATACATGGAGCATCCTCTGCTAAAACTGGAGTCTTGTGACAATGCAGTGTGTAAAAAAAGAGAACAAGATCAATATAGCCTCTGAAACAAATTAATTGCTTTCTGCTATGTGGTGAAGTGGAAAACCTGCCAGTTTTACAGTAACTGCTAATCGAGTAAAATTGAAAGTCATGCAAGAGAAGGCCTTTACCTCATCTACTGCTGTCTGCAAAGCCCAGGTTCCTGTAGGGCCATGTGATCTTTATGCCCTTACTTGTTTTGCTGTACAACAGAGACAAATAAAATCCTACTTAGACACATGGACTCAGATACTGCAAATATGATTCTATGATTCTATGATTTAAATATACAACCAGTGAAGTAACACTATATGTGGTGGAAAACCATGTTATCCAACGATCGGGTTGAAGCATTCAGAAGGAAGAGGTTACTTCATACAAACTTGAGGTCAGCCATTCCTACCTGTAAGAGTTTTTATGCATCTGACACCTGTAGAACAAATGCAGAAATAACCCAAAGAGTGCAAGACATCACATAACTTTGCCATCTTCTAATAAAAGTGCAATCGTCTTGCTAAAAATCAGACTGTCTCAAGCTGCCATTCTCCCAGCCCAAGTCATATGTTCCCCATAAGTGGATTGAGCAGGGAGACAGAGAACTGTTCCCACCATGAAAGCCTTGTCTTCTGATATGTGGGTACCCTCCCCGGACCAGGGGACTTGAGCAGAAACTTCACGAGGGTGCAGGCAGCCCAAATTCAGGGCTCATCTTTGCTCATCAAGAATCCCTGGACAGATTCTCCACTGCTGTGCAGGAGGGCAGGCAGTGGCATTGCTGCATTTGAAATGGTACTTGAAAGGGTGAGTGCCTGTGCTTAGTGTTTGCTATTGATTGACTCTATCCGGCTGCCTGCTCAGCCATGCAGGGCTAGTGGCACTTTGATTCTTTAGGTACACTGAGAAGTTGAGAGATGCCAACTCCTAATTTAGGCTCTCTAAATTGCTTTCTGGGAGTTTTCAGAACTGTCTTGTCTGTATTATGCACTTAAAGCAGTTGAGCATGTTTGTGCAGCTTGCATTACATTTAGGAGGACACTTGCCTGATTGTAAGTTGAACTTAGTTTGGTCATAAGTTTGGGTGGTGTGACATCCAGTTAATGGTCACTGTGCGACGTTCACTTGTGAAATGGAAATGACAGCTGTTTGCACGGAAGCTGTGTAGTTTTGTATACAGTAAGAAATCAATGTGCCTCTGGTTATGCTGATGTCTACAGCTGAAAGGCTGAACCTTTTCACACCTCCAGCTCATTTGGGCTGCATCTTTCTGTGAATCCTAATGCCCAAAGCAATTTCATTCAACTGCATCATTTCTCAGAGAAACATAATAGGAATACAACTGCAAATCTATGACTACTGGTGAGATGCAAAACATATTCATTGAAATATTCTCTGTGAGAAACATCATATATGCCACTTAGCAATTGTTAATAGGAACCAGAAGTCTAATTGGCAGCTCACCAGATGAATGAAGAATATAAAAGTATATCAGTTCCCCAAGGATATGCCTAGGTATCTAGGAATAGCAATGCACATTCTGTGGCTCTGTTTTCATAAATACTGAATTTGCAGCTGAATTCAGCAGTTCCATGAAGTCAGTGGCACTGCAATGCAGGGCCAAGGAGCAATGTATACCAAAGTTCCAGCACGCACTCTTGCACTTTAGCACTAAGTTGCGCTGTGTCACACTGCAAGGATGGACACAAGATAACCACACAGAACCACACTTGTGTAATAGCTCTCAGGGTTCCTGCTTTTGCTTTTTTCTGCTTCTTCTTGTTTACAAATATGCTCTGAAACAGAGACAAATCAGTATTTAAGATTAAAGGTACAGGTAATTCGTGCTCCAGGTGGATAATAAAAGACTATTTTAATGAAGGGCTAAAGGTCAAACATTAGAGCTGTTAAGAAATGCTCTTCATTACAACACATCACAGCCTCTGGGATTATGTTTTATCTCTCTCTTGATGCTGATGACTGAATTGTATCTCCTATCCCTTCGCTCTACATTTGGCATTGGCTTTTATTAGTCTGTGTATGCTTTCAAAAACATAAGAAAATCATTTCAAGGTCTGGATGTATGGTGTTTAGAAATATTAATTTTCTTGTAGTTTTGTTTTGTTAGGAAAGACATTCAAAGAAGCCAGGCAGAAGGGTTTAGAGGGAGTGACTGTCTTTAAGAAGAGGTGAAAGCACAGATGATAAGTCGACTCACTGTTTCATGAAGAAGAATCACTGGAAGGGAATCAGACTTCAGGAAGGGCCTTGCTTTGTCTTAATGAATGGAGGAATGCAATGCTGAGTCTGCACAACTTCCACTCAGAAACAGTTGCTGTGCCTGGTAAATAGCTCTCTCCTGGAAAATGAATAGCTACTGCCTGTGTGACTTCATGCAAATTGAATACACCTACCAAAAGCTGCCTTAGTTTTATTACCAAAGTAATCATCAAAACTCTTCTGTCACTATTCATAGCCTAATATCTTACACAAAAGCCTCCTGGGCCCAGGTTTATGCCCTTCCTCCCCCATTCTCACCCACCCCCTTCTTCTATACCCATGCAGACATGTGGAGCTCTACTATAGGACAGCAGAGCTCAGTGGACTCAGTCTGCAAGCCATGCTGATAGTGTGCACTGTAGACCACACCATGTATGAACACCTACAGAATGCTAGCATGTAAACTAAGTAAGTCTCAGATATGTAAACTGAGGGAAAATATGAATGGAATATTTGTGCTTAAGAGTGAATGACCTGCAGTAGTTAGTATTACATTTTGGAGACTATTTAATTAGTCAGAGAAGTATTATTGAATGAAAGAATGTTTAAAATAAAAACCACCAAAAAACCCCAAAAACTGAAAATAGCTGTACTTTGGCATGGCTTAAAACACCCCCTTCCTACATGGCAGGTGGCTGTGTGCACAGTATGGCAGTCAGTGATGGTACTGGCATACACCCCATCCTTCTTGTGTGCCATCCTTCGTTTGTTCAGATTTGTTATTCACAGTGATGCTATTCTTTAAGAGGTGCCCATGATGTTCAAATGCAAGTTGTCCCACAACAGATGCCCACGTTATTATTTTCTCTTTTTTGTTGGCATATCTCTGCATCTTCTTTTATTCCCCATGAAAAAATTTCCAGTGAATAATGAAGGGAAGATAAACTTCCTACCACAGCTGATGGGTGCTGACAGATGGACAGTCTCTCGGAGAAACTTTCAGACATGGGGTATCAGAAATTTGCTACTGAAATCCAGTCAGCCTAGTTCTAAGATCAGAGATTCTGTCCTTCAGTGTAACTCAGAGAAATACAGAATCATGTGGATAGTCTTCAGTTAGCAGCGGTAGCACTCCTCTCATCTTCATAGGCTCAAGGTTCCCCTATCTGCTATAGCTGACAGGGCACCATCTCTTCCAGATGCTGTTTGCTGACAGATTGTATTTACAACAAGATGTGTCATCTCAGTATTCTATTTATGAATACATTTAATTAAAATCCATTCATGCAGATGTAAAAGCATTTACCATTTGAGGAGGCTATGACAAGGACATGGAGAGGACTTCTATTCCTGTAACTTCTTTGCCCTTTACTTTGGGCTTTTTAATCCTTATCTGAATTTTCCAGGATATTCTTAGATTACCTGTTTGACTAAAATGGCTTTCAAATTTAGATGCTACAAATGGAAATGCTCAGGCAAACCATTCAATAATCAAAGTCTTTCATTTCCTGCCTCTCATCTATCTGCTGATTTTGAAATGCAGCCTCATGCATCTGACACGGGCTCCATGCTTAATTGCCAAGATTGAAATTGATGCACCTGCTGCAAAAACTGAACCATCACTTCACTAAAGATTTAAAGATACTCATATAACCACAGCATCTCACAAAAAAAAAAAAGCCCTTATTTTTCTCATCCAAAGCAGATATACTCATACAAGACAAAGCAACACTCTTGTAGCACTAGGCTATGAAACTAAGCGCTCCGAAGGTGACTAGTGTCAAGGATATCTACACACTTCAGGGATGTCATGGTTCAGTTTTTGCTTTCAGGAACATGTACTACTTTTAGAGGATCATTGTATACACTGAACTGGGAACTGTCTATGATTCCTGGACCTGTCAATCTTTCTCATGCCAGGCAGAAATATTCTCATGATGATAGTACTAACGGTGCAGGAGGCCATGAGACTGGAAAGAGTTGTCTGCACAATATCTGCAGACAGCTGCAGATTATCCTCCTCAGCTGCTGGAGTGTCTTGCCCTGCGTTCATCTAATTAGAGTCAAAAAGAAATGCAAGTTATTAAATTTGAATAGGGTAGCACTGGGAGCTTTTGTAAGTGCTTGGTCAGGAATGGAGGGCATGGCACAGAAGAGTTGATGCCTAGCACCAAGGAGGCTAGGGGGATTTCTTGAGTTTCAGAGATGACATTGCTCATTTGAAAGTGGAAGGTAAGCTTCCCCATTTGAGTGAACTGAAATAATGGGAATACCAGGTAAGCAGAGCAGTTCAGAACACTTTTGCTGTATAAAGTTTCAGGCAAAATATAAGTGCATTAGAAAATTTCCTCAGGAACTCTGTGCTTGGTGATTTGGGCATTAGGAGAAGAGATGGGAGAACTCTTTTATTTTCCTAGCTGCGCTGTCTGAAAATAATTGGGGCAGAAAAAGAAAACTCTCTCTGAATCAATATCATGTTTCTACGACTATGCCTGGCATACTCCATCTTCTGAGAGGTACTTTGTGACAATCTCCTTTTTAGCAAAATATTTAAAATATTTTCTTTAATTGTAGTATTAAATATTGCCATCTTTCACATTTTGGAAGCTTAAATTGTAGAATTGTCAGGGTTGGAAATGACCTCAAAGATCACCTAGTTCCAATCCCCCTGCCATGGGCAGGGACACCTCACACTACAGCAGATTGCTCAGAGACACAGCCAGCCTGGCCTTAAAAACCTCCAGGGTTGAGGCTTCTATCACCTCCCTGGGCGACCTGTTCCAGTGTCTCACCACCCTAATGGGGAAGAACTTCTTCCTAACATCCAATCTAAATCTACCCACTTCTAGTATTGCTTCTTTTCCCTAGTCCTATCATTACCTGACAGCCTAAAAAGTCCCTCCCCAGCATTCTTGGAGCCCCTTTCAGATACTAGAAGGCCACAATAAAGTCTCCTTGGAGCCTTCTCTTCTTCAGACTGAACAGGTCCAACTCTCTCAGTCTGTCCTCATAGGAGAGGAGCTCCAGCTCTCTGATCATCCTTGTGACCCTTCTCTGGACACCTTCCAGCACATCCAGATCCTTCTTGTAACAGGGGCTCCAAAACTGGACACAGAACTCCAGGTGGGGTATCACTAGAGTGGAGTAGAGAGGGAGAATCACCTCCCTTGACCTGTTGGCCACACTTCCCTTGATGCAGCCCAGGATGTGATTGCATTTCTGGGCTGCAAGCGCACACGTGGCTCATGTTGAGCTTGAGCCACCAGCGTGCACTTGCAGCCCAGAATTTCACAAAATAAATAATGCATTGCTCAATGTAACCTTCACTTTTCTTTTACTACTTTATACTTCGTTTAGATTTGATTGGCATGGAAATGAATGTTGCTAAATGAATGTTACTAAAGCCAGATCTTCAATTAAACAGGAAAAAAAAAAAAAAAAAAAAAAAAAGATTATCATTCCCCAGAGACCTGTCTAACACCAGATGTAAGGTTAATCAGTCTCTGGCTTAGGCCAGTATGTGTTGAGGAGTATGTACTATGAGCTTCTGTGCTCCAGATATGCAGATGGGCTACTTGATGCTCTCTAATGAACAGCAGCTTTGTCATGTATGGGAAGGCTTCCTAATTGTGCACCAGATTTTCAGCAAATTAGGAAGAAGGCTACAACTTCAAAATGTTTTAAGGAGTCAGAATTAATGGACTAGCTTCACTGTTTGGTATAAGGTGGTTTTCAGCAAATTAGGAAGAAGGCTACAGCTTCAAAATGTTTTAAGGAGTCAGAATTAATGGACTGGCTTCACTGTTTGGTATAGGGTGGCTACGAAGAGGACATATTTTTTTGGATGTATAATACAGCTTGAGTTCTGATGTGGTAGTAAACAAAGATTTTTTTCAAAGAATCAACTCCCCTTATATCAGTCTGGCCCACTAGAAAATGCCTAACCATGCAAAGTAAGTCAATATTTTGTTAAACATACTTATCTCTGCCTACATAGTGAGCAGACACAGGGGAAAAGCTATAGTTTCTTTAAACAGAAAGGAAGAGATGGCATATGGCTTTTCTGCTGCCACAGCTGCAAAAATACAGAAAAAAACCCACAAAACAACAGTAAAAGAAGGTCAAAGAAGTCCTTGGAATCAAGATGAAAAACACTTGGGATTCTGGTAGCAAAACAGATAATAGCATTTAAGAAATGTAAAACTGCCTGGAATAATAGCCATTTGCTACCACTGCTGTTGAGTAAACACAACAGATTCTTCTGCCTGTCACATTCCTGCCATTAGCACAAGAGAATCATTCATACCACATCATTGAAGAAAACAAGCAGAGATCTGTACTTAATTTGCAGCAGAACCCTGAGACAGCAGCCTGAAGAAGATGAGGACAAAGGACCTTGAGAGTACCCTCCACAAGCAGTACCTAAAATACAAAAGAAAAGAATGTGTGTGTGATCAGAAAAATCAATGAAACAGCATGTGGATCTGCAAGAAACAAACCAAGAAACTGTAAACCAGAAGCAGAAGAGCTAAAGCATGTGTGTGCTGGGTGGGTTCACAGCATGTTCAGGGTTGTCTTGTCCAACTCAGTGGACAATGAAACTGGTGAATATTTGTAATCCCCTGAATGGGATATCCCTGCTCTGCAGGACTGCAACAGTAGTAGGAGTCACAACGATGAGTCTGAGGAACAATGCAAAAGTCCAATGCCTCATCCCACTCAGTGGGCAACGAGGACTCAGTAAGCTCACAATGACCAAAACAACAGTGGAGTCATGACAATAACCCTAAGGAACAATACAAATAATTTTATTGTGTGGGGTTTTTTTTTAACAACTATCAACAAATGTTGTTAATAAAGGCACTTAGGCAGAGCAATTATTTTCTGCGGAACAAACTAGGTGATGTCTATCAAAAAAGAAAACAAATGGAAGAAAACTGAGAGGAAAGAGACGGGAAAGAGAGAGAGAGGGAGAGAGAGATTTCACCACTCTTGGATCCAGCATTGTTGTCCTGAGTTGGAGTCTTGATCTGGTCAACAAAGGTCAAAGCATGCTGTCGCCCTTACTTGTCTTAGTTGATCTGTGACCAGATTCAGGTGGCAACTGTCTTATGTCTGCATGGTGGAGTGTTCAAGACAGTTCAGGGGGCAACAGTGTAATAGCTGGGAATCAGAAATGGGCCCTATGTGTCTGGGAATCAAAACTGGACAAGAAAGTTCTGGGGGACAACAGTAGACCAAAGCGTGACCTGTCCGATGGCCCACGTTCAAACAGATATTTTCCAGCCACAAGGGAATGTAGAGAAAAGTGCCTCCCTGCTTCATCTTCCAGAACACGTGAAGACGGTCCTCATTGTAGTGGGTGCAAGGATGCTGAAATCCACTTGAAATCCCAAGTCCTTAACTGAACCAAGTACAATCATTTTGCATTACTGTGGAGGCAAGTTGGTATTTTAAAATGTCAGACAACTGCTGCAGTCCTTCTCTTTATTAAGACCTTTCACTTCGTGAATTACCAATTCAACGCCAGCCTTGAGGTCAGTCAAAATAACTCCTCACCTGACAGATGTCCATTCCTAACACAGGCAAGCCTGTGTGCACAGCCCTGCTGTGACTGACACGAGCCAATTCCTTCTGTCAGAAGACCTTGTAAGCAGTCAGAGGACAAACCATTCATCTCGGGTGAGCTCTCCACCAATTCATGAAGCAGGCTGAAAAGTCTGAGCAGGTTAAATAAGATTTTACTCACCACAACTGGCAAGATGACATTTTTGATGACCACTTGAATTCATCTGCTGGGCTCTGTTTCCTCATGGACTAGCTGGTCACTAATGAGCAGTGGCTCTTTTCTATCATGTCTGGGATTAATTGCTGTAGCTACAGTTACCCTGGCATATAAGGGCTGGGTAATGGAAAGGGCTTCAAAGTGCAGAGGGAAGCTGGACTTTGAGATGGAAGATGATGAAAACAGTGTCGGTGACTCTCCACCTTTCAAAAAATATCCTTTTAGAATAGTGTTAATGATTTTTACCTGAGCAACATTGTGTGGACTTCAATTTTATTTAAAAATGTCTGTTTCTAATAATTTTACTGCCAACTAGGAATACATAATAAAAGACAATAATCTCACCATATAACTCTAAACAAAACCTAAGATTTGCAATGAAAATTCAACTGTAAGAAAAAGTCCTTTGACAGTAAATTAAATGTTATAGCACATGTAACAACAGTTCAAGTGACTCAGTTTAGCCATGACAATAGCTGTTTTCAATGAAGAGTAATTGTTTAAATTGCCCCCTTAAAAATAAAAACAAAACCTAAAAAGCAGTTAAAATGAGCCAATTTCTGTAGCATTGACAAGAATTGTTTTCAACTGTAGGCATTCTGTTAAAGCTGTTTAAAATTAAGTAGATGGTTGCCAAATTGATGCAATTACTTAGACATCATAAAAAGAGTTTTAAAACTATAAATGCATCTGCTAACAGTATTAAATTGAGGCAATTAGCCAACAGGAGTTTTAACCTTCATCTAGCCACCAGGAATCTATTTGGACATGAGAAGTACTTTTGTATATGTCTTATTGTACTTTATATTGGTAGTTAAGGAGGGGAACTACCTGCAGAGAAATCACCCAGAGGTGTACCTTCTGCAAAGGTGTACTTATCTGCAGCCAGCATTAAATCATGTGTTGCAGATGCTGTGTTAACATTAATTGGTGCTGCATGAACTGTACTCATATTATTAACCATTATGTTTCATGTATGTACATTTTGTTGTTTAGCCAATAAGTCTTATACTGGAAAGCATCTGGAAGCAAATCAACTCTAATTAATGGAGAACAATTATATGAAACAAAGCCTGTGACATTCCTCTGGTTGTCTCCATCTCTAGCTTGAAATGTTGGTGCCATGCAGACTGGGGCTCTGTCTGGCTTGGAGTTACACTGCTGATTTGGGAGGCACTGTGTGTGACAGCTCTTAAAATGTTCCCAGAAAGTCCTATCTTAGTACTAACTAAGGCCAGTCAGGATGGTGGACTGTTGCTGGTCTTACAACACTCACTTCAATCCTTCCTAGGTTGTTCTGTGTGCCATCAGGCTAGTCACATATGCCCAGGAACATCAAGTTACATGTGTGCCACTGACATTAATAGAAGGTACTTTAATTCTCCGTATTAGTTTAAGTCTGGGAGCCACAAAACATTTAGGTTAACCCTCATAAATGCAGATTTCAGCTACTGAGTTTTCCAAGTCCCTACGGTCCTGCTGAAGCAGGTGCTCATCCCAAACTGCTGGGGAGGGCATCAGATCCATGTTTTCCTATTCTTACCTGCAGGAGGAGTAGTTAATATCAGGCTGGAAAGTTTTCATATTAGCAGAGTTGCATGGACTTCTCTCCTGCATCCACTTAATATTTTCATTAAAGTCTTGTATGCAGGAATTAAAAGTTTGCTGTTAAATCTGCAGACAAGTTCAGGCTGTGAAGGGCAACAGACACTTTGGAGGAGAGTTCTAGAATTCAAAATGATCTCAACAAATTAAGAAAAAAAAAGTTTCCTAAAAAGTAGGAGGCTGTGCAACAGGGGAAAAGTGGAAAGATGTATAGATGTATAGGAATTAAGAATGGTGCAATATCAAGATAAGACTAACAGTCCTCCTAAAAAAAAAAAAAAGAAAGGAGTTTTATCAATCTCTATAAATAGGAAGCAGTATAGATTTAATTTAATATTTATTTTCTTTTCTTATTAGCAAATAACACCTCAACTGAAATCCTGTGTCCATGTGGGTCAAGATGAACATGTAAAAGGTAGATCAAATTTCCGAGGAAATCATCAGAAAAATAAGGCAAACTAAACTTGTGGGCATAGAATGAAGGAGATAGATTTGTTTAACAAGGAAACAGGACTAACTGTAGTTGGGAAGTATTTAAAGGTTTTGCTAGGAGGAAGCAAACACTGAAAACAGGGCAAGGAACGGGAACCTGAAACTGGAGCAACAAAACTTTAGGATAGATACTGAACAATATCTTAGGCAGGGAAGTTAAGAACTCAGTAGACAGTATAAGGAGGCCATGAAATCACTGTTGAGGATTTTAAAGAACAGATTAAACTTACCTCTCTGAGGAATGAGGTACTGTGGACCCTGCTATTGGGGATGACAGGGGGAAAATTAAGTGACCAAGTGAATTTCCACATGAGAACATCCTCAGCAAAAACTTCAAGCAAGAAATCTTGTAGATTTCAGATGGTACTGAACAAATGTTAGACTGTTTGGACTCTGCTCCTATTGATCACCTTCTTCCATTTGCAAAAGAAACTTAATTTTGCTAACAACCTAATTACTTTTTTTGCTGCATTTATGCTGTCGACTGATTGATTCATCATAAGATAGATACCATTCTGCAGGAAAAATACATTTGGAGTTCATAGATTTTCACATTACTATAATATGTTCTCATCAATGGACAGCACGCAAGGTAGCCTGTTTTCTCTTAGCCTTTGCTTTTTAATGTATCTTCCCCTGTGTCAGGGTTAAATGCAAATTTTGTGAAGGTTTATTCTGGCTTCTCGTCTGCAGAGCCTGTTCTTGCATTCCTTGAGCAAGCATGTGGAGTCACTAGGATTTCACAACATAGTGTTTTGCCTGTTTCTTATCTTTTTGAAAGAAACAGTTTACTGCCTTCCTGCCTTCACTGCTTCATCATCTGTGCATTCATTTTGTTTCAGTAGTTTCTCAATCTGGGGAGATTCCATGATTATATGAGACAATGGTATGTTAGCTGATGTGTAATTTGCAAATGAGTTTATCATGTCTTGACAGTACAAGTTATTATCAGTGTCAATGCAAACAATCAGCTCTTACCATTATTTTTTTTCCAGGAATGTTGCAGCCCAAAGAAAAAAGTACCACATTATTTACTCTGCTATGGTATACTTCTTTTCCCCCTCTTTTCTCAAAAGCTTTGAGAAGATTTAGGCAGGGGGAGTACTGACTATTTTTCTAAGGTAGGAAATCAGAATCAAAACTGCTGCTGTTCAATAGCTCACAGAAGGACCCAAAAGTTAATGTCCCCATGACTTTATGCTGCCTGAGCGCCTAAGATTCTTTGTGACTTTGTTTTGTTCTATTTCAAGCCTTGAGAACTTACTGTACTATAATAATGATGAATGAAAACACATCATGCTAGTTGCATGATCCAGACAGAATGTAAAAAATAACCATGGAAATAAAACCAGCCCTTTCTCAAGGTCTTAGCTTTCTCCTACTGTGCAAGAAAACATCTTATTAATGAGAGTTTTGAAAGAAGAATGATATTCTACCACTGATGTTTTCATTCAAAGTATTCATTGTTCTGAAAAGATCCAAAAGGTAGGTGAACACACCAAGCAAAGAAACACTCCCTGAAAATGTCAAGAATCATGCTTTCTCTAAGAAGCAGATGAGGTTGCAGTTTTCCTGTAACAGCCTGGTGCTGCCCTAAGTTTGTAGCTTTTTGTGGTCCATCATGCATAAATGTCACTGTGACTAGAGTCTATTGTATGCAAGTATCTGTGAGTGCCTCAAAACATTTCAGTGTTACTTTTTTTTTCTTTGCTAGTGATTAAAATCTTGGCCTTGTGCCTGTCATTCATTATTCATTATTCAGCATGAAAAAAAGTTTGGTCACAGGCAGAAAAAAAAAGAGCAACACCAATAGGCTTGGGTAGCATAATGTATAATTAAAATGAATAATTTCAGTAAAAAAATTCAAAATATGGTCCCACAGTAATGTTTCCAAATAAGTCATAGATGCTAAGAAGATATGGCATTACAAACTTCTAGCAAACAGAAAATAAAAGCTGAAATAAAACTCAGCATCCTTTAATGAATAAGATGTTTAACCATTTGGTTCTCCATCAACTGCAGCTTTGAAGGGTTTGTATTATTGAAACCATTACAGGCTTTAGGAACAGATTCAACAATTAGGAATGAAAGATTTCTTTTTCCAACACCCATAAGGGCAGTGACTGGCTGAAAAGCAGCCTGGAGGAGAAAGACTTGGAGGTGCTGGTGGACGAGAAGCTCAACATGAGCTCTCAATGTGCACTTGCAGCCCAGAAAGCCAATCAGATCCTGGGCTGCATCAAGAGAAGTGTGGCCAGCAGGTCAAGGGAGGTGATTCTCCCCCTCTCCTCAGCTCTGGTGAGATCCCACCTGGAGTACTGCGTCCAGTTCTGGAGCCCCTATTACAAGAGGGATATGGACGTGCTGGAACGTGTCCAGAGAAGGGCCACAAGAATGATCAGAGGGCTGGAGCTCCTCTCCTATGAGCACAGACTGGAGGAGTTGGGGCTGTTCAGTCTGAAGAAGAGAAGGCTCCAAGGTGACCTAACTGTGGCCTTCCAGTATCTGAAGGAGGCCTACAAGAAGGCTGGGGAAGGATTTCTCAGGCTATCAGGTAGTGATAGGACTAGGGGGAATGGAATGAAGCTGGAGGTGAGGAGATTCAGGCTGGACCTGAGGAGGAAGTTCTTCAGCATGAGAGTGGTGAAGCCCTGAAATGGGTTGTCCAGGGAGGTGGTTGAGGCCCCGTCCCTGGAAGTGTTTAAGCCCAGGCTGGATGAGGCTCTGGCCAGCCTGATCTAGTGTGGGGTGTCCCTGCCCATGGCAGAGGGGTTGGAACTAGATGATCCTTGTGGTCCCTTCCAACCCTGACTGATACTATGATACTATGATATGAGTCTACATAATGAATATTAACTTACTCATTGATTGCCCAACAGTTGTACTTCTGACAGTTTTTGCAGAGATGGTTAAACTTGTCATTTTGAACTCTTTGATGTTGTAGCAACATTTAGTACAACATTAAAGTGCAAGAACTTCCCTTAAGATGAAAAGAGGAATAAGACTACTCAGTGATTCCACTAACTTTGAACTTTTAGGAAAGATATCACCTAGAACTGAAATTTCCATCAACAGATTTAAATGAAGAGAAATCACTACTTTCCAGTATTGAAGGATTAATTTCACATCTTTACATGAAAATTCCATATTAGAATTCAAAACACAAGTAGCCTGGGATGCTTTATTGCTTGAAGTCATAAAGCTGTCACTGAGAGGATGGCTTTGTATACTGACCTACTTTTATACCCTGTTACCCAGAAACATCCCTTACTTTTAGCATACTAATGTCTTAAGAAAAACACAGCTGTAGACATGATCTGAACAAGCCTGATAAAGACAGACTGACATCTAGCTTCTCTGAACTTCTCTTGAATGCAATTACATTAAAAAATAAAACATAAAAATAATCTTTTCTGAGATGTATCAAACATATTTGGGACTTTTGATGATCCCAATTACGTGCATCATTCCACAACTTCAAAATACTTTGCATAAAGCTCAGGCAGTTGCAGTGAAAACCAAAACTTTATGGTTACCAGGAAAAGAAGATCTGCAATGAATCTGAATAGTAATTGTATTAACAGAGCAATGCTCTCTGCACCTCAGTTTGGATGAACAGAAAAGAAAATCTATATTATAAGCTTTCAAAACCATCACAAGCAGAATATTGTGGAAAAAATCTTTGCTATCTGAGTTCTGTCATGATTTAACTCCCAAGCAACACTGACCACTTACACAAACTCATGGGTGCATCACAAGGAAGAGAGAGTAGTCTCTCAAAAAGAGAGTATTCTTTCTGAGTAGTCTCTCATCTGGCTAGAACAGCCATTTCATTGCTTTAAATGAGTCATCTAACTGATATATATTTGAGTTTCTTAGCCCTGGGTTGGATGTGCTGATATTCATATCATGCTGCCATCACGCCGACTTCAAAATGGAAGTGCTGGCTGGAGCAGAGTATCATAGGGCTTGAAGTTCAGATTGTAACAGGCTTCCTGCCTGTTCTGGTTTCTGCTTTTGGGTTCCAGGGTTTTGGGTGGTGCTTTTTTTTTCCTGCTGGGATGCAGCTCAAAGGCACACAGGGATTTAGCTTGCTGGCTTTCTGCTTGCTGCTGCTTTCTGCTGTGCTTTTTCTGCAAATAGGCTAAGATAATTGTGCATTATGTTATCTGATTTATATTAAATTCTTACCTCAACACAGAGTTCTTGTGTTACTTTTCCTTCACTTCTGTGTTGGGGAGAAACAGGCAGGTTACCCTGTTCACAGCGCTTTAACCTGTTATAAGTGGAGAGAAATATTAAGCTCCAGAAGGTCATTCTAACTCTTGTAAGGGAAAGAGGACACAGCTGAAAACTCTTTCATTCTATTGACTACAAGACGCCAAGGATGATTAGCTAATCTTGGACACGTAATGCTAGAGGACTTCAGTTAGGACAGATGAATCCCACTCAATGTATGTGGGTTGTTGGTGGTTTTTTTTTCCCCCTTTTTTCTTTTAACTGCTAGGTTTCTTAAAATTAGAGATTTCATCCCTGCAGGAGTATTACCAATGGAAGTTTTCTTGTCAGACTATTAATTGGTATGCACAGTGTGTCACTAAGTTTTGCTTTTGGTTGTCTTGATGAGTGTTTTATTCTAAGTGATGCCTTTCTGAAGACAATTACTCAAAGGAGTTACTCTCTCCAATTTGCATAAGGAGAAAGAACTATTAAATGATAGCAGAAATTTTAGGCAGCATTCATAAAAGTGGCCAAGAAGGGACCATCTCCATTTTCCACCAGCTGATACCACCGCATCCCTTAGTCAGAGAGTTTCTTTCCACTTTCATGTATACATATGCATATAAAAGTAAAAATATATGAGTCTTTCTAGCTCTGCCTTCTTTTTCTATGCAGCTTTCTGTTAGGATGCTGCTGTCACACTGAAATACAGATGGGTCCCACCTGTTGTGGTTTGATAGAATCAGAGTACACTGTGTGCCTGTATCTGTCTGGTCAACTTGCCAAACCGTTGGTTCCATACAGTCCAATATATTCAACTGTCCCTCTCCTCCATGTGGTTGGAGGCAGGGTCCCTCTAATTTTGACTGGAATCACTGTCATCTTGTGAAGATGCTTTGGAAGTCCCTTTAAGAGTATAAGAAGCAATATCAGTCCTTCTGCTCTTTTTGGCCAATTTTCCACTGGAAACTGTGGCAGTGTTCTTTGGGGAGAATTTCTTTGTAATTCATAAACTCATGCAGCTAGGACTGAAGTGGGTTTTCCTCATATCCTCCCAGTGGTCACATATGTAAAACCATAGTGTACGCCATGGTGTGTATCTCCCAGATTCTCTCCCTTGCACAGGGAAGCACCTGTTCCTCATAGCTGAAATGTGGGACCATAAAAGTGGGGAACAGGACATGCTATTTTGAGTTGATGGATCTCCTGAGACAGCTCTTTCACAGGTCAAACACAGGCCTGTACAGAGAATGAGAGATTTCCCCCTCTTTTCCAGAGCCTGCTAGTCATTTCACCCAGCATTTGGCCTTGGTCATCTTCAAGCAAAGACCAAGTGACCACCTCTGGCTTTTTCTCTTGTTCCCGTGATGACCTTTATTCATTCTCATCCTTTGCCAGATGGAATGCTTTCCTTATGTGTTTCTTCCGTACAGGGATAACTGATACTGGCACAGGGTGTTTCTCTGCTGCCATGCCTGCTATTGGGGTCTGAATAGTCACAGTGCCTACCAGTATGCCTGTAAGACCAGAGACCCTTGCCCCTGTGCACTCTGGACAGTGATGAGAAGGGTTTGATAGGCATGGGCCAGGCCCCAACACACTGCACCGATTTCTGTTTCTCAGGAACTTCTGGGCTGACAGCATAGCATTTCCAAATATTTCACCAGCTTGTCAGGATTTTGCACTTGCTCAGGGGTAGAATTCCAAAACACCGGAGGTGACCACCATTCCTAGGCACTTGCGCATACTCTGCAACACACTTTGCCACTCACAATTATCTAGCCCCAGGGCAGATGTCCAAGTGGTATACTTGGGAAAGATTTGTATCACTCTGGGCAAGATCAGGCACACATTTAGGAGACAGGACAACAGAAGCAGGATGGTGTTGGTGTCCCAAGAGCATTTCAAACCATCAAAAGATGAAAAAGTCACCACACACAAATACCAGCTTACCTGAATAACCAGTGGAATAATAAAATCATAACACATCAGCCCCACAACAGACACCACGGGGACTTTAATTTTGAAGCTGGCATGATGGCAGCATGGTATTGAATACACATCAACAGATTCAACTGAACCCATGACAGTATATGAATTCCCAAAGTTGCAAAGCTGCAACAAGTGCATCCATGGAAGGAGAATTGCAGGGCTATAGCCTCATTAAATAAATGAAGCCCAGAAGACTTTTCTGTGATTGTGTTAATCAGCTGCTGTGTCCAGGTTCATATCATAACACAGCCCTGTGAATAATGAAGCAAGAATTCTTGTGCTTTTTGGTCTTTTTGGATGTTTACAGCTACATGAGGTAGGTTGAGCAAGGGTTAACTAATCAGAATACAGTAGTTTTGTATTGATTTGTATTCATTGGTTTGTCTACAGGGAATAGGGAATCCAAATAAGAATTGAAAATATTAGTAATAAAAAAGCCAGAGAATACTGGAAACTTCATATTCATGGTGAATTTCAGGAGCCTTCAAACATTGCTTAAAATGTATCCATGGGCAGTTTTTTAAAGGCCTAACTAAAACATTTATTTATTTTTTTTAATATTAACACACAAAAATATAGAACAAGCTGCATAAGGACAGTGCTTAGAGTAGATAAGGTAATACCTTTAACATTTTAATTAATTGAAATACGTTTCCCAAGTAGAGCTGGCTTCACGACATGACCAGCCAAACCATACACTCACTGATTCAGGCACAAAGGGGTTTGTTTTTCCTGTTTTACAGAGTTTTGGTGTTCTTTTTGAATTAATTTTGCCAATCCATCAGAAGGTTCTAATGTTTTCAGATGGATGCTTTTTTAGCTCAAGGGCTCTATTTACAGTATTCAAATGTCTTTAAATACCATTCTTTGGTTAGCAAGAATTTTTGCTTCGTGTTTGTAGGTTAGCATGACTATCTTACAGCATTTCAGATTTTAAGCCAGCATATGCCATAACATACTCAGTGACCTCTTTGACCAGGACTAGAATTAGAGACTTGCAAAATGCATCCTCTAAATATGGCTTGCCAAGGTTATTATGCTGAACGACATTACTTGTCAATATGTCCTTTCTTGGCCTTCAGACACATATATATCCAACTTTAGGAATACTCCAAATATCAGCAGTGCTGTATTAGGTGAGTATTGAAAATAAGTTCCACAGCTGTAGTGCACAAATGGCTCACAGAATGTAAGGAATAAGCTACAATTATGCATCAAAATTTTGCCTTGACTTTGTATTTCTTCTCTTGAATTGCAATACCTCTGCAAAACGACAGAATCTGACCTTTTTTTTCTGTGATACTTAAGGCACAATTTATTTTTATATCACCGCAGAAGTGTAACTCCAAGTGTAGCAATGCAAGTCAAGCTAATTGCTCCAGGCAGCGTGTTGAGCTGCTCGCGTTTAACACTAGAGGGAAGTGTATGTAAAGACACCAAGGACTGTGCAGCCTGCACTCTGGTAATGTGTTAGATGAACATCATTTCCCTTTACACCTATGAGCATTTGGGAGCATTAATGATGGAAGACAAAGCAGTATCATGCATTAGGAAGTGGTGTAGGATGGAGGCAACCCGGATCCTGTGACAAGGCTTCGGGATGGTTTCCAGCCAGGCACTTTACCTCTTTCTTATTTGTTTAGACTGCCCATTATTTCAGGGCAGTAGTTCTGACCAGTTTTATAGCTGACAGTCTAACATGCACTTCTGGGAACAAAATTCTGCAACTGTCTTGAGCATAAGAAACAACTTGAAATTCTTTGAAAAGAAAGAAAAGAAGCATTTATGGTTTATCAGATGCGGTTCTTATTACTGTCAGCCTATGGCAAGATGGCCTATTTCATGCACAGGTACTATGGGCAGCCAACCAGCCTTTCCAGCATTGAGAAGTTCAGTGATTTACCAGATTCACTTTGGTATAGACACACTCAAGAAACCTTTACAATACAATACAATAATACAATACAATAAACCAGGTTGGAAGACACCTTCAAGATCATCGTGTCCAACCTATCAACCAATCCAACCCACCTAAACACCTAGATCATGGCACCAAGCACCCCATCAAGTCTCCTCCTAAACACCTCCAATGATGGTGACTCCACCACCTCCATGGGCAGCCCATTCCAATGGGCAATCACTCTCTGTGTATAGAACTTCTTCCTAACATCCAGTCTAAACCTCCCCTGGTGCAGCTTGAGACTGTGTCCTCTTGTTCTGGTGCTGGCTGCCTGGGAGAAGAGACCAACCTCCACCTGTCCACAACCTCCCTTCAGGTAGTTGTAGAGAGCAATAAGGTCACCCCTGAGAATCCTCTTCTCCAGGCCAAGCAACCCCAGCTCCCTCAGTCTCTCTTCATAGGGCTTGTGTTCCAAACCCCTCACCAACTTCGTCGCCCTTCTCTGGACACGTTCCAGCCCTCTTTGAAACAGAGGCGAAAAAACAACTAAGAGTGAGCATGTTTGCTCTGTGGTAGTTATGATGGATTAGATATATCCTCTTCATTAACAATAATAAGAAGTATTTAATCTCCTTTGTGGGGAAAGCTTTAACCCAGAAGTGCTATTCTTCACTTCTGTTGACAGATCATGAGGTAGAAATCTGCATATAAATATAGGATCCCTTGGTGATTTTATGCTGACCCATGTGATTCCTGATCCAATGCCCACTTCAGCTATAGGAGAGGGTCCCATGACTCCACTGAGCTTTAAATATGTCCAGTGATATACATTATCATACTGCTCAAGTTTCAGATAAAGCTGAAGAATGAAAGGAAATCAGAAGAGGTTTAGGAAGAGGAATTATATTCAGAGGATACAGATGAACTGAGAATTATTTTTCAGCTCTAGTCATCTGTATGATCATCTGTCTCATATCAGTATCTCAGCAAAGCAAACATTCTTTATAGAAATTTCACATGGAAGTACCATGAGAGGCAATAGGAAGGCATAGCATATGGGGTACCTGATTAAACACTGGCACTTCAGAAGAGATTCTTAAAGTTTGTAACAGGTGATAAAATAAATTACTTGAATGGTATATGTTGTAAAAAGCTAAAGAACCTGCCCTATGAGTTACATAAGCAAATAGGAGTGCATAACACGAAGAAAGTAGTCATTAGTCATAGCTAAAGTGTTATAAGATTATAATACAAGATTATGACTTCACACATATTGAAAACATTAAAATGAGTGATAGGGTTATACTAACCTAACACACATTAGCACCTGTAATAGTCATCAGTCCTTTGGCAACCCTTATACCTCAGTCTCAGTTCATCTTTATACCTGCACTGCTTTTGGTAACTGCTCCTTTCCCCAAACAGACTCCACTGCACCTAAGCCTCACCAATGTTTCTGATCCTTCTGTATTATTTTTTAATCTTATTTTATTAACACTATAGTCCTAGTCACTAATACTTATCTATGTGACTTCCCCCCCCCTTCAAATGCAGAATTGAATACTTCAATTCTACTTGAATGGAAACCAAAATAATAAAAAATATAGTGAGAGCAGAGTAATCCACTACTTCATGTTGAATGAAATAGCTTATTCAGTCATTTCCCCGCTTCCCCTCCTTCCCACCCCAATGTTTTGTTTCCAAGCACTTCTTACAAAGGCAAAGAGACAAAGCTGGATTATTATCACTGAGGGAATAGTAATAGTTTCCTCAGCTACTGGTAAACTCAGGTACTGTTTGGTGCATTTGTTTCCAATGAGTAAGCTGAAATTCAACTCTTTACCTGAAGGAACTTGTATCTTCTAGAATCTGACAGCTACAAACTGCTTGATATCGCAAATATCTCTTCTGCTCAGTATTATTCAGTGAGGAAAAGTCACCCAGATTTATTAAGAACACTTACTGTATGGTATTAATGAAATAAAATTATACAATTATTCAGGCTGGAAAAGACCTTTAAGATCATCAAGTCCAGCCATTAATCTAACACTGCCAAGTCCACCACTAAAATATGTCCTAAGTGCACAGCTACACATTTTTGGAATGTTTCCTGGGATGATGATTCCAACACTTCCTTGTGTAGCCTGTTCCAATACTTAACCATTCTTTCAGTGAAGACGTTTATCCTAATATCCAACCTAAACCTTCCCTGGCACAACTTGAAGCCATTTCCTCTCATCCTGCCATTTGTTCCTGGAAGAAGTGACCTACCCCCACCTTGCTACAACATCCTTTCAGGTAGTTGTAGAGAAAGATAAGGCCTCCCCTCAGCTTCCTTTTTTTCTGGATTAGACAACCCAAGTTTCCTAAACTGCTGCTTGCAGGACTTGTTCTCTAGACTACTTACCATCTTTGTTGCCCTTCTCTCGATCTACTCCAGCACCTTAATGTCATTCTTGTAGTGAGAAGCCCCAAAACTGAACATAGGAGGTGTTGTCTCACTAATGCCAAGTACAGGAGCACCATCATCTTTCTAGTTCTGCTGGCCACATTAGTTCTGATCAGGTCAGGACGCTCTTTGCTTTCTTGGTTACCTGAGCACACTGCTGGCTCAGGTTCATGGCTGTCAACAAGTATTCCCATATTCTTTTCTGTTGATCAGTTTTCCACACTCTCTTTCCCAAGCCTGTAGCATTGCATGAGGTTGTGACCCAAGTGCAGGAGCTGGCACTTGACCTTGCTGAATCTCATGCAATTGGCTTTGGCCCATTGATCCAGCCTGTCTAGATCTTTCTGTAGAGCCTTCCTACCCTCAAGCAGATCAATGCTTCTACCCAACTTGTTATCATCTGCAAATTACTGAGGGTGCATTCAGTCCTCTTGTCCAGGTCATTGATAAAGATATTAAACAGAATGGTATGGTTAAAAACTATAGATGTATCTATTAAGACATTTGCTGATTGAAAGATAACAGAAAGCGGCATGATGTTAGAGAACAATTCTCTTTATGAGTCAACAACATAATCACTGGATTTGGGGTGTAGTAATAAACCTATAATCTAAGCAACAGAAAAACTTTTAGGAAGATCCTCCAACAACATATTAAAGAAGCAAGAAAGGGTGATGGCACTGCTAGATTGGGGTTGCCAGAGTACAAATGACTGGGATTTTGACCCCAAACCTTGTCACTTCACCTAAAGGGCACATTGTTTTAACAACATGCTGAGTATTCAATAGGACTGGAGAATGTGGAAAGTCTGGATGAGCATTGTGACTTTGAAACTCTTGAGATACCCTTGTCACTTGAATTTCTGTGCCATTTAACCCACAGCTGGTGTGCATTCATGTGTACCTTTGCTGTATTCAGGCTGGCATATTAACATATTCTATGCAATTTTAATTCTATATCTATATAATATATATGTATATATGCCGTGATTACAATGTATAATTTTCCACCCTTCCCTGGCCCCACCAAGTAAATATCCTCTGAGGAGAAAGCAGAGGGGTAGTGGGATGAAGCTGCAATATTGGACCATTTTAGGGCTATAGATAATGTGTCAGTAATCATTCAGCCACAAGTGACTCAATTGACTTTTTAACCCTACTGCATAAGACTACCTGTTGCAGCCTCATCTTCTTGCATAACAGCAGAACCAAAGTCTGTAATTCAAGGGCAACTGAAGTTTACAATTCTCTACTGTCATTTCATGCTAAATAAAAACAGCTCAAAAGCTTTTAGTATAATAAATACATTTTAGTTCTCTGGAAGACTATTTAGTTGGTTGGTTTTTTTTTTGTTCTCACAAAGACACTTTTTCTCTAGTTTTCATCTGCCTGCAAGTCTCCCTTAACACTGTAGCGGTGAATAGCTGTGGCAGATACCAGGATTATTGTTTATGTGAACAGGGAAAGGGAGTGGGTGGCAATTCCAGCTACTTAAATGAGAGAGAAAACTGCATACTGTTGTAATAGAAACATTTTCACTGCATACCATTGTAATGGAAACAGTTTTCACCGCATACCCTTGTAATTGAAAGAGTTTTCACTTTTGTATTGTGAGCACTAAATGCTTGCATATGTATAAAGGATGATTACTTTAACTGTTCATGAATTGTACTTTAGCCAGAAAGTGTGAAGTGCATTTTTTTTCCATCCAGAATAATCTGTCTGACTAGTGCTGGGGACTCAGATTTCAGTGCACTGCTTTTGATACATTCCTATTTAACTAATGAGATAAATCCCAGGAAACAGAAGTTTTGCTGTCTGAGTGAACACCTGTGGGTAATCTTGTTAAGAAAAAAAATTGGGTTTTAGCTACCTTAGCAAGCAAATAAACTATATGGATTGCATAACAGTCTGTCAGATGTGTGGAGTTTTGATGAATTGGTGCTGCAGCTAATTCAGATGTAGAGCATAACCTTAACGCTTGTTAAGACTTCAGGTTTGTCAAGAAGTAAATCCCTTAGAGACAAAGCAAAAAAAACCAAAAAAATGTATTGTGTGAAGTGCATAGCACTGAGAGAAGTTTATTTTAATCATAATGTCTGTCCTTTATGCATGTTCCATTTTTCCCCTAGTCCATGATAAATAATGTAGTGATTGGTGGTAATATTGAATTCTGATGAATGTTTCTGTCTACCTATAGGTTGAATTAGATGAATTCCTAGCCTGCTAATTGTGGATGCAAGCAGACAAAATTGTCTCATCATCCACATTTTAAGCTGTGCTGTAGCATGCTTGATCAGAATTACATTAGGGCACAACAGCTGATGAATTTTAAAAGGGAGTATAGACTAGCAAATTCATGAGTTTCATGCTTTAAATGTTGAAATAACTTGAAATAATGCAAAGCAATAAATCAAAAAGTAAATCCTTAAGATGGCATATTGCCATTCTCCTATTGGGAACGCAATAATCAGCTATGATTCCTTGATGTCCAAACTCTGATATATCATTGCAATATAAATGTCACAATCAACCAAAATTTGTATTAGGAAACATTCTTTCAGCCAAGCTATTTTATAGTCTGGTACTTTTCTGAAAGCAGACTCAAACTCTGCTTTCGTTTTCCAGCAACCCAATTGCTGTTGTATCTGTAGCCCAGATCTGCAAATCCCTTACACTTGATCAAAATATTTCTTTCTCTATCATCCTCCCCATTTGCCACAGTAGAATTAGAGTAGTTAGATTAAAAAAAATAATAGAAATTAGATTTAAGCCCCTAAGACTCCTCTTCAGCTTTGTGTTTAGCCTTGAGTGTATTTTGGTTGTTGACAGTATATCTGCTTAGGCTAGGGTGAAATCTTCAGGTTTATCTTTCTGCAGAAAAATGGTCTGGGAAAGGTGGTACAGGTTTTGCTCTTAATTAGCAGAATGAGCTGAGTTCTTTGGTCACCTAAGCCACCTTTCTCAGGTGAATGGTGCTGAAGAACAAACTAGACAAGGTGGCTTGTAGGTGATGAAAAGGGAAGGTGGAGAGTATAAGAATGGATATGATCAGTGCAGAACTTCAGAAGGTTGAAGCAATAGGGTAAAAGACTTGCAGATAACATAGAATCAAGAGTAAGTTGTTGGTCTTGCTGGTTTCAAGACTACAAGCAAAACGAGTCCAGATGAGTAGAAGATGAGAGTGAGGTCAATAATATTAATCATAGTTACAGTTTGAATCAGTTTATGTTCCTGCATTTTCTCACAGGCTGATTATTTTTTTTTTAGTTGTCTTTTTCCCCCTCTCTTTTTCTCAAATAAGCTCAGTTGGAAGAGTTTAAAATGAAGAGTCAGTCAGATGAAACTGGAAGAACTGTGAAGTTCAAGCCAGTAAAAGTACAAATGAAAAACTATATGCCAGCACAGTATACATAATATCCTCAAAGAAATTGCCCATTAATACAGACAGATCAGCACCTGCAGAATAGTGTTCTGCACATTTATCTCAACTCTTTATATTTTTTTTCTGTTCTGCTGCTCACAAGAAATGAACCTCAGTAACTGCAAGTTTTGCTGTGAAAGGGGTTTTAAGCAGTCATTCCTTGAAAAGAGAAAATAGTACTGACAAGGAATGAATCTTAGTGATCGTGGTTCATGCCAGGACTGACTTCTGTAATACTTCAAAGCTCCACAAAACTTTTAATAGGTCTTTACGGTGGCCTTCTAGTCAAGTATGCTCTATAATGATTTGAAGCTAAGATGATTATATGTCACTGAGACTCCTAAGTGACCTTTGATCTATTTTTATCTTTCTACAGATTTTGTTTATTTTATAAAGAACTGACTTAGGTGCATGACATAAAATTGCCAATAGAGATTTCCCAGTATAGAAAAATCAAAGAGCCTTGAGCTCATTGTATTATTTATTCATTCATTACTGTAGAAGTAATCTACTGGATAAAAAGAGTCAGTTATGGCATTTGCAATTGTTTAAATTGTTATTCTGCATAAAATAAAATGCTTTGTGCAGCATATTGTTAATTTAAATGAAGCCATGCCAGGTACTAGTGAAATATTTTCATGAAAATATAGAAATACAAAAATGGCCAGATCATGAAGCCTGAAAAACAGCAATGAGTTCCAAGCCCTAATACTGATTAGAGATAGGCTTAATTCATTTAAATGTCACATGGAATTCAGCTCAAATAGTGTCAGTTATTTGAAGGTCTAAGCAAATCACCTAGATCCTCTTCATAATCATAGCCAGGTGAAAGTGTCCAAATGAAAAGCATTTCTTTTTAACTGCTATTCTCCCTCACTCATTAACTATAGTGGGAACAGTGAAACTCACTCAGATTAAATGAATTGGTTGGTAGGTCCAAATGCTACATGATTTTAAGAAAAATGAACAGGTCAAATACCTACCAGAAATCCATTTAGACAAAAGACTTGGATTTGTTATTTCATGACAGTGAGATAATACTGCAAAGGGATCCTGGTTTAGCCAAGGATTACACGAGTTTGGTATTTAAGCAAGATTGGTCATGCTGAATTCCATTAGGTTGTTGTGAAAGGGGTTGCAGAATAGGGGTGTGACAGAGTAGATGGCAATAAGGATATGATGTAGGGAATGAGTTTAGTTGACTTGAACGACTTGAAGTAGTACTGAAAGAAAAATGTGGTGGGGTTTTTTGTTGTTTTTTTTTTCCCCTTTTTTCTTTTTTTTTTACTTTGCAAGATACAATTGCTTTAGAGATGAGCAGCACATACCACTTTGCTGGAGAAGACTGCCATCCTTCCCATCCTTTTCCTTTTGACTTTCTCAGCTCTAAGTGACTAAATGGTATAAGGGATAAACTCTCCAGAAAGTGAACTTCTTTTTGATATTAGACTATTTAATTTAAAAAATCAGCTGTGCAACAAGCCACAAGGAAAAACTTAAACCAGCCAATTTTTGTTTACCCAGTCAAGAAAATGAAGGAAATGGGCACCAAGCAGATCTTGCGCAGTAATAGCTGCAGGGAACAGAGACTGAGTACCATCTCAGTAATTAAAATCACATAAAAAGCTTTCAGTCACCACAACTGCAATTATTCAGACTTCAGCAATGGACATTAAAGGCTTGATAAAGTTTTTAGGTGACAATTGAATACAGTGCTAGAAATTGTTTGCCCTTAAAATGGATGCAATTAAAGATCTCTGAGTAGTTGCTTTTTCTTCACCAGCTGAATAACATAATACATTAAAATTAATTTAGTTCAAAGAAATTTTATATTTTGTCTTTGCCACACCAGAAAACAAACCAAAACCAAAACAAACAAAAGACCTCAAACAAACAACAACAAAAACTAGTGAAAAATAGTCCTGTGTTTACTGAAGCATTGCATTGAACATGAAGAGAATATCAGACACACTAGGACAGCAATGAAATGAAAATCTAGAATTAATGCTAGTTTAGCCATTGATCTTCTTTTATCCAATTTCTAAGGGTTAGCAAAATCCTTGGGAAGGCCAAAGGCTTGTATTTATTTCTGTGCTTTACCTGAGCCAATTTGAACCAACACATCTCATAAAGCTTCCCTAAATACATACCATGCTGCTATAAATACTATTATCCTACAGTGACGTGTCCTTCCTCTGTCATGTTACAATACAATGCATACTAGTATTAAAAGACTCACTGGAGCAGGGCCTGAAATGAATATGTCCTGCATCCTGTGAGAGTGCCCAGCAGATCAAGCTAAGTAGTGAAATAATTCACTCCTTCACATGATGGTTCAATGAATTTTAAATAGTTTATGCTGCGCACAGCAGTTCTAACAGGCCGATAGTACTTTATTGGTGTGTGGCAGATGTGAGTTCAGATCCCTTCAGGCAGAAAGGTGGTTCCCTGGTCTCTCATGTGGTGGGTGAGTGACTAAACTACTGGATAAGAAGGAATGGTAATAATATCATTCCTTCAAATACATTTCTTTGACTACAAATACACAGAGAAAATGGAACAAGGTAATGAAGAATTTCTAGATGAAAGAAGCTATTTTTTTTCAATGAAAAATTAAGGCATAACAATTAAAAGTAGTCATGAACCACTAAGTTGCATATGGGATTGTTTTCTGTGTCAAAAAATGTTTCGTTTCATGGAATAGTTTGTGTTGTAAGGGACCTCTGAAGGTCACCTAGTTCAAACCCTCCTGCAGTAAGCAGGGACATCCTCAACTACATCAGGTGGCCCAGAGCCCTCTTGAGCCTCACCTCGAATATCCCCAGAGATGGGGCCTCAATCAGCTCCCTGGGCAACCCGTTCCAGTGCTCCACCACCCTCATCTTGCTAACTGATTTGTATCATTCCATATGAGTCTTCCTTTCTTCTCTTTTAAAGATCATAGAATCATAGAATGGTTTGGATTGGAACACATCATAAAAATCATCTAGTTCTAACCCTTAATCCTCAATGGTCACTGCTCCAGTGTTGTGCAATATCAGTACACTGCATCAGCAATTATTGTATGCATGATTCCAGAGCAGGAATGAAAATATTGAATGATGTAGAACCATTATTGTCCCATGCAGAGCTCCTGAGACATATGATTCTCTGATAAAAACCACCATAGCTTCTTACTTCAGCCTCTTTTAAGATTCCTGTGCCTGAATGCTGCTTGAAAACTTGATGGTGGCCTGGTTTTACTGTTTTCAAAGTGGATGGACTCCCATAAGGCAAATGTGTCTCACTAGGACTTGATTAACAGGGTTTGCTAGACTCCTAAACACAGAGAAAAAACCAGAATATGTTCAACTATGTTAGAAAAATGGTTCTTGCATTTAATCTCTGCACCATATGCATGAAACAATAGCAGAGTAGCTGTGCTGCTGTTAACCACATCATGACTGTTTTCGCCTTCTCTCTCCATTTTGCCACTTTGGTCTCACTCATCATAAAATTATGTTGGGAAATGCAGATCTAAAATGCCACACGTTTCTGAGTGGCATTTGTGACATCTAATGAGTCAGTTCTATTGTCAGTTTGTGAAAGTGCAGAAGTGAGACAGTAGAGACCATTTTAATTCTTTGATCTGATACAGGTGTACACCTCTCTAGCATTACTCATTTTACTGTAAAGGGTCTTTTCTGGTGCTGGCCTAAGGAAGGCTCATCCAAAATCTGAGGTGTCTGCATGATGTCCCTGAAAATCCTATACAAGATAAAAGGATGTTCTTATGTTACAGCAAAATGAGATTTCTTTCTTTCTTTTTCTTTCATCCTTCCTTTTTCTTTCTTTCTTTTCTTTCTTTCTTTCTTTCTTTCTTTCTTTCTTTCTTTCTTTCTTTCTTTCTTTCTTTCTTTCTTTCTTTCTTTCTTTCTTTCTTTCTTTCTTTCTTTCTTTCTTTCTTTCTTCTCTTTCTTTCTTTCTTTCTCTCTTTCTTTCTTTCTTTCTTTCTTTCTTTCTTTCTTTCTTTCTTTCTTTCTTTCTTTCTTTCTTTCTCTTCTTTCTTTCTTTCTTTCTTTCTTTCTTTCTTTCTTTCTTTCTTTCTTTCTTTCTCTTTCTTTCTTTCTTTCTTTCTTTCTTTCTTTCTTTCTTTCTTTCTTTCTTTCTTTCTTTCTTTCTTTCTTTCTTTCTTTCTTTCTTTCTTTCTTTCTTTCTTTCTTTCTTTCTTTCTTTCTTTCTTTCTTTCTTTCTTTCTTTCTTTCTTTCTTTCTTTCTTTCTTTCTTTCTTTCTTTCTTTCTCTTTCTTTCTTTCTCTTTCTTTCTTTCTTCTTTCTTTCTTTCTCTCTTTCTTTCTTTCTTTCTTTCTTTCTTTCTTTCTTTCTTTTCTTTCTTTCTTTCTTTTTTTTCTTTCTCTTTTCTTTCTTTCTTTCTTTCTTTCTTTCTTTCTTTCTCTTTCTTTCTTTTTCTTTCTTTCTTTCTTTCTTTCTTTCTTTCTTTCTTCTTTCTTTCTTTCTTTCTTTCTTTCTTTCTTTCTTTCTTTCTTTCTTTCTTTCTTTCTTTCTTTCTTTCTTTCTTTCTTTCTTTCTTTCTTTCTTTCTTTCTTTCTTTCCTTCCTTCCTTCCTTCCTTCCTTCCTTCCTTCCTTCCTTCCTTCCTTCCTTCCTTCCTTCCTTCCTTCCTTCCTTCCTTCCTTCCTTCCCTTCCTTCCTTCCTTCCTTCCTTCCTTCCTTCCTTCCTTCCTTCCTTCCTTCCTTCCTTCCTTCCTTCCTTCCTTCCTTCCTTCTTTTTCTCTCTTTCTCTCATTCTTTCTTTCTTCTTTTTTTAATTTGCCTGGGGGTACTCGGTGTAGCTGTAAAATTTCAGAGACTCATGAGATCTGTGAGAATGTATCCAAACTGACAGGAGAGACAGCATCGCCCTCTGGGACTTTCTAGTTTTGTTACACAGGTTACTATGCAAATTATGGGTAAACAAGAGAGACCTTCTCTACTGTAAATTAGATTGGTAGGCCCAGTGGGAACTCTGACCATATTCAGATGTTCTGATGCGTGATGAGTTGTGAGCTATCTGGCTACTTTAGGAGTTTTACTATTTGATGAAGAAGCAGAGAATCCAGTTTCCAAGACAGGAATTGCCCTGGAAGAGGACAAAGATCATTTCCACTGACTTTCCATACCATATTTACTGAGTGACAATGATGGAACAAGTAAGGTTTTTGTTTGGTGTCTGTCCAAAGTACAGTATACATGTTTCATATACTTTCATTGAGGTTATTAAGAGAAGGGGTGCTTTTTGATACATTTAATAAGGTCTAGTTTCTAACAGTCAAAGAAAAAACATTAATGGAGAAAGTTTCTTCTGCAGGCAGGTTAATTTTATAATGCATTTCCCCAAACTGTAGAAGACGACAGTTTTCATTGTTTAAGGAACAAGCATCTATGTGCGTAACTGATGAGGAAATTACACTTAGGATGATTTTAAATGCCTTTTGACATGTACACCCTTATTGATTAGATCCTCAGAGATATATATCCCTCCTTCACAATTTTCAGTCTCAGAACTGTCAGGTAAGATATCATTGTACATTGCCGTTTCCTTTTCATATCTGGATTACATCCTGGTTTTGTTACTCTGTGCAGCTACTTGATCCACAGGACATCAGAATGGAACACTATCACCCTCCTCTCGCCATCCCCCATGCTGGCTGCTTGCAGATGTCAGCAATCTGTGTGTCCCACTGGCACAGCAAACAGTGAGGCTGCAGCCCAAACAACCCTGAGGAAGGCAGGAAAGCAGCCCTTACCAACAAGTTGCAAGCAGAAAGTAAATTTATGGAAGGCTTCAGTCCCCAAGCTTTATCCCCAAAGGAATATAGTTTGGAAAATCTATTTGGTGCAAAAATACACCAAATGTTTCAGGTTGCTGTCCCAAATGAAACGTGGAGATATGGCACAGTATGGGAATCATACACCAGTGCAGCAGAAGCTCAAAGTTTGCATACAACAAAACCAAGGAAAGCAACTGTTCTGGGGGCAAGGAAAGATCTTACTTTGATGCACTCCTCAATGGTATTAATCCAAGGAGGAAAGAGCCCAGTCATGGGTTGCTGTGAAAAGTGACATGCTTGTCCTGCCTCCAGGGATGCTGGAACAAGGAATGGGTCCTCTCTGAAACACCAGAGAGAAAGTGCTGCTGACTTTAACCAGAAAGACCTTTCAAAAAATCAGTCACATGACAGCTTTTATTTTTAACCTCTGTGTGCATTTGCTCTGCTGGATCAGCAAAGACTGGGAGGGGAAGGTGTCCAGCCAGGTCCATCAACACTTGTCCCTGCCTCATCTATGCTTGTGCAAATGGTGCCTGGCCAAGTAACTGATGAACACACAAGCATAACCAGTCTGGGCAAGCTCACTTTTGCTGTCTGTTGGCTCTCCATGCTGTAACACTGACAAGAAGTTGGCTGCCTACCTTCCCTGCACTGGGGTCTGCCCCCTCACACCACACATATCATTGTGCAAAAGAGATATAGTTTGTTTGGAGAGTTTTAAATGAACAAATATTTAAGGATTGGACTGTCATATATATTTATACATTTTATATCATTTACCCAGTCTAGTGGAAGGTGTCCCTACCCACAGCAGGGATATTGGAACTAGATGATCATAGAATCATAGAATCAACCAGGTTGGAAGAGACCTCTGAGATCATCCCGTCCAACCTGTCATCCAGCCCTATCCAATCAACTAGACCATGGCACTGCCTCATCCAGTCTTTTCTTTGAGATCTCCAGGGACAGAGACTCCACCACCTCCCTGGGCAGCCCATTCCAATGGCAAATCACTCTCTCTGTGAATAACTTCTTCCTAATATCCAGCCTGAACCTCCCCTGGCACAACTTGAGACTGTCCCCCCTCATTCTGTTGCTGATCTTTAAGGTTCCTTCCAACCTGACTCATTCTATGACTTTAAGATTTATTGCTGAGAATTTCTTTGGAGAACAAAACTGTACAAGGGTATTTGTTGCAGGTAAGAAGTATTGGTTGCAATATAACACAGTTGTTGAAGTTTTCATATGGGAGCTTGGCCAGATTTCAAGGTCTGGTTATACACCACTCTTTGCATATGACATGCTGTCATATATTATAAAAAACAGCCAGTCCATGGTGCTAATACTCACTGTTGGGCTTTAAAGCTGGGAAAAGTTTCTAATGTGTCACCTAAGAGGTATGTTGCCCTGCACAAAACTTCCCACCTCTAATCTCTAACTATAGCAATGTTACTGTTTGGATCATTAAAAAAAAAAAAAAAAAAAAGACACTTGCAGAATTGTAAAAAATTATTGGTTTTCATATGAAGTAAATTCTGTCTGTTCTGAGCAATAAAGTACCATTTTCAGCTGAATTATAGTATTTTACCAATGCCATGAAAATGAATATGCTGAAAGCAGAGAAGTTGAAAGTACCATTGTGTACTTAAATGATAAACAATTGTGACAAACCTGCCAAGGTCCAGCCCTTCAGGGTAGCTAAGTAACACTGAGCAAAGCTGAAGCAATAAAGCCAAATGCTCTGTACCGATACTTCAAACTTTATATGCATTTATGTCAACACACAGAGAACAGCTTCTCATCTGCAGTAATGAATTTACACAAAACATGCATTTGGGAAATCTACATTGGAAGCAAGAGATGCTTTAAAAACAATCATAAAAATGAGAACCTAAACTAAATTCTATCTGTCCATAGAGACTGAAAAGGTGACAGTTTTCACAGGGTCATTAAATTAATAAGTGATTTCAGGTTTTTGCTGCTGCTGTTTTATTCTCCATTGCTATCCTTATCTCCCTTACTATCAGCAGGGCAGGCAGGCCAGGAAGGCAGTGTTCTACACAAGGAGATAAGCTGGCTGTGACAGCATCATGTAAATCTGCATGTTTGCTTCTTACCTGCACTGATGAGCTAGAGAGAGAGCTGGTAATTTTCCTTAGTTTCACAAAAAAAATGGATTTTCCCCCATTGATTACCGTTACTGAGGAGAAATCACCTTGTGATTATTTAAATTCATCGTCTGTACAACCAAGTAGTGGGAAATCTATAAAGCCTTGCCTGATAGTAAGAACAGAGGATAGCACACCATTGTCTTCTTCAACACAAAGCTGTACAAGTCTCCACTTGGTAGGTAGCTGGGAGAGAGCAAGATACAGTCATTGAACCAAAGAGCTGAAAACATACATCTGAGTTCAGCTGTCCTGGCACTGGCAGGCTGTGCTCTTTGGCAGCCCACTACTCCAGTTGTCTCAGCTTTGGTAATATACCATGAATTGAGTGGACAGGTAAAAAAACCCGCACATTTATTTTTTCATGAGAAAATAACAGACTTGATGAATAGGCTTCAGGCAGGCTTCAGGCAGTATATCCTCCAAAGGATTCATATGAGCTTACAGGTGTTCCCAGATACATTGCTAGGCAAGGTCAATTTTGAAGGGCCTCACAGGTAATACTGTGGAAGCCAAGTAATAGGAGAAAGTGAGAAAGTCCAGTTATAATATAGGCAGAACTGCTCACCCTCAGTACTATTATAGCCTGATTGCTAATTATGTGTTTTACAGGCTTGCTATGGGGCACAATAGGACACATAGATCTTCTGGTACTTTATCTGTGCTCAGTGCAGTCCTCAACAAGCTACGACTTGTTTTTTCTCACATTATCTGTCAAATGGTGATAACTGTCCTTGCCCTCTTGCTTGCTGAGTGTTATGAATATTAATAGATGCCTGTGCAGTGATTTCAACACACAAGCCTGCTAGAAACCCATTTTGAATGCCTGGTTCCAGGGAACAGCTACATTTTAATTTTTATTTATGATGTTATTATCTCCCTTACAGATGTTCTGAAACTTGGGTCATGCAGCAATATAGAAAATCTGTTTTACTGATTGTTCAATAAACCTAACCGTATTTCTTTGGCCAGTAGTCAGACATGCAAGTACTCTTCATACCACAGTCAGGACTACCTTTATTTAAAAAAAAAATCAAATAAAAAGGGTTCATGAATTCTTATTAAAATTTTACATGAAGAAGGAAGTGTTTGAATGGGTTTTGTCCATTGTGATTTTAAGTTAAGCGTATTTTAAAATATAAACCGAAACCGACAAAAAGTGTCTGCTCTGGAGGAGCAATAAACATTAACATGAAGCTCTTGTCTCACTGAGAAGTGCCTTTCAGCAAGAGAGAACAAGTTTGAGGATAACTTTTAGAAGAGTACAATGGGAAAAGAAAAGGGAGATCATCATCCTACAATGGTTTCAGTTCCATTTGATTAGCCCTTAAGTTACTGGAACTCCGTAATAAGTTAATGAAACTTCGTAATAATACGGGTGATTAGAAAACAGAAAATAGCTTTACCTTATTGTTTGTTATGTGAATAATGGTGTTTACCGTGGTGCTCAGCTGCTCACTAAAGTTTAGTGCCTACAGAATGGAAGAAACTCTTAAACCCGGCAAAACAAGAACCGGCACGCAATCTGTGAGCAACTAAGCAGCGGCAACGGTAAGCGTAAGCGCCGTGCCTGCGTGCTAGTTTGAGGCAGACAGGGGGTGCGGCAGACATGGGTTGCGGAAGCCAGGGTAACCATAAAAAGAGCCGAGAAAAGCGGCAGAAGCCGGCACCTCTGGTTGACAGATCGAGAGGCTGAACAGATGCTGAAGCGCGGCGCTGTCACGGCAGCGCCGCAAGCCGGGCAGGCAGGAGGGCTGTCGGGCGGCAGCCGCAGCTGCAGCTCCGCCGGCCGTACAGGGAGCCCGCTGCTGGGCGACACACGCAGCACTAAGTGCCGCAGTTACAGCAGGCTGGGAGTGCGAGTGTGGTGCAGAAGCTTTGGCGGCAGCTCATTTGGCTCTGCCAAAGTGGTGGACATTCGCCTCGGGACTAAACCCTGTGCTTATTCAGTGCTGTCTGAGGTATCCACCCAAACAGAACTGGTAACAGAGGAAATTTCAGTATGGGGCATAGACTGCAGTGACTGCCCAAACCCCTCTCCTAGGGGAAAGGTAAGTACTTGCCCAAGGTGTGCCCAGGTGGATGAACTGCTCCATCAAGTGCTTGAGTAACTAGGCTGCCCACCATTAGAGGAGCAAAGGCTGAGATCGATAGGTGGCTTTAGAACCAAGTTCCAGCAACAGACACCCCGAGGATAAAGCACCTTGGACCCTGGTGTCCCATGAGTGCAGGTCTCCTCCACAGTATCTCCTCCACAGCATCTCAACTGAAAACAGGTTTGGAGTTTTAACTACAGCAGACACACAGGAGCAAGGCCCACGAGGCACAAATAAACCAGCAGTGCACAGCAGATACACCTAGAAGAAACAACACATGCTCATAGTGGGAGACTCCCTGTTAAAAGGCACCAAAGGCTGATCTGATAAGGAGTCATGTGAGGTATGTTGTCTTCCTGGAGTTAAGATCTGGGATTTGCAGAGAGAAGCTGGAGCTCTGTGCCCAGTCAGGAAGTTATGGTATCACAGGAACAACAGAAGCTTGGTGGGGCAACTCACACAACTGGTGGATCATGATAGATGGCCATAGGCTGTTTCACAAAGACAGTCTGGGTAGAATAGGTGTTGGAGTTGCACTATATTTTAAAGAGAACCTTGAAAGTACTGAAGTCAACAATGGTAACTGAGGAAACCCTATTGAATGCCTCTGGGTCAAAATCAGGGAGGTTGTCTCCACGGGAGATCTAACAGTAAGCATTTGTTACTGACCCCTGAACCAAGATGACATGACAAATGAGGCAGTTCTTGAGGCACTTACGCAAGCTTCAAGTCAACAAACCCTGGTTCTTATGGGAGACTTTTAACTACCCAGACATTTGCTTGGAAGAACAACACAGCAGTTAACTGTCATCTGTCAGGTTTCTGAAATGCATAAAAGAGGTGCTGCTGGACTTGCTGCTCAAGAAAACCTGCTTTGTAGTATCTTGCTTAGTGACAGCCCTGGCTGCAGTGATCACAATATTGTGGAATTTGGGATACTGCTGAGCACGCTAAAGGTTAGCGCCAAAACAAAGGGTTTAGATTTTAGATGAGCGAACTGCAGCATATTGAGGGCTCAGTTGGAAGGGATCCTGTGGGAAGCTACCATGGAGGATAAAGGAGTGTGTGAGTGCTTCAAGAACACTCTCATAGGCAAACAAAACCAGTTCGGCTCATCCCCACTAAAGGCATGGGAAGATACCCTATTGGCTTAACTCTCAGCTTCTGGGAGATGTGATGGTCTAGAGACAGCGATCATGAAACAGTGGAGTTTTCAATATGCAGGGAAGCAAGGAGGAGCAACAACAAAACCCTTACTTTGGACTTCTGGAGGGCAGACTTCAGCTTATTTAAGCACCTAATCCAGAGAGTACCCTGGGAAGCAGCCCTTAAAAGCAAAGGGGTCCAGGATGGCTGGACCTACTTCAAACAGGAGCTCTTGAAGGCACAGGAACAGGCTGTGCCCATGTGCTGAAAGATGAGCCGCTGGGGAAGGTGACCAGCCTGGATGAGCAAGCAGCTCCTGAACGAATTAAGGGGAAAAAGGAGGGTGTATTGCCTTGAGATATGTTTAAGGATGTTGTTAGGTCATGCAGGAGAATAATCAGAGAGGCAAAATCCCAGTTAGAATTTAGACTGGCCACTTCTCTGAAAGACAATCAAAAGCATTTTTATAAATATATTAATGCTAAAAAGAGGAGCAAGAAGAGCCACCACTCTTTATTGGACCTGGAGGGGAACATTGTAACTAAAGATGAGGCAAAGGCTGAGGTACTAAATACCTTCTTTGCCTCAATTTTGAACAGTAAGGCAGGAGGACTTCAGGATAACTGGCCTCCTGAGCTGGTAGATGGGGTCAGAGAGCAGTATAATGCCCCTGAAATCCATGAGGAAGCATTTAGGGACTTGCTGAGCCACTTGGACACTCACAAGTCCATGGGACCAGAGGGGATCCATTCTAGGGTCCTGAGAGAGCTGGCAGATGATCTTGCCAAGCCACTCTCCATCATTTTCCACCAGTCCTGGCTCACTGGAGAGGTCTCAGATGACTGAAAACTGGCCAATGTGATGCCCATCCACAAGAAGGGTTGGATGGAGGAACCTGCAAACTACAGGCCTGTCAGCCTGACCTCAGTGCCAGGCAAGATGATGGAGCAGATCATCTTGGGGGCAATCACAGCACACCTGCAGGATGGTCAAGGGATCAGGTCCAGCCAACATGGATTTAGGAAGGGAAGGTCCTGCCTGGCCAACCTGATCTCCTTCTATGACCAGGTGACCCGCCTGGTGGATGTGGGGAAGGCTGTGGATGTAGTCTATCTGGACTTCAGCAAGGCCTTTGACACCATCCCCCATAGCAAACTCCTGACCACGGGGCTGGTCTGGCATGAGTGGCACGGTGGGCTATACAACGCATTCTTCGTGATGGGCACTTGCTTTGTCCTGGGTAAACTGAGGCATAGCAAAATTCTAGTTGCAAGGGGAAGCAAGGCTTGGCTCTGGTTCCGAGGTTTGTGGCTTCTCTAGCTTGCAGTGTGTAGGCTCATGGCTTTATCCCAGGCTCTGGATCAGGCACTTGAGGCAGGGCAGGGCAACTCGAGGCAACTTCAAACAAGATAGGTCCAAGCAGGATCAAGCAAGGCAAGGCAAAGGTGACTAGAAATCAGCCTGTATATATATATCTTGCCAATAGGGCAACTGAAGCCAGCATATAGTTAGCCAATGAAAAGGGGTTCTGCCAGGCTGTGGCCATAAAAGGCAGAAACATAGGCCTGGTCAGGCAGGGATTGTGGCCAGTACCATGCTCTTACCCCCAAAGCAGACCTGTTTACCAGACATGTATGGTCTGTCCCCTTTGTTCCTTTTCCCACCCTACCCCAACTTTCTGCAGGAGTGAAGTGGGGAGAAAGGGACCATGTCTAGACACATCAGGGTTTGTCAGGTTTGTGCTGGGGCCGTTTGGCCCTACCGTGACAGCGTGCTCCAGGAAGATCTGGACAGGGTGAATGAGTGGGCTAACAGGAACCTTAAGAAAGTCAATGGGGACACCTTTAGAAGAATCTTTGTCATTGAAACTTTCCTTTTTTTTTTTTCACCAGTAACAATTTCTAATGCTTTTGATCTAAGAATATATCAGAAGAATGGCTGTGATAAATCCAAACATATGTCCATCTTGCCCAGTTTCCTGTCTCTGAAAACACCTCCCTCACTGCCCTTGGAAAACAGGTATGGGGCGCTGGAGATCGAGGGTGAGGTGATACTGATGCCGGAGGACACACCATCTGGGGTCTTCCCTGAGGCTAAACAGCCTAAGGTTAAACAGCCTAAGGTTAAACAGCCTAAGGCAACGCAGCCTAAGGCAACGCAGCCTAAGGCAACGCAGCCTAAGGTTAAACAGCCTTCCCCTGGCATCAGGACTTGCTCCCTAAAAAAGAAAAGGAGGGTAATTGTAATTGGTGATTCCCTCCTGAGGGGAACAGAAGGTCCCATATGTAGGCCGGACCCATCTCATAGGGAAGTTATTAGCCTAGCAGGAGTCCAAGTTGGAGATGTTACCAGAAGGCTGTCCAGTCTGGTACAGCCCTCAGATTATTATCCCTTATTGGTCATGCAGTTAGGGAATGATGATGTTGGTACCAGGCCTCCCAGGGCTATCAAAAATGACCTCAGGGCCCTGGGAGATCTGGTTGAGGGGTCAGGTGCACAAATAATTTTTACATCGATACCGTTAGTTGCAGGAGGGAACACAATAAGGAACAGGTCAGCCGCTGTAGTCAACAAGTGGCTTAGGGGCTGGTGCAGACGAATGAATTTTGGGTTTTTCGATCTTGGGGAACTTTCTACTGCACCAGGTCAGCTGGTAACAGATGGAGTACATCTGTCCCAGAGGAGGGGAAAGGTCATAATACATGAGAATGGCCTGTCCCCCAAAGGTAAAAAGATTCTGGGAAGGGAATTAGCAAGTCTCATTGACAGGGCTTTAAACTAGCTTCGAAGGGGGAGGGTCGGAAACCAGTGCCCTTAGGCAGGAGTCTGGAGGTGATAAGCTAGAGCTAGAGGTGAAACCAGCAGCCCAGCTGCAGTGCATGTACACTAATGCACGAAGCATGGGTAACAAACAAGAGGAGCTGGAAGCCTTGTTGCAGCAAGAAAGTTATGATGTAGTTGCCATCACAGAGACGTGGTGGGACGACTCGCATGACTGGAGCGCTGCAATTGATGGCTACAGGCTCTTCAGGAGAGACAGGCAAGGAAGAAGGGGTGGAGGGGTGGCCCTGTACGTCAGGGAGGCACTGGATGCTGTTGAGATGGAGATCAGGGATGATAGGGTTGAGTGCTTGTGGGTGAGAATTAGAGGGAAGACCAACAGGGCAGACATCCTGGTTGGCGTCTGTTATAGACCACCCAACCAGGAGGAGGATGTCGATGAGGCATTCTATAGGCAGCTTAAGGCTGTCTCAAGATCACCTGACCTCGTTCTCATGGGTGACTTCAACCTGCCTGATATCTGTTGGGATCTCAACACAGCAGAGAGGAGGCAGTCTAGGAGGTTCTTGGAGTGCATGGAGGACAGCTTCTTATCCCAGGTGCTGCGTGAGCCTACCAGGGGTAAGGCTATGCTTGACCTCCTCTTCACCAACAGGGAAGGGCTGGTGGGTGATGTGGTGGTCGGAGGGTGTTTAGGCACCAGTGACCACGACATAATAGAGTTTTCAGTATGCAGCCAAGCCAAGAGGGGCAGCAAGAAGACCTCCACTCTGGACTTCCGGAGGGCAGACTTCAGGCTGCTCAAGGAACTAATTCAGAAGGTTCCTTGGGAATCAGCCCTTAAAAACAAAGGGGTCCAGGAGAGCTGGACCTACTTCAAGGAAGAACTATTGAAGGTGCAAGAACAGGCTGTGCCGGTGTGCCGGAAGATGAGCCGCCGGGGCAGACGGCCAGCCTGGATGGGCAATGAACTTTTAATAGAACTTAGGGAAAAAAAGAGGGTGTATCATCTTTGGAAGAAAGGGGAGGCAACCTACAGAATGTTTAGGGATGTTGCTAGGTTGTGCAGGAAGAAAATTAGGGAGGCAAAAGCCCATTTAGAACTTAGACTGGCCTCTGCTGTGAAGGATAACAAAAAGTCCTTCTATAAATACATCAATAGCAAGAAGAAGGGCAAGGACAACCTCCACTCCTTGGTTGACACGGAGGGGAACGTTGTAACAAAGAATGAGGAAAAGGCAGAGGTACTTAACACCTTCTTTGCCTCAGTCTTCACTAGCAGGGCAGAACGTCTTCCAGACAGCTGGCCTGCAGAGCTGGCAGAAGGAGCCAGAGAGCTGCATAGTTTCCCACTGCTCCAAGAGGAAGTTAGAGATCTACTGAGCCGCTTGGACCCCCACAAGGCCATGGGACCGGATGGGATCCATCCTAGGGTGCTGAGATTGCTGACAGATGAGCTGTCCAAGCCACTTTCCATCATTTTTCAGCAGTCCTGGCTCACTGGAGAGGTCCCAGAAGACTGGAAGCTGGCTAACGTGGTGCCCATCCACAAGAAGGGCCGGTTGGATGAGCCGGGGAATTATAGGCCTGTCAGCCTGACCTCAGTGCCAGGCAAGATTATGGAACGGCTCATCTCGAGTGCGATCACACAGCACTTACAGGATGACCAGGGGCTCAGGCCTAGCCAGCATGGATTTAGGAGGGGCAGGTCCTGCCTGACCAACCTGATCTCCTTCTATGATCAGGTGACCCGCCTGGTGGATGTGGGGAGGCCTGTGGATGCGGTCTACCTGGACCTCAGCAAGGCCTTTGACACCGTTCCCCACAGCAAACTCCTGGCCAAGCTGGCAGCCCATGGCTTGGACAGGAGCACACTGCGTTGGGTTAGGAACTGGCTGGAGGGCCGAGCCCAGAGAGTAATGGTGAATGGCACCACATCCAGCTGGCGGCCTGTCACTAGTGGTGTGCCCCAGGGATCAGTACTGGGCCCCATGCTCTTCAACATCTTTATTGATGATCTGGATGAGGGCATTGAGTCCATCATCAGTAAATTTGCAGATGACACCAAGCTGGGGGCAGCAGTTGATTTGCTGGAGGGCAGAGAGGCTTTGCAGAGGGACCTCGACAGGCTGGACAGATGGGCAGAGTCCAATGGCATGAGATTTAACACATCCAAGTGCCGGATTCTGCACATTGGCCACAACAACCCCAGGCAGTGCTACAGGCTGGGGTCAGAGTGGCTGGAGAGTGGCCAGGCAGAGAGGGACCTGGGGGTACTGGTTGATTGTAGGCTGAACATGAGCCTGCAGTGTGCCCAGGCAGCCAAGAAGGCTAATGGCATCCTGGCTTGCATCAGGAACAGTGTGGCCAGCAGGAGCAGGGAGGTCATTGTGCCCCTGTACACTGCACTGGTTAGGCCGCACCTTGAGTACTGTGTCCAGTTCTGGGCCCCTCAGTTTAGGAAGGATGTTGACTTGCTGGAACGTGTCCAGAGAAGGGCAACAAAGCTGGTGAGGGGTTTGGAACACAAGCCCTATGAGGAAAGGCTGAGGGAGCTGGGGTTGCTTAGCCTGGAGAAGAGGAGACTGAGGGGTGACCTTATTGCTCTCTACAACTACCTGAAGGGAGGTTGTAGCCAGGCAGAGGTTGGCCTCTTCTCCCAGGCATCCAGCACCAGAACAAGAGGACACAGTCTCAGGCTGCGCCAGGGCAGGTTTAGGCTGGATGTTAGGAAGAAGTTCTACACGGAGAGAGTGATTGCCCATTGGAATCGGCTACCCGTGGAGGTGGTGGAGTCACCTTCACAGGAGGTGTTCAGGAGAAGACTTGATGGGGTGCTTGGCTGTATGGTCTAGTTGTTGGGTGGGTTGGATTGTTTGATGGGTTGGACGCGATGATCTTGAAGGTCTCTTCCAACCTGGTGTATTGTATTGTATTGTATTGTATAACAGCTAATAACAGATGACCAGGAAAAGAATGACAGAACAGGAAAAGCATATAGAAAAGCTTTTCAGAGTAGTCAGTGCTTAGGGCATTTATCAGACAATACTTTTAGCATTGTCTTTACTAGGTGTTAGCTGAGTTCATATGTTCCTGTCTGCGCCCCCTGACTGCACTGCACTATGCTCATTTTAACTTAATCCTCATAAGATTAAGCTGTCATCTCTCAGTAAATGTTTATTCACCAGTCACCTGCTTGCAATATAACATAATGTGAGGGATTCTTGTAATCTGCTGATTCTCTAAGGTAATTCAGTGTTAAGCATTTGTGCAAATTCTAGATAGATCACAGCAGGGCCAGATTAATGTAAAGGCATGCCGATGTGTGCTTGGTATTTGGAAAGTGAAGAATCTTGTATAAAGTGTTGAAAAGTCAATACTGCAGGGAAAAAAGTGGAATTTCATATTTATTTATGTATCTGTTAGTAAAACCAAAAGGAGTTGATCTGCTCTTTATCCATTTGGTTTATGTATTTTATTATTTACTTGCTGATTTTGTAGAAGAGTTGTCTTGAAAACTGAGGTCAAAGTCAGTATCCCTAAGAAAATAATTAAGAAGTGTGGGCCTTTTCTTCTGTGTCCCCATAACCATTTTGGGACCTCTGTCTGCATAACATAGTAAAAATAAGCATTCAGAGGTATGCATTAGCAATCAAAGATTGTTGTTCTCTTCTACATTACATATTAATCTTCTCATGAAGGAATTGGTGCTGCCTCTGCTGTCACAAAGAGCAGAATTATTCCCAAAAGATTGAGTCTACTTTCTCTTCTCTTGTTATTTTGCTGTGTGATCCAGGTACAACTCTGGAGATGGAACTAGTGGAAAAAGCAAGCATTAGATTTTAGATAAATTTATTCTCTGTCCTGCTCATGTAAATCTAAACTGTGGAGATTAAGTAAATAGTAAGCAATCTATGTTCTTGGTAATGGACATAAAATGCTATTTATCACTCTCTGTGGACCCAAAATGAGATGCAGTGCCAAAAAGGGTGTAAATATTGCCATTTGTAGTGTCATTAAAATGGAAATTAAAGAATCAATCATGGTTTGTTGTGCAATTCATAATTTAGGTTAAGCTTGTGGTACTGTTGATGCTGCAGATTCAGGTTTGACAGTTTGAAGATGATAACACACCATTTTTTATCACATATTGTTAGGCTGTGATGCTGCAAGTGGAATTTGCAAGGCCTCTTTTAAAGAGTGATGAAATACAGATGTACCCTGGATAGACACTGACCTCTTATTTCGTCATTAAATAGCAAACTCAGCCATTTGGGATAGCTGCTTTTATAGGTCCATCTTCATAACATCTCAGAACAGTCTAGTAATTGATTAAGCAGCGTGACAGTGATCTATTCCACATGGCTAATTCCTTCCCTCATTCTCTCACACAAGCAGCCTCAGATTTTTGATAGCTGATTTTTTAAGTATACATCCAGCTGCCTATGCCATTCAAAACCCAGTTGGAGAATGTGCCTTACCTTTGGATTATGTGAACACAGAATGAAAATTCAACTGGACAAGAACATGAGAATGAAATAAGTGGCAAACTGCCTAATTTTATGACTGCACTTGTGATTAGACCTCATACCTAGGAGGTTTGATCAAACATGGATAAAAATGTTAGGCTTCTCATTAAAGCAAAAACACATGGGAAAACAACTGAGAATAGAGAGGGATGAAAATTTAATTACATTTCTTTTCCAAATCATCACTTTCATTATGACTGTGGAGTCTTTTCATTTAGAATCCTTCTTCAGTAGTGCTGATATTTTGGAAAAAAATAAACCCAAAATGCTTTTGCTCTCCTCTGACTTTCAAGCAGACATAATTTAGCACCTGCTGCATAATTCCATGTTATCTCCTACAGTAAGATGAAGAAGAGTTTAATAGAAGACAAATTTAATTTTTTTTTCTCTGAGTGTCAGAAACCTTCCAATTTCCTTAAATGTGTTAGTGGGAACATTCTAGACATAACTCACTTTTGACTCGTGCTTATTCCCTAGCTTATTTCTTAAAATGGTTTTTATTTACTTTCCTCATGTATTTATAAGACAGCAATAAATTGCCTTCTCAGGGTTCAATTTGCCGTGCTTACTGGGATTATTCTCACAAAGAACAGAATTGGAGTTCTATATTCTGTCTCCATGTCTCTTCTGGTTTGGCCTCATCTTTTTTTAATGCAGGGCATCGGACAAGTTCTATCTGTTGTAGTCAGGGCTTTAGCAAGGCCTTGTATAATGGGACAAATAGCATCAGGTTTACTCTTCTAACTAGAGACTTCTAAAACATCACAGAGTCACTTTTACATTACTTTGGTCACATCAAATGGGTTACTGAGTTGTTATTATTGACTTCAAAATCACATTATCTGCGTCTGGTATTTCTACACAAAGAACTCCCAACTTCTTGTTGGTTTTCCTGAGAGTTCAGAGATGATGTTGCTAGTTAATTTTACACTGTTTCATTACCTTACATTTTCTCCTCCTTTAATCATGTCTTTCTCTTTGTATGATACTTCGGCATTCCCTGCCTTGATGCTCCTTTCAGTGTTATACGAGGGATGGATTTCATGAGCACAAACGTCAATATTTTATGATCAATAATGTAAACAATAGCTCCTGGTGAACTGCACTGCTTACCTCTTTCTCCCTATGTCTCCCTTCAGCTCTACTCATTTTCATTTACTGTTTGTGCTCTTCCCCAGTGTGACAGAACCCTGAATCAGCTGCAGCATTGATATGAGGTAGGCAAGAGCTTCTTCTTGCAAACTGCTCAGCTTTAATTAAAATATGAATAACTAACTTCCAAAACAGAGAAAACACAATATAACTAGGCAAGACAGAGTAGTAAAAAAGCTCTAATTGATATTTTCCTCCTGCCCACTTGGCCCTTGCAGAAACTCTTTCTGTGTTTACCCTCAGTTAGTTCAATGATTTCTGAGCTGCAGCAAATTGCCCAGTCACCTATGGCTGATTTGGAAGCTCTTTTTGCCCTCTTTGACACCTGCCTGCACTAGCCTGTCCTTACAGGAATATTTCTTTGCTTGAACTCCAGCTTCTACCCCTCTTTATTGTTTCTCTTCTTTCCTGGCCTGTCACTTATGGCAGTCTCTAAAAGCTGCTGACCTTCAGACGTGTTTATTATTATTATTATTATTTACCAGGGGAGGTTTAGGGTGGATGTTAGGAAGAAATTCTATACAGAGAGAGTGATTGCCCATTGGAATGGGCTGCCCAGGGAGGTGGTGGAGTCACCATCATTGGAGGTGTTCAGGAGGAGACTTGATGGGGTGCTTGGTGCTGCAGTTTAATTGTTTAGGTGGGTTGGATTGGTTGATAGGTTGGACGTGATGATCTTGAAGGTCTCTTCTAACCTGGTTCTATTCTATTCTATTCTATTCTATTCTATTCTATTCTATTCTATTCTATTCTATTCTATTCTATTCTATTCTATTCTATTCTATTCTATTCTATTCACCTCCAAAAGAGGGGGTAAGTTTGCTCTTTCCAGAAGCACCTCACCTACTCACTCTTTCAACAGACTATGATATAAATGAAGAACAAATAAATAAGTAATGTACTGTTTACAGTGTATTCCTTATGATTCCTTTATTAATCTCTCTGTTTTCCAGCTTAATTAACATTTACATATTTACAGAAGATCATAGTTTGGTCAAAGAACACCTCCTGGCAAGAAGTCTTTAAAAGCCATGTTACACTTAACCTCAGCTGCTTCTAAGTGTTCACTTATCCCTTCCTTCCAAGTCTATTCTCCAGCTTGCTATGTTGGAATTTTGACTGAGAGGCTTGAAACTGGCCAGATCACTTTCCTAAGTACATATTCTTCATTTGATATCTTCAGTTATGGAGAAGAGCTTGCTAAAATATTTGCTATGGGATTTACAAGTTCAGTACCAGTTCTTTGGAAATTATCTCACTACCCAACCTATGTTCTTTAAGTTTTTCTTTACTGCAGTTGTGACATATTCTAGTTTTAAATATGTATTCCTGTTTTTCTGTTTTCATTTTGCACTAGTTTTCTACATCATCAGTTTTGGAAACTAATTAGGGTAGCTTTGGATTACACCAACATTATTTGACTCTTTACCGCTTTAATGTTATTATTGTCTCTGTTCCATAATAATGTATTGATTTGGTTGGGCAATCTCTCTGCTTTCATCTAGAAAGGTGAACTCAGGTTAATTTTTTTTCAGTCATTTCCAGAGCAAATTTTGCCTCACTTGTTGTCCAACATAGAAATGTCTGTGCTTTTTTCCTATTCTCTTCATATCTTCAGTATCCTTCTTACATTTAGGCTTCTTTTCCCCTAAATGTTCTAGTGAATCAGGTAGCTCTTCATACAAGGTTTTCCTCTCATGGGGGAATAGACTCCTGATCATGTTAGCTTCTTTGATCTGTCGGGTTTTACTATGAAGTTTCTTTAACTTTTAAAGACTTGATTATTCAGTCTTAGCTACAGACCTCTGTTCTTATTTGATTTTACTTGAGCAGAAATGACCTATCACTTAATCCAAGATTGTTTTCTACAATGGTCATCTGAATTGTCTTATTTCTTGATAAAATCAAGTCTAAAAGGCATCTTTTTCCTTGTTTCAGTGACTCTGTAATGAAAAAATATGACAACTATCACACCCAGGAAAATGTTTTCCAAGCTTTTTCTCCTAATGTCCTCTGTGGAACAATTCTGGGTAATAATTCTCTCTCTAATACCATTACAGATATCCTATCCATATCCAAAATACACCAAGAGATTCTCTGCCAGGCTGCTGGCATCATTCCAGGGGAAGCTATTTTACCATCTTTGTTTTATGTCCTCGTAAAAAATATGTTTTAGGAGATAAAACGTGAAATAATTTTATTCCCACTTAAGGAACTTTTGCCCAAGTGGAATTCTTTATTTGTTTTTGTGACACTCTATGGAACTTTGACTAGCTCCAGCCTCTGCATCCCAGGGCAAAACAATTAATTTTTGGTCCATCTTAGGTATTCCATATCTGAAATAAACTGCTGCAGTGGGAGCAGAGGATGTGTCCTTTATCTCAGGGAACGTTGTGGACAGATACCTGTTTTCTCTCATGTTACTGGAGTAACATGCCAGCTTAAGGGTCAATGCAATGATAATAATAATCAATAATAATATTGGATAACCTCTCATTCTGAGCTGGGCAAATCTTAAGATTTCAGTAAGGGGGTGAAAAGCATAGATGCAGAAATTTCCTTTATATTGAAATAAACTGAGAACAATTCTGTACATGAGTATTTAATGAGTGGGAAGACCAGAATGCATTTGGGAGTGAGCAGGAGAGAAAATAAATGTAAATATCATTGAAGTTTATATTGCTGATTGCCTGGTATTGAGCCCTAACAGTGTGTGATGCAGTATTTGTCTCTCATCTATTTAAAGATGAATCAACACACAAAACCCCCATTTTTCTTAGTCATCCAAAAACATTAATGCTACCCCAATTACTCTTCTTTGGAGTGGAGTTTTGCCATTAGTTTACCCTATGGTGAAGTTGTATCAGAGGTTTAAAGTTGATCTAAGCCTGAACTACTACCATAGGGCTGACCCCTGCCCATACCTGCTAAAACCCAAGCACACACCATCAGCTCTTAACTTATGGTTTCATTAGTGCCAGTGAATTCTGGGTGGACCTTACCCAGCTGAAATAACATTCACTTAGTAAGTTATGACTGGTCCCTGTTTGGTTTTATTTTGCACTTGCTTGCATACTGGGGCAAGCAACTCCCAGCTGGCACCTGGGAAAAGGTGTAGATTAGCTTAATCAGATCTTCCAAATGACTTTTCAGAAAAGAATTGCTTGAAAATGGGCTGTACCTCTGCTGTAGTCTTATGCTTTGCTATCAGGTCCAAGCTCATATGCTATAAACATATGCAAATACAGTGCATACTGAAGGTTTTATTTACCTAACTGTGATTGTGCTGCTTTAAAGGAAGAGTGTCTGCCACCCAAATTTGTGAAGACACACAGAGTTTACATACTATAGCATCAATAATTCATGAAGACACTACTAGGCACCAGTTTTGCAGTTGAAAAATACAGAAAGGACATTCTGGGATGCCTTTGTCTTCCTGCTGTTTTATGCCATAGTAATGCGGGTTCACAAAGCAAAATAATCCAAGGTATATGACTGTCACTTCTTGCTAAAATATGTGGTTTGCAAGACACATATTCTCTCCACCAGGAAAGAATTAAAGTAAAAATTATGGACAGCACTAATTTAAGACATTTGTTGCCAAAGAAGGAGATTGAAAGCAGAAATTTGTTTTCTGGACTTTAGAGGGAGCGTTGCAAATTGAGTGTTTTCTGGAACTGCTGTTGGCTGGTACAAGAGGTTGCTCTTATCCTTAAATAATTCAGGTCTTTTTTGCACCAGTTGTTTTCTCTGTTAGGTGTTGGGAAGAAGAATGTCTCCAAAGACAGGCATAGTTTTCTTTCTTCACTGGTTCTGTTTAGAAAAGTTTTCCTGTGACAAAGAGGAAGAAATTTATGAGCCAGGAATCACCGATGTAAAGGACTATGTAAGTCTAGATATTACATGATCTATTCTTATTTACACTGAAATATTTCACACTTAGGATTGTTTGTTGCTTGCCATAGTTCTGCTACCATGAAGAACAGTTGTATTCTGCCCTCTTTTTAATTACATGTTGAAGGGAAAGCTCTTGCAGCCTGTAAAGGAGGACATACCTGCTGCTAGGAACAAATGAGGGCACTTATAAGCAAGGACTTTCCTTCTGCTGCCCGGGATTAGATTTAGCAATGCATATATATGCAAAGATCTTGTGTGACCAGTGTTCATGCTTACATGGTTTCCTGCCTGTCCTTTCAATTTAGTGACCTGAGTAAGCAAACTCTCTGTCAAGTAGCACAGTAGTTTAACATTGACACAGTATGGATGGAGAGCTGTGATGCAAATATGCATGCAGGTGTTACCAGGGATTTGTGCAGTAAAGGTATGTGGCCACTATGACATGGTGCTAGTATATCTTCAGTAGCTATTTTGTAAATAGCCATCACAACTAGGAGCATACCTTTCTCTTATTGCTCTCTGCATTTAAGTGGGTCTGTCTGGCACAGATTGTTTCTTCTTAACTGGAATATTGAACAGAGGTATCAGAGAAATTTGGTTCAGAGAAGTATACCTGTGAGTAAATTTCATTTTTATGAGTGCCTCAGGAGAGTGTAGCACACGCATGAAACTGAGCTGAGATGCCCTGGTTTGGGTAGGATGGCCTCAGTGCTTTGAGAACTCTGAGCAACCCATTCTAGCGCTGAGTTATTTTCATTTCACTTTGGATATAAGCAGGTTGCTGTTTGAAATATCATGCACAATAATACAGTGAAATCTTTGTCATACATGCATAAACCCTTCCTTGTTGTTCTGGAATTGCTGGTGCTTGAAAAGCAGAGAGTGATGTACCTTCCTATTACTGCAAAAGAACTAGCAGACTTTATTATCTGGGGCATTTCACAGTTAATTAGTATCAAGGAATGTACACAGATCAATAAAGCAGACATTTTGTTAGAACTATTAAATTTTCTTTTTCAACTGGATGAGCAAGCCAGAAGTCTGCACTGTCTTACTGGTATCCTGGTTGATCCAGTCACCACTACAATATAATACCTGAGAGTCTGTGGGCACATTCATGCCTCAAGCATTTGTCATCTTGAGAGCAGTTTCTGTCTAGTGAGGCTGGAGGTTCCTTCTGTCTGACCCTGCAAGCAGTGAGGGGATGTGGAAAGAAATGAACTAAAGATTTACTGGTGCCCTAGCAAGCCAAAGCAACAATAAAAAATAATGCAGAAGGGGTAGCTGGAGCTGCCTGATAACTCATACAGATTCATGGAAGGACTGGTGCCAGTGAATTTAATCCCTTGGTTCGTGGGTGGTGAGGAGTGGAGCCAGGACAGCATGCAGTGTCATGCAATGTGGCAAGAGAAGGAAGAAGAGAAAGCATATTAGTCTGAAAGCTGTTTTTATTTTTGAAAATAGGTTGGATTTGTTGATTTGTTTTTCTTTTTTTGTTTGTTTGTTTTTATTTTCTTGCTTTGTTTTTTGAAACAGGGTTTACATCTTGTGAGTGTCTGCTGAGAGGATAGGTTATGTTATTATGACCCACCTGCCAGATGTGAGTGTACGAATTCAGCTTGGATGGATTAAGATAATTTTGTAAGGCATGTTGTTCTCTTCCCTGTGTAGCTCTGTATTTGGCCTTTGTTTTGGAAGGACAGTCTTCAGTCACACACAGACATGCACAAAGACTTCAGAGCAAAAAGCCAATTCATCTGAAAAACAGGAGAAACTAACTGCTACCAGTCTCAAATTTGATAGTCACTGCATTTCCTCCTCTCTTTCCTGGATGAAAGTCAGGTGAAAGAGACCCTCCAGGCACAAGGGAAGTGGCAAAAACTCCAGGCTGCCAAGGGTCAAATCTGTGGTGTCATCCTGAGTATCCACAGATGCTCAGAGAAGGCAAATCCTTCCAAGTCTCCTTGAATTGAACTTGATCCTTTCTCTTTCCTTGCAGCCAGAAGCACAGGGAAGCCAACCCCAAAGGGAAGATTTATGTTAAGGACCCTCTAGAGGGTCTGACGTGGATTAACAAAGAAAGTTGCAAAAGATGACTTGTGTGAACAAACACAACTTGACCCTTGCTCCTGTGCTACCTATGTGCTGACAAGGAGAAATCTCATAATTTTTATACCTAGGAAAGAGGAATGCTATAAAGCATTTAAGCATGGAGTCCAAAAAAGAAAAAAAAAAGGCCATAGATATTGTGATCCTGAACTTAGAGGTGAAGAATAAGGAGTGAGCTTGACATTTCAGAGGGGGATCCACAAAAACCTCCCTGAGTAAGGAACAAATAAATAGGTACATTCAGGAGGGAGCTGGCTGCCAAGCAGGGCATTACATTTTCAATACATCCACTTACCAAGGACTGCTGGGAACAATTACTCACTAAAATGCCCAGGTCATTCTGTCTGTTCCAAAGGTGATACTGGAATGAGGAAGACATTTGTATCTGCTTTCCTTATTCCCTTCTTGTATTGTGAAGTCATTAGGTCAAATAATGTGTCTCCACCTCTGTCATGACTGCGAAGAAGATAGTAGTCACCATACCTCTCTGTGCTGAGACCAAGCTTGTCTTCTTCCAAAAATTTGCATGGAATAAGTGATGGAGGGGAATCATGGAGGTGGAAAGACAGGATTTTGCCTTCTCAGTCTGAAGAGGTGCTTGGCTACCCAGCTGTGCATACTTCTAATCCTGCAGAGGTTAAACACTGCTAAAAGCCAAATTATGGTTCAGCCATTGCAGGCTTCCTTCAGAGGTGTGGGGAAGAGTCAGTTCCAGACAGCAACTCATCCAAAGTATTTTGGACACCTCCTGTACACACTTGTCTCTGAGATGCAAAATTCCTGTGTGAGGTATTTTATTTGTTTCTCAACAGGACTCCTTGAACATCCTTCTGGATGGTGTTCTTGAGAACTGAGACTATAAATACCTGGAAAAAAGGTGACCAATTTTGACCTGATACATTTAGGCAACAAGTGCTTTTAGGATGAAGTAGAACATTTTGCCACAAAAACATCTTTGTAATCAAAGTACTTCAGACTTGAAAAAAAACAACAAATTCAGCTTTTTTTGTTGTTGTTCTAAACCAAACTATGTATAATCAATTACTTAATCAATTAAATTCAAGATTGTATTGATGAAACCATGAAACTGATTTTCTTTATGGTTTTCCCCAGGAAATGAATCTGCTTTCCAAACTTCCTATCATGGGATAAATTATATTCTTATCTACATCCACCCAGATCTGTTGGTTCTTATTATAGGGACAACAGCAAGTGTAGTTTAGCCCTCTGATTTAGAGTTAAGTCCTAGTATCAAAAACATGGTCAAAATCTTTCAATTATCTTCACACAAGCCTCCACCTTCACAGGATAAATTATTTTCATTGCTTTGTGGGTTTTGCCAAGGCCTGAGCATTATTGTGCTGTGGATTTTATACTTTGAACTAATAGGTTCCAGGATAAGAAATCATAAATATTCATTTTTCAGCAACATCCTCTGAACAGCCTCCTCACTGCTGCTGCCTGGGCTCTGCCTGTAATCGCATGCCATAGGTTCCCTGCCCTTTGCCCTTCTCACTCAATCAGGACAGGAAATAAGGTGAAATAATGAAGCAGGGGCTTTAAAATGTTGATTTTTGTGCATGGGTCACAGCATGTGGTATTGCTGTCAGGAAAGAAAGCTTTGATAGAGGTGTTTTCAGCTGATGAAATGTCACAGGTAAACTGTGCAAAAGCAGTTGCTTGCTGTGGGGTCCTAGACCAAAGAATATGCTGAAACACACCGTGGCACCCTGATGGGAAAAAACACAGAATATACAATTACTCTATACAGAAAGATCTTTCTCAGGAAGAATTTAAAGATGACTTGCTGATAGGATGCAGCAATTAACAGCTAACCCTGCTTTGTATTTGTATAGGGGTGCAATGGTCTGAAGGCTGAAGATAGGATATTTAAATATATACAGAAGCTTTTCATTGATCTTCTAACCTTTTGGGGATATATAGCATGTGTGATCCCAGAGAAAGTTGCTTATGAAAGGGAATGGAAAGCTCTTGGCTATTATGAAAGGATTTTAAAACTCATTTGCAGAAGTCCTCCTTTCTCCTGTTTAGTTGAGAGTTAACTGTCCATCAGTTGTGTTCAAAAGGAGGGCTGCAAAGCATATGTACAGTTTACAACACAGCTCTGAAACAGCCCTGTGAAGTACTGCATGCTAAATGCAAACCCCATGAAAACAGCCCTCTCTGCTCTCTTCCATAGAAGAGCATAAAGCTGATTCTTCCTTCTCTTTATGTGCTGTGAACTGCCATCAGATTTTCTTTGTCTTCCCCCTCCCCCCGCAACTTCTATAAAATCAAATTCAAGCCTTCTCATTTCAGCTATGAAGATATCTCCTACAACTGTCTTCTCCAGTGCGGTACATACATGATCATAATTCTGTCAAATCACATTTAATTCAAATACAAGATCACTCTCTGTGCCTGTCTCTCTGCACTCCTCATTTCTTCCCCAGGATTTTTCTCATTTTAAAATGTACTTGAAAAAATAACCCTTGCCAAATAGGAGAGTACTCTTGAATTAGCTACTGTGATTTCAGACCTGGTGCCAAAATAAATAACTTCTGAGTTCACATTTCTATCATTTAAAGTTTCACACATTACTTTGAAGACTCCATAGCCAACTCGCACACTGTGACACTCCGTGGTTATATCTCTTGTCAATGAGATGTATGAAGTACCCATTTTGGAGAAATTACTGTTTCTAAAAATCCATACTGAGTCATGATGACTACCCTTCTGAATAAATCAACACTTCAGTAGGTGGTAAAACAAAACCACAGAATTCATGTGACTATTAATGAAAGCACTGAGTAATGCATTGGCTGCATAGATTATAACACTGATACAACAAATTGTGAAGCCACAGAATTGTAAGAATAGTCCTTATGAGAGCAGTCTCCTTGGATTCAGTGTGATGATTCACATGAGGATTTTGCAGAAGACAGTTGATAGAATTATTACTAGATTCATAGTTCCCAAGGATTCTTTCTGTTAGCTCTGGATGCAAAATCACATTGCGGATGCACTGTAAACTGACTGCAGACACTGGAAATAGAAGTACATATTGAATTAAGAGGGTGAAAGTATGTTACCCTTCTAGGTTGTTTTTTATTTGGTATGCTAACAGAATGCATGAGCTTTCTGAAGTTGTTAGCAGTCCCTGGTGTACAATCCTCATTGCTCAGCTGTAATTTTGTTAATCCTACATGGGAAACTGAATTTGCTGCATTAACATATATGTGGCCTGACACTAAAAATCAAGAATGTTGCATGCCTAGTTGTTTATCATGGCAATTGTACAATACCATTTTTCTTTCAGGAAATGCTGGCCGATTGAGTAGGATCTCAATCTTCAGTCCTCTGCAGTCAAACCCCTTCTCTGAAGATAAGAGAAGTTCACTAGTCTTTTCCACCTGTGGGGCTGAACTCAATAATACAATTTACATGCAAGGCAGTTTCCGCCTTTAACTTTTAACCAGTTGGCATGGATCCGAATCACCCCAAGTTCCTTTAAGGCCTTCTTTATGATTGGCATTGACAATTTCTTTACAGCACACCTAAGTAATTTGCCCTCTATTACCTCAGGACTACATATCCTCTAATTAGTATCCTGTCTTGTGTCTTTAGCTCTAAAGCCTTGGGGACTTGCATGGTTTCAGAGTAATACACTGCAGATTTTCTCATTTAATTACACCTAGGATCTTCTTTCTCCTGTAAAAGTAATGATAATAATAGGAAAGCAATGATGATATCATTTACTGATGACAGACAATTTATGACTAATTACTTCATCAAGTGAATGGCTATTATCCTCCAAGACCTTTGGAATAAGTTTGGAGAAAGGAGCAAACCAGTAATGTGTCTTCAAACACATGTATTGTATTTCCATTTCTAGAAAAATCAAATCTGAAAATAATTGCTCCCAGTGCTGATGTGAATTTAAAAGAGAGGGATTGCACATCAGGATCAGCAATCAATAAACTGCTCTAATCTTTAGATCACTGTGGAAGTGTAACAAAAATAAGTAAATGATGCTGAGCTTTTGCACAAAGGTTGTTTTCAAGTTTTGAAAGTCTTTATGAAGACCGATTAAAGGTCAGTCATTGACCACCCTTAAACATAAATAATAGAATCCTTTTCTTCTTTAAACAATTGTTGCTCTACTACTGGAAATATGAGAGGCAAAACAAAAACAGTCATTAGAAAATGACCATATGGATTCAGTCTCTGTGTTCTATTGTTGTTATCACTTAAGATGAGGCAGTGCTGTAAAGAATCTGGCAGTAATAAACTGCATGCATGGTGATACAACAAATGAATTCCTGTGTAGCCTAAGAAGTCATAGTAAACTGGCTCTGGTAAACTGGTTATCTTGGGACTGCTTATTCTCTGCTCTTATGCAGATCTGGAGCATCAGCTCTCCTTTACTGCATTCTTCCCATTTTTTGCTGTGTGAATTTGTAATAAATCAATACTTTTAAGGAAAAGACTGAGTTTTTTGTCAGTGAAACTTCTGGTGTACATTAAATAAGTGTAGAAGGTGTTGAAACCTTTGACTCTGGGAACTCTTAGAAGCAAGCAAGCAAGCAAGCATTACTTGTGAAATAGATCCTCTCACTTATTTTCATATTCACAGTCCCTGTGTTGAAGGGAAATTGAGGTTGCTCAGCAGGAAAAATGGACATGGGCGGTGAGTAGAAGTATAATGACTCCTACTGGTTTTATTTGTATTTTTACACAGCCTAGACAAAAAGGTTGGAATTCATCTCAATAAGATAAAGACAGTTTATCTGTCCAGAGCGAAGCTAGTTATCAAAAAATCCTGTATAGGCTTTTTCTCCACTGAGAAAGCAAAAAACATTTTACAGTGAAATTAATCTTCTCAAAAGCACTTGTCCTTTATAAGTCAGATGTTTCACTTTAAAAATGCCTCTTCCTCTACACTTGGTATGAAAGGAAGGCAGATGACCTCACAGATGGTCCCTGACATTTAAGAGGTATGTCATCTAAGGGACCAGATACTGGATACAGAGCACCTACAGCATCAGTTTACGCACCTGGAGTAGATACTAAGTCAATAAAAGCCATACAGAAAGCTCTTACAATTTCAGAAACAGCTTCTTTGCCTTTTTTTTTTTTTTTTTTTTTTAACAGAATATAAAGTGTTTGCTTCGTTATTCATCCCCTTTTCTCAGAGATTTCACCAATGTAACCACTGGTGGCTTGTATACAGGTAAGGTAGCATAAATGTCTTAGTAAACTCAGCAGAACATGCAAGCCTGTAGTGCAACCTTTTAGCCAGTGCCACTGTAACAGGGTGATTGTGGCATCCAAAAATTGGGAAAAGGACCAGAGTAGTACAGGACTCCAAAAATAAGATGGATTTCTCAGTTCTAGTGGTTTTATATCATCTTGTGTTATGAAAGTATATGAAAAGCTACAGATGCATTATAACCATTATAAAAACATATTCCAAACCTTTTGCAAATCAGATACAAAAACTAACAGAACGATGGGCTGACAATGATTGTTCTGCCATGGCTTTACTGGTTGGCCTGTCCCACTGTGACCCCAGTTGCTTGTGCTCTATCCAGTCTCATGCTGTGTGGTTGCACATTGTCTCTATCAGGGTAACTGAAAATATGGAGTTGCATTTGTGGACAGTAGAGCATTCAATGGCTTTGATCATGTGAAAAAAAAAAAACCCTCACTTTTTCAACATGTAATTTTTAGTCTGTATGAGTTTTAGCAAGGCGTTTGTCCCCACTAACAAACTTCAGTCAACTTCAGTCTCACCTCTGTGCCCGGAAAGATCATGGAGCAGATCCTCCTGGAGGCACTAATGACTCAGAAGAATAGTGAAGAGGTGATTTGGAATAGTCAGCATGGCTTTGCCAAGGGCAAATCCTGCCTGACAAACCTGGTGGCCTTCTATGAGCAGGTGACAGCATTAATAGAAGAGGGGCGAGCAACTGATGTCGTTTACCTGGACTTGAGCAAAGCCTTCGACACTGTCCCGCACCACCTCCTGGTCTCCAAGCTGGCGACACATGGGTTTGATGGATGGACCACTAGATGGATAAAGAACTGGCTTGATGGCCGCACCCAAAGAGTGGCTGTCAACAGGTCCATGTCCCAGTGGAGGCCAGTGACAAGCGGAGTCCCTCAGGGATCAGTCCTGGGACCTGTCTTGTTCAACATCTTTGTGGGTGACATGGACAGTGGCATCGAGTGCACCCTCAGCAAGTTTGCTGATGACACCAAGCTGTGTGGTGCAGCGGACACGCTGGAGGGAAGGGATGCCATCCAGAGGGACCTGGACAGGCTGGAGAGGTGGGCACAAGCCAACCTCATGAGCTTCAACAAGACCAAGTGCAGGGTCCTGCATCTGGGTTGAGGCAATCCCAGGCACAAGTACAGGCTGGGCAGTGACTGGCTGGAGAGCAGCCCTGAGGAGAGAGACTTGGGGGTGCTGGTGGACGAGAAGCTCAACATGAGCTCTCAATGTGCACTTGCAGCCCGGAAAGCCAATCAGATCCTGGGCTGCATCAGGAGAAGTGTGGCCAGCAGGTCAAGGGAGGTGCTTCTCCCCCTCTACTCAGCTCTGGTGAGACCCCACCTGGAGTACTGCGTCCAGTTCTGGAGCCCCTATTACAGGAGGGATGTGGACGTGCTGGGGTGTGTCCAGAGAAGGGCCACGAGGATGATCAGAGGGCTGGAGCTCCTGTCCTATGAGCACAGACTGAAGGAGTTGGGGCTGTTCAGTCTAGAGAAGAGAAGGCTCTGAGGTGACCTCATTGTGGCCTTCCAGTATCTGAAGGGGGCCTACAGGAAGGCTGGGGAGGGATTTCTCAGGATTTCAGATAGTGATAGGACTGGGGGGAATGGAATGAAGCTGGAAATAGGGAGAGTCAGGCTAGATGTGAGGAAGAAGTTCTTCAGCATGAGAGTGGTGAAGCCCTGGAATGGGTTATCCAGGGAGGTGGTTGAGGCCCCGTCCCTGGAGGTGTTTAAGCCCAGGCTGGATGAGGCTCTGGCCAGCCTGATCTAGTGTGAAGTGTCCCTGCCCACGGCAGGGGGTTGGAACTAGATGATCCTTGTGGTCCCTTCCAACCCTGACTGATTCTATGATTCTATGATTCTATGATTCTAATAAAGGTATGCATTCTCCAAATAAATTGTAGGAAGTCTTTTTTTCCTTCATGACAGATCTCAGCAAGTCACATTATTATATCAGTGAAAGCTTTAACAAGTAATTTTTGTCAGTATAAACCCGGTAATAAAATTACCTTGCAGCAAAGAGGTGGTGAATGTAATGAATACTCTCAACTACCACCAGCACTGTTTTAACTTCAAATATGTCTGAAACTCATTAATAGCAAAGCAAAAGTAGAATGTGTATAAAACACAATTTAACATGCATATTGTGCTCAAGGAAAGCTCTCACATTGTAAGGCAGGATTTCTTTGTCCATGTTTCTGAGTAAGTGGCAGTGTTTTTCCAGCCCAATAAGCATCAGAAGACATTGCTGTAATGATAACAGGGCCTGGGGGCTATTTGAAGTAGGATGTGTGCCCTGTTTTACAGTAGAACACTTCTCTACTACATAAGGCCCAGAGGAATGGAGACATCTGCCCTAAATCCTATCTCATTGACTAATTTTTCTAATGAAGAAGCTATGAACTGCAGTGCAGTGAAAGCCAGTAGTTTATTTGGCTCAAGCTACTGTACAGTGTTGCAGTGTGAAGATCTTACATGAGGCATCTCAGTTAATTTTATTTCCTGATGACTTTTTCTCTACACATTTTTATCTTGTGAATAAGACCTAACTCAGAATATTGGGAATATTTTTTAATAGCTGTCTCACAAACTGAAGATGAGAATAAGCATTTGCTTATTATGTTTAAATAAGTGTGTCTATTTTGTTTACCATATTTACCACCAGCTAATGAGAGAAATACATCCTCTGTTCTTGGAAGAGGTCACTGATTTTCATGTAATGCTGGATTATGGTTAACTCTGAAACCACCCCAATGTATTTTAATGGTAACTACAGTGGTTATCATTCCTTCTGGTTTACTTTAGACATGACTTGGAGTCTAGCAATTGTTTCAGTTCTGCTTCTCCCTTTGACTGCATCACACCACAGAATGTAATGATGGAGATTTTCAAGGTGTATATATTACTTTCCATCCAAGAACATTATTTTGTTTTCCTGAGTTTCAGCCTTGAAACTGTTATGAAGACCAGAAAGTTTAATTATTCCGTTGCAATGCAGCAAACATTAATCTCAAACTCTGCAATACTGATGCCATCCTAGAAGAACATTAGCTCATCTCTCCAGAAATTCAGGTTATTTTGAAAAGGTAAAAAAATCCATCTGTGTATTGATGTTGTGGTTGGGCAACGTGTTGGGCTAGATTTGCCCTGAGGCATGGATCTTGGATCCCAGATAGTCCTATTTCTGCTGGATTTTTCTTGTGAAAAATGAACACTACTATGATAGGATGTTTGTATGAAGAGAAAGGCTTCTTGCCCTGTTTGTATTGAATTCATTCCTGAGACTCCTGGCTGCAAGTAGTGACATATAAGAGCCATAAACTTAAAAGAAAACTCTGACTAAGGATGACAGTCCTTGAGGGTGGGAGAGAGGAAGTGAACTCCATTTATCAGATGACCATTTCTTAGCCAATGCATTGCACAAAGTCACTTAAGTGGTGTATTGTAATGACTGCAGGACAAAAAATGAGCTAAAGTAACATGGGTATCTATAACTGGGTTTTGGCATAAATGTTTGTGTGAAATTCACCAGTCCTGACATACATATCTCATGGTTTCAAAGAGGCTATTAGCTAAACAAATTATAAGTCTTAGAAGATAACCCAAATAGAAGTACCTATTTTTTTCCCTTTGCATACTATCAAATCTTGTTCTATTTCTTTGTTTCAGATAAGCTTGTGATCTGCCAGGCTGTTGAATAAAAAAGATATTTAAGTTCTTAATGCTTAAAATGATTTGCAGCATCTTCAATTAGAGAATTCTTTTAGATGTCATTTGGGTCTCTTCACATACCACTGTTAAGGTACAAGCTTCATTCTAAATGGAGGCCTACCTACATACTTGTTGCATTTAGTGATGGATAAATCTGGTGTGGTAAATTTGATAAGACATGAATCCTTTTGTGTTCTAGCTGGCCCTTAGAGATCAGAGGGGTTGGGGGCAGATGGTTTTCTTTCTTAATAGGTAGGTCAATTATGACTGTGACTATCAGCCTGACAGCAGATGCACAAACAACCTGGCTGCTATAGGTCTGGCCCCACTGAAAAGAAGCAATCAAGTGCATGACTAGTGCAGTTTATTCCAAATTATGCAAAATATTATGCCTCAGTTCTGTTCTCCTCTAGTATCCTTTGACTCAAAACAGTCCATAAGGATGTTTTCTTGACATATCTAGTTCTTGGGATATCATTCCTGTATTATTCACTCCATATATTCCTTAAAATGAATCAGAACTTCTGAAGTATTTTTATGTCCTTTTATTTCAGCTACTTCACTTCCCAAGCTATGGCAAGCCAGTGTGCCTGAGAGGTGGTGTTTTTAGAAGGGGATTGTTTGAGTAAGGAGATTGCTGCACAGGGACAGTGTGGTCTTGTGGTTTCCCCATCCCATATGAGGATGAGAAATCCTTTCCTGACTCTTATATATGGTGCAAAACTTGTAGATGTCAGGTCCCAGACAAACAGAAGACTTTGTGCTGGGTAAGTGTGGAACAACTTTCCACATAATGTTGTGGATAAAGCAGTTAGACAAATTAATGGAGAGAAAATGCCCAGAGGAAACATTTACAAAGTTAACATTTTGGCTCAGGAATGTCCCAAGTCATGACACTGGGCAATAGGAAAATGCTCTGAAAAGGAGTTTATTTTTATTGTGTTTCTGTAGTCCTCTCTTGGCATCTGGTGTAGCCACCAGAGAGCTGAAGTAGCTTGTTGAGCTGTATGGTACAGCTATTTTCATGTACCAGTGAGCGTAACAGTACTGTCTTGCCTCTGGGTGAAGTCATAGCTTCTGTTGAATGGGGAACTCTGTGGGAAATGTCAGTAATCCTGACATTTCTGAGAGAACCATCAGCTCCCATGTCATATGTCCCAGTGGGAATTAGAACCCTTAGATTTCCTACAATTCTTTTCTTTCTGATTTTGGAAGGGAAAATGCCCATCAGCAATAACCCTTGAAGCATTTACTTTCACTGAAAAATGATATTTTCTGTTCTTCATTTAATTCCCTCTGTGTTGCTCCAGATCACCTCTGTTGTAAAGTAGGTGTTTTATTGTGCTAAGACAGCTGGTGGCCCATCTAGTCTTGTGTACTGGCTCTTGCTGCTCTGCACCACAGAGAAATTTGAAAGAATCCCATCTGCAGTCAGTGACAGAAGGGCATACTTTGGAAAAACATCTACTTAAGTTCTCCTTTTTGTTATGAATAAGTCTATCCCTGAGATAGGAGGATTTGAGCCACCTTCAAAATGTTTAGGCATATTTCATATCTTTGTTATTGTAAGCGCTGTGCATCTTTGTTAACTGTGTATTCAGAACAGCTTTCAGATTTTACTAAGAGCTTAACTTTCCATTGTTTTCTCTTCCCTTCTTGTTTCTTTAATCTCTACTGGAATGTTTGCTTCCTTTGAATGGAAATATCTAACTCTCTTTTTCATTCTTATTTACCTCATCCCTTCAAAGAAAGTGCTTGCATAAACAAAATTGAGACAGCTGATATTAGAAGTGATGCTTAAGGGAAAATCTTCCAGATGAAGTATACCACCAATTTAACCCCAAATTGTCGCCAAGTAAAGAAGCATGGGAACAGTCTGAACTAGGCAATGCTATTCAAGGAGAAGACCATTTTCTAGCTTCTGTGGAATTATTATTTAAACCATATGCAAATTTACTTAATGCTTAGAATAAAGGTTCTACATTATTTAGGTATTTTATATGTTGAACTGAAAAAAAAACCACACAACAAAACAACCAAATTTTATTTGTTATAAAATATTTCTAATATTAAATAACTTTCTTTTTACAGGGCATTTTTCTCTATTTGTTAAACAGAGATCAGTCACCTCAACAGGCTCTATGCCAGATAAATTTCTGAATAGTGATGTCATTCTGCACAGTGTGTAATTCAAATTAGAATTTATAAGTATTATCCATACAAATGCTCATTTCACTTGAAAGACTGTATCACAGTTCTCCTACTCTTCTTTCCTGAAAAAATGCTAGATGGAAAGGAACTAGAAAAGCCTCTTCATTGGTTGATGCCACTACATTTCATAGTATAAATGCTAGAAGGACAAATAGAAGAGGTAATGAATTTATGCATAGTGCTGAAGCTTTTGAGAGAGCATAAAATGAGAGGAAATTGAGCACAGAGCTTGATTTGTTCAGAAAAAGGATCAAAGTTAAACCTTATTGACTTCATAATGCACTTGCTAAGAATGTGCTCAAGGAGTGGGAAGAGCTGGGACTATCCAGACGTGGGATTCACTCTGTAAGAGGATAAAAATAAAGGAAAAAGAGAAAATGTTCAGAATGAACCTCAGAGAAAAAACACTATTGATAAGTTTATATGTGATCAAAGCATGTGTTCAGAAGCATAGAAAAATACCTTCTTTCCAGGGGAGAACTCACTTGCTCATGTTACAATCCCATCAACTATCCTAAACATAGCAGATGTTTTATTATGCATATGAATAATATAATCTTCCAGTTGGGTGCTTATGTCTTAAAATCAAAATCTCAGTTAGTATATATGATGACTGTGACTTATAAATCATTTTACTCCATGTATCACAATCATTGACTCTTCTAAATACAGCAAATATAAATTTTTATTATGTAATGGAATAACATTTCCTAGCTGGGTGCTTATGTCTTAAAACTGAAATCTGCATTTTGAAGTTTGAAGGTTGACAGCTGCAGACGCTCTGGGAACTCAGACTCATACCTTTGATACTGAGGCTTTACACTAAATACCAGTACTGACAAGCCTTCATGTTTGCACTCTGCCTATAATGCTGTCAGTTCAGTCTGCTGCTATAGCAAAGCAGCAGTAGCAGGCTTCTGCAAAGCTTCTTTAAAGCCACCACAGATTCCTGGGTTGCAGGTGAGAGGGTGGCAGGAAAATGCTGTATATGTATGTGTGCATATATATATATATATACACATACATACATACACATGGAGTACGTAGTGTTGAACAGCTGGTGTAAACTGTATGTGAGCTTCTTCCACAGAACCAATGCAGCTCAAATTCTGCAAGGAAATGAACATAATGAATCCATACATAATTCTGTCCTCAATTTACAGCTGAAATAAGCATGGCTCCAAGGATGTGAAGCATCATCTTCAACTAAATGCCTGTCTCTGCAGTTCTAGTGGCTCAGAATTTGAAAATGCAAGGAGAAATGAATTCTTGTTTGCTTCAGAGGATTAGGAGGCCCTCTAAGAGCATGGCAGTGAAATGCAATACTGTCTGGAACATTCTGGTTTGAACCTGTTGTTTTATCAGTTTGGCTGGCAGCCTGCTGAGAGAGAAACAAAGAGGCTTTCCTATCTCTTGCATTAGCCTTTTCCTCCCATATTCAGTAATTTACCTTGGTCTTAAGGACTCATTCCCAGCTCTAGCTTTGGGTTGCATTTTATCACCATCAAAGTGCACTAAAAGATCTGTCAGCTTTCCTATTATTTTACCCTTTCCTTCTCTCCTCAAGCCATTCTATCCAATCAGAGACTGTCAAATTGGAAAATCTGAGAAGTGAAGCAAATGTCTCCATATCCTTTCCTCTGTAAAGCACATCAGGAGTCCTTCTGAAAAACTCATGGTGAATTCTGTGGTGCCGGGATCTGCTGTAGATACTCCTTTTCTCCAGTGAGTAGGAACCAGTTCAAGGAGGATAGTTCTGCAGAAACTAGAGTAAGTAAGGAATATTAGGATCACTTGGCCAGAAAGTAGATGCTATTTCTCTATGTCCAGTGGAATTGAAATCCATTAACACACCCCCCACACCCCCCCAGCTTTTGAGCTGTGACTCCTTGCTCTGCCAGTCTGGAGGACAGTGTCCAGCTTTTCTCCCAAGAACTCTGGGGAACTTCTAAATGGCAAAATACTACCTTCACCTCTTGCTTATCCTTTAAGCATGGACAAGAAAGATTAAAACATATCAAAATCACAGAAAATAATGTCCAGGCTACTGAGATAAGCCTTCTGTAATTCTTGCCATCATATTTTTCTCACATTCCTGATACTTGATTTTGACCCACATTCAGGTATTGGCAAGTAGGAAGACATATATACTAATGGACTGCAAAATCGTTGCAGGCATAATTAAAAATGTATTAGACTGGTAAAAACAGATTATGCAATGACATTTGATGCTGATGCCTGTCAGCCTGCAAAACAAGAGACATTCCTGCTTCTTTAACACCTTGTCTCTTTCCTCGCAGCCTGGAATAAAGAACATCAGATTTACAAATCTGATCTTCATCACTTCTATAGATGGATAGCGATAGTTTATTTAACATATGTACCCTCCTTTTTTGTGTATATGTGTGAATTATCTGTGACACACTGCTGTTTCTTTAAATGTGCTTCCTGTTGGTAGCCAGAAGGTAAATGCCATGTGCAAAACAGTGCAAGCTTTATCAGTTAATCACAAATCATTCCTTGTGGCTTTCCTCTGAGTATCCTGGAATATTGTTAATGGGATTATGTGAGTAGTAATGTGACATCATTTATCCTGCTGGTCTGAATGGTGAACTATTGTGCAAAGGATATTGTGTGGAATATCAGTTTTGTTTAATACACCTTTCTGTGTTAACAATGAATTTTGCAGGGTTAGAAAAGGGCTGACTCTGTTACTCATACCTGCCACAAGGTCCTTAAGTCCTGTAAAGAACTGTGCAACAAAGAAAGTTGTTGTGTTTCTATTTCCTATGAATATGTCTTTTCACAAGTGTTTTTATGCATAATTTCTTAGGCTGTTATTTATTTTTGAACTTTCATATTCATATCTTCTAACTTCTTTCCAAGAATGTTACTCATTCCACCACCCTCCTGACAGCACATTTCACCAGTTTTCCATCTGACTGCATAATTTCTCACCCAAATTGCATTTTCAAGGCATCCTGCCACTGAGATCCAGCAGTTCTCCATGGGTTTTTCATTTATCTGTTTGAGAATTTAAATTCTTTGTTTGATTGTTTTTTTTTCAAATGTGTGTGTTTGTTTGTTTTTCCATTCTGTTCTTCTGTTTGTTATGACTAAAGCCAGTCAAATGCCATTTCCATTGATTTTAATGTAAGTCAGTTGTAGCTTTCTGAACACAGTGTTTGTGCCACCACATATTTTGTAACATATATCCAAGTAATAAGCTGGTATCTTGCTAAAATTCTCCTAGGTGATAATTCTTAAACTAACAGAGAACTATTTACTTAACACACTGTGCAAGATAAACATTTAATGCAATTAGATTATCCAACTTTGGGGCTATTTCATTAACTAAGCAGTTAAGTAGGAAGATTTGGATTTTGTAATATGAGGTTCAGATATACTTTGGCACTGAAAAAAATGAGGCATTTTGTGATATAAAATAGACTAGACTAGACTAGACTAGAATAGACTAGAATAGAATAAACCAGGTTGGAAGAGACCTTCAAGATCATCGTGTCCAACCATCGTGTCAACACCTTCTAATCAACTAAACCATGCAACCAAGCACCCTATCAAGTCTCCTCCTGAACACCTCCAGTGACAGCGACTCCACCACCTCCACGGGCAGCCCATTCCAATGGGCAATCACTCTCTCTGTGTAGAACTTCCTCCTAACCTCCAGCCTAAACCTCCCCTGGTGCAGCCTGAGACTGTGTCCTCTTGTTCTGGTGCTGGTTGCCTGGGAGAAGAGACCAACCTCTGCCTGTCTACAACCTCCCTTAAGGTAGTTGTAGAGAGCAATAAGGTCTCCCCTGAGTCTCCTCCTCTCCAGGCTAAGCAACCCCAGCTCCCTCAGTCTCTCCTCATAGGGCTTGTGTTCCAAGCCCCTCACCAACCTTGTTGCCCTTCTCTGGACACGCTCCAACAAGTCAACATCCTTCCTAACCTGAGGGGCCCAGAACTGGACACAGTACTCGAGGTGTGGCCTAACCAGTGCAGTGTACCTTGTACAGTGTATATTGTACACAGACAAGCCTTGAGCAGCAGAGACGCTCTCTTCACTACCTGACACAAATGCTTCTGACAAGTTTCTATTATGTTTTTCAAAATGAAAATGACTGTAGAGGTTATTGGTCTGTTCTGCAGTCTTGAACTTCTTGGCACAATACAGTAGTTATTTTGTAACTCACTGCTCTCCCTGACTGGAGATTTTCAGAGCTCATCAGAGCTCGTTTACATTGTGACATCCCTGTTTTACATGTTGTTCAGCCTTTGAGGACCCTTGTTCATTCTGCATGCGCTTCTGATGCCAGAATCAAGGAAATTCTTAGACATATAAGATGTAGCATTTCTTTAAAGAGCGTGTGGCTAGATGGAGGGATTGTTCCCAAAGTCCATCTGCCCCAACAGAAAGTTTTTGTGACCATACATGAGCTTTCACACCTACCTAATGCAATTATTCCTCCTGCCTATCACATGGGGTATGACTCCTTGAAATATTTGTGTACTTGTGCCTGTGCAATTAGTCTGGGGTCTTTCAAACCCCCTCCTCAAATTACCTTTTATGGGCAACAAGGCCACTCTCTCATACCTATAATCCTAGCTTGCTTTCTTAACTACATTCTGTTTACATACTAAGTGAAGGAAAAAGTTTGAAAACAACCTGTAAGAAGAACAATATGACCTGTGATAAAACCACTGTGTCTTGTGACAAAACCAGTATATTCCACACCGTGAGAGATTCGTGAGAACTAACTGATACATGAGAAAAACAAAGGCTGGATTTAGAAATGCTAGGCTGAGGTAATAAAACAGGCTTAAGGCCTGACTTTTAAGGCGACAATTCCACAGGCCGGGCATCACTCTGCGGTGCTGTTTGTGAGAGAAAACTTTATTGTTGTGAAGTAGACATCACACTTGTCATACCCCATAGCTGCCAATGCATTTTTCTCTTTATTGGGGACTTCAGTGGGTTTGGGTTTGGTTATGTGACTTCCTTAGTATTTGTAGACCACCAAAAAAATCAGAGTCCTTAGAAAAAAGTTCTGGAAGACATTTCAAACACTAACCAAGCTATCTAACCCATGAGGAGGATGGCCGAGTATGTGTAACTTTGGAGGAGGTCTGTCTAACTTACTGTGATAAGCACAAAAAAGGAAATTCAGATTCATCTCACTTTCTGATGTCCTTCAGAAGTGATATTTGTTGATTTAATCTGTTATCTGGAATTTTGTCTTCATATACAGGAGGTGAGCAGCAGTGCTGAGCAATTTTTCCTTTGTGATTTCATTTAACAATACTCTAGCCATAGCTCCTTCCCTTTCTTTTAGTACAGATAATGGTCAGCTGCAACTCAAATGCATTTTTTTCAAGATGTTACTAAGTCCTAAACCACAACAAACTGCAATTCTTCTCTCCTATACCAGTGTAACATATAGTGCAAAGGCTAACCTGCCTGCTTCCCCAACACAAAAATGAGGGGAAGAGTAACACACACAACTCAATTGAGATAAAGAGGTAAGAGTTTAATATAACATGAGATATCATCAGCACAATGCATAATAACTTTAGCTAATAATATAATTAATCTAATAATCTATAAAACAATGCAGATCTAATAATACAATGAATGATTACCTTAGCTTAGGCTATTTGCAGAGAAAGCAGAGTGAAATACAGGAAGACCCCAGAATAAAACAAAGCCAAAACCAGCACCTACCTGACTCCCACTCCATGCCTGCAGAAAAGAGCCCCCCAAAAAATCAGGAGCCCAGGAGCAGCAACCGGAACAGGAAGCCTCTCATGTTGCAATCTGAACTTCAAACTCCATAATATTTTGCTCCAGTTAGCATTTTCATTTTTGAAGGTGTCATGACTGCAGCATGGTATGAATAACAGTAGCAGGTTCAACTCAATCCATGACAACCAGGCACAAATGCTTTAATTTCAGTAAGGGTTGTGCGTACTCTAATGGCATGGAAGGACTAAAAGTATGTCTTGGCCAAGACCATTTTGGAAGTCAAGGACAGAGATAGGAGCTTTATTCTGTGCCATGGTAGACACATAAATAATAATAATCTGAAATATTCAGTATTACTGGTTTATTGTCTCAGTCACTGAATCTCTAGCTTTGACTTTAGATGCTGTTATTAGACATTTCATCCTTTATCAGCAGCTGGCCTCCTCAGAGAGACTTTTGTTTGTTTTTCCAAATTCAAAGCCTGGATTTCTTGTGGGACCACAGAGAGTAATAGTTCTTTCTTCCTCTCCAGGGCAGCAGCTATTTGGCTTTTGAGCTCTCCTCTTTGGTTGCATTATGTCAAAACAAACTGTGGTGATACCTGGCCTAACTACACAAGGCAATGTTTTTTGATGGCTCTCAACAGCTTCCTTTCTTGAGTTCCTCACCAGAACTGTTCCTGGCAGATGGGAAGAGCTAAGTTCTGCAGAGGTGGAATTCTTTCTTTCCTTGCTTTAAGCCTGCAAATCATCACCAGAGGCCAGTCCACACACAAAAGGTATATAAAAGGACTGCAACCTCTTGGGCTCATGGTGTTACATCTGCTACAGAAACCTTTGCTGAGTTCATACCAACCACCAAAGAACTTGAACTAATCCCATGAAGACATTGCTGGATCCAAAGGTGGTGATAAAGTTTCTCTCTCTCTTCTCTCCTTTGTCTTGTCTAACCAAGCATCTTTCATATAATGGTGCTTGGATCAAGTAAACATAATTCATCAGCTCTTTGGTGTTGGTTCAACTCAATTTACTCCAAGAGAATTTTCAAATCTAGCACTATCTCCCCACTGCCAAGGGTTGCCTCAGGAAATTGGGTTGTGACACTGCATACATCCATGCTTTTGTCAACTTCCTCTGCCCTACTTTGGTCTCAAGCCATTAGACACATTCAGTGTTACTAGGCTAGCACTTCTAATTTGAAAATCCTCGTAAATCATTGTTTTTACACATCTACTGGACCTTCTCCTATTGTACAAATAATCTTGGAAACTGCCTATGTATGCCTGTAAAATGGCAAAGTGAATCTGAAAACTTAAATTCTGGGTCTGCCAATACTTCCACTTCTATGCTGTAAAATCTGCTTTATACTGCTTACCCTGTAGGTCAAAAAGAACTGGAAAAGATCCAAAAGGACCAGTCAATTTGTAGGCAAAATGTAATAGCATATCTGAAGAAAAGTTATTAACTGATGTTCGGAAATACCTGCTCTCTGTTTCAGTGCTTACACCAAAAAAAGTGCTTTAGTCAGGGTTTTGTACCCGTGACTTTTGAGGAATTAAAAAGGTTTTTATTAGGATGTTTCATTCTGAGATTTTTTCCTTACTAGGATGAGACCTTTTTAGGTGTTGTATTGCAATATTGATCAGACTCTTATTACCATCCTGTGTTACTTTCATCATCTAGGGGAGGATTTGTGTGGAAAGGAAAGATAAAATGAAAAATGAACTTGGTCTAGTGATGTACTTTGTATATCCTGCATTGAAGTGGAAGGAGTCCCAGATGGGCTTCCAAAATTATTCTGGTACCAGCATCAGACTGGTACCAGATGAGGTGCCAGTCATTTCATTGGGCAGCACATTTCATTGGACATCAGGACCTACTTGCATTTCAAAAGAAGAGAAATATAAAATTGTTAAAGTAGAAACTAATAACAAATTATGGCAATCATTATCAGCAACATGGGCAGTGAGACTGAGTGCACCCCCAGCAAATTTTCAGATTACATCAAGATGAGTGGTGCTGTTGATTTGCTTGAGAGACCATATGGACAAACTCGAGGAGTGGGCAATTGTGAAGCTCACGAAGTTCAACAAGGCCAAGTGCAAAGTCTTGCACATGGTCAGGGAAATCTCCAATATCAATAGACAGTGGAGAATGAAGATATTGGCAGTGGCCCCATGGAGAAGGACATGGGGGAGCTTGTGGATGAATAACTGGATATGACCTGCCAATGTGCACTTGCAGCCCAGAAGGCCAACCATATCCTTGTCTGCATCAAAAGTAGCATGGCCAGCAGGTTGAGGACAAGGGTTCTGCCCCTCTGCTTCTGGTGAGACTCCACATAGAATATTGTGTCCAGCTTTGATAGCCTCAGCACAAGAAAAACATGAACATGTTGAAGCAGGTGCAGAGGAGGGCCATGGAAATGATCAGAGGGATGGAATACCTACAATGAAGAAAGGTTGAGAGGGCTGGGATTGTTCAGCCACAAGAGGAGAAGGCTCCAAGAAGACCACATTGCAGCCTTCCAGTACTTAAAGAAGGCTTGTAAGGTAGGGGAAGATGTTTTATCAGGTCCTGGGGAAATGGTTTTACATTGAGGAATGCTGGAACAGCTTGCCCAGAGAGGCAGTGGGTACTTCATCTCTGGAAACATTCAGGGTCAGGCTGGATGGGACCCTGAGCAGCCTGAACTAGTTCAGGGTGTCCCTACTCATGGCAAGGAGGTTATGCTAGATGATCTTCTCAAGGAGACCCAAACTGTTGTTTTCACAAATGTGTTATACTGTTGTGGGGGTTTTTTGTTTGTTTGGGTGTTTTTTGTTTTGGGGTTGGTTTGTGGGGTTTTTTTTGGTACAAGAGGTATCTCTACTGTGCATATCTGACTAGATGTTTACTTTTAACAATTCCTAATTAATTTAACAGGAGTTTAAGCACTAAGCACCTCAGAGAATTATTCCTGCAAAGTCAGTACCAGCTGCTCTATATTTTCCCTTTGATATTCTGAAAAAAAAAGATTTATCATTTTTAGTGACTTATTACTTTAGAAGATGCCTTTTTTCACTAATCAGTGTTAGACCAAGACCAATCAAAAAAAGTACCTGAGATTAGTATGAGAAACACGGAAATAAGCATCTCTGTGATAAAGACCTCAACATATGTAAAATAAAATATAAGAAGATAAAATAAAATATAAGAAGAATATACATAATCTCCTGCAAGCATTATCCAGACAGATAAAACCTATTGTTCTCACATAATCTGACATAGAATCATAGAATCAATAAGGCTGGAAAAGACCTCAAAGATCATCAAGTCCAACCTGTCACCCAAGACCTCATGACTACTAGAGCATGGCACCAACTGCCACATCCAATCCCCACTTGAACACTTCCAGGGATGGTGACTCCACCACCTCCCAGGGCAGCCCATTCCAATGCCTAACAATTCTCTCTGTGAAGAACTTTCTCCTCACCTCGAGCCTAAACTTCCCCTGGCGCAGCTTGAGACTGTGTCCTCTTGTTCTGGTGCTGGTTGCCTGGGAGAAGAGACCAACCCACACCTGGCTACAACCTCCCTTCAGGTAGTTATAGACAGCAATAAGGTCTCCTCTGAGCCTTATCTTCTCCAGGCTAAGCAACCCCAGCTCCCTCAGCCTCTCCTCATAGGGCTTGTGCTCAAAGCCTCTCACCAGACTCGCCCTTCTCTGGACACGTTCAAGAGTCTCAATTTTAAAACAGTTCAAGAGACTACAAGATAGCTGGACATTTAAAAATGTGGTTCTACAAATAACCATGATTATTTTATAACAGTGTTTGCCAACCAATTGAATAAAAGATCATTACCTTCATTAGAAGGTAGAAGAAATGTGGCATTTTAATTAACAGGAAAATCTCATATATATGTTAAACAGAAACCTGTTGAAAGAACTCTGCCAGCGAACAGTTGCAGGAACTCTTGTCTCTCAGAGATTCCTAAATTCTTCCCTTCATTTGAAATTGTTACCTGATTGTAGCAGCTTATATTGAAATATTTCAGTGTGAATGAAGCTTTGATGTGCAAGAAGGCATTTTGACCTGCATAAACATGGCAAGAAACCAATGCAAAGGTAACCAAGTAACTCCTGAAATGCAATAAAAAATAAATAAATCTTTCAATCATGTTTTGAACCACACAAATAAACTTGTCTTTATGCTTTAAAAGTCATAAAAATAAAACATACACACACTGCTTTTTTTTTTTTTTTGTTTTTTTGCTAAAACCATTTAAAAAATGAAATAATTATTAGGCTTTTTCTTAAATAACTCAATACGATCCTATCTATCTATCTATCTATCTATCTATCTATCTATCTATCTATCTATCTAAAATGAGCCTCTCCACCTCAAGCAGCAATATTTTCTTATTCAGAAAAGCTTGGTTTGAAGTCTTGGATTCATGAAGTGGTGGGTAGAAGAGCACCATTTACAATAATGGAAAAGCAAAATAATCACCCCTAGAAGGAGTTATTAATGTAGATTCAGACATCTAGCACATAGATAGAGATATCAAGACTACAAATAACCATGTCCCTAGAATTTTCTGGAAATTAATACTTTGCTTTGGGGGGTCCACCACTATCTTAAGATAGACATCCATCTGAATCTTTATGTAGGCTCATAAAACTTAAAGCTAATAAAATTTCTTGTACACTAGTGATTTAGGCCTTAGCTACAATCTCATCACACAGTGCAGATGAAGAATAGCAGGATTTGTGATGTGACTGGAAGAAGTCCAAAACCCATTGTTCCTGAGGAGCCAGTGGCTGGCATTCAGTCTACACTGGGTCTCTGTTGTACAAATAATACCCTAGTGAGAAAATAGGTAAAGCTCCACTGCTGGACACAAGCCTTTCTAAATACACACTGAACTCTGGGACCCTAATTAAACACCCCATAATGGTCCTGGTAGCAGCAAAATTTTCATTTCCACATTCTAGCTATCCAATCCTCTTTCATACCTTTTTCTCAAAAGGTTGGATCAGCTGCTCATATGATTTGCTTCATTAGTTTGAGGGTAAAACTTATTGCTCTTTTAGTTACCAGCTATATTTTTAAAGTGACAATTTATGAGAAAGGTTAATGTAAGAACAAGTAAGTTACTGCCAGAGGAAAACAGGGTCCTTACAAAGATGGAGCTGGATGTCTTTGTCAGTTGTTTGTTTTGGTTTGTTTGGTTTGTTTTAACTGAAGCTAGAAGCATACATAGATATAAACACACAAATCTAAACTCATTGTAAAAGATCAAGATTAAGTGCTCAGAATTTAGGAAACACCTTTGGGAGTGTCTGTACAACAATCCCTAGGTGCACATGCAGTATGATTACAAAAGGTTGGTAACTTTCCAGGATATAATTAGTGACGTAGTGTCAGAAACTGCTGATGCTTCAAAATTAAAACAATTTGTAGAGCCCTGTCAGACTGAATACAATTAAGGCAAAATGCTGTCAGAAAAGTTTCTGCCCTCTTCCAAGACAGGCTTATAGGAGCCTAGGATCAAACTTCAGAAAAATCTGTGGCTGGCAAACTATGCAGTTTGTCTCAATGCCTGCATTCCCAGGCCTGCTGTCATTTCCTCATTTCTTCGTGCCAGACACAGGGATCCCATGGTTGTACTTCAGGGCACCCTGAGCCCACACCTACAAAAGCTTTAGTTTAAATGGGAAGGTATAGCACTGTCTCTGATACGAAAACAAGAGTCTTAACAGCTCAGGCTCCCAGTTCTTAGGCTTCATCTTTGGATCTCTCTTGGGATCAATATATTTCCAAACGTCTTTAAAGCTTTAATATTAAATGCTATTTTCTTGCCTCTTAGATCTCATTCTTTGGAATGCTGAAAATTCTAATTTTTTTAGAAAGAAGCAGTTATTTTGTTATTTTGAAGACTGACTCTTCACCATCTTCAACTATGACAATCTTAAATCATGTTATCCTTTACTATTTTTTTCAGTCGTATTTAGTGCAAAGGATACTACTTATTGAAACAGTGTTTGATACTTGTTTCATGCTCAGTCATTCAGTTATGACCCTTTAGATTTTCATTGCATGCTACTGGGAAGAAAGAATTAGTATGCTCAGGGGTTTTTCATCACTGAATCTAAATATTTCTCAGAGTCATTTTTTTATTATGTAAACATTGAATAGTTGGTACAAGCATGGCCATTTCCTGTCTGGTGCGTGCGCTTCAGAATTCAAATGCAGATGTACTCTTCTTGCTTTGCAGAATGTCATTAGAGAAGACTAATCAGCATAAAATACTAAATAGGTCATCAGACTACCTAAAATTAATGGTAAGCTTTATACTTATGTAAATACAGATCAAGTACTGCTGGAAATCTAAATGTTTTCAAGCAAACAGCAAATGCAAGTTCCTACTGGGCCTGGAAAAAAAATACATTAGAAGGAAAGTTCCCCAATAGACCTTACAAAAGAAGTTTTTGAATTTTCATTTTCTCTGTTAGTCCCCTTCACTGTAGAAAACAGAATTGTTGTTAAGGTACAGGTGGGCCAGCCCATAATTCAAAAGCTGGTATGGTATAGAATGGAATGGAAATGGAATGGAATGGAATGGAATGGAATGGAATGGAATGGAATGGAATAGAATAGAATAGAATAGAATAGAATAGAATAGAATAGAATAGAATAGAATAGAATAGACCAGACCAGGTTGGAAAAAAACTTTGAGATTGTCAAGTCTAACCCATCACCCAGCACCATCTAATCAACTAAACCAGGGCACCAAGTGCCTCATCCAGTCTCTTCTTAAACACCTCCAGTGGTGGTGACTCCACCACCTCCATGGGCAGCCCATTCCAATGGCCAGACACTCTTTCTGTGAAGAACTTCTTCCTAACATCCAGCCTAAACCTCCCCTGGCGCAGCTTGAGACTGTGTCCTGTTGTTCTGGTGCTGGTTGCCTGGGAGAAGAGACCAACCCACACCTGGCTACAACCTCCCTTCAGGTAGTTGTAGACAGCAAGAAGGTTGGCTCTGATGAGATTAATTTACATTTCTCCATGTAGGTGCACTCTTAGGTATTGTATCTTAGAAGGTAGTTGATTGTCCTTGAAGGAACCTTCTATAGAGCAATGCAATAGAAACCAAAATACATAAAATGACCTTTGTAACTAAAAGACTTTAAAATTTTTTGGACTATTTTTTCTCCCTGGTTCTCAAAAATGTCAGGAAAATAATTTTCATAGGGAAAAAAACAACAATTCATATATAAGAAGAAAAAGCATCAAGCAAGATAAATTTAGAAATGCAGTTTCCTTTCATTCTTCTGTTGGGTTTCGACTCCAAATTTAGGTAAGGAAAGGAGTAGAGTGAAGATATGGAATCAACAGAAAATGCTCTCAGATATTCAAGGTAGAATCAAACCTGTTATTCACTGGTGCTTTAATCTGTCTTTAAGAAATTCATGTTCCTGTTTTGGTAACACACATTACCAACTTCCAAACCTTTCTCTCCAGTGGGATGGTCTTTAGCTATGTGTCTATAACGGATAGGCAGACGGGGCATATAGACACCCAGTTTGTGACCTAAACATCAGTGTCTCATTTTCAGATATGATGAAATACGCTACTGTCACTGGCTCCTATTTTGGCACTACTGAAGCTTAGCACCCCTCTGTCCAGTCATCATTTTGGGTCTTCCAATTCATCCCAGTGATATGTGGCAATATTGGTAAGAATATCTGTCCATAAGCACCCAACAATTCTCCTCTTGAAACTTAGAGCTAATCCCTGTCCTTCAGGACGATTCTTTTCTTGCTTTTGTATTTTTGGTACTTTAGGTAACCTTTGATTATGGCTTCAAGCTTTAGATAAAAATGAGATGCCTCAAAATGGTATTCCCATTTCTTAGCAGTTTTTGGAATATTGCAATAAATTATTTTCTTAATACAGTCTTGCATATGTGTGCATATAATTATTGCAGCATATCAATGAGTTAACTGAAAGCATCTTTCCTGAGTGTTTGAAATCAAAATCCAGCTCTATATATTGAATCTTCATGAACTGCATTTGTCTTCACTGGGATTCTTTTGTTACTGTTTTCAATTTTCTTAGCTGTGTTGAGTCATTCTGATAATCTTCATTTTCCCTATTAGATTTGCATCATTTGACTCAATTAGTTTAAATAATATTGCATTTTTTTCACCTGCTCTTACAAGTCAGGAGTAAACATTCACCATTGTGATTCCCCTGAGAGTCATGGCCTTCTGCATTTTAACCTACTTATCTTGCTTTCTCCTCAACTGTCATGGATCTTTTTGTGTCACCCAGTATCTGCAGTATCTTCCCTGCTACCTCCCAAGCAGCATGATCATTAAACAATGTAGGCTACTGATTGTGCCACATGCTTTGCAGTTTATAACCCCAGAGACCATGACGTTCAGATCTGGTAGCAGCAAATCTCCAAGGCTCACGTTTCTGAATTTAAGAGCAGATAATGCAGGAACGAGATGGTGCAAGAAGAAGAAACATTGCGCAGCCTCCTGCAAAAGCAAATAAGCAAACACATGCAACAACCCCTCTGCCATTCCATGTCCCCAGTTCCTAAGTGACGTGGAAAAAAGATTTAGTGGTTCTTTAAGCCAAGCAGCTTCCAAGACTGCCAGGAACTCATTAAAATCAGGGAACTGTGGCAGTGAGAAGTGACAGAGGTGAACACAGCAAGGGGTAAGAGCCTTGAGAAATGAGTTTACAGGTGGGTGAAGTATGAACTATTAATAGGCCTCTGAGTGAAAGAGATGTGATCTTTGAAATTAATTCTTGGGGGAAAACCAAAAGGAGAGATCTGGTATAAATATATATATAACATTTGACTTTAAAACATGCTTCATTATCACTAGCTATCAAACTGCTTCAGATGTTTTGTGTTTCTGTAGAATTTTTTTGTCACTGTAAGATTCATTTAAAAATTATGTTTTATTTTTTTCTTACAAAACATTTGCACTTTCAGTTAAGGAGGGAGTTTAACTTGCTGACAATTAGCTTAATTAAAGTGAAAGCCTGAAAATTTCCCTGTTGAGCCATGTGAAACGCAGATGGGTTAAAAAGACAGGATTAGAAACAAGTATTCAAAACACCCAGGAAATGTGACTGGCAAGGGAACCTCTGTAGCCCAGCAAGACAAAGTCCTGCACAGGCTACAGCTCATGTTTTAAAGTGCTGCAAATTTTTGAAGCACATTCAAAGTAGCTGCAGAGCAAATTAGGCTTATCAAATCTAAAGGGGAGGTCTTTGTTAAAAAGAGATAGTGAGTCTATCCTGGGAAGGCCAAAAGGGGACTTACACTTATGATGTGAAGAACAGTTCTGAAAAATACCAGATCTCTAAGTTTTGTAGGCTTAAATATCATAGTATTTTAATGTTTCCATTCATATTCTCCCATTAAAGGGAGGTGATGTTAAAAAAGAAAACAACAAAAAACTAAGCAGTTGAATGGACAAAGAATTTTTCAAAAGGATTTCAGCTGAGATGATCAATAAGAATTGAAATCAGCAAATAGTTTGAGGTTAAAAGGAGTCAAAGTGGGCTCAGAAGGCACAAAAAGGGGCTTGTCACATATGCAATTATCGAACTGCCAAAGCTGTGAGTTTCCTCATTGCAGGTGGACAGCCAGCCATTGCAGAAGTGATTTAAAAAGTCCATAAAGCCAGGTGTCCAAGAGCAGCCCATAAACAAAAGCTGTATCATGGGCTTTGTGAGGAAGCAATGTCCTCATATTGCTGACGTTATGACAGCTGTACTGGGATAATAAAATGAACTGAATTAAAAATACTCTACCCACAAAGTATGGGCAGCAGAGATTGACCAGCCACAAGGAGGCAGCTAATTGTTTTCTTTTTCTCACTATTTTCTCCACTATTTGGGCTACAGAATAAGACTTCTGCTGAATGGAAATTCAGCTTTCCAACACTTCCATTTCAGGGATTTTCTACTGAGTTAGTAGAGCATGCATCTTTTTGTAGTATTTTCTCAGCTTTTTCATTCTTTGACTTACAGAAGTACTCACTTGAGATAAACAAATTGTGAATTGCTAGCTTGCTCTCTCATATAAAAGCAGTTGAGAATGCTGTTCCAGCCAGACTCATCAAGAACTTGGATAGCAAGATGTAAATAGATTATTTGCAGCTAACCTTTGGCGGAAAATGAAGTGAACGTTGGTAGCCAACACTCAAAACATGAACTGGAATGTACTTGAGAATGCAACAATTACTCATCACCTTCATTAGTTTGTCTACCAAGAGGTAAAATCTTACTCATATGCTAGCTGCAGAGAGTGCTGAAGCCTGGCACTTGGAATGGAGGGTGAAGGAGACAACACCTGTGTGAGGTGTGACCAAGTGAATTTTTTTCTCAGTATGGTAGCCAAGCTAAAGGATGAAGTATCAAGACTCAGGACTATAAGGGAATGCAAAAGGGAGTTAGATATGTGGGATCAGGCTCTACAGACCTCCCCTGTTGAGGGAGGCAACCCCAGAAACAGAGGGGAATGGGTACAGGTCCCTGTTAGGAGAAGCATGGGGAATCCATCCTGGCCCTCTTCACCTCCCCCGTTGCCCTTGCACAATAAGTATGAGGCCCTGCAGTTGAGGGCAATGTGAATGAGAAGACAGAAAAGGAACCATCTGAGGGGATCCCTAAAGCAAATCAGTCCCCATCAACCATCAGGACTAGTTCCATAAAGAAAAAGAGAAGGATAATTGTTGTTGGTGACTCTCTCCTGAGGGGAGCAGAGGGTCCTGTATGTCGTCCTGACCCATCCCACGGGGACATCTGCTGCCCAGGTAAGGGACATCACCAGGAGACTACTAAAGCTAATCCAGCCCTCTGAGTGTTAACCTATTGCTAGTAATCCAAGCTGGAAGCAATGAGATTAATAAGAAGGGTGCCAGGACAATCAACTAAGCTAAGCAACCCCAGCTCCCTCAGCCTCTCCTCATAGAGCTTGTGTTTGGTGACAACAACCCCATGCAGTGCTACAGGCTGGGGTCGGAGTGGCTGGAGAGCAGCCAGGCAGAAAGAGACCCGGGGGTACTGATTCACAGATGCATGAACATGAGCCAGCAGTGTACCCAGGTGGCCAAGAAGGCCAATAGCATCCTGGCCCGCATCACAAATAGTGTGGCCAGCAGGAGCAGGGAGGTCATTGTGCCCCTGTACTCAGCACTGATTAGGCCACACTTTGAGGACTGTGTCCAGTTCTAGGTCCCTCAATTTAAGAAGGACATTGAGATTCTTGAACGGGTCCAGAGAAGGGCAACAAGGCTGGTGAGAGGCCTCGACCACACGCCCTAAGAGAAGAGGCTGAGGGAGCTGGGATTGTTTAGCCTGGAGAAGAGGAGGCTGAAGGGAGGTTGTAGCCAGGAGGGGGTTGGTCTCTTCTCCCATGCAACCAGCACCAGAACAAGAGGACACAGTCTCAAGCTGTGCCAGGGTAGGTTTAGGCTCGAGGTGAGGAGAAAATTCTTCACAGAGAAAGTTATTGGCCACTGGAATGGGCTTCCCAGGAGGTGGTGGAGTCACTGTCCCTGGAGGTGTTCAAAAAAGGGATTGGATATGTCACTTGAAGCCATGGTTTAGTTAGTCATGAGGTGTTGGTGGATAGGTTGGACTTGACAATCTCTGAGGTCTTTTCCAACCTTGTTGATTCTATGATTCTATGAAAATAAAATCTCTTTGGAGACAGAATTTTAGACATAAATGTTTTGACTAATTAAGTCTAATTGTGTCAGCCTGAGATGGCTGATTAGTATAATATGGACAATTATAGGCAGAAGACTGTACAGGATCTCCAAGGGTTCAGAGTAATTAAGTATAAAATATGAATGAGAGGACTTTCAAGGCTGGGGAGGGAATGCAAGTTGCTGTAATAAAAATCTGAGGCAAGGTGATTCAGATTCATTACCTCTGTAAGAGCTGGAGGCAGGCAGGACCTACATCGTCTCTGTATGTCCTGACTACGAGACACAAAGAAATTTTTTGGTCTGAAACTGGAGTACCAAACATTGTCAAGCATACACAGAACAGGGAAGCAGTACCTGGCAGATGATGAGAGTGAAAAGGACCATAGCTTCTCAGTCTCAAGCTGCGACAGGGCAGGTTTAGACTGGACATTAGGAGGAAGTTCTATACAGAGAGAGTGATTCCCCATTGGAATGGGTTGCCTGGGGAGGTGGTGGGGTCACCGTCATTGGAGGTGTTCAGGAGGAGACTTGATGGGGTGCTTGGTGACATGATGTAGTTGTTTGATGGGTTGGACGCGATGATCTTGAAGGTCTCTTCCAACCTGGTTTATTGTATTGTATTGTGTTGTATTTTATTCTCCTGTTCATAATCTATGTTAATTAAAAAAAATCACCTTGCTGTTGGAATAATTAGGAAATAGTGTTATACAACTGAATTAAATTTGCTGAGACTGATGAGGTTTCTCTTTCTGCTCCCCACAGGGCAGCTTGTGCCTTAACAAGCTATCTGATACAGGGGACTAAAGTGGCCGTGGTACAGAATAAGGCCAATGTTTCACATAGTTGCTCATTTATATTCTGGTGTTGGACAAGTTTAAGAATATGCTTACTAAAAGTATATGTGTCAGATTTCAGAATTATTCCTGTACCTGACAAAATAATCAATGTTTGTAAAAGGGGAGGCAGCTTCTCCAGAGCAGAGAAGGAATGAAAAACAATCCAACCCATGATCACCTCCAATTCCCAAGTATGGTGTCATTCAAGCTGATTAATACAAGCATTGTAGTTCACTGCACAGAGGTTTGACACCCAGACAAGCTGCACTGTTTTGTTGCTGGCTATGCTATTTTGTTTTGTTTATTTTAACTTCATACTGAGGCTAATAGACAGATGGCCAAATGGCAATGCTAATGAGCCATTGCTCTGAAAAGTCAGTGAGAATTAATTACAGAAGTTTTCTTTGGTTTGATTATACGAACACAGACTCTGCTGTTTGATACATTGGTGCAAATGTCATGTATCTGCATAAATTGTTATATTTTGAAGTGACCTTCTTTAAATGCAAGCCTGCAGGTGAACTCTTTACAAGGTCTTTTTGTTTTCTACGGTGATATAGAACAAAAAAGCTCTGAGAAGTGTCTCTCTAAAAAATCCTGATGTATACCATGATGTACTTGTTTTGATCTCTGCATGAGTCTATATAAACTGTTCAGGCTTTTCTAAGGGCTCTTGTGTCTAACCATTATGTCGTCTTTTGTCCTCTACTACAAACTGTGCATCCCTTCTATTTTAGTCTTGTAAGCTCTGAAGACATGCTAGCTTTCAGAAAAGAAGCAATACTAATGGAAGGCACTTTGGGGGACTGCATCTATTCCAATAACCTTCATGTTTGCCACAGCTTGCTCTAAAATTTATGTTACCTGTAATATATTTCTAAATGTTAGATTGTGAGAATTTTTGTGTGTAGGGCACAGTGTGATCAGCCTGGACCACCTCCAGAAAAACCGCTGTTTTGCGGTGTGAAGAATTCTCTGTTTCAGAGATAAGATGGACTAGCTAAAGTTGAACAGGTTTGGCTCATTCCATTAAAAATGTGAGTGGAAAACAAGCAACTCTGCTATATTTCCTGAAAAAGAGTGAAAGACTGTCAAGAGTATTAATGGAAAATTATAAAACAACTACAAAACAACCCATCAGCCAAATAAAAAAACAACACCACCCCCCAACAAACAAACAAAACCACAGAGGGATACTTGTTGTCAATGCATATTAAATATCACCTCAATTGCTGACCTTTCTCAGTATAAATAAATAAAAAGAAGTCATGATGGCTGATTCAGATCTTAGTAAACAGTGAAGGGCATAAGGAAATAAAAAATAATTAGTTAAACTTTGATCCCTTTAGTTTTCAATTTCTTCCATTTTAGTAACAAAATCTGAGGAGAAAAGGTATTGAAAGGATGAAGTGCTTCTTTTGGCCACCTAATCTTTTAAGGAAAGACCAGCATCTTAAAGCATCACTTATTTTTTTGTAGCTGACAAGTGTCTTCAAGAACTGGAACTTGGGTAAGTTCACCTGCACTTGCACTCCAATATTTTGCTTGTACCCTGGGTTTGCAATATGCTGAGAACAACATCATGGACTTGATATTATTTAATGTATCAGGGTCCTGCTTCAGAGATAACATCTCACTTAAATACCTACATTCCCAATTCCTTTATTTATTAGTTAATTTAATGGAAGTATAGAAGTGATGTGTATTTTACTTGCATTCTTTCACCACTGAGCATCTGATGGCTGTGTGTATTTGTCACTCAGTGGCATTATACTCCCCACACAGTGTAACAGAAAACATTAATGTAAAAATTTCCAGTTGTCTTTATACAAGGTTTATGCAGTCAGGTTGGCTTCTATTACAAGAAATAATTCATGTAATGGCTAGCTCCTTCTAGCTAAAATTATTAAACAAAATTTCTCAGAGACAGGATGTTAGGGCTTGAGTATTTTGGTAGAATAGAATGAGTATGAAGTCCCTAGACCAGGATATATGCAGTTGTATTTGGCTTACATGACAAGGTTTTGGTAGAAGTGAGGCTGCAAATGTGGATTTTGGGAGAATGTGCTGGAAGTTGTGCCCACGTCAGACAGAGCCAGTTTCAGCTAGCTCCCAGACTAACATGCCACTAGCCAAGGCTGAGAATATCAACAAATTTGATAATGCCTCTCAAGCCACATATTTAAGGATAAATAATGCTGTACAGCAGCAACCAGGAGAGAGGAGTAAGAATATGGAGAGAAACAATGTTGCGCCAAGATCAGTAAAGAAGGAGGGGGAAAGGGTGCTCCAGGTGCTGGAGAAGCAGTTACCCTGCAGCCCTTGGTGAATACCACGGTGAGGCAGATTGTTCCCCTGCAGCTCACAGAGGTTCACAGTAGAGCAAATATCCACACTGCAGCCCTTGGAAGATACCACACCAGATCAGGTGGATAAGACCTGAAGGAAGCTGTAGCAGGAGAGAGCCTGCACTGAAGCAGTTTAGGTTGTGAACTGTGCTGAATGGAGAGTTCACATCAGAGCAGGCTTAGTGGCAGGACTTGTGACCCCATGGGGGATGCATGCTGGAGTAGTCTATTCAAGGAACTACTGAAGAGAGTCAAATGGAGGACCACAAGGATAGTTAGGGGACTGGAGCATCTCTTACAAGGAGAGGCTGAGAGACCTGGAAAAGAAAAGACCAAGAATGAAAAGAAAGACCAAAAATGTGTATAAATAGCTGAAGGGTCATGAGAATGGGGCTGGACTTTCTTCAGTGGTGGTCGGTGATAGGACAAGGGGCAACAACTACAAACGAATGCATTTCACTTGAATGTAAGGAGAAACTTCTTTACTTTGAGGGTGATGGAGCACTGGACAGGCTGCCCAGAGAGGGTATGGAGTCTTCTCTGGAAACTTGCAAAACCCACCTGGATGCATTCCTGTGCAACCTGATCTAGGTGTACCTTAGCAAGGCATTGGACTAGATGGTCTCCAGAGGTCCTTTCCAACCCGCACCGTTCTGTGGTTCTATGGTTCTATGATTCCTGAAGAGCTGTATACTTTGCAAAAAGACCCATGCTGTAGCAATTCTTGATGAAATGGAAGCATGAGAAAGATCCATGCTAAAGAAGGTAATGAAGGACCATATTGTATTGAAGTGACCACATGTTGGAGGAGGGGAAGAATGTGAGGAGGAAAGAGCATCAGATACAAAATGTTATGGACTGCATACAAGTGCCATTCCCTGTTCCTGTGCACTGCATGGGGCAGAAGGAAGTAGAAAGGAGTAAAGTTGAGCCAGGGAAGAAGAGAGGAGTGGGAGGAAGATGCTTTCATATTTGTTCTTATTTCTTATTATCCTACCCTGATTAATTGGCAATAAATGAAATTAATTTCCCTACTCTGAGTCTGTTTTGTGTATGATGGTTACTAGTGAGTGATCTTCTTGTCCTTATCTTGACCAACAAGCTTTTTGTCATGTTTTCCTCTCCCTGTCATGTTGAGAAGGTGAAGTGATAGAGTGTTTGGTGGGCATCCGGGGCCTGACAAGGTCAACCCACCACAACAGTTTGCATGTTTTACAACCCACAACACTGTCTTTGGTGTCCTTAATGGTGGGAGTAGATTTACCCTCTGAGGAAAGCTTAGCACTATGCAACTGGAAGTGTCTGAGTTGCTACAGAATGGGCTGTACTGGCTCATTTTCTGATGAAAAGTTTGCTAGAAATATTTTTGCTGTTGTAAAATATGGGAAATTTAGAACATTACCAGTTATACTTGAGAGTAACTACCTGCTTCATTGCCTCCTGGATGAATATATTTTCCCTGTAGTAGTTTCCAGAGACCTGATTCTGACTAGGAGGCTCTTGTATTACATTGTGTTATGTAGGGTGACATTTCCTACTGAGGGGAAGTGACATTTAAAGATCCCAGTCCTGCACAAATCTACACTTGTGCTTTGTTTTTTTACACCACTTAAGTGAGACTGACTTCATGAAGTTAAAAAAGGTGGAGAAGTCCCTGAGGACCACGGTGTACTTCAGTAATTATTGAATAAAGTTCAAAAGGTGTAACAGGCAGTAACCCAGGCACAGTGGTAAAGTAATTGTGGTGTGCCTGAATAATCTGAAAGTTTTGGAAGCCCATGCTTCCAGCAACTCCTTCTGCTGAGAGAAGAAGAGCATTGGGGTCATAAGCAATGTTGTAACTGTCGCATGGCAGTATTTGAGAATCACTGCCTGATGCAAAAATTTCTAAGGATATAAAAGTTAAAATTACCCAAACTGACCTTGGGAATGATATGTGTCTTCACAGGAAGATGCCAACCAGACTTTTCTACATTGTCATTGTAAGGGATTTTCTGTAATTAGAATAAAGCTGCCACAGAAATAGTTTTAAAGCTGTTTCCAAATACTTGTTATATACCCTTTATTCTACATCTCTGTTAGGCTTCCTTATAATTTAATCAGTCACAGCAGGCACAAGAAAGAGAGATGAACTTTACCTACTAATACATTTTGACAATCTACAATATGTAATTTTTCTTCATATACGTCAGTGTCAACATCTCCTGTCTGTTACCTTAGGATCCACTGAGCCCAGAAGAATTTTCAGATTTGCAAGGGTTTGGTACATCTACATTTATTCCTGATCATTCATGAGATGCCAGATGTGAAGTAAAGTCATTCAGCCAAGTGTTTACTCTTGCCTGTGTTCAATGTCTGTTAGTAATCTGTAATTAAAGGAGTTATTTGGAGTACTTGGATAGTAGGTCCAAAACCAGAGTGTCTGGAAGAAAGGCAGCAAGGTGCTTCTGTCCTCTCTGTCCCGGATTAAGAGACTGAAGTGAATGATTTAGATTTAATTTCTTCCTGAGGTGAGTGTCTTCCTAACTGTAAAATTGATGCAGCTACCAGCTCAGTATATTGAACCAGGCATGGCTCTGGTGTGAAGTATGCCTGAGGCTAACCATACTTCTAGCCAATCTCAGATTTAGCGAACACAAAGGTGTCTGTAAGTCAGCTTCTATCCATTGGCTAGACGGAGGTGAAGATATAGTTCCAAATATGTGGTGGTCATATCAGGAAGTTACACCTTTTTCTATTATATGAATATAATGGAGATTGTGCCACATGCCAGAGAGGCCAAGTGACCATGTTGAAACTGTTGGAGATCCACATCATCTGCTCAGGACCACAGGACCACAGGATGTCAGGGGTTGGAAGGGACCCAAAGAGATCATCAAGTCCAACCCCCTGCCAAAGAAAGACCATACAATCTAGCTCAGGTCACAGAGGAATGCATCCAGACGGACCTTGAATGTCTCCAGAGAAGGAGACTCCACAACCTCTCTGGAGAGCCTGTTCCAGTGCTCTGTGACCCTCACAGTAAAGAAGTTCCCCCTTGTGTTGAGGTCGAACCTCTTGTGCTGCAGCTTACATCCATTGCTCCTTGTCCTATCACAGGGAGCAAGTGAGAAGAGCCTGTCCCATCCCTCCTGACCCCCAGCCCTCAGATATTTATAAACATTTATTAAATCCCCTCTCAGTCTTCTCTTCTCCAGACTAAAAAGCCCCAGGTCCCTCAGCCTCTCCTCATCAGGCAGTGCTCCAGTCCCTAATCATCCTCATTGCCTTCCACTGGACCCTTTCCAGCAGATACCTGTCCCTCTTAAACTGGGGAGAACATTTTAGTTCTTCCAATGAATGTGTTGAAACAACATTTCACAGAACTGTCACTGCCAACTGTGTGGACAGAAGGTATTCATAAAGCATGTGGCAGCTGAATGTAGTTCAAGGATCACTGACTATTCCTTAGCAGGTATTTTATACAGACAGTTCCAGAACCTCTGCTTTTGAGGAGGCAAATATCACTGAGGTAAAAATGCAATTCCCTTTCATTTGATAGAAAGTTCTTGTGTTACATATACATTAAACCAATGCCCTCTTGGGTTGTTCAAGACAAAATCATAAACACTATTTAGAAGATAAGAGGGAGCTTTGTGACCATGAATGAAGGATTATTTCAGTCTGTCTGGAGCAGATGGAGGTTTAGATTTCTTACAAAGTCAGTGTGGGGCAGTTGATATATGAGTCATTTGCATGCCTTTTCCTTGGATTTAGCATGTACCTGGATTATAACATGCCTGAGTCATGTGAAACAATATCTGAGACTTCTTCAAGGAAAAACATTTACTTTGTTAATAATATTATTGTTAACCTGCTGTAACTCCAGTGGCAAGTATGTGTATCAAAAATGTTACTGGATACTTGACTGCATAAATGCAATTCACAGTATCACAGTATTACCAAGGTTGGAAGAGACCTCGAAGATCATCGAGTCCAACCTGTAATAAATGCAATTCATGCAAGATCATCTTAAATAATTTGGGGGGAGAACTGATAAAATTCAGACTGCAGCTAAACGTGCAGCAGTTGAAGGGAGTCTGAACATCACAGAGACCAGGCTGCTGTCTGTGTTATTGACATACAAGAAGTGAAAGCGTGAAATACCTGAGTCATTGAGTTTCCAGCATTGTAGATAATTGCATGAGAAGTGTAATCCAGAATAGTTTCAGAAACATTCATTCCAAGTCATGGACTTGTCTCACATGCCAAGACGTGTAAGACATACCTAGAAAGCTATGTTAAAAATTAAGATGCATTCCTGGGATGTTAGGGTCACTACAACTATAGTAGAAGAGTGAACATGTGTCATGGATTACTTAAAAATGGGAACTGAGGGCGGTGAGACAAATCTGCAAGGATTCTACATGCAATCCAATGTTTTTATGAGAGAAAAATAATAATCTCATCTTATCTCATTGTTAATTATATTAAATAAATCTTCATGGAATTATTTTTCAGGAACTTTTCATTAAAGACTCAGCAAGCTTTAATTTTATGGGAATCTTCTTTAATGCAGTGCTTTTGTAGAAGGAATGATTGGAAAGAGAAATCTAAGGGAGTAATAGCCATCTCTGTCATGCTTCTGTAAGAAATAATTGCTAATTAGCTGTCTTTTTAATTCTAGAATGTGTATCAGGATGCAAAGAAAATGCATTTCATTCACTGTATTCTGTTTTAATCTTTATCAGTGCATGGTGACATTTTCATCTCCCAAATCCTCTGAAAATTCTTTATACTCAAAAGGGTGATCAAGCATCTTATTTGTATGTGATGCTTTTCCATGGCATTGAAAACTACTTGGTAATTTATTTTAGTCACATCTAGTGTTTGTTACTGTGAACTTACACATTACCAGGAAAGAAGGTTACCTTATAAAGCAGGTAATTCCCATCTGAAATCATGGACAGAAGCTTGTGAAACTCATGTTGGTTTATTTTCTCATAAAGAACAGAGTAAGAAGAAGTTTCTTGGGTCAGGTAAACATTCATTGTGACCCATCGAGTATCCACTCTCTGAGATTGTTCTCTGAGCAAACAAAGTCAGTTTGAAACAAAAAAGTGTTAAGCCTCAAAGAGAAGCAGATCCAAACATCAAAACTCTGAAATATATCAAAGGTAATACCACTGATACATCACTTTCCAACATCGATCAGAAATTATCTAGAGCTGAATCTGTATTTACTAAATATCAGAAGTAATTCTTTAATTCAGCAGTTTAAAGACATATGTAAAAAGCACGAGTGTGGACACTGTTCTCAGTAAACATCCAGTGAACAAGTTTTGGTAAGGGTAGTCTGCCCTGTGACTTACCATTGAGACATGGCACTTTTATATATCTCTTATTTTCAGAACTTTTGAAAAACCAAGGCTTTAATTTATTCTCTGGTACAAGAAACATCCTGTATTCATAGGGCTTGCAATCCTTTCTGAAGCCTTTGCTCTTTCTTGTATGTGCTGGCGCTGCTTTTCACAGCTCCTTTAGGTCTTTTGAGGAAGTGTAATACAGAATGAACCACAGCAGTAGCATGAGTCTAGTAGTAGTGATGTATTTGGAGGAAACATTTTTTGACAATCAGAACAAATGGCTGCATCAGTCTTGGCATTTTACATCAGATCAAAAACGTTTAATTCCAAAGCCTTAGAAATTGAGCAAGGGCAAGTATATTGGTTGTCATGACCACCATGTCAGGCAATGTTGGTTGTTCCCTGACAGATATTGGTAAAGCAGCAGGAGACTATCTCATTAGCTTTAATGTTTTCCACATCTTAGCACTCCTTCTGCAGTGTTGTAGAGACCGGGCATTACACATTGAACTCAATCTTGCTCTTGCTAAAGCCCACATAAGAAAGGAGAGTGGCTTTGGAGATTGACACACTATTAAAGATTAAATGAAACGTGCAGAAATACACCTGATGGATCATATCAAAGAAGGGGGGAGGGAAGGACAGGAAAGGAGGAAACAATGGTTTAGCTTTCCAACTAATTGCAAACATCAGGAGTTTGCTGCTTCTGTACTTGTACAGAGAAAGAAAACATAGATCAGGGAAGGAAAAAAAAAGCCAAAGGAATTGCTTGTAAAGGAGAGGAAGAATGCTAATTCAGATTTCATAAGTTACAAGGGAGTGAGAGAAGGAGAGGGAGATGAGAGGGAGAGGGAAGGGAAGAAGGAGAGGGAAAGGAAGAGGGAGAGGGAGGAAGGGAGGAAATCATCTGCCACATCAGCTCATCAGCTGTTTGAATCAGTGCAGGAAGAAAGCTTTGAAAAGTGATGACTAGAGGTAGAGATCTTGAGGTAATTCTGTGCCCTCCCTACCCATATATGTAAACACCTTCCTCTCAGAAAGTGACATTTGTATACAGGTTCTTTTGCTTCACTTATTATTAAATAAGCCACTAGTGCATGCTGATATACCACAGTGATATGACTTATAATTAGCACAAGATATCATCTCCTCTGTTTTCTCTAACAGCTATTTTGAATGTAGAATACTGTTATTAATATTTGTTACAGTATTTCTAATGATGCTTGCATTTTGGAAAATTTCCTGGCATGTCTCTCCTATCCTAGTTGTTATGCCTTTATTTTTGGATGGACTTTTCATTCATTTTACCTGTATTTCCTCCTTGATAATGTGAAGAAAGAGGTATTTTTTCAAGTCAGGTAGATGCCTTAGGGCTAATTATTTGAGAGAAGTTCCACTCCTGGTGCTGACAAAAATGCTTAGAAGCTGGGTTTGGGGTTTTTCTTTAATTAATCTTTCTTGAATGCTCAGAGAGCAGTAGATTTTACAGCGTTTTCCCTGTGCTTAGGATAGTAACATACCTCTGCCATTTCTCCAGATGAAATTCCTAACCTCAGTCATTCTCCAGTTTTAGATTCCTGGTTGATGGCAATGCAATTTCAACAGAAAACAGGTCATGTCCTACATGAGGTGAGTGCTCCAGCCAGTCAGCTCTTACAGGAAAGGTGACCAGCACCAGTAGTATCTAATGCTTCTGTTACTTCTACCACATCAGTAGGTGTCCTGACATTTTGCACCATACACACATCATAACTTAAGGATTCAGTGAGGGGCTTCTGAGCTCTAGGTACAGCAACATTTTTAACCCTGTGCTTGGTGTTACTTGCTGGCTAGAAGTGCAGAGATGTCTGATTTTCTACACTGGCTGAGGGAGGCCTTATTTATCCAGCTGACAAGAGATCAGTTCAGCACTCCCAAATTATTTTTAGGTGCCAAATTATTTGTTGGGCACATTTTGTCTCCTACATCTGGCTTTACCAGCTGTTTAGAGAAGATGGATGCTTGCAAAAAAGAGTTATATGAGAAATTCAAGGTTTTTGAGGTTCAGTGGAACAGCACCCAGAGACCAAGCAGTGTACAGGTGCAGAAACATCTAGTATGAAAGAAAAAAATGGAATTATGTGATTCCCAGTAAAGAGCTTTTTTTGTAGGTAAACTAGTTAATCACAGACTATAAAAGATTCCATTCTGCACTCATTAACCAGGCCCAGACCTAGCTAAGTGTTTAAATTTCATTTTATTGAAACCTACTGATTTTCCCATTTCTTCCTGCTGTCAATGACATCTACACTCTCTTATAACCTTGTTTACTTCTTCTTCTGACAAGTGCTCTCTGCTTTGCCAATCAGCTTCTTTTTAACTGTCTGCTTTTTCAGTTCTAGCAGAAAGTCAGCCTGTGTATGGAAATCATTAAATACGTTCTTCCTTTTGTTTCTTGTTTTTTCCTCTGCTCTTTCTTTGACATGAAGAAGGCTCTAGCAAAAGTGTCAAAACTTCAACCAATTTATTTACTCATTTATAAAAATTCAAATACAAAGAATACATTATATGCAGCAGCCAAAATTATCATAATAATAAAGAAATATATACAGACATCTCCCCCTCCCAACTTTCTTTCAAGATTCTATAGTCTGTGGAGCTAATTGCTGCCAAGGTGAAGGTTTGTCACCTTCTATATAATTTTTTCCTGTGTTTGATTTTATACAGTTATTGCAGCTGTTAAATTTCTATATCTCCTCTATCATAGGCTTCTTGGGAATCAATATAATGCATTGCTGCATTTCTGCCTGCTCTTAAAATTTTTGTTCTAGATGACTTTTTTTCTATACTAACGTTAATTTCTCAAGAGACTGTGACTATGAAGTCCTGTGACAAGTCACCTTTGAGAACAACTATGTTAACCCGGGCTCATGTCTTTGTTTATTTCTTAAGTGGCCTTTCTTTTCCAGTGCCCCCTTCCCCTGCCCCCCCCCCAAACTATAGTCTATTTCTAGAAGTCTGAACTCTTTAATAAAATTACATGTTCAATAGAAGGGCTATTGTGGACTCAAGTTTGAGGGCTCTGGCATCTCAGTTTGTGTTTACTCCAACATAAACTGAGAACGCAAGCTGCCATTTAAGATTACAGTCAAACAGCCCAGGCGGCTTAAGAGATCTACTTGTCTGTTCCTGTTATTAGAGACAACACATGCACCAGGGAGACAACAGGAAAGTAATGTAACTCGAGTACCTAGAGATGTAGAAGTAAGCATGTATAGAAGGATATGCTAGGATTAGAGTGTTGCAACTGTGGAAGGGAGGCTTTGGAGTGTGTATTAAATTATAATTTGCTTGCCTTTCGTGTTTGCTCATTTCCCCATGATTTACTTAAAATGTTGTCACCACAGTATACACATGTGCAAGCTAAACCTTCACCAATAAAGTGTAGTTTAGATGAAACTGGAGTTCTGTAAAATCAAAATGAAGCAAAACTTAAATCAGGAGGCTGGGCTGATTAAAATAATAATATTGTAATATTATTATTTGTAATAATAAATAATTTGTAATATTAAATCTAAATCATTCCTTTTGGGACGTCTTACTCAAAATATATTTTCCTGATTTAGATACAGGTTTGAAATTCACTTTATCTCATCTAAGTGAACTTTGGAGCTCTTGCCTGCTCCAGGCCAAGGGAATAATTGTGTATTCCTTCTCTCCACTTTGACCTTCATTTCTGTTCTTGTTGAAGACAGACTATTGCCATAGAGATTTTCCATCCTGAGGAACTGGCATTTTCCATTTGTCAGGAAATTTCTGACAAGCACCACATGATATGTCTTTCTCACATGCCTGAACTCTTCATGAAATTCACTGGTGGCTTTGGGTACTATGCAAGCAATGCATCTTGAAGTGGAGTTAAGTCTTAGATTTTTTTTTCCAGGGAACATTAACATTCAGTTTCAGCTTGACTGTGCCACCTTTGGCTTTTGAGTCGTCAACACATATAAAAGCCTTCCCACTGAAATTAAGTGTGTAGGTTCAGGTTATATTTATTCACCACAAAACTTTATTTCTTCTTTCTCTTCTAGTAGTTGTATGAATAGACATGAATGCAGGGCCTTCTGATAATGCCATAAAGGATCTTTACTTTATGATTCTGTCATCATAAAAAGAAGTTGTGATTTTTTTTGTTTCTTTGGGATTTTTGGGTTTTTGTCTGTCCAGAGAGTGAAGCAGAAATTTGTTAACCAGTTAGTGGTTTTTTTCATTTTTTTTTTTTTTTTAATTGAGGAATTTGTCCCATACCTTCTTCATGTCTGTAAGAAGCAGACAGGTACTGGAACCACAAGATCAAGACAACATGAACAGTAATGAAGACTCAACAAAATTCTTATTGTTCTTGTTTATCTGCCACGAACACAGCGTCTTCAAGAAAGCCTGTGCCTGCAGTGCTTTTTACCTACAATGCAAGGGTACATAGTAGTGATTTGAGATGGTCTTACAGTGTTTTGAACCCCACATCCATTACCCCAAAATTTCCAAGAATAAAAAGGATACAATGGAGAGCAAGAGAACTTTTGCATGGTAAAAATCACTCCCTCTATTTATGAGACATTCTGATTAGCCAGGTCTTCCACAATCTTTTGTCTACAGAAGATTAAATATCAGAGGATTATTTCTCTCTTCCTCATCTAATGGTCTGTTACTCTTTCTCTTTCAATGCTTTCTGAAGCAGAAGGGATGTGGGTTTTTTTTCTATCTTGAAATGTTTTTCTTGTTCTTCTACACTTCGATTTCTTAAGATAAATGATAAATGAAGAAATCACTGCTAAGTTTTTCAGAAGCAGATTGAGGTGCATGTAAAAGGACTTTCTAAAGTCATGTTCCTCTCTATATAAACAGTGCTACACCTTCTAAAAGCCTTTCTCTTCAAATACAATTACTTAGAAGCTATTGTAAAATGTCAAGGTACAATTTTTGCTGGGGAAAGTTACTGTACTGATCTGGGACAAAAGAGAGTACCAGTTGACTGAGCAGGCTAATGACCTACTGCAACAATGGACAGCACTGAATTCTTTGTGCCTTACGTTGAGCAAGATTCATCACTAATAGCAAATAATCATGACAATCAGGAGGGAGATCATTCTAAACTGTGCAAGAAGAGAGCAAAGAGAGGAGCTGGAATGAAAATGATTGACCACAAATCAGTAGTTTTGCAGTCAAAGTCTTTCCAAAGAATTTGTCTTCATGAATGACAAAACTGTGACCCCCATTGTGGGGGACTCACAGAATTCAGTGCCAATGATTCCAACTCCTGAACAGAAATCTCAAAACATCCCTGTGGTTACCAGACACAGCTTGAGAAACAGTACAAATAAACAGGCTAGTCTGCCATCAGTGCTTACAGGCATAAATTAAATTTTCAGTATGAATTACCAATAGTCCTTTCACACACACCCCTTTTCTTTCAATTGGGAATATGTATGGCGTTGTTCCAAGTCTGCAGATGACAAGATTTGTCTTTCTACTATTTAATTTGTAATGTGCTCATGCCGATCTCTTTCAGACTCCCACTTAGTACTGAAGAATTTGATATACAGGAAATTGTATGCTTGTTTATTTAAATGTTCCTCCTTAAGTAAAGACTTTAGTCCAATGGGATTCTGACCTTCCAGTGTAAAAGGGGAATTTATGGAGCTTAATTTGGAGTGACATCTGTTTAATCCTCTGAAAATCATTATGATTTCAATGCCTAAGAGAGGGGCGGGAGAGGGGAAGAGGAAAAAGTTATTTCTGAAAGTGCCATTTGTACTTCCATCACTAGCTTGTCCTGTAGCCTTTTCTGAGATGGATATTTAGTGTAACTCAGTAGAACTACTCTAAATGTTGTTTGCTAAGGATCTGTCTCGGTGGAGAACTTCTCCTCCAAAGGAAAAATTAATTGCTAGGAGCAGAATGAACTGGACAAGGATGTAAAGAGCCTAAGAGAACTGACTCTTCTTCCCCACTTGCACAGCCCAATGTAGAGCATGTTTTGTCTGGTGAGAAGAGGGAAAAGAAGCTGTTCTTGAAGTGGTTCCCTAGAGCATCATGATTGTGAACTGTTTTTGGATGGGGGTGGATATTGACAACTCTTGATACCCCAATATCCCCCTGATACCACTCTAGATGAAATAGCAAGGGTTATGCATCATTCAGCATAGATCATGAGCTGTCAGAGTATAAGCACTACATCAGTGGCTGTTTCAGATGTTCTCATCACAGGCTAACAGAATGTATCACACCTTGGAGCCTGGTTTAGTCTGAGCACCTCTGTGGTTTGAGGACAAAGCCTAAATTGCTTGTATTTCATACTCAGAGTTATCCCTACAGCAGTTTTAAAGGTGATAGTAAGGTAGACAATTCAGAAGCATTTAAAATCAAAACTCATAATCTAAAAAATAATTATTCTATAGTTCATCAATAATATCATAAAAACTGAAATGACTTTACATTATGGTGTCCTGAAGGGTGAAACCCCAAAACATGCCCTACCCCAGACAAGAGGATCGATGATCTTGAAGGTCTCTTCCAACCTGGTGTATTGTATTGTATTGTATTGTATTGTATTGTATTGTATTGTATTCAGAATGTGCAAAACTGGACAGTTCTTGGGGTCCAGATAAATATGTACCACATGTAATTAACTTTGTGCCACAGCTGTGAACTATGTGTGCCCCTGGCCATGTTTGGATATGCCCCATCCTATAGGTCCAGTTATCAGGGTTCTGCAGTACTGTCTTGGGACAGTATTTAAACCACACAAGAGACCACCGCCCCCCACCCCCAGCCCTCTCTGAGCCAAGGACTACTCGAATCATAGCCACAGCATCTGGGAAGATACCAGACAGAGGAGCAAGTCATGAGTCCTCAGCCAATCTGCCATGGAATCCCATTTGTTGGAAACCCATGGATCACAGCACCTGTATTTCCAATTTGAATTGCTGCATTGGAAATGTTAGATCTGTGCTTGAATAATTTAACTGTATATGTGGAATGTAATAGCTACAACTGAATAGAACCTGTAAATATACTGTGTAAATAAGTCACAGCAGTGTTTGAAGATATCACCTCCCAAAATATTAAATCATAAAATATCTAAAAATACACATTTTATAACATATGGGTTTGAGTCTTTAACATAATTTCTTTTAGTGTTTGAACTGATTTCCCCCTTGAGACTGTATATTAAAAATTCCTCTTTATTTTTAATTGAGCTTGAGATTTCAGCTAATAGCCCACCTCTTGAAGTAATGCACGAAGCATTATCACATGCCATTTAACTTAAAATTAACATGATGCTTGGGGAAAAAAACCACCACAAACAAGACAAACTACTTGAAGAAAAGTTTAGCTGTCTTCTGATATTCTAACTCTGTTCCAGCAGAATAGTGGGAGCACAAGAGCACCCTAATTACTCTGAAAAAAAAAAAAAATAGTAATTTATGAATAATATTGGTTTGTATAGAGTGTCAGGTTATTTCTTGGTCCACGCAGTACTGGATTTACATGAAATAGTGCAGAAATATTCTTTATTTTCTGCAGAAAATTTGAAAAAGGGTTAAAAGGCAGCTTAAAAAAAAAAATCTGCATATAGAGCACTGGAACAGGCAGCCCAGGGGTGCGGGGTTGTGGAGTCTCCCTCTCTGGAGATATTCAAGACCTGCCTGGATGAATTCCTGTGTGATCCGGTGTAGGTGATCCTGCTTTGGCAGTGGGGTTGGACTAGATGATCTCTCGAGGTCCCTTCCAGCCCCTAACATTCTGTGATTCTGTGATATTGAAACCAGTAAATGGTCTAAGTACCTGTCCCAGGCTTCTGGAGTCCCTGCTTATGGGAAGGAGCAGCTGGGAAGGAAGGATTCTTTGTCATTCATCTGGGGAAGAGATTTGTCTCAGAAGAGTTGTTATGATCTCTACACCACCGATATCCGTCATGTATGAAAACGTGTCCTCAGTAGTGTGGTCTGGCAAGAAACTAATCAACCTACTTATATGAATAAGTGCCACTTAGTGATATAGTTGTTGAACTCTGGGAGGCAGAAGTCATAGCCTGAAAGTTAATGATCCTCTGGGCATTTGCTTTCTTGTGGTTGCAGGACAAATACTCCATATGTTTCTCAGGAAATGTGCTACCCATGGTGACTGATTGTAGCTTCAGCTGATCCAGCTGTGTAGAGACTGTCACCACGTGGAAATGCAAGCATACTGAGGACATAACTGCTCCCATCATGTAGGAAGCATTGTAATTCATCAGAGAATATTAATCATGCAGGTTCTGTATTCTAGTTACCTCACAAGATGTAGTAGAAGAAAAAAAAAAAGGATTAGAGCCCAATGCCTGTACTTTCCCGTGTGCTCTGCCTGAATCAGAAATTGCAACGTGAGGGCAACAGATCTGCTTTTCAAGCTAATGTTCTACTGATATGTGATAGCTAGAAATTTTGAGATAAGTTATCTCTCCCCCAGCCTCTGAATATTTGCAGTACCTGAATGTCTAAGCGCATGTGTATAAAATGTGGAAAACTCCTGGTCGGTTCTTGAACCAAAAAGCTCAGAATTGCCTAGTTTCAGCTGGAGGCTTCAGCCTGACTTTAAAAGGAGCCCACAAGTTTCATCCAACACATTGGTCTGGACCAAGCAGCACTAGCACTGGCCAACTCAGGTTCTCAGTGAATTTAGAAACCAGACTGGGGTTTTGGTTTGTTTTATTTTTGGTTTTGGTTTTGTTGGTTTGGGGTGGGGCTTTTTGGGTTTTTTTTTGGTTGTCTGAAGATTCAACGATATATCTGGCTGCTTGAAACTTTGGCTTGAAATTAAGATGCAAACTAAAATTTTGTTATCTGTGCAAAAATAGCTAAAAGACTATTTCATATATGGTTCTCCAGGGAGCCTTTTGTTTATAAAAGCCAGGTCCCCATACGTAAGCAACTCAAACCCTAGCTTACTGTCTCTAAACTGAAGCTACCACTGCTGTATTACGTTGAAAAACCAATCACAGCAGCCAAATACAACATCTTTTAGGATCCTTTCTTTCCATGGGGAAGACAAGAAGTGAAAACTAATTGGGTATTATTTCCCTTGCAAGAGAATTTAAAATAAATAATACATATACAATGCAGGAAAAAGTGTTAAGCTAAAACAGAAAAAAATTGTAATGAAGAGCCATCTTCAAGATGATGTTTCTAACATTTCTACATCCATTGTGAGGCACACCAGTCCCAGACTAATTTCATGTAGCCTTGATTTTTTCCAGTAGCACCTCAATATATGAAGTGTATCTATGTGATTTGGAGTAGCAAATGGCTTATGTTATGTACATATGACATTTGTGTGCCACTGACCCTGGAAACATTCACAGGCGATTTTCAAGCAATTCAGTATAATCTAGGATGCTGAAAATGCACCTGTGTGCAAAGGCTTTTACAGAGACAAGTACAAGACAGTTGTATCTGGGTAGGTTTAGACTGGACATTAAGAAACAAATTTTCACAGAAAGAGTGGTCAGGCACTGGAAAGGGCTGTTCAGGGAGGTGGTTGAAACATCAACCCTGGATGTGTTTAAAGGTCATTTGGATGTGCTTGGGGATACGGTTTAGGGATGAACTTTGCAGAGTAGCGTTATTGGTTGGACTTGGTGATCCTGAGGGTCTTTTCCAACCTGAATGTTTCTGTGATTCTGTGACAGAAAAAAAAAAAGCTATTTAAATATATATGATAATGTGTTTAGATAGTCAGATAATGAGAATTTGGATATTAGTGATACTTCTGGATAGCATGTAAGACATACATGCCTTATGAAGAAGGTGCTGGAGGCCAGGAGAGCTAACTGAGGGTCTCCAATCACTATGTTTAGGAAACTAAATAACAATAAAAGTCTGTCAGGACTCTCTTCATGGCATTTATTTATGTGTAGATTCTTTTTGTAGTGATCCATGTACCAATGGTCTTTTAAAATAGGTTTTCCTTTTCTTAGAGCACCATATCATAACAACACATAGGTCTACAGAGAAAATGATGGTTCCATATTTTTTTAATTGCATCATACTTACTGGATTATGTTTAGCCAGAAAGTGAAGAACTAATTTTCAGTCTGACAAAGTAAAATACTTTGTTATGTGATTTGCTTTAATATTATTTTCACATAGTGTTCTCTCCTGAGGATATTTAAATTAGACTAGGAAGTATGAAGCCTCAGAGTTTAATTTTATTAGGCTTAGTTGGTTTCCCCCTGTTTTTAGAATTCTAAATTCATTGACAATTTATATGAATAATCAGTAATGTTTACAGTTCAGCACTGAAATGGTAACCAAATAATTAAAGGAAAGAAACAGAAGGAATATGAATGAGAATCAAAATGCAGATCCTGCATTCTTGGACTGCACTATTCCATTTTGCTGCAGGGGAAGATGTGATTTCTGGATGGATCCAACAGTTTAATATTAGTTGAAACACAAATTTTCATCTTATGAGAAGACACACACTAGGAAGTGATATTGCACCATTCTGAAAAAGGAAAATATGGCTTTGCCTAGAGTAGGGTCAAAAAGAGGATGTGACACATCACTAGGAATGTAAACTTGAGAATTCACTTCTGAGTAGCAGGGAACTCCAGCAAGCTCCTTGTGACAGACCAGTTACAGAATAAATGTCATATACATAATGATACCAAAACCACAGAATCATAGAATGAAATATTTTCTTGCAATTTAATGAGTGAAGGCTATCTTTGTAGTGCTTGAGATGAAAAGCTCAAAACCAAAAAAACTGTAACATAAAGCACAATTTGTATAAAATCCTAAAATCTGGGAGTGTGTCAACAAAAGAAAAAGTCTTTCCACAGAAAGTGAGTTTTCAAAATTTTCAGCTCTCTGATGAGTGCTATAGGATACAGTCAGTAACTTGAAGTTGTAGCCAGGTGGGGGTTGGTCTCTTTTCCCAAGCAACCTGTGACAGAACAAGAGGACACAGTCTCAAGCTGCACCAGGGGAGGTTTAGGCTGGATGTTAGGAAGAAGTTCTTCATAGAAAGAGTGATTGGCCATTGGAATGGGCTGCCCAAGGAAGTGGTGGAGTCATCATCACTGGAAGTGTTTAGGAAGAGTCTGGATGGGGCACTTGTAGCTGTAGTTTAGTTGATTAGATGGTGTTGGATGATAGGTTGGACTCGATAATCTCAAAGGTCTCTTCCAACCTGGTTACTTCTTATCTGTTCTATTTAGTCACATGATTGATTAATTCAATGCTTAACAAGTGGAGCTGTTAAAACAAATATTAACAACTCCTTATTCATCAATTCTTTATTGCAGTATTTTCATTTGGGTAGGACAAAATACTTAAGTCTCAAAACAAACAAGTCAATGGATATCCATTTCTGAGAATGGCTGTATTGCAGTTTTGTTAAAGAAATGTTAAAGAAATGTTTATGTTCACATTCTGTCATGGCAAAACTGCATTTTTCACAGCATTGAAAAAAAAAAAAGTCAAGAACTTGTTTTGAATTTCAAAATTTAAAGTAATCTGTTCAGGAAAAAAAGATGTTTTCCTTTTTAAAAAACATAAGATTCATGCAGGGAGGAAACCTACTCTTGGAGAGCTGTTTTGGAAAATGTCTTTACTATTCAGACAATATTTCATCTTACCTTTAAATATTTATTGAAATGCTGAACTTCTGAGTCAGTCAAGCTTCACTGAAAATATTATTTTAGATAGTACTTACTTTAGTGGTGTCTAATTTTTCAGTGTTTTTGTGAAGAGTCTGCAGAGTTTTGTCCATGTTTTTCAAAATTGTGTAGACCCCCAGATAAAAAAGATCTGTGTAAACACATTTAATTGTTTTTAGGAATACCTATGCTCCCTTAGGGATGGAGTTGCAATTATAGCTTAACACAAAATGTTGGGTTAAATGAGGGCTTATCCAGGCATTTACTCTGCACCTCTTCAGCTTTGTATGTGGCCCACAGTAGTTCGATACGAAACTTCAGTAGCTACTGGTGTTACCTGATTTTTTGCTGACAAAGAAACTAATGTAAGTTTTTCATCCAAGTATGTCTAGTGTCTTCTTAAATGAACTGATTGCAGGACTCCATGTAGATCCATGCATTCTGATCATGAGGTATGTTTGAGAGCCTATCTGTATGTTTGTAAAGGGGGTCACTTCTGCAGGTTCACTTGCATGGACGTGAGCTTGCACTTCCACCTATAGATAGAAATAATTTCAGAGTGTATCAAGGCAGGATTTTTTTTTTCTCACTATTGGCATTTATTTGTAGATTGATGCAGAAAAAAGTAAAGAAAAAGGTTGGAACTTTTAATGGGACTTGTTTAATTACTGTCTGTTGCTCCTTGGAAAATATTTTGTAGTTTGCTTGGGACTGCAAGATGTAAAAACACATTACCTCTTCTTTGGTAAATTCATTCGTTTTGCAAATGAGCATCAGGTTCACTATTGAACAGAAATTGGAGTTGTCAGAGCAATGCACTTAGGAATCGGTTATGGAAAGTAAGACAATTTTATCTTTAATGAATATTATGCCATCATTGGCTTTGTTGTCATGGGACAGAGAAATCACCTTTAGTAGATTACACAGTTAAGCCAATTTACATAATAACATCATATGCATTAAAAATACATTGCCCTTGTGAAGCAGGGTTCAACTGTTGGAGAGATAAAAATAACTGCTACTAGCTGGCATTTCCCATCTACACACATCAGTAGGGATCACAGAATGCTCTTGGACATCAGCTTTAGTAGATTTCAGCACCAAGCCAATTTCCTGAAACACATTATACACTTTGAAAGAGTTTGCTTTTAGAATCATGCATGGCTTTCTCAGGAGGAGAGTTCAAATATATTTATTTCTGATAAAACTTTTCCTCCTAACTCAGATCACAAGGGATCATGTAATCCTATGAAAATGGTCATTATGGATGTGGCTGGATGTGGCTCTGAGCAACCTGATCTAGCATGAGGGGTCCCTGCCTATGACAGGTGGGTTGGAACTAGATGATCCTTGAGGTCCCTTCCAACCCTAACAATTCTATGATTCTATGGAGGAAACCTGATCAGTAAACTAATATTCCTAAATAGGCTTGTACACTTGATTTGGAGCATGCATATGCACTGTATTAATATTTCTCCTCAGCAGTCAGTTGTGACTTATTTCAAGTGTTTGAATTATCATAAAGGACACTAGAATGGCCTTGCATTAAACAATTTAAAGACATGTTTTGGTTGATGACCATCTTTCTCAAAGAAGGATTTTCTCTCCTTTGTGGATCATTGCTCTCCCAATACCAAGAGAAATGAATCCTGAAGTATATTAAGGACTGACTTCATTAAATTATTTGGAATTCTTTATGTTTGGTTCTTTTTTTCTATGACAATTGGAAATTATATGACCTCATTCCTTTAAGAAACCCTAAGAATAGAATTCAAAGTGTCCAGTTACCAGCAGAGGGGCAAACACATACAAAGATTTAGTCGATATATTTTTAGGAGGACTTTCCCACAAGCTTCTCACTTCAGCCTGCTTTGTGAGTAGATTTCAGAAGCCCATAGAAACATTTTTCTCATAAAGAAAAATTGCCAGTTAGACTAGAATAAGTGATAGGTGTCTTCAGGACTGGGGCTGTGTTACATATCTCCCAGAACACTGAGTATGAAAAAAAAATTTAGAAAGTTTGATAAGAATTACTGACACATATGAGCTACACAAAATGTGCTGTTTGGAGTGTATTTTAACCATATGTTATTGAGTTAATACTGAAATTGTTCCCTAATGTAGACAGGCTGGGAACACACTCATCATGCTCCAGACGTTCTCACAGAGACAACAATATACCCTCTCACCCAGGGAGGAATATGAAAGTGTTCCATAATTTCTCAGGCTCTTCTGAAATCAAACTTGTGCATCCATCAATGGATTTTAATGGCATCCTTCTGTACAGCCTTTGTTGTGCTTTTGCCAGTCCTTGATGCTTAAGGCCTGCCGTTACTACAGACCTGACAGTTTAGGCCCTCACGGTGTTACCACTTTTCCTATTTCTGTTACTCTTCCTTCTGTAGAGATCCCATCCTTCCACTATTTTTGTGCACTTTTGCCTTAAACCACTTCACCAGGCTCTGAATGTGACACAAATTCTCACCTGCTCTGGTACTGGTGAGATCTAACACAAGGATATCATAGAAGTTAAAGAGCAAGCTTCCAATTAAGGGCAGAATCAATCAGAAAAAAAAATCACATCAGAGGCACAGCAATGTTACAGGTGCTGGCAGGCAAGCTCACTTGGACCTTGCTGAAATGCTATGGAAAATAACATTTTCAAATGGTATTTAGTACTTCAAGATAATATTGTTTATTATGAAGTTCAGGTCAGTTTACTGACACCATTGACTCTCTACCATGAGTCAGTGATGTTTAGAAAAATATCTCTATCTGTAGTAATATACATTCAAATGTGAGAGAAAATGTAATGCCTTGTTTCAAACATTATTTTAATAAAATAATAAAAATCAGGAAAAATTGTGTTCATGGAGGTGGCTACTTTTTCAGGATGACAAGCTTGTGCATTGTTTTAAGACATTATGACATAAAATCATAGAAGTGTAGAATCCTAGAATCAGTAAGGTTGGAAGAGACCTCAAAGATCATCAAGTCCAACCGGTCACCCAAGACCTCATGACTACTAAACCATGTCTTCAAGTGCCACGTCCAGTTCCCTCTTGAACACCTCCAGGGATGGTGACTCCACCACCTCCCTGGGCAGCCCATTCCAACTGCTAGCAACTCCCTCTGTGAAGAACTTTCTCCTCACCTTAAACCTAAACTTAGAATCATAGAATCATAGAATCATAGAATCAGTCAGGGTTGGAAGGGACCACAAGGATCACCTAGTTCCAACCCCCCTGCCATGGGCAGGGACACTTCACACTAGATCAGGCTGGCCAGAGCCTCGTCCAGCCTGGTCTTAAACACCTCCAGGGACGGGGCCTCAACCACCTCCCTGGATAACCCATTCCATGGCTTCACCACTCTCATGGTGAAGAACTTCTTCCTCACATCTAGCCTGAATCTCCCTATCTCCAGCTTCATTCCGTTCCCCCTAGTCCTATCACTACCTGAGATCCTGAGAAGTCCCTCCCCAGCCTTCCTGTAGGCCCCCTTCAGATACTGGAAAGCCACAATGAGGTCACCTCAGAGCCTTCTCTTCTCCAGACTGAACAGCCCCAACTCCTTCAGTCTGTCCTCATAGGAGAGGTGCTCCAGCCCTCTGATCATCCTCGTGGCCCTTCTCTGGACACGCTCCAGCATGTCCACATCCCTCCTGTAATAGTGACTCCAGAACTGGACGCAGTACTCCAGGTGCATTCCCCTGGTGCAGCTTGAGACTGTGTCCTCTTGTTCTGGTGCTGGTTGCTGTAGAGAAGAGGCCAACAGCCTCCTGGCTACAACCACCCTTCAGGTAGTTGTAGACAGCAATAAGGTCTCCCTTGAGCCTCCTCTTCTCCAGGCTAAACAATCCCAGCTCCCTCAGCCTCTCCTCACAGGGCTTGTGCTCGAGGACTCTCACCAGCCTCATTGCCCTTCTCTGGACACATTCAAGTGTCTTAATGTCCTTAAACTGAGGGGCCCAGAACTGGACACAGTACTCAAGGTGTGGCCTAACCAGTGCTGAGTACAGGGGCAGAATGACTTCCCTGCTCCTGCTGGCCACACTATTCTTGATGCAGATGCCATTGGCCTTCTTGGCCACCTGGGCACACTACTGGCTTATGTTCAGCTGGCTGTCAATCAGTACCGCCAGGTCCCTTTCCGCCTGGCTGCTCTCCAGTCACTCCGACCCCAGCCTGTAGCTCTGCATGGGATTGTTGTGGCCAAGTACAGCACCCAGTACTTGGAATTGTTGAATGTCATCATGTTGGACTCTGCCCATCTGTCCAACCAGTCAAGGTCCCTCTGGAGAGCCCTTCTATCTTCTAACTGATCAACATCTGCTCCCAACTTGGTGTTGTCTGCAAATTTGCTGATGACTGACTCTATCCCCTCATCCATATCATCAATAAAGATATTGAACAGGATGACATGTACAAAGGAATTGTGACTGTTCTCAGTTCATGTGTTTAAAAATTCATAAACTAGAATTTATTTCTCTTTGCTTGCCAACAGTCACACTACATATGTATTTTATACCTTGCAATAGAAATGGAAAATAAAACATGGAAACTTACATTTATCAGCAAACTCACTAGAAAGGAATTGGCTAGCTCAATTACATATCAAGGTGAGAAGCAATTTCCACATTTTAAGCATGATTCTCTGATTGCATCACCTAACTGCACACCAGTAGGTATGTCATTATTGGCATTTAATTACCTTCTTTCTAGTAGAATTGCAAGCACAAAACTCTTCAGTGAAATTTGGTTCCAAAGGTTTTTATGGAGCATTTATTCTAGTCTGGCTATTGAAGTATGTGGATTTCTGGATTTAGTGTCATCAAATTCATCAGCAGATTTATTTATTTATTTATTTATTTTAAACCATGATGTTTGAACAAGCTAGTCAACTGACAGTCCTACACTGTCAATAAGAGTGTAGTCAAACCTTGAATGTTCTTAGCCCTCTTGTACAAGAGAGGAATTTTGAATTCATTTTGCAGTCAGTAGTAAATTCATAACATCATTTTCTACTGCTCAGGCTCAAAATGCTTTTGTGAAAGAAATGTTATCTGAAGTGAAGCAAATGCATGATTTCCTTCAGATTTCTCCTGGCTAAGAAGTTTAAAAGAGTTTGAGGTTATTCCTTTGAAATAGTATTCTAAGTGTGTTAACTATTTATACATGTCCTAGATTTCTCTAGCAGTGTTCCTGGTACAGAAATATATGGGAATTAAGAGAGCCAAATGTTCATTAATCAAGGAAATCTGATGAAACTCTTTGTCTTTCAAATCAAAAGATGGAAATGTGAGCTCTAGAAAGTAAACTTCAGAAAACGAAAGGCTATACAAAATGAACAGTGGGGAAAGATTTTGTCATAAGCTTAATGTTGTATTTGAAAGCAGCCTGGTCATACAAAGTGTGATGGATTACTAGACACAGCCTCTGCTTTAATGCCTTACTGTTTGATACTTGTGATCAGTGGCCAGTGCTGAGAAACTAAAGACCTTTTTGATTGCATAAGAGGAGTCTATACTTATATTATACTTTGTAGGGATGCATAAGAAGCCTTTTTGCTATTTTTTTTAAATTAGACTTCTGAATTTATTTGTGTTTGCGTTCAGGCTCCAGAGAATTGCACAAATTTTTTGTTGCTTCATTCAGGTGCTGTGTGATTCTTGCGACATGAAAACATGGCACAGCTTATAGCAGCTTTCCTGCCTTTGAAAATGTGGTGAGCCATGCTCAGCAGACAATACTTGGTTAAATATTTTAAATACAATTAAATACATAAATACATCAAGGGTGATTTTTCATAAAGGCAAAGACAGATATTCTCTGCCTAACAAGCCTGCCCTACCGGCTTGTTAGTCCGGCTATACCGGCTATATTAGTCCAAGTTGTGGCTTCCTTTATTTTCTTTGAGCTCCCCAACTGAAGAGGGGTTTGTACCAAGACCCTCTGTTGACCTGGAGCCCTATTAGAGGACTAAGGAAAATAATTGGATCAAAGACATAGCCAAGAAGAATTAAGACATCAGCTTGTGAGCCCATTAAAATGTCAGGCATTATCTCACCCAAGTGATAAGAGAAGGCTGAAATGCAACCTTTAATCTGTTAATCATTAATTTCAGAAAATGAGTCAACAGTTGCTTCTCCAGCATGTCTGCTTGGAAACATAACTAGGCAAACCATTTTGGTGGAGTACATGTTTCCCCTATGAGGTAGCTGCCTATTAACTTAGCTGGTGATCACATTACCTTCTAATTCCTTCAGTCAGCAATATAAACACCAGTTCATCATTGCTCACTCAGGGTTACCCATCACACCCATCTAGGCAATAAAGCAGCTGAGTGTGTCCCTTTTGTCCTGAACCAATTTGCTATAGAAAGAATGGTTTCTGAGAGGCATGTTTGCTTCAACAGGAGGGATGGATATTAATCATTGCATGTAATTTTTGAAAGACCAGAAGACTTGTGATAGCTGGGAGTTTAACAGCATGAAGAAAATGTGTTTGTAGCTCTGTAAAAACCACACTGTGCATTTGTATTTCAAGCCCAGGTTTTATTTCTAAAATCCATTGCAATCTAAATTTTGAATCAGCATTCAAGCCTAGCAGTTCTGCTGTGTCCTCATACACCCCAAGACACTTCCTCTTCCTTTCCTTTAAGGCTTCTGTTCCTACATTGTTTCAGTTTATACCAGAAGAGGAAACAAACAAACAAAAAGTATCTTTACCACTATAATTAGTAATTTGCCTTAGCAAATCTGGAATATATGCCCAGGGTGAGCAGCTGGAACTATCTGTGGGCAATGAAAATCAATGTACTGTAGTGCTTGGTGACACAGGATTTAAACAGTACTCTCCAATGCGGTGGAGCTTCAATAAAATCCAATCATCCCTAGCAGACTCTGGAAACTCAGGATCCTGAATGCAAAAGAATAGAATAGAATAGAATAGAATAGAATAGAATAGAATAGAATAGAATAGAATAGAATAGAATAGAATAGAATAGAATAAAAACCAGGTTGGAAGAGACCTTCGAGATCATTGCATCCAACCTATTATCCAAACCCACCTAATCAACTAAACCATGGCACCAAGCACCCCATCAAGTCTCCTCCTGAACACCTCCAATAACGGTGACTCCACCACCTGCCTGGGCAGCCCATTCCAATGGGCAGTCACTCTATCTGTGTAGAATTTCTTCCTAAACTCCAGTCTAAACCTTCCCTGGTGCAGCCTGAGACTGTGTCCTCTTGTTCTAGTGCTGGCTGCCTGGGAGAAGAGACCAACATCCACCTGTGTACAACCTCCCTTCAGGTAGTTGTAGAGAGCAATAAGGTTGCCCCTGCATCCCCTCTTCTCCAGGCTAAGCAACCCCAGCTCCCTCAGCCTCTCTTCATAGGGCTTGTGTTCCAAACCCCTCACCAACTTCGTTGCCCTTCTCTGGACACGTTCCAGCAAGTCAACATCCTTCCTAAACTGAGAGGCCCAGAACTGGACACAGTACTCAGGGTGTGGCCTAACCAGTGCAGCATACAGGGGAGAATGCCCTCCCTGCTCCTGATGGCCACACTGCTCCTGATGCAGGCCAGGATAAGAGACAGGACAAGGGCAGGTGTTAGTGTGTGTGTGTATGAGTGTCACACAAAACTTCCAAAGTCTTGACAGTATTTACCACTATGTCAATACTGCAAAAATTATACTTGTTGAGATTGTTGGTTTGTGTTGTGACAAGATTTCACACTAAAATCTGTTCAGAGATTGACATACTATTCTAAGACAAATATACCAGCCAATATTTTTCAAGTAACAGTCTAATTTCAGACAATGTATTTGTTGTACTCTTTAATTGTTAAGGCACATTATGGTTCAAATGGAACAAAGAGGTTGAAACAGTTTTGCCTACTATTATTATAATAATCCTGCTGTGTTGTGAATGCTTTTTGGGCATGTTTCTAAAGTTGAATTTTTAATTCTATCCATGTGTTGTTGTACAAAGAGAAAAACATTTATTGAGGAATAAATAAATAAATAACCCATAAAAATACACTATAGATACAAATTCCAGCAAAAAAATGATCTGTGGAAAAGCTGTGTTCAAAGGTGATTTGCTGCATGCACATATTAAATTCAATAAATCACCGACCTTTCTTACATCTGCATGTAGTTTCTCAATGAAATACATTAAATTATTCCCATTCTCTTGCTGTGGAAGGTTATAGAAACTGCCAGTGTCTTGACCTCCACCCCAAAGCAACCACCTTTTTTGGAAAACAGAATTAATTTCTGCAGGTGAATAATTCTGCTGAATGCTTGTGAACTCTTGTCTTGGGCAAGTAATTGAAAGTGGGAATGTGGTCAGGAAAAAAAGAGAGACTAACTTCTCAAAAACTTTGTTCATTTCATCTGGTGGTGATGAAACACTATATGCTCAAGATTTTCTCAACCACCTTTCTGCAGTGGAGCCTACACAATAAAGGATCACTGTTTGCAGTCTATAAAACCTCTGAAATAGAGAATTTAGAAATCTCTCCCTTCATCCCATAACACAGGAGAGTTCTTGAGGTTTTGAGAATAGTATACTTTGACCTTCATTCTTGCAGTGTTTTCTGGATCAAACAAGTCTGGTCACACCTCGTATGCTGGATCTCTAAAGATGAAGGATCTAAGGCGTTCAAAAGTGCTCTGAACCTATCATTTCCAAACACAGTCCACATCTCTCAGCAGTTCCTTGGTTGTTTTCACTTCTCTAGCCATTTGCCACAATCCTTGAGAGACTTTCTTTCTTTGAACAAGGACTGATTACATCTTTCTAAAAGAGTTGTGAACATTAGTCTGATAAATTAGACTTTTTTTTTTTATTATAATGTAATTATTTAATTTTGTAGGTTTTAAGATTTGGATAATCAGTGATAATCATTGTCTGCTAAGATTTATTCATCACTGGACTTATCATGAGATGTAATGATGAAGAAAGCGTAACAGCATTCTGCTAATCCATTCAGCAGGCTGTATAAAAGCTTGCCCTGTTTGCTCCCCTTTCACAGAATCATAGAATCACAGTACATTAGAAGTTGGAAGGGACCTCAAGAGATCATTGAGTCCAACTCCCCTGCCAAAAGTGGGATCATCTAGGGTAGTCTGCACAGGAATGCATCCAAGTGAGTTTTGAAAGTCTACAGAGAAGGAGACTCCACAACCTCTCTGGGGAGCCTGTTCCAGGGCTCTGTCACCCTCACTGTAAAGAAGTTTCTCCTCATGTTGAGGTGAAATCTTCTATGTTCAAGTTTGTATCCATTGTTCCTTGTCTTATCACTGTGCACCACCAAAAAGTACTTGGCCCTTTCCACTTGACACCCACCCCTCAGATATGTATAGACATTGATTGGATCCCCTCTCTTCTAATATAGGTGCAAAAGTCAAATGTAGCATCTGCCTGTTTTCTATGTACAAGTCTCTGCCCAGAGAAGCGACATTGGATCTTGTAGGAATCCCATGTAAGATGAATTGAATATAGCTATTTCCATAATAAGACACAATAGAATTAAAAAGCAAGCCACAAGCAGTCCTTTTGCAGTTCCCATACCTTACAATCCTCAGGGATAGGAAGAGTGTCAGAGGAGAAAATACATGGAAAAACAAATGCATAAATTCAAACACAAATATTATTTTAGTTGAATAATATTTTTGTTTATTTTTTAGGATGTCTTTTCTTATTTGTTTGTAGCTGAAGACCCATACTAAAGCCTTGCTTTCAGCATATCCATAATGTGAATAGAGTTGTAAGATTTATTTTATTCCTGTTCCTCCAGTCCTTCAAGCAGACCACAAAGTCAAAGCTGAATTATACTTCCTTACTATCTTCTTCCTTGCTCCCACAACCCTGAAGAAGGCAGGATCACAACTCTGCTTTTCCTGATTTAGACATAATCTAATCTGACAAGATAGATACACTCAGTAACCAGGGGTAGCGACAGCACCATCATTTCTCTGTATGATCTCTGATCCTATTTTACCTCTCTTACCTGTTATCTCTGTTGGGCAAGGCAGCTCTGCAGAGTCCTATTGTGTGTTGGACTTTATTTGTGCAACAAAATGATACTCTTAGAAAGAGAAAACTTTCATTTTTCATAGTTTGAGAAAGTGACTGTGGTCATATTCAAGCAGTATCAGTTATGGACATTGGTAGGTCAGTACTCATCATAGCAAACTTAGATTTGATGTCAAAATGTCTCCTCGCTGTGAGATGCAATTTGTTTCCTGTCTCTCAGTAGTCTTGAGTTTCTGTATTAAAAAATCAGACATCAGGTACAGTTGCCATTATGTCTTAGTGAATCCTGGGCTATCTTTAGTGGCACTTCTGGTTTAATATTTTGCCATTATGCGTAATGTACTTTAGAGATGTTAATCCTAAATCAGATTGAATAACGAGATGTATGGCTAGGGAAAAGAAAGAACTCAAAACCGCCATGGTAGTTACACATCTTTGTTTTTTCTATATGAATAAAACATAGTGAAACTGTTAAGCATTCAAAACACTTTAGCATTCAAAATACAGAAAACATGCAGGTAGGGAAAGTTAACTAGGGGAGAAGGGTGTCTCGATCCGGAGAGGGAAAGAGATTGAGGTTTTTAATGAATATTCCCGTGTTGTGAAATTAGAGGCACAAACGAGGCCAAAATATCAACAGCTAGACTATTTATTACATAAATAAGGTGGAGAGAGAGAGAAAATAAAGAGAGAAGAGAGAAGAGGGAGATTAAAGGAAAGGAATTATATTACCACACCCCTCACCCCCAAGACAGTTTTGAGTCTGTGGAGGAAAGGTGCTGCAGGAGATGTTGGGTCTGTAGAGAAACGGTGCTGCAGGAGATGTTGGGTCTGTAGAGAAACGGTGCTAAGGCTTTGGCTGTAGAAGGGATGAGGTCCTCTGGGCAGCTTCTTCAGCTCCATGAGTTGCAGCAGCCGGAACTTAGGGCACGGAGAGTCCAAGATCCATTGTGTTGGCCCCGGGATGTTTCCAGCGTGTGCTGCCGTCAGCTTTCTTCTGCATCTTGCTTCTCCAATTTTCTCCTCCTAAAAGCCAGTAGCTGCTCCAGTCTTTTATACAGTTTTTTAGCCCTTAGGCAAGTGTCCAGGTGTTGTTCCCCAGGATATCGTTCTGGGAAATCATCTTTAGGTCCAGGTATCGTTCCCCAGGAAATCTTTCTGTGTACTCAGGTGAGTTTGGGCAGCCACTGGATGGAGGGGGAAGGCCTCCACCTCCTCCTGCTCCATCTAGCTACCGACACACTCTTTTCACATCAGGAACCATTGTCCTTTCCTGGGGTATCTGATGGCTGGAAATGATCTTGTCCTGAAGGTGTGAATGCTGGGCCCTTGGGCCATTGTTGTAGGCCAGCTGCAGTCAAGAGCAGTGTTATCTTTGCACCTTCCAAGAGTCCTTCCAGTGGCTCTGCCCAAAGCACATCAGCTATTGTCTGGACAAACAGCAAGTGATTTTATCTTTGTTGAGTCACCAGGAGACACAAGCTTTAGTCTCTCACAAAGGGGAAAAAAAGAGATGCCCTTTGTTCAATATAACACTGTCCTTCTAAGCAAGAACAATGTGACAGTGACCATAAACACTTTAGTTGCTCCACAAGTACATTTTCCAGTGATGATCTGCATCCATACCCTTGTAAGAATACAACTGTATATTGTTATCTCTTGGGCAGGCATAGTTTTGTTTCAGGTAGGTGTGTTGCTATAGTTACCCTTCGCAATTAATGAAATTTTCTGAAGCTGGGCATTCTTACCCATTCAAGCTGCAAGTGAAACAAAACCTTGTTTCTGCCTCTAGCCCTTTGTTCCCTCCCCCATCCCCAAAGAAAACTACCCTATTTTGTTCTCTATTGCATTCATTGTCATGTGAGATGACATATGATTGTAGCTCATAGAGTCCCTTTCCAGACAGAAAAGTAGATAAGAAACTATGCACAACGAAGCCATTATTATTCTTCAGATATGTATAACAATCATAAAACTCACAACAATAAACCTAAATTTGCTTTGACTCTTAATTGTTTTGCTCTCAGCCTCCAGCTCTCCAGTTGTTTAAGGGCTCCAGACTACTGGAAGGATCCAAAGGGCCAAAGTTTCAGCAATGGCATTTTTCCTTATATGGCCTATCTGGGCAGAGTGGGGGTAGGATGTTTCCAAACACCCTGAAGTGGGAAAGCAGTAACTGTGCTTAGTAGCGCTGTCAATGATAAAATCTCTTTGGCAGGATGACAGCAGAGATTAGCATAGGCACTCTGTCCTGTGGCCGTCTGGGTATTAAACTTCACCTCCATAAAGCAAGCATCTCAGCTGAAACTGCAAAGTCCTTGTTCTTCATTCACTAGATGCTGAAAAGTCTTCTCACTGTTAAACGTTTTGCTGCCAAACTTCTGCAATTCCTTTGGGCAATACCAGGCAAAAGAGAGGATCTAAGTCAGGATTTCATGCACTCTTTCACAACACTTAGCAGCCTTCAGGCATGTGCATCCACAGGTTGTACATGGGCACTAACAATGCAACAAGGTGGTTGCCAAGGTTACCACAACTTGTCACAAAACCAGAAAACAAAAGTGAAGGGGCCATGCTGCCCAGCACAATTCTGTCAAGTGCTTTGCCTCACATGCTGCCTTAAGCTGGGAAAAGGCACAACTTTAGCAGGCATGCAAGAAACAGAGCTGCATTGTAGGCTATCGTTAGTGTAAAAGTGAGATCGCAGCTATTGGATACCAGAATGAAACTATCTGGGCTAGAAAAACCATGCTTAAAAGAAAAAAGTTCCTAAAATACAGACATGAAGTCCAGAAATCCATAACTGGAAAAGTTAACATTGCAATATCCTTTCTTTTTCTTTTATTTTTATGTTCCTTGCTTTGCTTTTCTTAAAAAGTGTTAGAATTCTATCTTTATTTTGTAAACAATAATTGCTGTACCTTGGTTGAAGTACAAAGTTAAAATGGATGTACTCTAGAAGGCAGTCAAACAGATAATAAGCCTTCATAAAAAGAAGGCTCTTTCTTTATCCATCATTGCCACCACATCACATAAGAGTAGGGAAAGGACCTCTTAATTCTCTCAAGGCAACAACCCCTTGATACTAACTTCAGAAATTTAGGTATAAAGTGTCAAAGAAATTGTCCCCTAGTAGCAGTTAGTAAAATCTCCAGTTGAATCCAAATTGCTGAATCACCAGTTACCTCTGTAAAGCAGCAGATTAGGTCAGTAAATACAACTGTCTCCACTGACTTCAAGGGGACTACTACGACTAGCTTGAAGGCTTACAGAGCAGACATCTAAACCTGGGTGACACATATCCCACACTAAGACTTTAAAAGATGAGTAAAATCTAGTTCATAAGGTAATTTTGTATCTGCCAGACCATCATATCATACTTATTTTTTAGCTTACAGAAAAATATAGGGTTTATTTTGTGCATAATTTTTTGTCCCAGGTGGGAGTTCAATTTTTCTGGTTTTTTGTTTGTTTGTTTTTTGAGAACTTGGAGGAGACAAGGGTAAGAATGGGTAAATGGCTTTCTGTTTCCTTTATGTGTCTTGCCTTCTTTAGAAATCTTGGGCCTCTTCTTTCTCCCTGTGCTATCCCAACCTGATAATACTGATTTATTTTTTCAGCTGTTTCTGGAACAGATGTAAACACTGTGTAACCTAAGGGAAATATGCCATTCACTTTCTACAGATGTCTGCTTAACTGACAGGAAAAAAAGGACAGCAGTATCTGACTTTTTACTAAAATTAATGAAATCCAAGAGTGACACTGAAAAATCCTTTTATTCCTAAGGCTTCACAAAAGAACTTGCCCTCTCAGTACTGAAGATTGTGCCTAGTATAATATTTTTCTTTATTTTTCTGCAAGCAATAGTTAACGTGATAGATGAATGCATGAAAAAGGAGAGAAAACTATGCTCTCAGGAAGTCTGATGAACAATGTAATAGCTCTGTGCCTGCAGGAAAAGAAAGCCTATGAAGTCCCTTTTCTATTGTAGGTGTATTTACTTGCAGCAGATTCAGTGGCTTTATTTCTTCTTTGTTTATCTTTCTGAACTTGGGAATTTTTGAAGCTGGGAATGTGACTGAGAGATAGCAGTGCACAAAATACAGAGGTATGCAAAACTTCCTGCATTTGAAGCTCCCCAGAGGTCTTTGTCAGAGACCTCTATCTGGGAAAAAAGTAACATAAAGATCATGTCTGTACTACCTTGAAGGTCAAACTGGTCATGCACTGGTAGATTTTCCAAGGGGGCTGATATATGTCTTCCCTGCATGATAATATGTGAGACAGCCACCTGAGATGGTGCAGCAAAGGTATCGCTGAAGGCTCAGGCTTTGTCTGTAAACAGCTGTGCAGCACTGTTGTAGGTATTAATTCTTTGGAGTAAGTTCACACATGCCCAATATAGTTCAGCAGTATGTCACACACCTTGAACCTAAAGACTTTCCATAGGAAGCAGTTGCTTATTTCCAAAGCAAATATAATGCACTCTTTGTACTACGTTACATTCCATTTTACTATAGCTACAGGAGCAGATCTGTTAAAAAGCTACTTCTCCTTGACAGATGTATCTTGATGTAGCACACTGGGATTAAATGAATAATTAGAAATATATCAAAGAGTAAAAACTTACCACGGTATTGGTGGGAATAGTAGGTTCAAAGGCCACATCTTTGCTATTAAATTAATCAGATCCAAGGGACATCTTCACACATTGGCCTGCTGGTGTTTCTAAGTGGTTGGATTGGTCCCTGGTGTGGATTTAGCTTATCAGATCACACCAACTCAGATGTATCAGGGAGTCAGAACATGTCAGGAGCCATTCCCTAGAGACATGTTCAAGGAAGCTATCCAGTTTTTGAGAGTAAGTTCAATATCATGAAACTGCCTCATCTTGGTGACAGAGTTGTGCCTCAGGCACATCTATTTAGCAACATAGACATAGTCTATGTGTGTGCATAAAATGTGCTTGGTTTTTATTGTTCCTTGCAGTGGTTTAATGTGGCAATGCCTCTTCCAGATGGTAGATACAATGTTGATCAGTGCTCTTGACCAATCCTAGTTAGGAGAAGAGGAACTTCTGGTATAAATCAGTTCTGCCAGTGCTTGACAGGGAGCTTGCCCAGGAAGAGAAACAGAAAGGTTGGAGACATCATTATGATGCTTTTGCTTTGGAATTATAATGGTGGCAAATTATCAAATTTATATCTTGTCATAACTGCAGCACAGGGTGGTTGAAAGAAGAGTACCAAAACATACCTATACATGGCATTTTTTTGCTGGTTTCTTTGTAGACAGCAGAGAGGGAACTGCTCTTTTGCTCAGCACAAGAGAACTACCTTTTTTTAGTTTTAATGTTAAATGAAATGTTAAAAATAAAGGCAGATGGATTCTGCCAACCAGAAAGTTGTCCTCAAATAAGGCACCTTTGCTTTGTTTTTTGTTTTGAAAGCTATGTATGTGATTATTTTGCTCAGCTGCTTTCTGATCATATTGCTTATGTGCACATTTAACTGATCATGTTAAATTTTAGTTGATCTCAGCCACATCTGAGTTTGTGGATTATTACAAAAGAGTGCAATATAAACTAAGGGATTGGCACAGAATTTGATGAAGCTTTCTGCAGAGAGCTTGGATGGAACTTTGACTAATAGCAGGAGCTATTGCACTGCCTTCACCCTCTGAACACTGTTATTAACACCCATGCAAGGATATATGTATTATATTGTAGATAGACAAGACAGATAATGAACTTGAGAGAAGGACAGCGGTCACTGAAGAGACATTCACATTTTTTCTCTAAATAAGTAATCATGGACTTAAAAATTCTTGCTGGAAAACTACAGTAATTCTCTGGAAAACAAAGACCACCTGTGGCCATTGAAAGATACACCTAAGTGTGAATTTGCTGATTCACCCTCTTGTGATATACTGGTGTATGCAGGAATTTGTCTTCTGCTGTGTTTCTAATTCGCTACTTTAGATGCTTGATTCTATATTTTTTAGATTCTTTGTGGGAATGATAAATTAACAATTATAAACCCAATGCAGTTCTAAAACTCACAGGGGAAAATAAATAATAAAAATGCCTTTTAGTAAGTAGTGCTGTTTTAAGAAACCCAGTGCTAAAACCTATTCCATTTTGCATATACTATTTGAATATGCAACACACATCTTCAAACAAAAACTCAAAATTATGATGAAGTTTGATAAATACAGAGATAAAAAGATACAAGACATTGTCCACTGTTCCAGCCTTGGTATTCTAACTAGGTTTTTCATGGACCATTTGTAGATCTATGTAAATTGACTCCTGAATTTAAGGATTGTGATATATGCTGACTGGTGCATGTCTACATCTTATTTAAGCAGCATTGAAAGGCTGATTCTGAAACAAACCATGAATTAGCCCTGTCATTTATCAATTTATTGCCTCTCACAGCACACCTTTTAACTCAGTGAATAGTCACCTGTTTTCATTCATTAAGCATGCAAGACAATCTAATGTTGGTAGTTCTAAATGTTAGTCTAAATGTTAGCTTTAGGACTATTTCAGTCATGCCACCTTCTAACACTACAGAAAAAGGAGTAAAAAATCCTTTTTAAATGGGGTACCAATTTTTATTCCTTTGCACAGAATAACTGATTTAAGAGGAGAAAAGTGTGGGGAAAAAAATTAAAGGAATATAATAAAAATCTGGGTGTCAGGGTTAAGCAGTTTGCACCTGGGATTGCTTCAGGAATGTGTGATCTACATATGTGTGTTATAAAAGAAGAAGCTATATTTACTGGAATAATTACAGGAGTGTATGGCCCGTCCAAAGCCCAAGAGCTACCAACCAATCATGTGATAAGTCTCACACAGTGAGGAAAGAGGCCACCAACTCTTGAAAAACTAAGGTCTTTTCACTACATAAGCATTTAAAGACAATTTTCAAGTGATAGACAACAAGGCTGAAGTGTTTTTGAAAGTGCCTACAAATGTTTATTCATGGCCGCTGTGCCTCCACAGCTATGCATGGAAAGCAGCTTATACATATGCAAATAGCACTGAACTCTGCATTTGTATGGGAAATTACCTGACTGGCATTTCAAATCACCGTGTCTCGTGCAGTTATGCGAGTTGTTCAATCGTCTCTATCTGAAAATGTAGCCTTAAAGCACAATTTTGTAAAAATAAGAGGATCTCTTAGTGTCCTCTGTCAAACTATGCTTTCTTTCTAAGATTCTTTTGCAATACCCCATATGCTACTTGATTGAGATAATCCCTGTAGAGAAGTAATTGTGTTACAATTGCAAGGCATATATTTCTTTTGACGTAGGAACCCTTTACAATGAAAGACATTAAACATGAATGACAGTGTAATCCAGCCTTGCTAGCAATAAATTATTCATTTTTTTTTCCTGAGTACCTTGATTCTAACAATTGAAGAACTTTCCTTCTTCCTGCAGATATCTCTGCAGTTTCCCATCCTTTTTGGAACAGTTTCTTGGTCTTAATCTTATATTAAGAAAGACAGACATTTTTTTTCAACATAATGTAAAATTATCTTGCCAGTTTGTCTTTATGCTCTCAGTTTATGACATGCAGAGATTAGAGAATATTACATCTGGAGTGGGGTTCATCTCAATGTCACATGTCTAAGCTTAGGTGCCTATACTCAGTGGACAATTTTGCGTCTATGAAACTGCCCACACTCCGTTCTCTAGGGCCATTTGAGACACCATGAGGTATCAATGACGTAACATGCTGCTGATAAATACAGCAAAAGACAAGTGGGAGCAAAAGACCTTGGAAACAGCTGGAGTCCAGGAAGAATACCCTATCTTTGATACCTACCTGCAGGCAACTGAATTGAATTTATCTACAATGAAGTCAATGAAATCTGTGAAGGGACTTAGCTGACTGAAGCTGGTGTCTGGTTTCTGTGAATGAGTAGTCATTTTTCTATATGCCATGGCTATATTGGCTGTATCTTCAGCGATTGTAATGGACACTTAAGCCTCCTCTCAACACCTCTAGGCAAGGAAAAGTATTTTTTTTCCTCAGATAGCTGAAATCCACCCACAATACACTGGCAAAATATCTCCAAACTGAAGCTGTTGGGTAAGATATGCATGCAAAGAAATACATATTAGTGACCATCCATGGAGATGCTTTACTTTTCTTAACTGTATTGCAGCATTTTGCCTTGTAGCTCAACTAACTTCAGCAGTCACACACACAAAGGATGAAGTGGGAGGACACAGTCCTCACACTGTCCTCACAGAGGACACAGTCTCAAGCTGCACCCGGGGAAGTTTAGGCTCGAGGTGAGGAGAAAGTTCTTCACTGAGAGAGTCGTTGGTCATTGGAATGTGCTGCCCAGGGAGGTGGTTGAGTCACTGTCCCTGGAGGTATTCAGGAGGGGACTGGAGGTGGCACTCGGTGCCATGGTCTAGTCATGAGGTCCGTGGTGACAGGTTGGATTTGATGATCTTTGAGGTCTCTTCCAACCTTGGCGATACTGTGATACTGTGAAGTAATCATTAATTTCCTTGACACTGTGTATGTACATACATACCCACTCTCAGTTTCTCATAGAAATAAGGGGCTACTTCTATTCTTGGTGCTGTTATGTTATATTTGACTAGAACCCAGCTGAAGCCTGACCCAAATGGTATCCATGTCTCAAGTCCTTCATATCCAGCTTTTTCTTCAGAGTCATTGAAAGTCAATTAGAAAGAATCCTCAATCTACTCTTAGAGAGACATTGTCATGGAAGTCTCTCTTTTTGAGCCAAATAGTTCAGAGAATTATTACTGCTACTATTGTTAATACTTTTATATAAAATATTTTTATTCACAGATGTCACAGTACAATAAGAAGTTAGCCAAACTATATCATGGAATGAGTCATGAAAAAAAAAAATTAATTATTTTCACCTCTCTTTCTTCAGTTTATCAGTAGTCTGCAAAGTTGTGTAGCTTCTAAGTTGTTTTGTACTATATTCACACCTAAACACTCATAGCTTTACATTCATTAGTTATGGGAGCTTCAATTACTAAATCTGTGAGTCCAAGAAGACTATGCCTATGATCTTGAAGATCTTCCTCCAGTAACTTAAGCCTTAAAGACTAAACCACAGGCATTGGTGCAGATTTATGTACATGGAGAAATCTTGTGCAGCAGTTGTATGGTTTCCTATAGGCCTTATTCAGGTAGTAGAAGACCACTATAAGGTCTCCCTGGAGTGTTCTCTTCTCCAGGCTGAACAACACAAACTCTCTCAGCCTGTCTTCATAGGAGAGATATTCCAACCCTCAGCTGATGTTTGTGGCACTCCCCTGGATCTGCTTCAGCAGGTCCACGTGCTTCCTGTGTTGAGGACTCCAGAACTGGACAAAGTACTCCAGGTGAGGTCTCACCAGAGCAGAGAAGAGTGGCAGAATCTCTTGATCTGCTGACCCCACTGCTTTTGGTGCAGCCCAGGATATGGTTGGCCTTCTGGGCTGCAAGTGCACATTGCTGTCTCATATCCAGCTTCTCATTCGCCAGTCTCTCTTTGATAATAAGGATTGCCCTGACCCAGGTGCAGGACCTTGCACTTTGCATATTTGAACCTCATGAGGTTCAGCCCACTTCTCCAGCCTGTCAAAGCCTCTCTGGATGGCATCTCATCCCTCATTCACGTCAGCTGCACCACTCAGCTTGAGATCATCAGCAAACTTGATGAGGGTGCACTTAGTCTTGCTGTCTATATCATTGATGAAGATACTGAACAACACCAGTCCCAGTATGGATGCCTGAGGGACACCACTTTTCACCCATCTCCATCTTGACATCTACTCCATTGTAGAAAGCCACTAGATTTTTGAGGTAAGACTGGTCCTTGGTGAAACCACGATGGCTGTCTTGAATCATGTCCCTGTCCTCCATAGCTTCCAGGAGAATCTGTTCCATGACCTTCCTGAGAAGAGAGGTAGAACTGACAGGTCAGTAATTACCAGGGTCTTCTTTTCTATCCTTTTTAAAAATGGGCAAAGTATTTCCCTTCTTCCAGTCATCAGGGACTCCACCTGACTGCCATGACTTTTCAAATATAATGGAACCTTCTGAATGCTTCATTCATGCTGTGTTGTATGAAAGAGATTTCTTGGAAATTGACAGAGGACATTTTGCCTTTTAAGAGTAGCTCCTGACCAAGCTTTTTACTTAGAGGACTGGAGTAGAAAGAACATGTGGAGACTCAAAGACTGGCAAGGCACACCAGGAAGTGTTTAATAAGAGCTTCACTTTAATAGAAAAGAATTAGGGAATAGAGAATCACAGAAGCTGAGGGGAGATAATGTTATCTGAGATGCCAAATAGCAATCAGTAATTGGTGGCAAAATAAAATTGAGTCCAGATCTATGCGAACTAAAAATATTCTCAAGCTTTCCTCACTACCTGCTAATTGGTCATTTATTGTTCACTAGAGATCAACATTAAGCTGCAATGTGGCCATGAGTTAATTCTATCAGCCAAAGTTTCCTCTCAGGAGGTCACAGAAGTGTCATGATTACATCCATCACTACTTCTATACCCCAATGTCAATCCAACTATCTTTAGCTATTCTTGGACTGGTAATTGTTGTTCCTTTTAACGTGCTTCATTTACTTAAGTGAGATGGTATAGTTTAAAGGGTTATTTATTAATCAAGTTGAAGAATGCCATGCAATTTGTCACAATTTTATTAGTTGATAGTGTTCACCTGTACATTATTTATTAATATGTAAGTTACTTCTGGTGTTGGTGTAGCTGAGACTTGCTTGCCAGTGTTCCTGAAAGCCATCTTTTTTTTTGATTTATCATTGGAGTGCTACAAAATTTGTCTCTTCTGAGGCATTTGTATCACAGTATCACAGTATCACTAAGGTTGGAAGAGACCTCAAAGATCATCGAGTCCAACCTGTCACCACAGACCCCATGACTAGACCATGGCACCAAGTGCCACGTCCAATCCCCTCTTGAACACCTCCAGTGACGGCTCCCCGGGCAGCCCATTCCAATGGTGAATGACTCTCTCCATGAAGAACTTTCTCCTCACCTTGAGCCTAAACTTCCCCTCGAGCCTAAACTTCCCCTGGCGCAGCTTGAGACTGTGTCCTCTTGTTCTGGTGCTGGTTGCTAGAGAGAAGAGGCCAACCCCTTCCTGGATACAACCACCCTTCGGGTAGTTGTAGAGAGCAATGAGGTCGCCCCTGAGCCTCCTCTTCTCCAGGCTAAACAACCCCAGCTCCCTCAGCCTCTCCTCATAGGGCTTGTGCTCAAGGCCTCTCACCAGCCTTGTTGCCCTTAGAGACCTCAAAGATCATTGAGTCCAAGATTTGTCTTCTGCCCAGTTTTCTACAGGCTTTTCACATATTATTACAGAATACTTATCACCCTGGGCCATTAAACATTCTTATGGTCTTTTATGTTATCCTGGAATACACTGAAAACTACTTTCTGAAAACTAATGGTGGAAACATTTGCATGGACTTATTTGTACTGTCTATGCATGGGAGAGATTCTTCTGCTAGTTAAACCTAAGATAGGTTCAGTGCTGTTTTGTTACAGCTTGAATGAAGATGCTATCAGGAACTCAGTAAAGCAATTGTTGCAGAAGATAATAATATCACACTTGACACCCTACACATTTCAAATGGAAGAAAGACTTCCAAATATTTTGTAATATTCTATTACCCTGAAGTGTAATGAAGTTGAGTATTTAGGTGAAGAAGGGATAGGCCTTACTCACATAACAGTCCATTATTATTTAAAAAGTTGCTATATTTTAAAAAGAAATCTTCTATGTAAATTCTGAATCAATGTATTTATGTAAGAATTGCATAAATGCCATTGTTTTGTAGTGATGAAAAGTAAGAATTTGCCTTTGTGTTGAAGAGAGATCAGTTAGCACTGTACTGTAACAATGCAGATCAAATTAGTACAATCACAGTGTTTTGTTAAAGTTTTTATTGAAGAAAATACCTTTGGCTGATATGGTTGTTAATCTTCCTGTTATTGCACTTATCTTTGTCACAAGAACAAGACATCTGAATTTGAATGCCAAACATGGGCTATGAAATATCACAGTATAACTAAGATGTGCTGCTTTCACCTTTTCAAAATTCAGTAATTCAGTTGTCTGAGGCTGTGGTTTTCTCTGGTAGCTGCCAATGCTGCAAGAAAAGAGAAGACCAGTCAAAGTTTAGAATAACTAAAAGGTCAGAAGGGTCAATGCATTGCTGTCCTTCACAGGCTGTGTGAGGTTCTGAAAAAAACATGCATGTGACATGAAAGAGAGAAAATAACTGCATGACTCATTGACACATCATGGAACATGACAAAACCAGGAAACAGCACCAGCTTAACTATTTATATTTTACTGTTACCTTGATAATATTGGGATGCTCTAAAGGCTCTAACAGACAAATGGACAGGTAAGTGGTGTTCCTAGTAATCACAAAATTGTGTTGGTTTCTAGTTATGAAAGTGGTTTTTTTTTTTTTCTCTCATTTTCTATTGTTTCTATCAACTTTGACTGCTGCCTTTAGAAATACAGCTTCAGGCTGGAAGCTGTTCAAATGCTATGATAAGGTTTGGGTTAGTATCTACATTTATCATCAGATTTCACAGTGATGTGAAACATTTGAAAGTCATCTTTATTTTCAGTCTAACACCTTTCCTTAAAAGAAACAAGAATAATAATAACAATAATAATGAAAGCAACAATAAAAATAATAATAAATAATTCCTTCCCTCTTCTCCCTCCCTCTCTCTATTTTTTTCCCTCTCTCTCTCTCCCCCTTCTTCTGTTCTGTCCATTTTATTCTGTTGATATCTTGGCCTTGTTTGTGCCTCTAGTTTTATAACATGGGAATATTCAAAAGAACTGAGTCTCTTTCCCTCTCCGGACCGAAACAGAAGAGGAATTCCTTCAGGGTCTTATAGAAATTACAAATAATTGCCCTAAATCATTTTCCCATGGTGGAGCTGTGGCAGTATTATCTTCTCTGTTCTCAGTCTATTACATTTTTAATTCTGAGCTCATGTTCAAGATCTCTTCAAATGGCCAAGGACCTGTTTCCTGACTACATGACAAACGAAGCATCACCATCATAAAACAAGTTGAGCTCATATGATGAGATTTGCTGGGCAAATGCAATGAGCCCTTCATTGTAAAATCTCCTGAAGATTACTTTTCATTAGTTTCTTTTATTTAGCTGCATGAATCTGAGACTGACATTTGTAAGGTGGGAGCTTTTGTGTAAGTAGAGGGATCTTTTGTAAAAGTATCAGTATAGTTGCTTCTCTTCACTCTTGCACACAAAAGTATACAAAAGTGCTTTTGGAGAAAATCTGGTTTTGTTGTGTGAGGCAGAGGCATCACATTGCTGGTCTTATCCTGGGCTTTGGGAGTACTTCTTTGTTGAATTTGAAATTTCATAACTTGTGTGGTGGATCTATGGGACATACTGTTAAATTATTTAGGAGCTTATTGGCTCTTGCATTGAATTTCAACATACACAGGTTATTTTAATGTAGAAAAGAGAGAAGAGAGAAGAGAGAAGAGAGAAGAGAGAAGAGAGAAGAGAGAAGAGAGAAGAGAGAAGAGAGAAGAGAGAAAAGAGAGAAGAGAGAAAAGAGAGAAGAGAGAAAAGAGAGAAGAGAGAAAAGAGAGAAGAGAGAAAAGAGAGAAGAGAAAAGAGAGAAGAAAATTAACCAGGTTGGAAGAGACTTTTCAGATCATAGAGTCCAACCTATCATCCAACACTATCTAATCAACTAAACCATGGCACCAAGCACCCCATCCAGTCTCTTCCTAAACACCTCCAGTGATGGTGACTCCACCACCTCCCTGGGCAGCACATTCCAATGGCCAACCACTCTTTCTATGAAGAACTTCTTCCTAACATCCAACCTAAAACTTCCCTGGTGCAGCTTGAGACTGTGTCCTCTTGTTCTGTAAATTCAAACCTGAAAATCATGATCCTAAAACAGAGCTAGGAAGTCACCTTTCATGCAGCTACAGTACTATGTAGTTAGTAGCCACTGTCTGAGTGAAGCCACTAACTGAGTGAGGTAAGTGAATCATTGCTTTGTTTGATAATGGCAAATTAATATTGTTTTTCCATTTTGGCTGTGCAGGCCAACCTTTCCAAAATAAAAGTTAAGATAATGGCTCCAATGTTACACACACTGGTAGAATGGTGTGGTTCCAGCCCTCATGATATTACTGAGCAACTACATATTGGAGAGACAACTCCTATTTCACAAAAATCACAGAATGGTTTAGGTTGGAAAGATTGTCTGTTCCAAATCCCTGCAATGATCAGGGACATCTTCAGTTAGACCAGGTTGCTCAAAGCCTCATCCAACCTGGTCTTGAAGCCATCCAACCTAGTGATGTTATAGGTTAGCTTCTAAGGACCCAGGAGGGTGTGGATCTCCTGTGGGTCCCACATCACATCTGCCAGTCCCTCATGAAGGGTCTTTTCCCCATGTTGGCCTTGCTTGGAAAGTATTGAAGGTACCTCAACTGCTTTATTGGACATCTTTGTAGGGAACAGGATGATAGATGATAGATAAAAGTTAGTCATAACTTGTGTAGTCTTTATACAATTTTTAAGAAGGTAAATTCCTTTTCCCTCAGTTTGCCAATGGAAGCCACAGAGCAAGACTCAACCTACACCTGCATACTACCCAGGACTACCCAATGGCAAAGTTATTGTGTGGTATCAAAACAGAGAAGGTTGTAAAGATGTGAAAGCTCAACTCTTCTGGAAACTATCTGCAATCTAGCAAAATATTAACCTTTTGTGATTCCATGTGACTGGTAATTATTTTTTCCTTGGTAGAGTGTTTTGTATCAAGATGAAACCTTGGAAATAGTCTATCACAATGGCCTTTGTTTGCTGTAGGTTTCTAGAAGTACAGATAAAAATTAGGTTGGAAGGGACCTCTGGGGATCATTGAGTCCCATATCTTGCTCAAAGGATACCTAAATTAGAATTTAGGTGAGGTTGCTCAGAGCCATTACAAGTTTTAAAAACTGCAGGTGGACATTCCAGATTGATGGAATGATCAGATTTTTCACTCATATAATTCATACTTCAGGTAACTTGCATTCCTTTAAAACTATTGCTCCTTGGAGATAAGTGATCGGTTTAGTCTTACGTTTTTTAATGACACAAAATCAGAGGAACAAGCTATTGAGATCAGAGGTAGAAAAGTCAACAGGTCCTGAGGAAGAAAGTGTGGAAGGTGGCAGGGGCAGGCAGAAAAACAACAAAAAAAAAATATTAAAAATACTGTGGTCCTTTCCCTTAGGTCCCTTCCCATTGATCATTTTCGAGTGAATTTACACAGCATAGTGACTGTGGGAGGTACTGATGCAGGTTTGGAACTGCACCGAAGAAGAACAGAGAGAAGGGGTGGAATGTGCCAGCACAGGGATCAGCTCCCACTGTTGGCACTCAGGGAGAGAAAACGGGTATAGTGACTGCAATGAAGGAGTGGTGTAGTCACCCACAAAGCCTGCCTGTCCAGAGTATGGATCTGGGAACTGTGACTGTGAAGGATATCATCACCAGAATTAGAGGAGTTAACAAGCCTTAATAGGAACCTTTAAAAGGTCACCTTGAAGAAAAAGAATGTTTTTGAAGCTGAGTGAAAGAGCTGGTATGATATTAAAGAAAGGAATCATATGGGAGTGCACAGGGGAAGGAAAAATTATTTCCCATTTAGTTAAGCAGATTCTGGGAGCTGACCCTGACTGAACTTCTGAGTGCTTCCATGTTTGACCATCATTTGATCACTCTGTATAAATAATCCTATTTGAATTTATAAAAGGCAACAAACTCTGAAACTCCATCCTTAACATCCGTCTCCTGCTAAGCATTTTTATTTCCTCCCACATGGTACGTTGGATCAAAAACACTTTGGAAAAGATGAGCAATAATATCTGGGCATGATGATAAAGAAAGAGATGCCTGTTCAGGACTGTGGGTTTTTGTTAAAAAATAGACATATTGGCTACTGTGAGACTCAAGAAGGTTCTAAATGCTCTGCAGAGGCTTTTGAAGAGTGTATAAACATGGAAAAAAAGGCAGTGATTTTGTTTAGTGAGCTAGAAATAATTCAGTGGTACAGATGAATCATGTTACTTTGGCTGTAAGAGGAGCAGAGCGGGGTCGTATGAAAGAAGAATGAAATCAAGTCTTCTGCACTTTTACTGATCTGAAGAAATACTATTTCAAAGCAGGTAGAAAGCAAGTTTATATGCTACTTTTGCCATAGTTTTGTAAGCTCTTAATCCCAGAAAAAAACCCACAGTAGCGTTTGTTTATATATTTGGATATTTTAGAGCTCAGTTAGGCAGTATTCGGTAATTTTATTCTCCTGACAGTAATTTTCACTCCCCAAAGCTGCCAATTCAATATTAGCTCTTACCAGGTTACCTCATTTTAATATTTCAATTGGTACAACTAACATTGTTTTCTGATTTTCTCATTTTTTGTTTTTGTAAAGGCAATGTCTGTTCCCAGTCCTGCCATTTTACAGTGTTTACAGTGCTTAATATATACAGAACTAATGCATTACCATTTCTATAGGAAGTAAAATACAATGTATATGAGATAGTAACAAGATTCTCTGAGATGTGCCTTCTGACTCATGATGGAATAATCTCACATAACTTTATCACTTTAATAGTTGGTTAATTAATTGTGCATTCTCCCTCTAGAGTCACTAGATGAACATAGCCAGTTCAGTAGACCGGTAATCAAAATTAATCTAATCCATTTTTGACACTTGTCCTATGATGACATCATTGTCTTTAGCAGTACCTCTGAGAACAGAGGGATTCAATGTTTCAGCCTTTCAGATATCTAAATTCAGGTGAGGATAATCCCTCCTTAGAGCCTATTTTGACTTTTTATTTTATTTTTCTTCACACTTTCCCATGTTATGCCTTAAATACTACACTTAAAATCATTTCAAGCACAAGAAACAGCGTATCCATGCTAACATGCTTTTTTTGCATGCACAGTCATGATAGTTCAATGTGCCTATGCTCTCCTTTCAAGAGTTATTTAGGTCATACAATAAGCTGCAAGGGAAAGGGGGAGCACCGGATCAGAACTTGTCACTAAATATATTTATCTGAATAAAGAATAAATTTTGACTTGTGCTAACTCCTCAACTCTTGCTTTGCAAGAGCTCATTCTTCATTTCTCTTTACCTTTACACATATTTTTCAATGCTGTTTCAGTCCTCACACTCAGTAGATAGAGCAGAAGAGATGGCAGAGGTAACTATTGCTTTTCTTTCCACTGCCATGGTATTTTTGAGCATCTGTGAACACTCACATGCAACTTTCTCTGCCTGATAGCAGGGTCGGTGTTAGTTTTTGCCAGCTCATCTATCTTGATGTCTTGCTTTTGCACAACAATGGGGGTTTCATACTATTGTCCTTTTTCCTGACCCTTGCTATTCATCATGAAGGTGGAAATAATGGCCCTAATGACTATCCAGTCCCTCCCCGGCTTCCCCCTCGATCCTCAATGTGACTCTTTCATTCTCTTGACCATGCAGACACAAAAATGTCCTAACGGCAAGTAACTGTCCACTCCTAAACTCACTTGATTTTGATTCTCTCCCTTTTCTTCTTCCATCCTTGCCTCGGAGGGGGAAAATTGCAGTGAAAAAAACAGCAACCAAGTCCAGTGACTTTCCATCATTCAGGATGATCTTGAACTAGGAAATTCCCCTCCCCCACCCCTTATTATTCATATCATTTGGATGATTAAATAAAGCAGAAAAGGTTATTTTGTTGGAAAAGAGCCTGCATTAATTGTACAAAAGCTGTCACTCTTCCGTTTTGGCTTAGTTTCCTCTCTGGCTCCTGGTATCTAACTGCAATTCCTCTTTCACTGAATTTCCAGCTTCAGGCACCTCTCCAGTCCCCAAGATCTGTATCTTTTCTGCTATTCAAAAGTGAGCACAACATTACTGAATGTGGAGCCATTCCTCTGGCTGTTAAGCCTTCACAGTTGTTTTGATATTGTCAGCTTGGTGAAAACTGCTTTCTGTTGTTTCCTCTTATGTCTGCCTAGACGGCGGGATGTGCCTTTAGCTGGGGAACTCAGAGGTAGCATACTTCACACAGGTATTTCCTTCATGTGAGAGAAGGGATGATCCTTCTCTAGGGAAATGGATGTCCTTGTCTATAAGTGAAAGACAGTAAGGATTGTTTGGTTGTCCACCACTGTCTCCTAATTTTCCTGCATGACTGTTGTTTTGCAACTGTTCATGCCTGCTCCATCAACTCTGTTGATCAGGGACAGTCTTTTGGTGTACATATTTACTGGTTATGTCCAGAACTCTTTAAAACAAATGCTTTAGTGAATGTAAAGACAGTAAGTGAGAAGCCATTTAATTTTGAGTTATTGCACATTTTTAAAGTGCAAAATACCAAAATGAAAGAGTTTAGATAGTAACATAACACTTTCACTCTCTTAAAGCAGACCAGAACTCATAGAACAGAAGAGCCTGATGTTTCCTAGTTTACCAAAGCTTTGGAAATTACGATTTGGAGGAGGAAAGATCAAAAGAACCTGATGTTTCCTAGTTTACCAAAGCTTTTGAAATGATGATTTGGAGGAGGAAAATGTGATCTGGCTCCTTTGCTCCACTCAAATCATAATGATACCGTTAGAAATTAATAACAAAAAGTATTTTTCAGGGGTATTTTAATAGCAATATAAATACTTCATGAGGTGGATGTCGGCTAGTATTGTCTATTTCATTAGATTATTTGCAATTTAAAGGCACAGGCTATTTAAGAGGGAGGTGGCATAGAAAAATATATATCCTCTTCCATCCCTAAAATTTTTGTACAAGAAGCAGATATATTATACAGCAGAAAAAACAAACAAACAAATAAAAGAAAGGAAAAAAAACCCCAAGCTAAAAAGTTGTGGATTTTTTCAGGGTACTAGTTTTGGTTGCTTTTTCTATTTGCCAGTTTCATGGTGAAGTAGAGCTACATCATTTTGACCATACTGAAAAACATCCCCCTTGATTAGAACAGAAAGATTCATTTCTCTTAGGAAGTGCAAGCTATATGAAAGAACACTACTGCTTCTGGTGTTTCCTGTTGCTTCACAACATAATCTTATTTGATGTATGTAATGATACTTTTGCAAAACATATTGATACATGACATCCTTTTGATATATTGATTTTTGACTATATTAATATTGACATTTATGGGTTAACACTACATATAATGGGATGCAGATAGTGCCTAATTACATCAATGAAGGCAAAGACCCTTCCATAGCTTTCTCAATTGCTTGACATATTGCCTCTGGCCATGGAGTTGTTTGAAGTGCCAAAACACAATCTATAGATGGGTCAATCAAGCATGCTAATATGCTGCATTCCCATACAGAGTAGCTGCACTTAGCCTGAGAGTAATTGGGTTTGATGATGTTGTACTTTGACACATTATAAACTTTCTTACCATCCCCACCCCCGACAGAGAGAAATGTCTGCTTGCCACCTTCGTGGCATCTTCTCTATGTTGGGATTGGACAGAGGGCGTTTGAAGGATTGTTGTGCCCTGTGAGGCACAGAGCGGAGCAGCTCAGTCACACTTCAATCACTTTCCTGTTACTGAAGTGGGGGACAAGGCTTATAGCAAGACAGCAGAGCCTATGTGACCCACAAACCACTTTTTGTTTTGATGGTAGTGGTGAACAGAAACATGGTCTTCAGCTTTTGGTCATTGGAACCACAGCAGATCTGTTCTGAGAATGAAACTAAGCAAATTGTGTTAACTCATGTCTTACTATGGATTTGTGGTTTGTGAGGTAATAGAAAAGGAGGGGAAAAACAAACAAACAAACAAAAATGAAACACCCTCCCAAACTTTTGACAGTGTGAAAAAACAAGTGATGAAAATGTCATTTCTACCTCACACAGAACTTTACATTCTGGAGGTTTAAATATTTGTTGATCGAATAAATACACATTCAAATACAATTCAAAAGAGTCTGTTCACAATATTTTAATCTAGTCTCCAGAGAGCAAGTTAGAGGGAATGAATACAAATTTCAATTACTTCAAAGATGTTATTTAAAAAAAAAAAAATTGAATTATTTCTTTTTCTATATTGGGGACTCGGTTAACTATCAAGCAAACTGAAATTGTGGCCTCATGACTCTTATACTGCATTTTTTCTGTGAACTACATTTATATGATATGAGTACTCAGAAAAATTCAGCATAGCCAAAGATGATCTATTCTAAGTTCTCTTAATTTTGATGTTTGCTTTTAATATTTTAAAACTTATTTTCATTGGAGACTGACAGTCTGAATAAATAAAACTGGCTGCTCAAGGGAGTTTGCTTCCAACTGTCCAATAGTTTGGGTTTGAAATTTTCTCTCTCTGTCCCTCCACCCACCCCCCATTTTCATAGTTTTCCCAGTCTTAGAATTTGAGTTACAACCCAATGTCAGACTTCATTTATTAAGGACATGACAGAGATTAATAAAATGCTGGACAAGCTGCAACTGATAAGAATTTTTAAAGCTTCACTGTAAAATTGAATGAAGTGGAGATAGAAATTGAAGACATGGAGATAACAATTGATGGACAGAGTCTATTCCAACTGAGAATACCAAAAGAGATGGTACAATGCTGTGAAATTGAATTGATCAACTGGAAAATAAGGTTAGGGTAAGAAACATCAGGTGTGAGGGCCAGAGAAGCCAAACTAATCTTTTTTGAGAGGATTATGAGGGTCAGAAAGTGTTTGTGTTCCAGGTTTTTAACGTATGCCATGCATTGCCTCTCATAGCTCTAGTGTCATCAGTTAGACAATGCACTGACTTGGCATTTGTATAGTGTTGACTCTTTCAGCCTCCAGTAGACAAACTGAAGGATAAAATGAGTCTAAGAATCCGAAATTATGAATAGCATAGTTTTAAATAATTTGATATGGTGAAATTACAAATTAGCTGAGGCCTATTGGATGAGCCAGCATTCTGGCAGTGGAGTTCTAGCAGAGCATTTAACACCATTTTATCAGGAAAAGCCTGTATCTGACTCTAAAGAAAGCCAGAATAAGAACAGTTCCTTACCTTACACATTTCTATGATGTGTCAAAGGTTGTTAGAGTTAACTTGCCAAAGCTTTAGGTCCATGTGCTTCTGCTGCCTCCAGACACGCAGAGCATATAGATAAAAACATGAGTTGTATATGAGCTGTGAAAAATGGCTTTGATTCACCCTCTGAAAGGTTTATTTTCAATAATGTAGATTGTCATTGCCTTCCCTCTTAATTCTTAACTGCTATTTCCACTGAGCTCATTTAGCTGAATTTATAAGATGTGATAAATTAATACTACATTTATTATCATAATTATCATGTCTGATTAATCTTGCTTATTCTGGAAAGTCATGTAGGTTTCTTACTGGAGGGCATACACTCAAATTTTAATGTGTGTATAAGGCAGCTGACCTGAAGGCTGGAAATATTTAATCTGGACTAAAGTTGTCCATGGCAAACTAAAGACAGATATGCTGGGATGGTTTCTATATTCAGTGTTGACTGAGGCAGGATGAAGGTAGATGTGTCAAGTCAGAGGGCATGGTGATTGCTAGTGCTGTACCCATCAATCCAACACCACCCAATGAGGTTTTAAATACTACTTTCATGTCTGTCTGAAATGTTGATAATAATTTTTTTGGTTTATGCCCAAGATCATTTAAGCACCCCTGCACTGGCTGAAATTTACTAAGAAAAGAATCCAACAGCACCAAGTTTGAACATGAAAAAAGAACTAAGATACAACTGCTCAGTAGCTATGTGTTCCTGCCCCTCCTTACGAGTGCATTGCTCTCTAACAAGCCTACCTAGACTAGCAAACATAAAACAAAAAAGGATAAATAGCCATACGAAAGAAAAACCAAATAGTAACTGCAAGGAAGTTTTGGTGTGTTTTCTTGATTACTCTGTTGTTATGCAGAGTGAGTTACCTGAACTATGTGGTGGCTTCTGCTCTCTGTGTTTGGAATGTGTTTCACTCCTTTTTGGGTTTTGTTTGTTGCTTGTTGGGGTGGGGGTGGGAGGGTGGTCAGGAGCAGAGGGGAGGAATCTCTCAGAAAACAGAAACAAACTGCTTACCAACTCATTGATATTTATTTTATTTTTATGATAGGAATTGTTCAACAGCACCTATTACTCTGTTTAATTTTAATCGGTTTATTTGCCATTTGCTTGTGAAAATTAGAATTCTTATGCTCAAATGGTTGTCTCAGACATTTGCTAAAGCTACGAAATATGCCAGCACCAATACAGGGAAGATTTTGAAACTGTAATGGCCCAGAGAATGCTTTCTATGTTTTTCCTTCTCCCCATTTTAAAGTGACAGTTTATACATGCTCACTAAATTATTTTAGTGATGGTTTTATCTGTATGTGTTTCCTGTGGTTGCTAAAGATTGAAAATGTCTCCAGGTGATGATCTTACAGCCCAAGAAATTTGGAGTGACTGTGGTAGTAAATATCAAGACCCTCCCTCAGGTAACTCCCTTTTCTTGTTACAAAGTGGCTGTAGCTGCAGATCTCACACATGTAATAACACATACAAAACATAAGTTGTTATCTGGGAAGAAAATTTCCACTAAAGATCCCTAAAACCTTGCTTCTTGTTCTCAGTGGAGAAGAACTGGCTACAGGGATTTTGTACCTCAACTCCAGTTGACAGCTGATGGCAATTGATGTTCCCTAGGGCTCAGTATTGGGTCCTGTTCTCTTTAATATCTTTATCAATGATCTGGATCATCTGGATGAGTGCACCTTCAGTAAATTTGCAGGTGACAACAAGTTGGGAGGAAGTGCTGTTCTGCTTGAAAGTAGGAATGCACTGCAGAGGAATCTAGACAGGCTGGATGGATGGGCTGAGGCAAATTGTATGAGATTCAGCAAGTACCAGGTCCTGCTCTTGGGTCACAACAATCTTATGCCATACTACAGGCTTGAGGCAGAGTGGCTGAAAGATGCCTGGCCAAAAAGGACTTTGGGGTGTCAGCTAGCTGAACATGAGCCAGCAGTGTGGCCAGCTGGCCAAGAAGGCCAAGAGTGTCTTGGCTTGTATCAGGAACAGTGTGGCCAGCAGGAGTAGGGAAGTGATCATGCACCTGTACTCACTACTGGTGAGGCCACACCTCTAATACTGTCTTCATTTTGGGCTCTGAGTCCAGAGTGGGAAAGAGACTCAGTTCTTTTGAATATTCCCATGTTATGAAACTAGAGGCACAAACGAGGACAAAATATCAACAGTAAGGCTAATTATTAACAGAATAAAATGGAAGGAATAGAAGAAGAGAGGGGGAGAGGTTGGAGGGGAATAGAGAGAGAGAGAGGGAAAGAGGGAAAGAGAAGAGGAAAGGAATTTTATTACCACACTCCCACCCCCAAGACGGTTTCAGTCTGTGGAGAAAGGGTGCTGTCACTTTGGCTTGGAGGAGATATCATCCTTGTTGGCTGTGTTGTTCTCCGTTGGAGGAGGGAGGGAGAGATCCCAAAGTCCAAGTCCAAGTCCTTCTCTGAGCAGCCTCTTCAGCTCCCTGAGTTGCAGCAGGTGGAACTCAGGACACGGAGAGAGGGTTCTTCCTGGTCTGCTGCTTCCAGGCTATGTGGTGATATGTCTATCCTTTTCTCTCCTTGTATTTTCTTCTCCATTTTTCTTCTTCAGAGAAAGCATTGCTCAGGTCTTTTTCTTCTCCTGAGCAGGTATTGCTCAGGTGTTTTATACAGTTTTTTAGGTATGTGACCAGGTGGTGGATCCATTGTCCTCCCTTTCTGGGTCAGCCAGTGGGTAGAGATGATCTTGTCTATGCACATTCCAGACAATTATCCAGGGGTGTCTGTTCAATACACATCAGCTACTGTCTGGGCAAGGAGCAAAGGTGATTTTATCTATGTTGATTCACATCAAGAGAGACAAGTTTTAGTCTCTTACAGGGCCTGCTCACTACAAAAATGACATTGAGGTGCTGGAGCAAGTCCAGAGAAGGACACTGAAGCTGATTAAGAATCTCTTCCCAAGTCAGACTGACTGGCCTGTCATTCCCTCAGTCTTTTTTGTTCCCCTTTTTAATTTTTTTTTTTTTTAAATTTTATTTATCTTTTTAAAATTAAGGATTAAGTTTTCTTTTTCTGGTCAGTAAAAACATCACTGAACTATCACAACTTCTCAAATATGGTGGAGATTGGCTTAGCAGTTTCATCTGGAATTTCCTTCAAAGTTCACAGATCTGTATCATCAGGTCTTGTGGACTTGTTCACCTTCAGGTTCCTTAGATGGTCTAGAAAATGATCTTCTGTGATGGGCTATTCTTTATTCTCCCAGTTGCTGCTTTTGCCTTCTGTGACTTAGGTGGTGAATCTGGAGCACTTGCAAATGAAAACCAAGGCAAAAATGTTGTTGGGTACCACATCCTTCTCCATATCCTGGATAATCAAGTCTCCTCTTTCTTTTTTTGGAGAGGCCCCACATTTTCTATACTCTGTTCATAGCATTCAGTATTACACATCTTTCCCTCAACAGCCAAAGAGAAAGTGCTAATAAAAGCAGCAGAACACTGTAGAACAAAAATATAATGTGTTAGATTAGTTCTTGACAGTCCATTTACCTTCAGATGTTTTTGTAGATGGCAGTAGTTTAGCAGAATGCTTTTAACCGAGAGCTGGAATTCTGTGCTGTGAACTGTGATACATTTCTTTTAAATATTTAGTGCTCCATTGGAAAAAAAAAAAAGTTGGTAAGTGTGTTTTAGAAATTGTCGGTTCAAATAATCAGCTCTGCCTCTTTATCATGGAGTGAACTTTTGCAAAAGCAGAAAAATCTGTTGTGCAGCTGCCAGGATGCTGAACATGGCACTTGTGTGGGATGGAGGCCTTCAATGACACTCCTGCACTGTCAGGCTCCTAGCCCCTTAATTCATTGTGATTTGCCACTGTGAGGAATTTCCAGTATTTTCTGAATGAGAAAGCACACAGCATTATAGGGTCATATTTCACCCCTTGTTATATTTGTGTCATCACTTCGCTCAGCTGAGATGGAAACACTATGAGATACATTAGATGTGCCAGGGGTTATGTCAAATCCTTGATTCAAATGCAGTTTTTAATTCAAGAGCCTTTGGCAGTAATGTTGACTTTTCAGAATATTCAGGTCACTAATAGTGACCCTACTAAGATTTCAAGGTTTGGGATCTCCAGTGTGGCACCAGAGCTGGCCCCTGCTCCCATCTTCAAGGGAGGTCATGAGCTGCAAGGAGATACCATGTAAGGGAGAAAATGCACTTTGAGTTTGCTCTTTCTGTGTAGAAAATCCTGGCTGCTGCAGTGTACCTCCTCTGCACATACACTGGGCCTGGGGACTGAGGAGTGTGATTAGATGTTGGTATTCTTTGATAAGTGTAATGGCACTCTGGTGAGACAGTGAATACTGCTGCTCTAAGGCTATGCCTCAGGCCAAACTTCTGTGGTTGCTCCTCAGTCAAAATGCTAAGAGAAAGCCACATGTACTACTCACCACCAGTCACATCAGACTGAGCTATCAGTGTCCCTGTGCCAGTCATCCAGGATATAGTTTCTCTTCCTCTCACAGAAGCCAAAAGTTGTTCTCTTTGGGATTTAATGCATTCGAATGACAAATAAATCATAAATATTAGCTATACATAAGGTTTTCGCTGTTTGGTGCATTTGTTTGGCAGCAGAATATTCATAACATCCCTCTTTTAATATACTTGGGTTAGGAGCTATCATGATCTATCGTTAAAAAGCAAAAGACCTACAGTTAAAAAGCATTGCTTAAGCCATTCCTTATGAAAATAGCAATAAAAATCTTTGTAAGTGATAAAGTCTTTCATGTATGTAGCAGCTTATTGGTTTGATAAGCAGCAAATGAATCTAATTGGACATATTGGAAATACATCTTTCGCCCCTGAAACAGTTAAAAGGTGAAAATTTTGTGCACATTATCTTAGAGAAAGGATCAAAGCAAAGCTATTAGTAAATGGAATGGAGCTTATAAAATTCAGTAGCACTGAGTAACTTGACCTAAATATTTATTGAGTTCATCGTGTGTTGTCTGTGCTTCTTTTCCCCTCCTTCTTTTCGCCACAAATGCTGCATGTTATTTTAAAGAGTTATCATAAATAATTAATGAGTAATTCTGATGCTAAAGGTCTTCCAGTCTACTTTTAGGTGTAAAATTGAAATATAAGTAATTCAGGTTAAATCACATGACCCAAGGTTCATTTCACTTAGCTTTAGGCGCTGACACAAAGGACATGAACTCCAAAAGAATATAACCTTAGCCTGAGTGACTGAAGAAAGGGTTATTTGCAGAAAGTGATCTAGACCATAGGTGGGGTGGGTGATGATAGGATATATATATCTTTTTCCATAGAATGTATAAGAAGACTGAAGTCCTAATGCTTTATTTAAGCATTTAAAGTAAGGCAACCCAAGATCTCTGGTCTAACTTAATTTTGGCCTGCATGCATGTCTCTGTTCACATACCCTGATCCTCCCTAAAATACTTAAATTGCCATCAAATACAATGTAATTGATGCTATTTTCCCAGTGGAGGAGAGCTGCTAGTTGAGAAAATATGAGAATATGGGGGGTGGTCGGGTGGTGTTTTTTGGGGTGGGTGGTTGGTTTATAGTTTTCTTGTTGTTTGGTGGGACTTGTTTGTTTGTATGTTTGTGTTACTTAAAATCTTCTTTTGAGGAATAGGAGAATATCAGTAAGTATGCAAGGACTTTCTCTAAACGTTTAGAGACAAGCCTTTCCACATGCAAATCTCAAACCAGTATGATTCATAGATGGTTACCAACTGTCACTGTTCATGCTTCTGTTCTTCCATTTAAGCATTTTCTGTTAATAAAAATTTAAAAACATCATGCTCTGTATGCCACTGAAATGGAACTGCTCAACTAGCAGAACTCGACATATGACAAAAAGCAGAACTTTGCAGAGGAATGGGTTATCTGGTCACTTCAGTATATCTAATGTCCACAACAGTGCTATACATTAAAAGTAGTTTCCTTTTTTAGTGTATTTTTTTACATTTTCAATGCAAATACACAGTGTTGGCAGTCTTTACAGCATTGCCTATATATTTATAGATTACTCTTGCCTTTAATCTCACATGGCAGAAAATATTTCTCTTATTTCTGTGTCTGAGTACATGTATGCAGGTGGTGTAATGAAAAGAGGCATTTGTCAATTTTGCCCATGTTAGGCATATAGTTTTGTTTGTCACAAATCTTTATGTCATCATAGACTTTACTGTTGGCGGAAGTTGTTTACATCACCTCTTGCTGTTGCTTTTATGTTTTGGGGTTTGTTTTGTTTTGTTTGGTTGGTTGGTTTTTCTTTTTCCAGTGAGCTGTTTTCTACATCTAAGAGTATCCATTGTAATTTTACTTTGTATGCATATCTATACTTCAATAAAATAAGCACAATGTCACCAACCATTCTGGATTGGAAAGCTAGAGCACTCAATCTTAAACCTATGGTGGGGTTTTTTTTTAATGTTTTATGGTATTTGATTATGATATTAATCTTCAACATTTTTTATTTTCTTATTCTAAGCAGCAGAAATTTCTGCCTTCAGTTACACCACAAATGAAGAACAAATGGATATTAAAATCATAGAATGGAATCAAAGAATGCATTGTGTTGGAAGGGACTTTAAATAGTCATGTGGTCCAACCTCCCCTGTAGTAAGCAGAGGCATCCCCAACAAGATCAGGTTGCTCAGAGCCCCATCAAACCTGACCACAACCACTTCCCTGGGCAACCTGTTCCAGTGTTCCACTTACCTGCATAGTAAAGAACTTCATCCTAATGTCCAATCTAAATCTACCCTTCTCTAGTTTAAAACCAGCTGCCCTTTGTCCTATTGCTACATGCCTTTGTAAAGTCCCTCCCCAGCTTTCTTGCAGGCCCCCTTCAGGTACTGGAAGGCCACTATAAGATCACATCAGAGCCCTCTTTCTTCAGGTTGAACAACCCCAACTCAAAATGGCTATTGTCACATTTGGCTGAAGACACATAGTTCCTTCTGTGGAGCTCCTGAAGTACAACAGGTATCTTTGCCATTGGATTTATTCTGAAAAAAAGAAAACCAAAGAAAACCAAACCAAAACAAAACAAAACAAAACAAACAAAAAAAAAAAAAAAGCCAAACAAGCAAACAAAAAAACCCCAACAACCACAAACCCAGAACTGTCTTACAGAGAAATTGTGAGTTCACTCTGGTAAAGTGAAACAGCTGTAAAGTCATGTGGAAAAAGTCTTAGCAGAGGACTTTTTGCCTAGTTCTGAAGTTTTCAAAGAGAGAAAGAGTCTAAACCTTGTGATGGACTCTATATAGAATGGATAAATTGTTATATGGATTACAGTTTAGTCCATCTTGTCCATAGAGACCTCTACAGGAGCTATCAGGTGAAGAAATGTTCAGTGTACTTCTGTCACTGAAAGTCAGGTATCAGCTTGGGCAGCTGGTACTGTGGGCAAAAAAAGGTCACAAGGTGGATATCTTACTGTGTCCAGTTCTGGGCCCCTCAATTTAAGAAGGACATTGAGACACTTGAACATGTCCAGAGAAGGGCAACAAGGCTGGGGAGAGGCCTTGAGCACAAGTCCTACGAAGCGAGGCTGAGGGAGCTGGGATTGTTTAGCCTGGAGAAGAGGAGGCTCAGGGGAGACCTCATTGCTCTCTACAACTACCTGAAGGGTGGTTGTATCCAGGAAGGGGTTGGTCTCTTCTCTACAGCAACCAGCACCAGAACAAGAGGACACAGTCTCAAGCTGCACCAGGGGAAGTTTAGGCTCGAGGTGAGGAGAAAGTTGTTAACTGAGAGAGTTGTTCGTCATTGGAATGGGCTGCCCAGGGAGGTGGTGGAGTCACCATCCCTGGAGGTGTTCAAGAGGGCACTGGATGTGGCACTTGGTGCCATGGTCTAGTCATGATAGGTGATAGGTTGGACTCAATGATCTTTGAGGCCTCTTCCAACCTCAGTGATACTGTGATACTCTGATATACAAGAGACACAAAACATGAAGTATTTGTCTCCTCAACCATGCCTAAGAGGAATCTTGCATGACATTTGAAACAAAATAATGGAAGAATAGTGGCAAAAGCTCAGATGAAATTTGGATGAAAAAAAAAACTCCACATTTTTGTGATAATGTGCAACTATCTCAATGAGCTGCATATGTAAACCTATTGGATTGAAAAATTTCTCACCACCCTCAAACTTCAGCCAGCTTTTTTTCACAATAGCTTTCCTGATGGTGAATTTCCATATCACTAGAACTTGCTGTAGTTTCAATGCATAATAAAGGCTTCCTTGTTCACGTTGGGTCATTTCTGGCAATGTTATAAGTTGCATAATACTTATTACAAAAAATAGAAATAATTTTCTCATGGAAAACAGCACCCCAAGGAACATCATTTGCTGAAGTTAGATTTATCTGTAGTCTTTCCTCCCTGCAAACTATAACTCTTACAGTTTCCTACAAACAGCTGAAAATTACCCTTCTGCAAGGAAAAAGCTTCATCAAGGAAGCGGTTATAAACCTTGTACAATGTACTAAAATGCTGGAAAATGATCTCTGAACAGTAGAACTTTTATGTCCTGAGTATAAGTTCTTTCAGCCTCTAGGTAGAGATCCATTTTAGCAGGACTACCACAGAACACAATAAGGAAATTTCAGAGGTAATCAGAGCTCTAGGCTGTCACACAAAATGACAATCATGAAGCAGAGTCAACTAGACCAATGTGGGGGAGTTAGGGCTGAGTGAATTTGGAGTGCCATAAGAAGTTACTTGAAGGCAGGTAAGAAACTACTTTAGGAAGTACTCTAGAGAGCAGTGGCTGTGCAGCAGTAGTGGGAGAGAAAACAAACCAGTTCAGACCATATAAAATGGATGTCCCCCCAGGAGCACATTAAAAAGAGGGAAAAAATTGGATATGTGAGACAATGGAAGGCTTAAACTGCTTATCCTCTAGAGAGATTTTGTTTAGGGTTTTGTTGTTGTTGTTTGGGGGTTTCTTGTTGGTTTGGTTGGGGTTTTGTGTGTGTGTTTCATTTGTCTTTTGTTTCTTTTTGAAATGTTTACTCTTGAAGGAATGGTTAGTTCACCTGAATGGTGAAAACTGTGGAGTTTTTTGATCAAAAATGCTGATGAGATTCTTCTGAGAAATCTTTGGATTTTGAATAAGGGGGGTGAGAGGGAGGGAGTTGGGTGGGAGGTGGTGGTGTGGTAAATAAGAAAAGAAATAAAGTACATTTTTTCCATTTGGCTATAGAAAATTAGTAACTAAAGAAGTTGCTTAAGTATATATGAAGAAGGGACCTACAAGTGAAGAAAAATGTGGTAGGTTTTTGTCTGCTATTCTGACAGCTACATTTTCAATTGGGAGCATCCTCTTCTATCCCTACCTCTGCTAGGAAATTTGGTGTAACAGTTCTTTAAGAAATTGCAAGCTGATTGTCCACATGGGACAGGAATGAAGAGGTTGGAACTACAAATGTTTGGAATGATTGAAATTCAATAATGATGCAATAATTAAAACCCCTTTTTGCCTAAGGATTACACTCCATCAGATAATCAGAAAATAATTATTTTCAAAGTATCATGAAATATTCTTTAAATTTAAGAAGCTAGGGAGATTTATCTTTATTTTTCTCTAGCTGGCACTGCCAAGGGGAAAAAAAAATATTGTAAGACAGCTTTCTCTAATCTAACCCTTTTCAGGTTAGATATTTTCAGGGGATTTAAAACTATGATTTTCCCTTTCAGAATGCCCTGCTGACTAAGTGGCACTAGATCCCCCCACATCCTCAGGCCTGTCCTGCAGCTGTTTAGGTGGAAGGTAAGTGCTTCAGCTCTGCCCTCCTGAAGTATTCATTGGCAACTGGCATCCAGCGCTTCCTGTGAAAGATCCAGGGATTGGCTTTTAGTCTGTAGTTCATTTGCCTATACTTGTCTTTAAGGCATTTCCCTGGTCAGGCAGACTCTACAGCTCCTGGGTGAGCTCCACAGAATGAGAGTTGAAGGCCTGGTATGATACTGACATCTTATATGGCATTACATCTACTCTCGAGTGACCAGTGCTCCCCATGCAAGTCCAGAGGAACCAGCATAATTTTAGAAGTGCTTAACTGAGATTTGAAGGCTTTGTACCAAGCTTCTCTAGCACATAATATTATGAGGCTAGAATGGTTCTTTGTCAGTGTTGAAGTAAGCTGTTAGGTTTTGGAGTTCTACCATAGTTCTATCTGAAATTTTTTATCAGGAGACAGGAAAGAAAGTACTCAAAGAAGAAAAATATTCCTGGTAAACTCTGCTAGGAAGTCATCCTGTCTGTAGTACCCACAGCAGTTCTATTGTTCTGACTCTTCATGTTTTAAGGAGATAAACAGTAAAAGTTAATGGGAATTCTTTGCTACCCTGAACTTCAGAGATTTACAGATGCTTTTCCAAAAAAACATTAACTGGTGAGACAAAGAAGGTGAAGATCATACCCTCTTCAGCACCACTGACAGCTAGATATACTCTTTCCTTTCTCCTCTTATTTTTCCTCATTCCACAGTTTCATGCAGCCCTGAACTTTCTATATAAGATCATCCGCTTCAATTTTTTTTTTTTTATCTTCTCACTCCCTTTTCTCAAGAAGAGTTCCTAAAAATAGCTTTGCTGATGATGGAGCTTTAAGGCATAATTTAATTTAAGGTGCATCCAGAAAGGGCGCTGGGCAAAGAGAACAGGCTGCATCAGTAGGGCAGAAGCTGCAATGCGAGGAAACATGACTTTTAGAGGGGGAAAATTAAATACACCATATAGGAAAGCTCCCATTTCCAAACTAGCAAATCAGTAACTGAAGACTGGAATTAAAGAAATCTCCTTGACAAGAATTGACTAGGAATCTTAAAAGGGGTTTGAAAACATTAAAAATAAGGAAGAAACTGTGGCTAGCAACAGTTATTTCCTTTTAGCTGCAGGTGAAGATTTGCTTACTACTTGGCATTCATACTCAGCTCAGTGTGCTGCTGTGCTGCTGTAGTTGTTTTTCCTCACTACCTCAAGAAAGCTATACAATAAGAAGTGTTCTGAGTAGTCTCATTTGCCCCAAAGAGGTAACAAATCCTTAAAGATGTATGAATCTTCTTTCACATTTGTCATAGGGTAAGCTAAAATGACTGGTTGAAAGAAAGCTGGGTGGGAAATGATCATGCAATAGCTACTCCAATGGCTGACAAACATCCAATAAGATGCACAATCCAGAGCACAGTAACTGAATTATCTACATAGTGTTCTTCAGTTTTGCTCTGTTTCACTGGTAAAGAAGAGTGGTCCACTGTCTGTTGAGGTCATCTAACTTCAGGTCCTAAATACAGAGTAATTTCATGGAAATTGATTAATTTTACTAGAGATTTTCAGTGGGAAAAGGACATGAAAAATGTTCCCTTGTAAATTTGGCAAATCAGACTGCCAGATATATCAATGGATTGTAAATGCAAACCTGTCATTTATGAGCATCCACTTAAGCAAAATGCCAAATTAGTTTGTGTCTCATCCATAGCTGTCCTGTTTCTTTGATTATTTCTTTGTTTGCCGGGCACTAAGAAAATATTGAGCCAAACAACCTTGAGTTTAGTATTTTTGATGTTATACCTTTCTGTTCCCTTTTCATTCTCTGATTGTTGAGTTTATTGGTGGTAATGTTGCTAAGCAAGAAATAAACATATAATGCACCTGACATAACTGTCTGGCTTGGTAGAGGGGTGGAGAATTAAACATAATTGAGACTAGGGATTTTTTTTAATTCCATAGGTAGAAATAGGAAGAAAAGAATTTGGACTCAAACACATCTTTATTTTATCAGCTTTTACTCTTTGTGATATATTCTAAATGAAAACCATTTCTCAAGACAGTACTATAATGGTCCCAGCTGCATCTATAGCTCATATAAAGCAGTTGAAAAATCTTGCCTGGATAGAGATTATTACCATTGTTTTAGGAGCTATGTCATTGTGCAGTCATGGAATTAAATGTTTCGAGTATGTATGTGCAGAGATGCTGTATTTAATGAGGAAGACAGTTTTACTGATTTTAAAAAGCCCATAATTGTGGGGAAGTCAAACCTCTATCTCTTGAAGATTTTCCCAGAACAAACCAAAACTTAAAAAGTATTTCATCTTACAAGGATGAGGGCCATATGACAAAGTGTGTGCGTGTATATATAGCTATCTATATATGTATGTATATATCTATATATGTATGTGTGTGTATATATAGATATATATACACACACAAAATGTATATATGTATAAACATATGTATATACAAAAATAAACACATACACATTGTATATACATATTTCCATGTATCTCTCAAAAATTACTTCTGTTTTCAACAATAGCAAAAAGACTTGTAGAAAAGCAGCATCCACCAAGCCCTAGTAGTAACAGAAGCTGCAACCATTTGTTATGGCTTTTTCCCTACCTGAATTTTATTTTGTGTTTGGGCTCAGGCTGTATTTGCTTTCTGGTTTACATTTTTGTGCCAAGTAATTAAAATGGGCTAGTAAGGCATAAGTCAGATTCACAGTCTGAGGGCCAGATTCTTCTTATCCCTTCAACAGCTTCTCAGGATGATTCATTTCCCCTCTTTCAGTTTAGACTTACCAGAAACTGGGCAGTGCTCAGAAAGAAACAAAAGGTGCTTTTACCATCACCTCATAGCCAGGACAAGGAGAGGCTTCAGCAAGGGCAGAAGGCATTTCTCCCTTCCCATGGTACAAAGGCAGCATCAGTGGCAAATGCAGCTGAAGTGTAAGCAAGCTGGCATGGGGGCTGTTCCACTGTGGGATGAGATAGTACAGGGAGCAGACACTAAACTCAGCAGAGTATGAAGAGAAAAGTTATCCTTCTGGAAGAAGTGATAGAGAATTAACTTGCACCTTAAAGCATCCTTGGGGTGACTACATGCAGGGAAGTAGAAGAATGCAGGCAGAGGTCCTGCCATGGCTCACTGCTGTATCCTCATGTCAGATATCTTGAGTAATGTGCATGATGTGATATGACCCAGGGCTGGGTAAAGGTTAGCTGAGCAAAGCAGACATGGTGCTTCCTTACTGATGAAATACTCCTCTGTAGGTGTGTGTTATTTTTCATCAAAGCTTTCAAATACTGTTTTTTTATCCTTTCAGAATCTTTTACTTAAGTAACAGAACCTTAGATTTGGCATTTTTTAGGAAAATGTGTCTTCATGATTCAAAAAATTCACTTTAACAAGTCAAAATAAATATCCTTTATTTGCATAGGCTGGAATTTTTTTGCCAACAAAAGCAATTTGATTTTGCTGGTAACTCTGGAAGGCTGCTACTGAGAGAGCAGAAAGTGAATAACAAACATTCACCAAGCAAAGATTTGAAGGCTCACATTTAAAACACAAATTATAATCTGATAATTAAAATATGCAATGCGCGTGTGGTGGGCTGACCCTGATGCAGTCAGTTTTTCACTCCTTACCAGACTGAATTTCACAAATATATTATCTTTTAGATTTTTTGGCCCAAGAAAATAGCTCAACATGGTTACAAGCGCAAAATATGCCCAAGGCAATCATCCAGAAAGAAATGAGCAGAGCAAGCTGTGATCTGGACATTGGCCATGCAGTCAACCATGGCAGAGCAGTAGTGAAAATACATATTGGTAAGATACTTATTCAGCAATAAAAGACTTCACGTGACAACAAACTAGCAACAGATCAAAGGTGTGCAACAGCGGTGGACAGTATGCATTTTAAAAAGGGAGTTAGAAGTCTGCTGTTAGCTTGCATTTCCTTTGTGTTGAATGAATGAATGATTTCAGAGAATTCAGCAAGAACATTTCTAGACCATTAAGAGATGAGAATGTTTTTCATAATATGCCTATCCTTCTTTTACAGATCATATCTACTTAGGCTTTCATCATATCAATTTGTTCATTGAAACTATTTGGTTTAAGGTTAACATAAATTTTATAAGGCAGGATTTCAGATTTCAATAGGAGAGAATCATCAGGCTTCCTCAAATAAAACTTGCTAAATTCTAAAAAGCTATTCTAGAGAGAAGGGCAACAAAGCTGGTGAGGGGCTTGGAACACAGGACCTATGAGGAGAGGCTGAGGGAGCTGGGGTTGCTTAGCCTGGAGAAGAGGAGACTCAGGGGTGACCTTATTGCTCTCTACAACTACCTGAAGGGAGGTTGTAGACAGGCAGAGGTTGGTCTCTTCTCCCAGGCAACCAGCACCAGAACAAGAGGACACAGTCTCAGGCTGCACCAGGAGAGGTTTAGGCTGGATGTTAGGAGGAAGTTCTATACAGAGAGAGTGATTGCCCATTGGAATGGGCTGCCTGAGGAGGTGGTGGAGTCACCATCACTGAAAGTGTTCAGGAGGAGACTTGATAGGGTGCTTGGTTGCATGGTTTAGTTGATTAGTGGTGTTGGATGATAGGTTGAACACGATGATCTTGAAGGTCTCTTCCAATCTGGTCTATTCTATTCTATTCTATTCTATTCTATTCTATTCTATTCTATTCTATTCTATTCCTAGTGTAAAGAGCTTTCCAGAGATTATTAGAAGAATAAGGAGGAGCCAGGAAAATAACTTCTTATTAAGCATTATAATTTCTAAGAAATAGCAGCATTTACTTACAGCACGCTGTGGTTCAGGAGTCCATCCTAAGGCTGGTATAATATAGTTTGGTGGCATGACATTATAACCCTAGAGCAATAAAATGCTAATACAAGACAGCTTTTCTTAATTTTAAAAGTAATTTTAGAGCCTTTTATTTATCAGAATTATAAGTACCATTTGAGAAAGGCTTATAAATGTCTCAAGGTTGCATTTAACTGCGGATTTGGTTTCCTTAAAACCCTGAAATGTGTAATTCCTCAGTGGTATTCTTATTTTGTCAATTCTTTATGCAATGTAGGTTGTCCAGCCCTGGCATGACCTTTGTCAGGAGTCAATGATCTCAGGCTAATAGTCAAATAACATTTAGTTCACTAAGAATATTCAGTCAAGATCATTATGCATCTCCCCATTTAGGAAGAGCTTTTTAAAAGAGCTTTTAATGACAAGTATGGCTTAAGCAGACAAAACAAATTAAAACAAAACAAAGAAACCAGACTTTGTTTTATTATGTATTGTACATGTTAGAATGATTGGATATTCCAAAACCCCAAACCACTGTTGTGTAACTTTCCTCCACATTCCCCATGCCATTCTTAATTCTCAGTTCTCATAGCAAGTGGATGCCTACTGCTAAGATTAAATGGTGACTTCACTGGAGCAGGCTGCCCAGAGAGGTTGTGGAGTCTCCTTCTGTAGAGACTTTCAAAATCCACCTGGATGTATTCCCATGTGGCCTGCCCTAGGCAATCCTAGTTTGACAGGGCAGTTGGACTCAATGTCCTCCAGAAATCCCTTCCAACACCTACCACTCTGTGATTCTATGATCCCATGTAATTTCCTTAGGTGATTTAGACAGCAATGTGACATCAGCAAAGTGGCTCAGGAAACCTCTCAAAAAGCGGTATAGGAAATGAAACCCTCTTTACCAGAACACTGTATTGTAGCTTTTATTAACTTTTAAGAATTTGCATGACTGACTTGCTGCCCTGTATGATAGGTCCTGAGCATCCATCACTGATATGATGGTTTCTATAAAAGAACAGCAACATTTACAGAGTGTAAAATCTCAGTATGCATGAGTGGATTTAAATGAGGATGCAGCAGTTTGGAAGAACTGAATACTCCAACATGCATTATGCATTGAGACTATATATATATGTATATATATATGTATATATGTATATATATGTGTGTGTGTGTATATATATATATATATATATTCAGTATGTGCAGCTACCCCTTAGTACCAAATCTTACGAGTTCTGTTACTCGTGCCCAGCAGACGCCAGAAGGCTGTGGTGATATTTCTACAACTGAAGCATTGTATGTCAGGTACATTTCAACATGATTCAATTCCAGGTTCAAGCTGCTTATATTCAGGAGTGACAAAACATATATCCATTTCAAAACATACAATCCACCTACTCTGTTGTCTTCAGAAGAATTATGCTGGAATGGTGGGCATCTCATATGACTACATTAGGACTGAAAATCTGGTAAACAGCGCACATATCAGCACCTCTTAACATAAACTATTCATAATTTTTTCCCCACATTTTCTTAATAACTTAAACCAAAATTAGGTATTTTCCTGACTTGGTCTCATCTATAGACAGGCCTTCTATCTGAAACATTGAAATTATATTTGTGTAGTCATTTCCAATTATAAGTTAGAGGACAATATTGTGTTTTTCTCCTGCTCACAAATTCTTGTAAAGACCTAAAGATTTTGCCCACAAGGATTTGAAATTTTGGCTGGAAGCTACTAGAAACTGATAGCCTTTTGCTATCTCTGCTATTTAAAAAATGAACCCTAACAAAACAAGTTCAACTGAACTGTAAATCTTTGGGAAGCATGACTTACTCATGCTTAAATATTTATTTTTTTTGGTGCCTGACAGGACCACACACTGAATGACACTGCACATGCTCTGTCCTCTCATAGTGTTTATGTATCAGCTGAAGCAAGATTACTTCACTTTACAAAAGTAATTCTCAGCTATTTTCCAGTGATTTCTCCTTTCAGTTGTTTGCTACTGTGATGTCCTGTGATATTCTTGTCCTAATGATGTCCTGATGATACTGTGATATTCTTTCTATCTGGGGATGTCCCAGAAAGGCAAAGTTAAACTTGCACGACTTTACAATACAATACAATACAACACACCAGGTTGAAAGAGACCTTCAAGATCATCGCGTCCAACCCATCAAACAATCCAACCCACCTAAACAACTAAACCATGGCACCAAGCACCCCATCAAGCCTCTTCCTGAACACCTCCAATGAAGGTGACTCCACCACCTCCACAGGCAGCCCATTCCAATGGGCAATCACTCTCTCTGTATAGAACTTCTTCCTAACATCCAGCCTAAACCTGCCCTGGCGCAGCCTGAGACTGTGTCCTCTTGTTCTGGTACTGGCTGCCTGGGAAAAGAGACCAACCTCTGCCTGTCTACAACCTCCCTTCAGGTAGTTGTAGAGAGCAATAAGGTCACCCCTGAGTCTCCTCTTCTCCAGGCTAAGCAACCCCAGCTCCCTCAGCCTCTCCTCACAGGGCTTGTGTTCCAAGCCCCTCACCAACTTTGTTGCCCTTTTCTGGACACGCTCCAGCAAGACAACATCCTTCCTAGTCACTGCTAACACAAGTAGTAAAGCTTTATGCTATAGAACTGAATCAGTCTTCATGATTATTGATAGAAAGTTTAAAATAATCATGCTTTAATACTTTTTAAAGTTGTTAATTTAAAAATTAATGGGGAAAAAATCCTTTTCAGGTGCAATAGTACAGCCAATAGTATTTATTCACAAACCTTCTCTTTCATTTAGAAGAAATTGTAGAGGCAATGCAGAAAGTAACAGTAGGGAACTGCCTAAAGAGAAACCACTGTCTTTTAGTTAAGGCATCCAAACACTACCCTGAAGAATTAGGTTCAGGTTTGTATCTGTCCCTCAGAACACACCTTTGAAATGTGTTTACTTAATTAAAAGCTGGCATCATAATTCAAGATCACAGAAGGGTGGAACTACAGCTGTAGGAGGAATCAAAACATGTCTACATTGCTGGTCATCTACTGGGCAATGTTGTAATGAAAATTCTTTAAGATAGGCATAGCATTTCTTCTCACAGGTGGTTTCTCTGATGGCATTACTACACATTGCTTCTGTGGCCCCTAAACTAAAGTTGATACGAGTAAATAGTGAAAAGCTAGACAAACAGCTTTTGTAAACATAGAATTTAGTTTGTAGATTAAGTCATTTAAATGTAGATGTCTCCTTGTCTCTCAGGTGTCTTGTTTCTTGTTAATGAAGTTTCAGTTAACACAGTCAATGTATCATAGAGAGCAATCAACTCATCCTAAAGCAAAGGTCCAGTACTTATGTAAATATTAGTGCCATCTGAGATGTCCTAAGATATCACACCCAGTTCCACCTCCTGCAATTTCTGGCTTTTCTAGAAGACCTGAGTTATACCTGCCAGAGCAGGGTACTTCAAACAGTATCTGGAAATCCTGCTATGAATGTCTATTTCTTACAGTGCTTGCCATGAAACATCTACTAAAGTGCAGCAAATTCTGGACTTTCAGCTATAAAATTATTTTAACCTAGTATGGGTTGAATAAAAGTCTCTAATTAAAGAAGAAAAAAATTACATTTTAAAATTTCCTATATCAAGATATATTGCCACAAGGAATTGGAAAACATTAATTTCTCTGTCTAAAATAAAACAACATACTGGTCTAACAAGAATGGTAGACTTGGAAAATACCATAACAAAATACATGAACAAAGAAGGAAGAAAAACTATCATGGGACATCATTCAATCCATGCCTTAGGGTGAAATAGCTATTGAAGAGCATAATAGACTAAAGCAAATGATCTGATGGGTTCATTCCATGCTTGCTACATGTCTAATACAATTATCATTCTTGAAAATAAGTTATTTTACAATAAATGGAAATATATATATTATCAGCCATGTTTGAAATGATGAAAACATTTTCAAATGTTTAAGGTATTCCCATTATTACTGCACAATATAGACCTTTTTGCATGGAATAAAGTAATAATTCTCTTGTTATATGAAAACCAGACCTTAACAGTGATGGAGACAGTCTGACTGTGTAGCACAAATCAGTGTGAGTTCTACTGCTTTTTACCCTTTTGATGTGATCACAGATCCTGCCCAAACGTTTTTGCCTTCTAATTCCTCTCTGCATGGAGAAGTCCTGCTGAAGCCAGGGTGCATTTTCTGCAGTCTGTGGTTCTCAGTTTTTCCTTTATTGACAATTAAGAGCTTTATGACTGTAGAGTTCTTATTCACCAGTTAACTTTATTTATCCTTTTATTTACTCCAGTAAATTTAGAGACCCCAGAAGAAAGTCCTGATGCTTTAAGCACTTTTGTATTAAGAAATGAATCTGGTTTCCAGACTTTACAGTGAGAGTCAAAAGGTAAGAAGGTGAATACATTATAAGTGCTTTCTTTAGTCAGAGACTTCCAAAGGACAGTGATGCAGCTGAGAAGATTAGTAGTTTATTGGCAGGATGGCCACATCCAAAGTTAGAGTTAATGGCTCAGTGTTGGGGTGGAAACCAGTAGCAAGTGGTGTGCCTCTAGGGTCCATACTGGGACCAGTACTACCTAGTATCTTTATCAGTGACATAGACAGTAGGATTGAGTACACCCTCAGCAAGTTTACAGATTACACTAAACTGAGTGGTGCAGTTGATTTGCTTGAGGGATGGTATGCCACCTAGAGGGAACTGGATCATTTTGAGGAGTGAGCTCATGTGAACCTCATGAAGTTCAACATGACCAAGTGCTAGGTCCTGCACATGGATCAAGGTAATCTTAGGGCTTCTCCAATATCAATACAGAGTGGGGATTAAATGAATTCAAAGCAGCTCTGCAGAGAAGGATTTGGGGATACTGGTGGATGAAAAGCCGGACTTGAGATGAGAATGTGGGCTCACAGCCCAGAAGCCAGCTGCATCTTGGGCTGCATCAAAAGAAGCATGGCCAGCAGGACAAGGGGAGACTTTATGGCTTTACTCACTCTTGTATGACTCCACTTGGACTACCTGCATTCAGCTGTGGAATTTCCAGCATAGGAAAGACTGCTGTTGGAGTGGGTCCAGAGGAAAGCTGCAAAAATGATCAGAAGGTTGTAACACCTTCAATGAGGAAATGCTGAGAGGGCTGATGTTGTCTAGTCTGGAGAAGAGAAGGTTCCACCTTATTGTGGCCTTTCAATACTTACAGGCAGCTTACTGAGGATTTTTGCCAAAGTCTGTAGTGAGAGAACAAGGGGCAATGGTTTTAATCTGAAATCAGATAGATTTAAACTGGATGTAAAGAAGAAATATTTTTGTGGAGAGAATGATAAAATGCAAGAACAGGTTGCCCAGAGAAGTTGTGTATGCCGCATCACTGGAAGCATTCAAGGCCAGGCTGGATGGGGCTTTGAGCAACCTAATGAAAGAGATCATTAGCAACCTAGTGAAAGGTGTCCATGCCCTCTTCAGAGGTCTGTTCCAAACCAAACCATTCTATGACTCTGTGAGAACAAATCACAAATTTCCTGACTCGTCATTCAGCCTGGATGCTTAATGACCATCTCCTTAGAAAGAATAAAAGTGAAAGGGACAAAATCTCTTTTAAGGATAGATCTTTTAAGCTTTATGAGTCAGAGAAATTAGTCCACCTATGAAGCAGAAGTGTTGTATCCACATGTAGGAAGGAAATACCGTGATAGTGGGGAGCAAGCAGTAAGGCAAAGAAGTTATTGTGCCCACTTGCTGTTTGGGTGCAACTTAGAGGTTATCTTCATAATTTTCAATGATACACAAACCTATTGCCCTTCCATAGCTTGTTCTTATGTTAGAGATTTGAATTTAAAATATGACTTAAACAAATCTCACCCTTTCACCTCTGTTTAGCCTGGATAAATATCTAGTCATTGCTGGACACAGTAGAAGATATTAAAAATCAGTGACTGAGACTCTCTTGGGTGAATGAGTCATCATTTTCACATTGGAATATGCTTTCCCTTTATACAAAGGCAAGAAAACTGTTCTGAGTATATGACAAAAAAGATTTAGAAAGTGTTATGTTTCCAAGTCAATGACTGATACATACAGTTGGTTTCTTGCAGAGGAATTAATCCTGCCTACCTTTCAATATCTCCACAAATAATGTCTACTTCTGAGCTGTCACCGGGTTCCACTGGTAGTCAATGAAAAGAAGTCAGCACTTTTAGGGCATGATTCATCCACCATATTGTAGGTGTTCTTTGGATGAGAAGCAATGCTCCCTGAGTTTGATCACATAAATCTTAATATGTTACTGAAGAAGGGCCAAGAGGCTTATTAGAAGTTAATGGGAACGACTAAGCACTGCAAGTAAAAAGTGCTAATAGTTTAGCCATTATTGTAATAGTGTAGCATCATTTGTAGAAGGGATGCTGAAAATTGAAGATACTTTTAAAAGCCACCATAAAGACTGGAAACATAGAGGGGAAAAAGTGCTTTATGGTGAGAGTCTAGACAATCTCTCCTGTTTTCTAGAAGAAAGTTTAAAAATTGACTTATTCAAGAAGCGAAATAAAAAAATGGTAATAGCTGGTCATCGGGCATGCTACCATACAAAATATAACATCCTCTATCTAGAGCTGAAGTCAGCTCAAGTTCAGGCTGGATTTTAAGAGAGTATAATTTTGATGGTAGTTGATAAAATTTCTGGGATACCTAAGAGAATAAAATTTCTCTTCTTGACATATACCTGCATTTTGACTGGATGAAGCCCCAAAATTCAAATTTATTAGTGATGAAAAAATCCAAGAAGTTGGAATGCTTTTATTTCAATTTTTTATAGTATAACATAAAATCTAAATTTCTAGTGAAGCTGTTTCAAAACAGGAAGGCTTTAAATGTGCCTTGCTGAAGCTCTTCTCTTACCTGAATCAAGACCATAACACTCTACAGCATTTTTTGAAGCACTTTCATTTAATCAGAGAGCACTGTATTTGGAGGAATCATTCTGTCAACATTGTTTGCAAATTGCAAATTGCAAATTGCAAATTGCTACAGGCTGGGGTCAGAGTGGCTGGAGAGTGGCCAGGCAGAGAGGGACCTGGGGGTACTGGTTGATTGTAGGCTGAACATGAGCCTGCAGTGTGCCCAGGCAGCCAAGAAGGCCAATGGCATCCTGGCTTGCATCAGGAACAGTGTGGCCAGCAGGAGCAGGGAGGTGATTCTCCCCCTGTACACTGCACTGGTTAGGCCGCACCTTGAGTCCTGTGTCCAGTTCTGGGCCCCTCAGTTTAGGAAGGATGTTGACTTGCTGGAACGTGTCCAGAGAAGGGCAACAAAGCTGGTGAGGGGTTTGGAACACAAGCCCTATGAGGAAAGGCTGAGGGAGCTGGGGTTGCTTAGCCTGGAGAAGAGGAGACTGAGGGGTGACCTTATTGCTCTCTACAACTACCTGAAGGGAGGTTGTAGCCAGGCAGAGGTTGGCCTCTTCTCCCAGGCAGCCAGCACCAGAACAAGAGGACACAGTCTCAGGCTGCGCCAGGGCAGGTTTAGGCTGGATGTTAGGAAGAAGTTCTACTCTGAGAGAGTGATTTGCCATTGGAATCGGCTGCCCATGGAGGTGGTGGAGTCACCTTCACTGGAGGTGTTCAGGAGAAGACTTGATGGGGTGCTTGGCTGTATGGTCTAGTTGTTGGGTGGGTTGGATTGGTTGATGGGTTGGACGCGATGATCTTGAAGGTCTCTTCCAACCTGGTGTATTGTATTATTGTATTGTATTAGGTATACTAATTGACCACAGGGGCAGCTTACTAATAATACAATGGGTTCTTTGTCTCTTTAATTCTTTAGGTCTCTTCTGGATGTGTTTCTGAAATATCTTTTTCAGTGTAATCAAAAACTATGGTTTTGGTGCAGGGATGATTAGAAGAAATCACAGGATCTGAGTTACTCGAAAGGTCAGACTGGATAATCATAACTGTTCTCTGTGACCTCATAGGCTATTAATCTTATGCATAGGCCTTCTGCATTTGATTTTAAATATGCTTGGCACTGTTAGACAGCAATGGAGGTTATTAAATATGTGGCTGAAATTTAAAATTCTATTCTTTATGCTATTACTCTTGCTGATCATTTCAAGCAGTGTCACCTCATCTGAAATTTCCCCAGAGATGCTAGCCTGGAAGTAAATGGTTGGGAAAGGGGAGATATGTAACAGGAATCAAAGTTTTTATAGATTTGTGGTCAACTGTGAAAGCCTGTCCTGGTAGTGTTAGGGATTCCTGTGCAACTTCATCTCAGAAATGTGGATTTCCACTGATTAATGTTTCTCTTACCTGTTTGTCATTGACAAATGGTATCAAATACAGGAGCTTTTAGGGGACAGGAACCAAACTAGCCTTAGGATGTAAAGAAGCACTTTAAGCTACACTTATAAATGTTAGCTTGCCTATGGGTCTGATGTAGCCCACCAAAGACCTCATTTTCCCCTATGTACCACTTACAATTATTTGCACTCAGTCAACATCAGTTCAAATAAAGGACTGCCAAACAGGGAAAATCAATTCAGCATCTAACTTGAGCAAGCAGAGGGGAATAGGCACAGATGTGAACTACAGGGTGATTTGGCCCATTATCTTCCCTTGCATACATCTCAATATTCACCTTTCACTTATTTACCCTGAATCCCTTGCAAAAAGCAACCTCTGCAGACTTGACTTCAATTTACTATCCCTAACATTAGGCTAACATTCTCCCTGTTGCACTATTATTGCACTCCAGTTTTCCTCCCACATGCTGCTCATCAACCCAATTTATTGACTCATAGTGTTACTAAGGAGATGCTTATCAAGCAGAATAAACACCCGTGCTTGCCAACTGGTACTGTGCAAATTGGCTTTGCTTCAGTGTCCAGCCATATTTTAACAAACCCTCGATGGTGCCTCAAAATCCTTTGCTCTGTGTCTGGGTTTGCCAGCAGAGTCCATCTCTAGTGGTGCAAAAGAGTTCTGTATTTTCAAAACTTTTTTAAACCTAATTTCAGTGTGTGGGGTTTGTCATACTTGATCCCCAGCCCACCTCATTGTAGGCTCTAGCAAAACATTTTGCACAACTTCTTATTACATCATTAAAATTTTTCACTGATGCACATAGGTAAATGGTGTTTTGTCACAATTTCTATCACTGGATCGACCTGGCAACCAAGGGTTGCATTAGAGCTGAGCAGTTCTGCATTACTGAAGTATCCCAGCAAATTAATGAACCTTTTGTTTCTCTAGTATATTGTTGGAATGTTGTTGTGAAGCTTTAGAAGTATTGTGTATGTCGATTGTATAGATACCATTCCCAGAGACTTCAATATCAAACTTGTAAACTCTGAGTACAAAAAGTACAAATCAGTTATTCCAATGAGCAGGGCACTCTGCTATATTCTATATGTACTTCAGGCATGTAAGGTTTTTTTTTATAGCTGAGTGCCCAAGCTCTGCCATGCAGCAAGAAATGATACCATAATATCAAGAGTCGTCCAGTGCTTGCTCACTTTCCTATTTTGATACTTCAGTGTTCCGTTAAGACACAATTACTAAATTCTTCACAAATCAGAGCACACAGAGTTCACTGGCACCATGGGGCTGTAACAAGCCCTTTCCTCTCTCCCTTTTTCTTTCATTCTTGTAACACAGCTGTTTATACAGAAGGGAGACAATGCTGAGTTTGTTAACAGCTGGCAGTTAGTAGTAATTTATTGTGGAATGGGTCTTGAAATGGCCCAGTCTCCTTGACGATGAAAAACCAAAAGGCTATGTTGCTTTCAAAATCTTGTTTTGGGACTAGAAGTGGAGCTTGAAGCTGTGCCAGTTCCACATTCATGAAAGCTGCGTAGAGAGAAAGGAGCCAATTCCTCAGCTCCTGCTTAAAGGAAAATGAGCATTGTGAGATAGGATTTACTTCCTCATATTAACATCAGTATATTGTTCTCCACCAGCACTCATCAAAATAACCTTTCTAGGACTTGGCACATCTCTTTTCCTGTGTTTTGAAACAGTGAGATTGACTTGACTTCCCCGATGCTCTGGGCCTCCACACTTTTCATTTAATCTAATTTTTGTTCTTTTGATCAAGAGATAGAGGAGGATAGATAAATGGTGGCATATAGTAGATAAGTGAACATTGGCTTAAGTATTCCAGGGAGAAAAGATGGAAAAGGTTCTGTAGAGATGTCCCAGAATAAAGATTCAAGGAGAAAAGGAGTATAAGGAAGGAGAAAATGTGGAGAATGCACAAATGCGTTCACATGGAATGAGAGTGTTAGCTTATTGAGAAATAATTCTCCCAAACCAGTTTGATGCATGGATAAGGTTCTGCCTGCCTTTTACTGCAAAAACTCTTCTGGAAATGGTTTCTTCCCAAAACAATTTTATAGCATTATAGAGGAGATGCTAGTGATGTAAAAATAGAGCAGCATTTTGCCAGCATTTCAGAGTACATTTTGCTGTATTCTCTGCTTCCCAGCCACGATGCTGAGAAAGGCCATGGTGCTTGGGAGAGCACTTCTGACTGGAGTGGGGCATGGACCACATTTATCTCTCAGTCACAGAAGAGGCAGACACAGATGGCAGCTCCACAGTTTGAGCAAATGGTAGGGGACAGATTCATTTTCTGATGGATTAAAGGACTACAAGAGAGGCAAGCAATTGAGCAGATTTCAGAGGAAACTGCTGTTAAGCCACAGACATGATATGAGGAGCACACTGGAACAACTGAAATTGCAAGGTAATGAGGATCAGTGTTCACACAGATGTTACACAGTTTATTCACTGTATTTTAATAGGACAGTTTTTGAGAAAGTAATGTTAGTGTATAAAGATATGATGAGGAGCAAACTTGTGAAGTTTTAAAATAATTTATATTCCATACTTGGGACCTGAGAGAATCAGTTAAAGAGCATTAAAGAGCAAAAGGGGAATAGATGCTAATGACCATGTAATTAAAGATATTAAGAAACAGTTTGATTCTTATTTCTATGTTTTGCCCAGTAACTTGTTATTGTGAAATACAGGTTTCTAAAGGCAGTCCTTCTGCATCCCCCCCACTCCAAACAGCAAAAATAACACATTACTGCCTCCAGGTAGGTCTCAGGCTATCTCAGATGAATAATCTTAATGTACGTTCTGGCAGCTAAGAGCTTCTATTGAGGAATAAACTTATGTGAAAGGACATTGAGTCTTCTGTCATCCCATTATTTCTCACACTTTTCCCTTTTATGATTCACTACCTCCTTTTGTGTTTCCCCATTAACAAAAGCAGACCAGACAGGTTGAGCAGGTTACTCAGAATGTGCATTATGGCACTATGACACAGTCATGGACCATACATCACCCAGTGCAAAGACCTTATCTCATCACACAATAAACTCGAAGGCACTCTCTGTAGAGGCTGTCAGTTTATACCACCAGCTGTGTGGGTGTTTCTTGCTTTGAGATGCAAAACCCTCATGTACCAAAGGGAACTGCAGGCTCTGTTCTAGCCTGTGCCTTCTTCACAGATCCTACATTTCAGAGCCGCAGAAAAACATTTTGTTAATTCTAATTTTTAAATGTGTGTTCATGCACCTGGCTTGTCTCAAGACATTCATTCACATTTCAGCTCCCTGCTCTTGTTTACCACAGTATGTTTGTTCTTATTAACTGTGCCTCATCCTTCCCTCTTGTGTGTTTAACATTTAAAGTCATCTCTTCCAGCCTGCACAGCTGGAATTCTTCTGGCTATTAGATACGAATTAATTTGCCAATCAATCAATCAATCAATCAATCATTTTTATTATCCTGGTATGTAAATGTGGTGCTTTAGAGCTCTAAGTACTTATTTCCCCCTAATGCAATGGCATGAGAAAGGTAAATTAGACTCAAACAATTCAAAGCAGCTCTTGCTGAAGTACAAAATTACTCTTTTCAAGGCCAGGAGGAATTTTGCAGGTTGAAAGGGAGCAGAGGTGGGGGCTTTGTACTGTTAACACCCAGAAATAGCAGTGAGATTTTGCAGTAATTTTCTCCAGTATCTGATGTAGGACCACATCTTTCACTGGGTAGTTTTAATGATAGACAGGCTAATATTTCTTTAGTCTACAAAATAAATCCACATTTGGCTTTTTGTCCTTAGCCACATCATGATACCTTTCATGCATCCTCAAATTTTGTTCTCTAAATCACTTATCATCTTTCAAAAAACTAATTTAAGATCTTGTTCTGTTTTCAAAGGTGCTGGTTTTACCCATGTGTTTACCAGTAGCGAATTCAGTGACACCCTGCTTTTCACTGGAGTGAACATAGAGACACTTGGTCCTGGAGGCCACAAAATATCTGACAATGTATCAGCTCATGAAAACAATTTGTTGTAATATCATACAGAATAAATCATGGCTGACATATCTGCTGGAGTCATTTTTAAAGGAAATAATTCATAAAGCTGATAGGTGTGAAACAGTGAACATAATCTACGTTGACTGGGAAAAAACATAGCTGTTCTTCAGAGAAGACTGAAAGTGGATTAGCAACAAGCTCAGAGAGCATCATTCTGATCAGGATAAAGATCTGTTTAAGGGCTTTGTTCTGGTGATATCACTGCTGTGGGAGGGAACAGCTCAGAAAGATGATAAAGGGAGAATTGTACAGCTTTATTTTGCTGCCCACTTACAAACAACTTCATCATGCTGACAGGACCTCCACTGCAGCCATGCGTCACTCTAATAATGCATGTTTTCCTGTCCACTTTATTCTTGTGTGTCATAGCAATAGATGGCTGTATGGGGGCATCTATCTGGCAATTTGGGATTATTGTAGAAATAAAGAAACAATCAAACAAAAACCCAAAGCAAAGAAAAAGATAAGGTAAGTTTCAGGCCTCTAGGGCTCATTGTAAAATACATCAAGGAAATATGGTGGGTTGGAAGAGCAATTGGAATTCAGACATCAAAAGACCAGCTTCAGACATCATTTAAATTAGCCCTAGCAGCATCCAGACAGATGAGGGTACAAATGAATCACTGGGCCACAATCCCTTCTCTCTTCCAGTGCTGTATAGGTCTCAGGTTTTATTTTGCAGAAAATTGATAATGGAAGAAATAAACTCAGTGAGAAAGTCTTTGAGTGTTACTTGAGTGTCAGAGATCAAAGACAAATTGGAGCATAATGCTGCTTGTGTGACAAGAAGAAGAACAGAAATGAACAGCAATTACTTTATTTGTCAGCAAAGGACCATTAGGCCACGTTCTAGCTTATATGAGCCTCTAGGGGGAAAATATCCAGGCTCAGATAGCTAGGGCTATCTTAGTTTGACAGAGACTTCAACAGCAGAAGGGGCACAAGGATATGTGCAAGTATGACGGCAAGGCTCAAAGGGATGAATCATAAATGGAAGCTGGAACAACTGTCACTGTGATATATTCAGCTGTTGTGTCATGGACCAATGTCATAAAGTAATAAGGACAAAAATATAAAATACCAATTAAATACTGTAAATGAGATAACCAGTTCAGAAAATTATTTTACAAGCTCTTATGCTACTAGCAAAAATACCTTGACAGATGCACAAATGCACCTAGGGATGAATGCATTATACATTATGAATTCAGGGCTGCCATTATAACCCACATAATCACTTTTTCACTTGCTCATGTGTTGCACATCCGTGATTTGTTGCCAAGATATTACAATGAGAGGAGCCCAAAATTTTAGCTAGCCTTTTCACTTTGGAGAGCTTGTCTGCTGCTTTTACTCTTTCCATCCTTCTGAACCTCTGCAATGCAGCCTTTTCAGTAGCATATGCTGCAAACAGACTATTGTCACTCTCTTTAAAAAACTGCTATATTTCAGTACCTTTAACTAGAATAATGAAAACAAACACAAAAAACTAATATCAATTACTTCATTTCAAACAGCATAAAAAAATCAGCAGTGGATTTACAATAGTGACAGAAATATCAGAATCTGATGAACAACATAAAAAAAATCCCGAAACTTTAAGCAGTTCTGAGGAGGTTCTACTTTTGCAGTTTGCCTGATTGTCCAGGGTAGAAATTGTCTTCTCCTTCTGGCAACATCTCTAATCCTTTCCAGTGAGGACACAACACAGTAGAAGCAATAAGAGTAATATGCAGGACAAGACTCCACTTTCTATTGAAAGTTGAGCTTTGAGATGTCACAGAAGGCACACAGCCATTGAGGGAAAACGTATATTTGCTGATATATGACCACAAGTCCTGTACTACAGCCAACTGCAGCTAACACCCCCCAGGCAAATGCTATGACAGCAGGAAGAAAAGTCAGTACAGAGAATAAATTGACTTACCTGCTCATGATTCACTGTGAGAAGATGCATTTTCCCTCTTCAGCACTGGGAGATTTGATAGTTCTGAAAGTACCTCCTCATAAACAGCATTGGCAACATCACAGCAGTATGCACTATCATTTTAAATGCTGTATGGACCTCTCCTGGATATGGCTTAACCACAATAATGCAGCACTTATTGATCTATTTCACTTGTGTCCAGTCAAGATAAAGAAGAAATGGTAATGACTTTCTTTTTTTTTTTTTTTTTCCTTCTCATAGTCTTTTCATTTTACCTCTGATGTCTTAATAATCCAACATGACCTATGTTTAGGGAAAAGCAAAACATATTGAAATCTATCAGAGTGAGTAACCTAATATGCCTGATTTATTTCTAAACAAATTTCAAAAGACAAACACTATTCAAGAGGAAAACACTGTTCAACTTTAAAATGGTTAAGATGAACAACTGCACATCTTCTCCCAACCTTTTTTGTTGTTTGTTTGGGGTTTTTTTGACAAAATCAGGAAGTTAATTAAAAGGGTAGCATTTTTCTTCCGCCCTGGAAAATAGCTTAATTTTTGTGCTATTTGAGCTATCTATGTCTTGACGTGCTTGGTGAAGTTAATTCAGATGGTAGCATTTGTTTCACTGAACGTCCATTGTCAGTTGTAAGCTAGTCATTCTAAGTGCTCTTTATAGTCAATAGAAATCAAAAAACAATTTCAGGATATGATTGATATGAGGTTTTTAAAACACCTACATTCAGAGTGAATGAACTGAACCATAGACATCTCCATTACTTATAAAAGGAACCCAGACAAAAAAAAGTAAACACCTTCTTCAGAAACAGGATGACTTTCAGTCTCTTGTTCTTCATGCCTTATATAAGACAAGCATAAAGTTCAAAAATGCAACCATTTCTGAACAAGAGCATCCTTGTTATATACTAGGGAAATATCTTTATTACATTTTTGCTAATGCTATTGCTACATTCAAACATGATGGTCATGTAGAAGGTCAGTACCAGAGGCAAGACAGAGAAACCAGATCTCTTCCATTGTTGTGTTCTCTTTCAGCTCAACAATCCTTCCCTTAATTTATATACTCTATTTGTGAGATTTAACTTTATAGCTCTAGTTAATCTTTCTGAAGTTTCCTGAATGTCTCTATAGGCAAGCTCTGAGGGAACACTTTCTGCCTTTGCTGCTGTTGTTTAGAGCCATAAATAAAACTGCATAGGACAAGGAACAACAGGTACAAGCTAGAACACAGGAGGTTCCACCTCAGACACCCAGAGAGGGCCAAAGAAGTTATGGGTATTTACAATGTACACCAATTTTAGTGCAGCAAAACAAATTCTGTTCTGCTGCATAGATATATAAACTCCATTAAATTCAGCAGTACTCAAAATAACCCCAATGTGCAGAAGAGACACACACAGAGCAAATTATATTTATGTTTTGCCTTTCAAAGTTCCTTTCTGATCAAAGAGGGTGGAATCAGTGGTCTAAAGACAGAGAGCTAATGTCAACCTCAGTGCCTGAAGGTGGTAGAGGTTGCAGTAGAACAATGAATCCACCAGAGACTTATTAACCTCCTGAGGCAGCAGCTGGAGGCTTGCTTACAGCATCTCACTTTCTGTGAGGGGTTTGTGCTTGGGCAACTGTGTCCCCTGTGACAGACAATCCACTGAATAAGATATCAATGAGGCCTTCTACAGACAGCTGGAAGTAGCCTGAAGATCACATGACCCAGTACTCATGGGTGATGTCAGTCACCCTGATGTTTTTGGGAAGTCCATACAGATAGGGGTATGCAGTCCATAAGACTATTGCAGTGCATTGATGATAACTTCCTCATGCAGGTGGTGGAGGACCCAAGGAGACCTGCACTGCTGGACCTTGTATTAGCAAACAAAGGTCTGGCTGGGGACATGTAGGTTGGGAGCAGCCTTGGCAACAGTGTGCGTGATATGGTAGAGTTTAGTATCCTAGAAGGAAGAAGAAGGGCAATAAGTAGGATCAGTGCTTTGGACTTCAGGAGGACTAACTTCATCCTCTTCAAAGACCGTGGAGGAATTCCATAGGCAGGGGTCCAAGAGAGCTGACTAGTATTTAGATATCACTTCCTCCAAGCTCAAGAGGGATGCATTCATTTGAGAAAAAAAAAATAGTAGAGAAGGAAGGAGACATGTACCACAAGCAAGGAGCTGCTAAAAAAGTCATGCAGAAGAAAGAAGTTTATGATATGTGGGAAGAGGGGTCAGTCATGTCACAGAGGCACCCACAACAAGGCAAAAGAGTTTGAGCCATTAATTTGAGCAAGCTGAACAGCAACATTCTTTTGACGTTTTTCTTAACTTGTAGGTTTTATCTCCTCCATCCTCCTCAAAATCTGGGAAACAGAAAGAGAAATAGGAAAACCTGTGAAATAATATTACTTCTAGGAAAACCAAACAGCAAAGGAAAGTAATATTTCCAGAATCATTGTCTTGAGACTATACATATATTACCACAGCTTTTTTTTTTTTTTTTTTTTTTTTTTAATATCTGCCTATATAAAACTGTTGCAAAAATGTGGATTAGATTATAGAATGATATGCAATCTCAATTTAGAGAGTGAAAGTGATGGAGAAGTTACAGTGTCTCTTTTTAGCTTCTTCCAGTGATTTATTACACCACTGTTAAACAAAATATCTGATGATGCATGATAATATGTCTTTTCTGTGGAAAAGCAATATAAGATGCATAAATTAAACCTTAAAAAGAGAAACTGCAGTGAGAATGCATGGATTTGGAAAGCCCCACTCTACAAAATGCCAGGCTTGTGTGCCAAGATGGTACAATTTTGCTAATTGTAATGCCCATGGGAATCATAGCAATTGCTAGTTCTTCAGAATAGACTCATAAAGCATGCCTAATATAATTTTCCCTTTAAAAGGTTTTGGTGGGAAGACGACAAAGTGTAATTGTATTTGCAGACCATATCATTTTGAAACTTAAGGTGAAACTTCAGGTGAAACTTGAGGTGATATCTTGGATCCTGTGGGGCAATTAGGTAGGTCACAGACTTTTGCACTCATCTGCTACAAGAGTGTTGCAAAGAATGGACAATAATCTGGCTTCTAAAACACACAATTTCTTTGCATTACAAATGTCTCACAAACTGTTGAACACACAAGTCAAATGTTCTGACAGATATGATTCTTTGTGCAGTTCCACTCTGACAATAACCTTTTCCATAAAAATGGCCTTGTGAAAGGATTATTACTCACTTTTTTTGTTGCTTGTAAACAGTCAGAAGCTTAAATTATTCAGGAGCCCTTCGAAGTTTTTTGACTAATCATACTTTCGTTGTTGTGTAGTATAAGTTGCAGCTGCCTACTGAAATGCTGAAGCCTTCTTAACAACTACCAACACTATCATCTCCTGAAGGATGGATAATTTTCATTGCTGTATTGTTTCTTCTTATGCTCAGCAACACTCATTTTGTTATATATCCACACAGTAGAGAATTCCTCTGTAAAAGAGAGCCTAATGTCAATGACCACTTCAGCACATACTAAGTTAGATTTTCTGTTACATTATGCTTTAGCAGATGACTTACTGCTTGAACTATGAAGACCCAGATATGAGGTTTGCTTCGCATTATTGGCGTGGCCATGACACAACAAAGAGGTCACTTGGAAACATTATGTGGCCACAGAGACGAGCAATGTGTAATAGCAGTGCATAACAGCTTCATGATATCTGTAATATCTTTATAGAAGAGAGTTCTGGACTCCACTCTCAAAAAATATTCAGGGAAGTTATATTCAATATTTGGTCACACACAGAAGCAGTCATGGGAGCAGAATCCAGACTCCTACTGAGGGTTTCTGCTTGCTGTTTTGGCTCCTTTAGTCTTGCATTTTAACAGAATCTGTGAGTGTCCTCTTCATGCTCCATAACTTAGTGGTTACAGGTCACAGGCCTTCATTGTGAAGTAAGGTCTGAAACATGATTTTCTGTTTTCAGTGAAGTGATTTCTCTAGATGGAGAGTATTATGTGAAAAACTGATTCATCATCTCCAAACTGATGCATCCTGCTTTGCTTTTTCATAAAAGTCAATGCACCGGCAGGCAAAAATACCAAGATAAAGTTTCCAAGTGTAAATATGATTTTTCATGGATTTGACTCATGTGTGCAAGCCCTAGGCAGAAGATTGAGTTCAGATGCAGAAGCTCTAGGGTTTTTTTCCACCTCTCCTCAAGCTGGCTTCTGAATCCTGTTCCACAACTGACTTAGCTCACAGATGTATAAATCCTGTATTGTCTCTGTCTCAAATGCATTAATAGCCAACAATAACACAAAGAAGTTAGAACTTGTTCTACACTGTTTTGGCTCTTGTTACAGTAATTTCACTTTATGAAAGAGACAGTAGAAGTGAAGGAAGGCAAGGAACTGCTGCTATTAGTACAAGTAGCATTTTAGAGTGAATTTGGTTTAAGAATGTTTTACATTCACAGGCGCAAAGGATGATCTAAGGTGCTTGCAGTGTACAGTCAGTCTGGGTTGTTTGGGAAAATTGCCTCTAAAGTGTAAACAAATGCAACAGTGACCCAAGGAAGCACAAGGCAAAGCATCTGCCTAAGGACATCATCCTTTGTGAGAAGCGCAGCTTGGTCACTGCCTCATTAGCAAGGGAATTGGAAACAAACAAACAAAACCAAAACACACACTCACAATAAATGCAATGAAGAAAGCCGAACCATGAGTCGCAGCTTACTAACTATGTATCTTCTGCTCATCTCTAAAGAGTTACATTGGCAGTCATGGAACTGGAGAATAAAAGAAACAGCAATGACAGTAAGAATAATACAACAAGAAAAGAAGCAGATGCCACACCCTCCTTTGCAATTTATGACCAATTACAGGATTTCCATAGTCTCCATGAGGCAATTAAAGAGTTATACTTCAGTGACCACTTAATATTCACTTGACATCATCAATTTACCAACATCTCAGAAAAAGAGCCTTGTTGTCCCTTGTCTGAAGTAATCACATTACAACACAGCAGCTATCAAAGGAAACCACAACCCCCCCAAAAAAAACCCTCAACCAACAAAACCCAAACCCAACAAAACAAACAACCAAACAAGCAAAACAGAGAATGGAAGCTTTCTTGATTAGGAAGGACATTTTCTCTCAGTGTCTCTAAAAATGCAGAAACACTGGGAAATAAAAAGGCTCTACTTTAAATAGAGTACAGTACTCTGGAGTACATTTCTATGATGCAAACATTATTTGGAAAAACAAGCAAGCAAACAAAACCCCAAAATTTTAAGCATCAGAGGAAAGCTGTGACTCTGTAGCTTAGCCAGTAAATGCTTTCAGGTATATTCTGGAGAGCAGGGGAGAGACACATCATAAGTAAATCACACTATAATCCATTTCAAAAGTATTGATTTGCACTTAATTAAGAAAAGTTCATAAGTCAAAATGTATTAGTCCTTGCCCAACAACATCCTATTGAGTTGCATGACAACTTGTCCTCCAAATACTGGAAAACAAGACCAAAAAAAGCAAAGGATATAGAATAACTACACTCTAACAATTGTACTAATTTATAAACTCTCAGCAGCAATTTTTCCTTTGCTTATAATTTCTTTATTTCCCTTTTCAAAGTGTCCTTTAGTCCACTTGATTGTGTCCATCTCTCTCTGCTTAGCCTTGTGGGGGCTAAGCTTGAGCAACCTTCTGCTTGTGAGCAATGCCACTAGGCACTGAACTCTATGCAGAATGGGACGCACAGAATGGAATGCAAAGCCCAGTAAGAGTATTTATAGGTCATGGCAGTGTGAGCTAGACAGAATAGCACCTGTTCACATCCTGGCTTAATGACTGTGAGTCTCCCAACAGAAAAGAACCAAAATCCCACTTTCTACCAAAACCTGAAGTTTAGTTTCCAGAAGGTGAATTTTTAGTCACAAAAGCCCCGATTAACCAACCTGAAGTTGCTGAAAGGCCTTAATTGCCTGTTATTTGTTAATTAGTGGGCTACTTATGTTCTCAGGCTGCCTGGGTTACAGTTAGGTTAGTGTTATTGCAGGGTACTGTCAGGTTACTGTTTCTGCCAAGAACAGCCTTGTAATGCCTAGCTCCCATTTAATTCATCCAGGTCATGCCAGTGGGCTGCCTCTGTGTCAGTTCAAAAGGTAATATGTACTTACAGCTCAGACTCAGTGCAAAACTCAGATGATTTCAGGTCTTCTCTTTTTTGCGTGGTTGACTTGGGGTATTTCCCAGCTGACATTCACAGATGAGTGCCACAATCACTGATGCAGAGGTAGGGCTGGGTTGTGGGTCTTATCAATGCGTGTTGAAATTGTGCATCAGAAAACAGAAAAACAGCAGAGGGTCAAACTCAGGGAACAGGAGAGTGATGCAAATGTGAAAGTTTCTGACAGAAGTGACTCCAGCCCACTGCTTTGATTGGATTTGCATTTCCTCCAATGGACGTCTAACCAAAAGTGCATAAGGCATCCAAGGTACACGGGATCTGTCCGTCAATGAGTTTTTAAGCCACAGATTTATGCCCTTTCTTGCTTGTGAACTCTTAACACTTTTCTGGCTCCAAAAATCTTTCATTCTCTGCTGTGAAGTACCATGGCTTTCACATGAGCTGTGGAAGTCAGCTCCTCATCCCGCCTTTCCTTTCTCTCTCTCCCAAATTTCTACCTAGTTAAAAAGCTCAGAGCTCTAGGGCACCTTTCTGGGAAAGGAGAGACATGGGTAACAATATAGGCATTTGTATAAAACCGAGTCCTACTTCTTTTGAAAAATTTACACGGAAAGAATGAAGCAGTTATCTCTACCCAGGGGCTGAAGGAGTCATTAAAAAAGTTTCTGCTAGCATCACGTTGCAGTACCATTCCTAAATCCACAAGAGAGGTGAGATTTCATTTCAGTTCAGTGCCGATGGAGTTTGAGTAGTGTATGAAAATTTGAGCTTGGCAGAAAAAACAGAGACTAGAAAGAAGAAAGTTCTCCACAATGAAAAAAAAAAAAAAAAAAAAAAAAAAAGTCTGTATTCTTGGCTCTGTTAATTTGCATCTGAAGCAGAAAAAAATATGAAGGAAATGAAAAAATAAGCTTCATCTGGCTGTGTTATTTCTATGCATTTCCAGCAAGGCACTGAACTATTAATTACTGTTTTGTGTACTGTATGTCATGTTGTAGAGAAGAATATTACTTGGCTGCAGATATTAGCATTATATCACAGGATCACAGAATGTTAGCAGGTGGAAGGGACCTCCAAAGGTCATCCAGTCCAACCCCCCCGCCAGAGCAGGTCCATAGAATCTAGCACAGGTTGCACAGGAACACACCCAGATGGTTTCAAGAAAACAGATGAACAAAAGAAAATATCTACAGAGAAACCACAGAAAACAGGATGGAAGACACAGAAGCAGAGGACCTTACCAAGGAAGGAACCAAGCACCTTAGTCCTTGAATATCGGTCACACATAAAAAATCACCACCATCTTTCCTCAGTGCATGCAAGTTTCCAGAATGTGGTTCCGCTAGGGTAGGGTTAAGTTTTGATTTCTTTCACAAGAAATTGGAAAGGAACACCCAAGACAGCTAGCTGAGCCAGCCAATGGGTATTCAATACCACGAAGCCTGCTATATAACAGAAGGGGCATTAATTTATTTATTTATTTTAAATTTCCATTTTCTCTTTAAATTTTCTGGAGTCCAGAAAGGCAGGGACAGGCATCTCACAGTATCTCCTTGTATTGTTCTTTTATACTCTATATCTCCACCCACAAGGGCTTTAGTTTTTCTCATCCCAATTCTCTTTCCTGTCCCACCAGAGGTTGCGGGAAGGGGGTGGGGGTGGGACAGTTGTGTGAGCAGCTGTATAGACCTCATCTTCCAACTAGGTCTAAACCATGACAGCGACCAAATGAGCTCCTGAAGGAGCAAGTGAAAGACATAAAAAGACTTCTGTAAAGAAAGAAAAATAAGGAGGATTCAGAGACAAAATTTTAGGCACTTCCCCACCTCCCCCGATTTCTGACAGAATTGTTCATGTAGCATGTCTTCTCCAGCAACAGGAGAAGAAAAAAAATCTAAGGGCAGAGTTGTAGCTAATTTAAATAGTTGCTGGTTTCAAGGCATTGCATCAGTTAGCAGAGACTCAGTATTTGCCTCACTCGTATTTCTTTGAAGACCTTTATATTCAAATAAGCATTGAGTTAATATTAGTTTTTCTTTTTCTTCATAATGCTGGGCTTTAAGTTTGTTGCATCGCTCTTTCTTTATCACATAGAAACCAATGATTTTTTTCTTCTTTTTTTTTTTTTTTTTTTTTACTAAGTTATTTCTCTTTAGAGAATAGCTATGAAGAGCAAGGGGAGAAACAGATTGGCAACATTTGTCAGTGTTCATCTGCCTTTATTATCCCTTGGGGCCTTGTTTTCTGTGTTATCTTCCTTTTTGGGAAATGCTCTAGGGTTCTAAAAGAAGCTTTAATTATGACTACACTACCAGGATTTGGGCAGAAAAGTCACACAAGTCTGAATTTTGATGCTGTGCTGAACTTCCTAACATTTTGTGAGGTAGTTCTCTGTGATGTCAATATAGTAACTCATAAAAAGTTCTTCAGTATCTCTCCACCTTCAACTTCCAAAAATAAAGTATAAAAATTCTGCATGTTAGTGGACTCCTAAGAAGCTATGCTCATTAGAAAGTACTGGCACTGTGCAACAGCCACTTTATTGTGCTGAAGCACAGGGTAGAGATAACACAATTCTTTCAATCAATTGCAAGTTTTAAATGTCTAAGTATTTAACATGTTAAAGAAACCCAAAAACTATTGTACTTGAGTCATCCATTTAAGAAGTACAAACATTATAACTTGGAGTTCCTGAAATATTTCAGCATAGTTTTCAGAAACAACCAAACCAACCAAACCAAAACCAACCAAACACCACAAAAAAAGCGAAACAAAAATTGAGAAATCCCTTAACTGAAGTTTGGTCAGTGCTTTGTCCACAATCTGAGTGTTTTGCACTGTGTAGCTGTGAATGCACTGACTTGGTCCTCTTGCTTTGCAAGAAGAAATCGGTATTTTACAAGTAGCAAGACAATGTGTGAATGCTTTTCTTCTTAAGGACTGTAAGCTTGCTCATGTAGGTTTAAACTGTTGGCTTTCCACATATAATAGCTGTAGTGAATCAATGAAGAGATGAAGAGTGTTCTGTAAGGAGAAATCTCTCTGGAGAAGAGAACACTCTGAGGAGACCTGATTGCAGCCTTCCAGTATCTTAAGGAGGCCTGCAAGAAAGCTGGGGAGGGACATTTTAGGGTGTGAGGTAATGAGAGGACTAGGGGGAATGGAACAAAAATAGATATGGGTAGATTCAGATTGGATGTTAGGAAGAAGTTTTTCAGCATGAGGGTGTTTAAACACTGGAACAGGTTGCCCAGGGAGGTGGTGGAAGCCTCATCCCTGGAGGTTATTAAGGCCAGGCTGGATGTGGCTCTGAGCAACCTGATCTATTGTGAGGTGTCTCTGCCCATGGCAGGAAGGTTGGAACTAGATGATCCTTGAGGTCCCTTCCAACCCTAACAATTCTATGATTCTATGAAATATTGGAATCACAGAATGCACTGGGTTGGAAAGGACCTCTAGAGGTCATCTAGTCACTGGGGGTGTTCAGGAGAAGACTTGATGGGGGTGCTTGGCTGTATGGTCTAGTTGTTGGGTGGGTTGGATTGGTTGATGGGTTGGACGCGATGATCTTGAAGGTCTCTTCCAACCTGGTGTATTGTATTGTATTGTATTGTATTGTATTGTATTGTATTGTATTGTATAGTTCAATACCCCTGCAGTAAGCAGGGGCATCCTCAACTAGATCAGGTTGTTCAGTACCCCATCAATCCTTGAATGTCTCCAGGGATGGGGTCTCCACCACTCTAAAATCACATAAAATAAATGACAGTTCAAGATACATGAGAAACCAAGATCAGTAAATATTAGTTGCATTAGAAGTGTAGTGTGAAATTGCATCTGTAGACAGTGACTCATGTGTATATCGAACCAAAGTGAAAAATCACAGATAAAAGGACACAACCAAATGCACAAAGTGAGATGTTAATAGCTTATATTTCTGCAAAACCAGATATGATCACCTTCAATATGCAAAAGTACTTGTTTACACTTAAAAAAAAACTATTATCCCTACGTATGGAAAACCAACTAACTAACCTTCTTTATGGATCTTTCCATGATGTAGAAGGATTTTGATAGAAAGGTGAAAAAAGTGAAAGCTGGTGGAAATGCAGATGCATGAAATGGCATCAAAATGCTGGGGGGGGGGGGGGGGGAAGAAAAAAGGAAAAAAAAACCCAAAACAAACCAGACAAAAATCCCCCTTGTTTGTCCTGAGAAGTATGGCAGCAAAAGATATTCAAGAGACAAGACATGAGAGGATGTGTGGCAGAATAAGAATGTGAGAAGAATGTAGTGGAATGGGTGAGAGGATGACATAAGAGGACATAAAGGGAGATGGCCAAGAGGGGGCTTCTTGATAGAGCAAGGATGAGAACCTTTTACGTCAAAGAGAAAAGGGGGAAGCAAAGGCAAGATGCTGCATAGTAAGATGAGGACCAGAGAACATTATTAATATAGGTATGAACTTCCTTTCTTGGAATATTCTCAGCTCCCTGAAAGTTCCTTTCACAGGCTGAAAATAGTTTGGGTTTACCCCTGTATGGTATGGATATAATGGATTCACTCTGTGAGCACAAATAAAGAAAATGATTAACAGGTTGGAGAATCATGTTACAACAGAGTGGTTAAAAAATAACATCATGGAGTCAGAATGTGACTTCCAGCTAGTTATGACTTCATATCACCGCATGTAGGCTCATTTTCAATCATTCTTTGTGCATTTAGGAAGCTTGGATTCTTAACTGACTCTAGTTAGCACAGTATTTAAGCTAGGAAGTAAGTGGCCCTCAACTGACAGCAACAATTTGGCAGTGAGGTGAGTTGTACCGTGCGCTGTGTTGCCTTGCCTTCTCCATGCTAGCTGTAGCAGAAGACTAAGAACCATGGATGCTACTGCAAGTGCCTCAGTTATGAGTCTAAATTTTAGATGTTGTGAACTCAGACTAAGGGAACATAGGTGACTTTCTTTACTGGTGACTGCAAAGAACTGTGACTTCTCACTTTATGTTGAAATGCAACACTCAGCTTTGTGGGGACCACAGATATACTCAATCAAAGCCTTTGTCACAAAACGGTATGAATTTTAAAAACAAAATCTAGTCCAACAGCACACATTTACAAGGCTCCCTTTGCTACTGCTAAATGGTGGAATAAAATTTGGGTGGATTACTGTTAGGGAATCTGGAATAAAATCAAAACACAGACTAACATAGGGAATTACTAACATAGTCAGTATTCACACACCACCAGGGTGAATCTTTGATTATTTTTCTCACAAAATGTAGAATGGTGACCACACTGGCCACAGCAGTGTATTAAAGAGCTTCTGTAAGTATACCATATTGCCTTCAGTGATGCCTTCTGTCTCATACATTACACATTATTTTTCCATCTTCATTACACATTATTTTTCCTCTTTCCTTTCTGGTACTGAATGGTGGCATAGCAGTTATTTGGTAATTACTCACTAGGAGAGGCCATATATTTACGTGCCGGCATGTAATTCTTCATCACATTGTTACATTTATTTCTGTTTCAAACACAGTAATAGACATGTGAGCTGTATTTAGCAAATTCCATCTTGAAGGAAGTGGGCCAGGAACGTGAGGGTATTAAAGAATAACAAAGGAATCCATGTTAAATTGCTAATTACCTGGCACTGTATTCATTTTCAGCTTAACATAAAAATGTGGTAGTATTCCCAAATAATTTATAAAGCCTTAGGTGAACAAGCTAGACCTGTAATACTGCAGCATTATTGAAAGTGATGAAGTGGAAGATTGGAGACATTTGTTTCAGAATAACTGTGTTAAAATAAAATGCCAAAAGACAGAGAAAAACACTGGAGATATTGAAAGGAGTGAAGAGAAGAAAAAACAACGTGTTCCAGAATAATCAGAATCATAAACACTGTAGCAACAACTCATTTTATGTTAAATTACTCTTAAGAAACAAATAAACCAACAAACCTGTGTTTATGAAGTGTATTGGCTTGGATGCATATTCAGCTGCCATACATGCCTTTGCAAAAGCACGGCTTGCCTTGCACTGGAAAGTATTAGTTTGTCAGATCTCAATCAGTCCCAAAACATTAAAACTCAGCAGGGCAAATTCTGTCCTCAGGTACATGCCTGAACATCTTTTCAAGAGAGCTTGTCTTGCAAGAAAAAGCTTCAGAAGGATAAATGTTTTCTTATTCCTCTTCCAGTGAGCTTGAGCAGAGAGTAGAGACACAAAAAATGATTAAGGGAGTGGAACACCTTCCTCATGAGACACTGAGGAAGCTGGGTCTCTAGCTGGGAGAAGAGGAGACTAAAGGGTGACCTCATTAGTAAGCATATAAAGGGTGAGTGCCAAGAGGATGGAGTCAAGCTCTTCTCAGTGATGCCCAATGACAGGACAAGGGGCAATGGGTGGAAGTTGAGGCACAGGAAGTTCCATGGAAACAGGAGGAAAATTTTTTTCACTGTGAGGTTGACAGAACACTGGAACAAGCTGCTCAGGGAAGTTGTGGAGTCTCCCTCTCTGGGGATATTCATGACCCACTGGATGCATTCCTGTGTGAGCTGGTATAGGTGATCCTGCTCTGGCAGGGTGGTTAGACTGGATGAGCTTTCAAGGTCCCTTTCTGGCCCCTAACATTCTGTGATTCTGTGTATCTTCCTTCTTGAAATGCTGCAGTGATGCTGATGGGATCTGTAAAACACACATTGTAAAACTGAATTTGGTTCTTTTTCAATGGGTCCATGTGGGTAATAAGAGATCATTTTAAAGATGTTCTTTCTACAGAATTGGAAATAACTAAAGGCATTAATTCTCAAACTTTTATGTGTCAAGAGTATTGTATTTGCATGCACAGATCTATTGAGCAGGACCTTTGTCACCCTCAAAAACTTGGGGGAACCATAGCAACTGCAGACTATTGTCATTCATTTGAAACATCTTGATTATCTTTATTTTTTTCTTATAATCATGATGAAAATCCGCTGAGGAAAGGTCAGTGTAGGTCAGGAAGGAAAAGCAAAGAAACCACCATGAAGGAGCTGGGATGCTAATCTACAGCTGAGGCACGGGTTGGCTGTCAGACACCAAGTAATTGGCTGCTGTGAGTAGGAGTCAACCAGCTTGTGGATGTTGCAGAGAGCTGTCCAGATTTGCGTAGGCTTTTAATTTCATTTCCTTCTCTGTCCTGTCTTTCAGTTAATCAGCAGTGACCCAGTTGCTGAGAGTTTTGATAGCATGCCTTCCAAATCTTTTCAGTAGGTCATTGACCAATATTCTATAGGAAATCACAGTAAAGTATCATAGCTCCTGCACTGGTGTTCCAGGTCACTTGTGTAGTGTTGGATTCTGCTACTCTGCATCACACAAAGACAAGTCTTCTCTAATGAAGTTGCATGAGAGTGGACAAATAGCCTCCCTTTTGGATATCTTGTAGCAAAGAAGAATAAAAGGAGGAGGACAGGACTGGCCTTGGTTGTAAGGATGCACTTTGCTGAGGAAGGAGGAGGGAGGGAAATGATCTCTCTGCCCTTTGTCCCTGTGTTAGATGTCAAAAAGTAGCTACAGACCTCACTTTCGATCCTGCATCTCACTATCGAAAGCAAACTTGTAAGATGTGATAGTTCTTCTTAACAATATTTGTGTAACTAAAATTAAACTGAGGATGGAGAGTCAGAGTAGAGAAATGATTAGAGAAACATTTCTTACCACTGCCTCGCTCCTGTTGCATTTTCTGAAGGGGTGTAGGAGAAACTCTCCAAATAATCTAGCTTTTCACTTTCACAGCTGATTTCTTTGACAAGAAGAGGTCAGAACTTTTTTCTGGTTTGTATTACTGCATTGTTGTAAGTGGAATGACATTGAAGAAAACTAGCAGAGCTTCTAGCCCAAGTTACCTATGTGGTATCACAGTATCACAGTATCACCAAGGCTGGAAGAGATCTCATCAAGTCCAACCTGTCACCACAGACCTCATGACTAGTTGGTTTTATGCATCTTCAATGATAAGAGTTAAGAAAACTCATAAAAAGAGTGTTGGTCAAACCCAGAGGCTCCCTTCAACAATACTAGTATTTCAGCATTTGAATGAGAGTTTCAATGCATGACTAATAAACACTCCAATCTTAAGATTTAATAAAGGAAAAATGATTCAGAAATTTGCTCACACGGGAATTGGTGAGAGGGAATTTGCTGAATCAGCACTGAAAGCCACAAATTTTGTATCACAAAACAGAATCCTTACTTCCTCCCCACCCCCGCCCCCAGTGATGTGTGGTTAGTAAATAAAGAAAAACCAGGGATATGTTCAAAACTGCACCCTGTTATAAAAACAGAGCTGTCAAGCTGGATTGCTGGGGCTGGCTGGGGGAGGACATTAGCAGAAGATTCTAGCTGAATGATTTGTAAACAAAGAAGTTAAAGTAACGGTTGTGTAAAAGAGCAATGATGATGTTAAAATAATTGGTAAAATTCACCACAGTTACAAGCTCCCTTATAGTCGTTAGTTTCATCTGTGACAGATGAGGATAATGGTACAATTGAGACCTTGGTGTTTGCTTGCTGCTGAAGCTGTGTATTGGAATGAATTTTTAGGCCCAAAACTGAGTTGCTGCTCTTTTCAAAATACAATTTGCTGAACTGTAGCCAAAGCCTCAGGAATAAATAAATAACTATTCCATCACAATAATGGCAAACGACATTGCTTGTATTCTCCTAGACCATTTCACCTCTAAGTCCTAATAAAGCTGATATTGACCAGAAAAGAAAAAAATAAAGCCCCTGATGCATAGCACATCATGATGATCAGAAGGCTGAAGCACTTCTCCTGTGAAGACAAGCTGAAGGAATTGGGGCGGTTCAGCCTGGAGAGAAGGCAGCTCTGGGGAGGACTTATAGCTACATTTTGATATCTGAAGGGGACCTACAAGAAAGCTGGGGAAGAACTTTTTAGAGGGATATGTGGCAATGGTTTTGAACTGGAGCAGGGTAAATTTAGGTTAGACATAAAGAAGAAGTCCTTCACAATGAGAGCGGTAAAATACTGGAACAGGTTGCCTAGGGATGTGTTGACAGAGCATCCCTGGAGACATTCAAGATGAGACTTGGTGTGGCCCTGGGCCACCTGATATAGTTGGAGGTGTCCCTTCTCACTGCAGGGGGTTAGATAAGATGACCTTTGAGGGTCTCTTCCAACTCAATACAATCTGTGAATACTGTATTTGAAGTGAAAAGGGCATGGTGCTATGTACCCAGTGGCTGGTGGCAGAGGAGCCTGAGGGCTGTCACATACACAGCCATGGACATAGGCCAGCAATTTTGCTTTTTAGATGCTCCCTTTTAGTGAGGACTGAGAAAGCTACAAGTACCTGTTACTGCTGCATGACTTAGTGTATAACTAAATCAATATATTCATACTCAAGGACCTCAAATCATTGATATCCATATTTAGTCCACCTTTGGTTTGGGTGCTGTGACAGTACTGAAACTGCTTGAACAGTGCTTTAAACAGCATTTTTCCTCACACTCAATCACTCTTGTTTCAAAAGGAATATTCCATATAATTGATACTTCTCATGTCCTCTCTTAGATTATGTTCTTTTTGGGTTACACCCTTCAACAAAACTCAAAGCTGATAAGGTAAATCTTAAATGCTCAGGTATTTTGTTCATACTTTAAACAAATGAAAAAGAAACTACTCATTTGAGAAACTACTCAGATTGGAAGAGGAGATATTCTGAAGTGTTCTTCAGGCAAATAGATCCCTGACTCTCCAACTGGTGAATGTTTAATGATTACTGAGGGGAACCTCCTTTACCCCCACTACCCACTTCCCACTTCTCCTCTATATTCCAAAGCTACAAAGAATGATATGGGATGACACCTCTACCCCTGATGTCTCCATTCAGGAAAAATATTCCATCCAATGTATAGAATTTCCAGTGAGCACAATGACAGTTTTTCTTTAAAACTGAAATGGCCTGACTGGATTTAATAGAAACCAAAGGGGAAAAAGGGGCTCTGCTTGTTTTTTGTCAAGTTTTCCCAGCTTTTCCACAAAAGTGCTAGTCTGCTATTATTTATAAAGGCTAAAGAAAATTGCCATAGATTTCTGAATAAATTCAAAAAGGCAATGTGGAATATATCTACTTTTTTTGGAGGTTATGAGTTAAACGAGCACAAGGATTGGTCTGAACACAATAATGATTTAATGACATTGTGTGACCTGTGGTAAATTACAGCCTCCATTCCTTACCCTGGGACAGTGTCAGGGCAAGACTTCTCCAAGGCATTTTTTGAGTGATCGATGAATCAGAGCTTGCAGATTCTACTTCACCAGTGTCCTAGTATTTACCAAAAGGACATTTTCCAAGCTGCTAGAAAAATCCTCATGGTATATTATACTGAGATGAGAATCTCCTCCTGAGAATATTATTTTGCAATTTGATTATTCATGCTGCAAAACAACCCCTCCCCCTCTTCAAAGTAAATTGATAAGCAAAAAGTTGAGGTCACTTTACATCAGCTGTAAATACCTCTCTTCTGAGAACAATACAATGTGAAGGATATCTATGGTTTGAAAACATAATCATCTTTTCCTTCAAAAGGCCTTAACTCTCATCTAATTTGTAACCAAAAATATTTTCCTCATATGCAATGGCACGTTATGAGTACTCAATTTCTTTCAGAACTAATTTGCTTTAATTGATACCTTATTTAATATGACAATGTTATGAAATTTCAGTGTCTTTTCCAACCCTGTTGATTCTATGATTTTCAGGGGTGGTCTGCAATTTTCTTATTTCCAAGTCTATTTTTTTTCTAATATTTCTCAAATTAGAAACATATGAATATTGTAATTTGGAACTAAAGAGCATATAAGATGAGGTCTTTATTCCTTCAAAATAAGAAGGCAGATTTACTAATTTTCAATATAGATTCAGTGACTAACATTAGTATGACTCCAAATACCATGGAATGGTGTTGTATATATACAACATATATATATACATATTTTATTAAACCAGAGGGAAAAAAAGCCTTGACATTCTATGAAACACCAAGAGGAACTTGGGAACGCTAGTATCTGACAGCTTATGCATCCAATTACTGATATGTCACCAGAAATATGTGGGAATAAAGTAATGAGATGGCAGTTTCCATAACAAAGGGTAACATTGTCTTCTTACATCTGGATCACCAGTTTCATGCTATTTATAAATCTACATTTTCATGTTAACTCTTTACAGTCACATAGATCACCAGATCAAAACCAGAGTGCAGTAATACAGATACAATGAAATTACTGAGCGCTAATGACCAATCTTATAGCTACAGAGGACCTTATTACCCTATTGATATTGCCTGCACAGAAATATATGTTGCTTTAAAGGAAGCACTCAACATATTCTGATCTGAAATTGAAACTACAGTCTGACCCAAAAAGAAATTACATTAAGGGAGAGAGATTTTTCTTGTTTTATTGCTTTAGAAACCTCATTTTTTTCTAGTCACATAAGCTATTTGTGATGGATTTTCCTTAGAAACTTGCTCAATATTCAGTTGCTTTTCTTAAATTTAAAATAGAACAGGCGAAGCATTTAAAAGTGGTGTGACACCAGATACTCAATTCAAACACAAACTCTATTTTTCCAGAAGAAAAATAATTATCTGCATATAGTGAAGTTTGAAGCTGCCCAGTTCTGGTCACAATTTCAAATCTGAATGCCCATCCACTGCAAAGAAAGATGTCTTCATATGCCAAATCCCTTTTTCTTGTTTGCGAGACACCATCCCAACCCATTCTCTCCATCAGTGTTTTAGATAGACAACCAGCTAAGATGCCCGACAGTAAGAGGAGGATAAAATGTCCTAAAGCAGATGATCTGTCTTTATGGCTTCACACTTTTTACTTACTCAAACCCCAAGCCATCAGCTGTATTGTCAGATTCATGAGGAAATGAAAGAGAAGCAGCCAACAGGAGGTGAGAGTGCATTAAAAGGTCCATGGTCACAACACCACATTGAAGACCTCTGGGTTAAGACCATGAACACAACACTATGATGGCATGCCAGAAGGAAATACCTATAGGGATGAAAGTTATCTTTTTTGAAGAAAGATGATAGGTCTAGTGAAGGAAGATATTTGTGGTTTTGAAAGTTTATACATCTTCCAAAAGATGAGATCGTGAATGTATGATGAGATTGACACTGTTCTCAGGTACCTAATTGAGGCATTTTGTGCAGTACTGCACAGTGGATTTCTGAAGGCTCACAGCACCAATCTAGTTACACATGTGGGGGAAGTAGCGCATTACACAAGTACATTTCATATATTTGGTTACTCAGATTTTCTGCTTTCTTATGCCCATGGAGAAATAGCCTCTTCTGAGTTGATTGTGTTACCAGCAGTTTCCACAGTTCTTTTGGCCCAGTCAAGGTCTCTCCCTGGTGCCCAAGTAGCACACTTGGAGTTACCTATGCAGAGATTATGGTATTAGACTTCTAAGATAAAACTGTGGTTTAGTGTTTCCAAAGTAGTAGTATAATATGAGTCAAGGCCGAGCATCAGAGAGCTCTGGCACAGAAGGCACAGCCATCTGGGCCATGGGCCATTTCTCCGCCCCATGCTACTGCCTCTTCTTTCTAGGTCTGGCTCTGAATCTGCATCTCTTTCCCTCACTGACTTCATTGTGAGCTAGAGTATACTCTAAACACATTTATTTCAGCTTTGGAATCAGGTAAACTGTTAACATGTCTTTGAATTAACAGGAGTGTGTATACAAGGAAATCCTGGGGTGGAGTTTAGACTGAAAAGTGTTCTTACCAACAACAAAAATCGGAGTTCTTTACAGATAACAGCATTTTTGTAGCAGTAAAAAGTGATGTTAAGAATTCCCCCTGCAGAATTTAACTGTATTTGCTCATGTTATGTCAGAAAGGCTGCAGATGTAAGAAGCTGAATATTTATTTTCAGAGTGCTTGTTTACTATGTTTCATCTGCACTGCTACAAACATCCTGCATATATCAAATATTCCCTAGCATGTTTTTTGGGGTTGCTTAGAGGAATGATTTCAGATTGTCCTTCCAGTGAAATCTTAAAATATTTGAAGTAGTAATTACAGAATTCCAGAATTATTTTTTCTTCAACAATTATGTGTCTGACAATCCCAAGCAATTAATTTAGTCATTAAGATTCAATAGTGATTTCTCCTATGGCTTTCACTAGCAGTACTAATATACATTATTATGCATCATTAATTTCCATGAAGAACAATGAAGCACTATTTTATTGGCATCTAGAATTACTCCACTAGACTTTGCTGCATTCTTTTCAAGAGATTAAAAAAAGGGAAAGTTGAGCAGTCTGGATTAAGTTTACCTCTTTTCAGGCCTTACAATGTTTTGCTACATAAGCAAAGTGTTACATGGACATTCTGAAAGGTTCTTAAACTGTTTTAACCATTGTGTCTTAGGATGAGCATCAAAGTCCTTAGTACACATAAATGTTCTTAGCTGTTAAATTCTGAGATCATTTTTGCACTATAAATAACATTTAAAAGTGATTCAAACTTCAGTTTAAAATTAATATGATTGTCTGAAGTGTTTGAAAGATTTTTGCTGCTTTATTATTTGGCTATTCATCTGTTGCTTTTTCTTTGAGGGGTTTCTGGGGCATCCTGCAAAGAAACAACTACACTGCAATTTTAAACTCTCAGGGACAGCATGGTCATCCTCAGGAGTGCAGCAAAACTGAATTTTTTACCCCAGATGGAGGGGCCAGGTCACTAGATTACTCCTGCCAGGGAAGAAGCAGACAGCCTTGGTGAGTTGATATTGCAACTAGGTAAGGAACAGGTTAATCCCCTTCAACCATATTTCTTTCACCTCCACTAGCAGAAGGCCATCCTTAGCGCAAAGAATGCAGGACACACTTTTACACACACTGTTGCCCAAAGCACGCACTTTGCCTATTCTTGTACCTAGGGAAGATCGAATATTCCTGTATGTTTGGGCTGGGGCACCCAGTGCACGAGCATTAGTATTCAAATTAATGATTTATTTCTGCTTCTGCTTACAGTGGTGGAAATCTTTGCCAATGGGCTGTGCTTCTATCACTGTGAAAGCAGAAACTCTATTCCACAAATGATGGCACAGTGTGCAAACCCTGGATACCAATCTATTGCTACAATTATACCAGTGTCACTAAGTGCCTAAATGGTTTCCTGGCCTATTTTGCTGTCATAACTTATGCAGGATTTGGCACACAATACTTTCAATTATTTAGCTAATAGATTAATTCCTTAATGGAATCACAAAACAAGAGGATTATGAACATCCAGAATTCTTTTACTTTTCTTCCTAGTCAAGACAGATCAAGTCATGCTTTTAAATGTATTCTGCTTCTGTTAGGCATTTGGGTCAAAGCAATTGTTTACATTATGTAATTATTTTGAAATATGCTGAATTGCTAGTCAAATTTCCCACAGCCAGGAACTGAGGGCCAAATTCATTGACCTTGACTGCAAAGATGTTACCCAAGGGTAAATTTTACCTATTACAATTCAGCCTGAGTGTGAATGACAACCTATAGCACATTACAGTTTCAGACACAGATGTGTATTCCTCAGGGATGCATCAGTAATCTGGATTCCCAATGCAGAAGTGAAAGCATCCAAATTACCATTCTATAAAAGCTGTGTCTGAACTATTTGCAGCAGATTGCTCATTGGAATCAGGGCAGGTTAAAAGATGATTCATGAATCACTAAGATCTAGTTTCCTTGATTGGCACTAGGGAACTTTTTAACTTCAAAACATCATATTAAATCAGAAAAACCAAAAATATACTAGTTTAATTTTGCGTTGTCTGAGAACTAGAAACAGAATGTTGAATGTTGTTCTTCTGGATTAAAATTGTTGGGTGTTTTGTTTACATCGTGTAGGTGTCCATTTTCACAATGTTCAGTCAAGATATAAGATATTTAAGTAGAGGAAATTGGTCCTGCAAGTGTAAGGCTCTAGGTGCACACATGATTGGTTTTTAAAAAAAATAAATATCAATATTAAACATTTCTTCTCTACAGTTTTCATTGTTAGACATGTAACAAAAATTACAGTTCTGTTTTTGTTACTAGTGTCTGGATGTTCACTCTTTTAATTTCTTATTAATTGCATACTCCATGTACAAATAAATTGTTTCAAAGGCTGTCTTTGTCACTTCCATTCATCCAGCTCTTTTTGCTCAAGTCTAAGAAAGGATATGTTGGTAAGTGGTTCATTGCAATCTCTTTTACAAGGGAACAAGACCTTGTATATTTTTGGTGACAAAAAATAACAACTTTTGAGTTATTGTTCAACATACATATACTAATATACAAGGAACTACCACAAGCTTTCAGAAGCTGTTTGTTAAAGACTAGCTCACTGCTATGTCACAGAGTGTGTAGTCTTTTCTGTACTTGGCTGAATCCAGAATACATAAAGATTAACTTCTATCACAGTCTTTCTGAAAGTGATTCTTATTTCAGTGGTAGAACATCTAATCACCTTTATGGCACCTATACAGTTGGCATGTGGACTGCCATTATGAACACCATCAAGGTGAGAGGGTCTACATTTAATTGGGCAACTCAGAAAGACAGAAGGGCCACTTCTGAAACCCTAAGTCATCAAAAATGTAAGGTGTGAATTAAACTCGGAATAGACTGACTTACATTTTCCTGTGTTGATAGACACTGCAGTCTGGTTGCTTGATAGAAAGTTTCCATCAATGTAGATTGCCAAGCACATTTACTGAGTGAGAGGAAATAATACTGACAGTAACTGTTTGGTTTTTCCCCCCTATGAAATAATTCTCCTGTTTTGGAGTGGGAGTATTGTGCAGGGTTTTTTTACGATAGATATTAAAAACCAGTGTCTGTCTGCTGGGAAAGATAAACCAACAACAACAAAATCCCAAGTCAAAACTATCAGTAAGCAGAAACTATCCATAATTTTGTTGGGTTTTTTGGTTAGTTGGTTGGGGATTTTTTTGGGGGGGAAGGTAGGGAGTTGTGGGTTTTGTGTTTATGATTTGTTGTGGTGGTGGTGGCAGTTGGTTTTTGTTTGCAACTTTCCTTCCAATTAACATAAACCTTTTTATCATTCTTTGCAACAGACTTCTAGAAATTAAATACCATTAGACTTATAGAGAGACTAAATGATAGGAGAGGAATTTTGCAAATAAGGGAGTTACACGAGGCATTCTACTCAAGCAACCCTAATTTATTGACCTGCATCTTTCATGCACCGGGTAACCTTGAATTTCAGTGACTTAGAGAATTCTGAAGAATCAATATTTGCAAAGACATGAGGTTGCTCTCAAGCAATGACCTGGATGCATGCACAACTAGAAAATCCAGGGATGCTGTGCTGATCTTTCATCAACAAGAGATAACAGCAATCACATTCTTTGGTAGAAGTTCTTTAAAACAAAAAAATTAGTTGAACAGGAAATTATTAGAAATGTCTTTGGCCTTTAACTTGAAGATGAAGCAAAATGCCATTGGAGAGAAATGATTGCTTATGTACAAGAAGAGGAAAAATGTGTGTGGGATAGCAGATACAGACAGATCTATTGAGTATCCCAAAAATAAAAGATGCAAACCATTGGACTAAATACTCTGGTTTTTATTAAGCATGGATGATTTATTTTGCACTTACAGCTTTTCATGCTTTTTGCACCTTTATTGAATAGGAGAGGCTGCAAGACATTTTGTGACAGTACTAATTAAAGCTGCTCCCTGAAGATTTTTGCTGGGAAAACTGTGGATCAACAGGCAGATGCAGTACACAAAAGCTTAGTGTCACTTGTAGGCAGCCACCTTTATTGGCACAAAAAGACTGCGATGAGGTTCTTATGTTACCACTTTAGTCACGAAGTGTGTTCTGAAGTGCTTTACAAGTCCCAGTGGGGGAACACTTGTATACCAAAAGATCTGTGAATTCCTCTCAGGGTTCCTCAGGAGTGTTAATTATTTCAGTTTCAGAAAGATGGGAAAAGACAGGCACTGTCATATTACTACGGGATAAATAAATGGAGATCAGTTCTATTTTCTCATCTGATGCAAACAGTTTATCCAACAGCAAAACCAAAACCAACTCTTTACTAGGCTTTTTGTCTCTGCTATGTTAACAGAGGCTCCAATCACAATTCCTAATGCAGCCACTCCTGAGATATGTGGATTTCTAATTTTGGATTCAGAACCATGTCCTGATACATATGTTTGATATTCTTCCCGCCCTTATTTGTTCTAAAGGTTAGAAGCAAAAGTGGCAAGGTTAAGCACGAAACTGTCTAATTCACTTTGAATTTTGCAGGAATTTCTGCCATATAGAAATATTCCAAACTGACTCAAGTCAGAAACATAATTCTTGATAATAATTTGATGTTTTCCAGTGAAAAAGAGGATCAAGGTACAGCCATTTCCAGATATGTTTATGATATATGAAGAAGATAAGAAAAAAAAATGAACAAGAATAAATACTGCCTAAGTCTGAGCTGTATAGAGGCTGGACAACTGGGGAGCTCTCCAGACCACACATCTTGCATTTACAGACAACCTGCAATAAGCCTGAAATCTGTTGACTGTAAATCCTGTCTGCCTTTGTGGCAGGTAGAATTGGTGCATATTCAGGCAGGATATCAAGAGTGATTCCTGCACAGCCCTCCATGGCCTCTCCTCTGTGCAGTACCACGGCAGCAGACTCCACAGCTGTTCTGAATCTCTGTATGGGAAAAAAAATTGCTTTCCATTATGTTCTAAACCTCCTGATTTACCTCCACATTTTTTTCCAGGGACATTCCAGCTGGGTCAGCTTAAAGCCTGCCCTGCAGTCTACTTTGCAGATAGATAATGCAGCTGGGAAACAAATACAACATTGAGACGGTACTCAAGATGGACACAGTCACAGTCTAGCCCGAAACTGTGGGTTAAATAGACACTGTCTGCATCCTGCAGAATGAAAGCTGATGTATTGGCTACAAAATTCTTACTATGAAGCTAATTTGTAGTCAGATGGCATCATCTTTAGTGTGCCATAGACTAGGAGGTGTGATTAGAGGAAGGTTTCTGTAACACTGGCAGCACTGGAATGTAAGCTGCTTCAATTCCACTAGCCCTGGGAAAGTCACATTTTTAAGAACATGGGTGGTAATTAGAACCAGGATATTATTTTCTTAAATCTAAGCTAAACTTAGATCTAATCTTGTAATCTTGATCTCCTCATAAAGAAAAATATGTGTAGTGGACAGAAGTCTAAAACAGGTCAGATGACTCTCGAGGTGCTTACCTCACCTCATCAAATTTGTCTAGCTATAACAGGTGCACAGGAAGAATCGCTAATATACCTGGTTTTGCAGTATCTAAAGTTGAAGGAAAATCACCATAAATGTCACTAATAAATATAGCTGCTCTGTAAATTGCCATTTTTGCCACTGATAAAGTGTACTTGAGTTTCTTCATACGGCTTTCTTTTTTTTTCAATCTTTGTTACTAGGTGCACCTATTACATATGCTGCACTGGTTAGGCCACACCTTGAGTACTGCGTCCAGTTCTGGGACCCTCAGTTTAGGAAGGATGTTGACTTGCTGGAACGTGTCCAGAGAAAGGCAACAAAGTTGGTGAGGGGTTTGGAACACAGGCCCTATGGGGAGAGGCTGAGGGAGCTGGGGTTGCTTAGCCTGGAGAAGAGGAGACTCAGGGGTGACCTTCTTGCTCTCTACAACTACCTGAAGGGAGGTTCTAGACAGGTGGAGGTTGGTCTCTTCTCCCAGGCAGCCAGCACCAGAACTAGAGGACACAGTCTCAGGCTGCACCAGGGCAGGTTTAGGCTGGATGTTAGGAAGAAGTTCTATACAGAGAGAGTGATTGCCCATTGGAATGGGCTGCCCAGGTCGGTGGTTGAGTCACCATCATTGGAGGTGTTCAGGAGGAGACTTGGTGGGGTGCTTGGTGCCATGGTATAGTTGTTTAGGTGGGTTGGATTGATTGATAGGTTGGACACGATGATCTTGAAGGTCTCTTCCAACCTGGTCTGGTCTATTCTATTCTATTCTATTCTATTCTATTCTATTCTATTCTATTCTATTCTATTCTATTCTATTCTGTCTCCAATCAAGGTTTCTAATTGCTGCTGTGCCACAAAAGACACCTATAGTGCTTAGAGTAATTATTTTATTGATATTGTTTTAATAAGTAACTTAAACATAGAAAAGACCTACTGTTTCTTTGTTTCATTGGGTGCCTTTTTTGTTGATAAGCTCTTAAATGCAAGAATACTCTTGTCTTTCCAAGGTGAGGAAACATCATAAACACAAAGCCTGTGGTACAAAACAAGCAGTCAACAAAAACCCTAATTCAGTTGAAAGAAAAAGAAATATATGATTTATCAGTTATAGAATACAAGATCCAAATTCCAGGGTGGGGTGCCTTGGAGTTTTGTAAACCTGACTCACATCTCCATTAAGATGTCTGTGCTTTGGAGGGTAACCTTCAGCAGTGGATAAAATGCTCAGAAGTGTCTGTTGTATGTATTGTTCAAAGGAGAGATCTCTATAAACTCACAGATGTGCATTTTAATGGCTGTTGCACTGGGCATCCTATTCATATCCCTTGTGAATCCCATTAAAGATTACAGGTCTGCCTCTGAAATGAACTTTTCTTTTGCTAAATCTCACGTGTAACTTTCTGCTACAGGCATGTGTACACAGACACACGGAGACAGCATATCACTTGCCATAAAGATTTCAATCCCCAGCCCCATAGCTTCTACAATTACTGGACCAAGGCCTGGATAATCTGGAATTAAAAGCTGATAGAAAAAAAAATTATTAATACTTTTCATTTATTAATATTCCTTAAAGAAAAATAACATGATTTATATTTTTAGTTGCCCAATTAACATGTACAACCAGTGTAAGACCTTATATCCATTTTGTGATGCTAATCACAGTGAACATTTCTGCCTCCAAGAGGAACAGAGGGTCACAAAATGAAATGTGCACAGGTGCACATGATGGGGTAATACCTTTAAGACACATTCCTTTCATTTTCTGTCCTGAGATGAAGTTCAGTTGCAAATATTTATTGTTGTTTGTAGCAGGCTATGATCTAGGAGCACAAGCCATAATTTATGACAGAGTATGCTGCTAGAGAGCTATAGTGGAGATCCTGCAGTAAAGAGGAGTATTTCCAGTTTCAGACTAATGCAAGAATACAAACAAAGTGTTCCATCTGAACACTCACAAACTCAAGTGCATGTTATTTCCCTTTCCAAATACAGCATTTCTCTCAGCATTTATCTTAAAATGGAAATAACAAAGACTGAAACCTTTCCCCAGGCAACCTTGAGAAAAAGAAAAGGAAGTCAGGACAACAAAGGACAATTCATAGCATTCACAATACTGTACTTAAATGAAGAGTATCTGCTGTGTGGCTCTGCTTCCTGACTAGAATTCTGACTGTACAGATATTACTTGAATTTTGTATTGGAATTTTGAATATCAGGAACATGGTTGTGCATTTCCTTCCTCTAGTTGCTACTAGGGAAAGTTGGAAATACAGATCTGAAGATGTTCATTTCACCTCCTCAGAATTACATCAACTTATGTAAAAACTGTGAAAATAAAGGGTGGTGTTATTTTCAACTTCAGTGACCACATCCAGCTGGAGGCCAGTCACTAGTGGTGTGCCCCCAGGGATCAGTTCTGGGCCCCATCCTGTTCAATATCTTTATTGATGATCTGGATGAAGGGATTGAGTCAGTCATCAGCAAATTTGCAGATGACACCAAGTTGGGAACAGATGTTGATTGGTTAGAGGATTGAAGGGCTCTCCAGAGGGACCTTGACCAGCCGGACAGATAGGCAGAGTCCAAGATGATGGCATTCAACAAGTCCAAGTGCCAAGTGCTGCACTTTGCCCACAATAAACCCATGCAGAGCTACAGGCTGGGGTTGGAGTGGCTGGAGAGCAGCCAAACAGAAAGGGACCTGGCGGTACTGATTGACAGCTGGCTGAACATGAGCCAGCAGTGTGCCCAGGGGGCCAAGAAGGCCAATGGCATCCTGGCCTGCATCAAGAATAGTGTGGCCAGCAGAAGCAGGGAAGTCATTGTGCCCCTGTACTCAGCCCTGGTTAGGCCACACCTTGAGTCCTGTGTCCAGTTCTGGGTCCTTCAGTTTAAGAAGGACATTGAGACTCTTGAATGTGTCCAGAGAAGTGCAACGAGGCTGGTGAGAGGCCTCAAGCACAAGCCCCATAAGGAGAGGCTGAGGGAGCTGGGGTTGTTTAGCCTGGAGAAGAGGAGGCTCAGGGGAGACCTTATTGCTCTCTACAACTACCTGAAGGGAGGTTGTAGCCAGGAGGAGGTTGGTCTCTTCTCCCAGGCAACCAGCACCAGAACAAGAGGACACAGTCTCAAGCGGTGCAGGGGAAGTTTAGGCTCGAGGTGAAGAGAAAGTTCTTCACAGAGAGAGTTGCTGGCCGTTGGATTGTGCTGCCCAGGGAGGTGGTAGAGTCACCGTCCCTGGAGGTGTTGAAGAGGGGATTCGACGTGGCACTTGGTGCCATGGTTTAATAGTCATGAGGTCTGTGGTGACAGGTTGGACTTGGTGATCTTTGAGGTCTCTTCCAACCTTATTGATTCTATGATTCTATGACCTCTTGTCAAGCTAACCCAAAAATGCTATTTAAAAATAAATTGTTCCCTTTACCTGAAAAATCAGTGTCAATGCATAAACCAAAGCCCAAGCCAAATGGCACCATCTTTTTCTAACAGGTTCTGTGCACAAGATGTCAAAGGGGCTTGTGGTCCTGGTGACCCCTGTCATTATGATGGACCATTAAATTCTGTAACTAATGAGCATACATTACAAAGCCAGCTGTAAGGTGTTGTGAGGTTAATAAAATTCTCTAAAGAGCTAGACATTACTCAGATCATAAAAGCACCCTGTGTTACAATAATAAGGGTTAAACAAATAAAATGCAAAAAGCGCCTTGAAAGCAATCTAAATACAACTGACTTGTGGTTAGGAGCGAACTTGTAACTGATGACAATTTCCTTTGTGTATTTTTTTCATAATTCTTCTATGCTGGAGAGCTTATTGTACCTTCGTTTGAAATGCCTAGTCTCAGATCTACCACTGACAGTACATTGGCATACAAAGGCAAAAAAAGTCTTTTCCAGCAAGTGATTTGTAGATTTCTAATGGAATGTAAGAAAATGTGGCTTTTCAGGAGCTTACAATCAAGTCATTCCACAAAATCTATGAGACTGTGAAAGAATAAGGAAAATACCATCATCCATATTCATGAAAACACACTTACCCACTTACCTGGAGCATCCAATTATTTCCCTATTTGTGGATAATATGTGTGCTATAAATGTCAAGATTGATTTCAAAAGTGAGCAAATTGCCTTTTTATGTCCTGGTATTAAACAGTGTCCTGCATGCATGTCTGTCACTCCAAAATGGTTTAGTTTTCTCCTCTCATAAAAGCTGCATCTATTCTATTACAGTACATGAATAGGAAAATATAATGCACAGGATACTACTGAGCAGTTAACAGCACATATACTTAATTTTAATAATTCAGAATAATGAACAAACCTTTGGAGATGCCAGAAGAGACTGGTATAGTCACAGTCAGCTTGACAGCGATTGAGGGAAGGAGGGCTTGCATCTAGTGCGTGTAGTAGCACAGAGAGAGCACTGACAAATACTTCTGTGATGTTTACAAATTCAAATGGGCAAGACATACTCATACTGCTTTCCATTATATATCTAGAAAGTGCTGGTTAAATATTACATTCATGCCATATAAAACACTCTTCTGTTAAAATATTTGGGTAGAAAAACTGAAAGTTGAGAAAAACATGGGAAACTCTTAAGCGTGGGACAAAGAAAGTTGGTGTTGGCTGCGTAACTGCTGCAAAGCTTTCGGCTTTCAGATAAATTTCAAATGACTCAAGCATCATATTTGCAAGCACCTTTACTATCCTGTGACACATCTGTGTAGCCATTATGCATAAACCTGAATGCCAATTATAGGCTATGCTTTGCTTTGATAAGTGAGAAAATTATTTTGGCAGCTACATTACTGATCCAAATAACATTACCTCTCTGTGTCTCCGGTTAAATTTCCATGGAGGCTTGCACTGAACAATAGCAACGAAATGAGCTAATTTCTCTACATAAATAGAGATGATTGAAAAATGTCCTGTCAAAATTGTGTTAATCAAAAAATGTCCTTTTTTTTTCCCCTCATATGGAAATTTTCATTTCAGCTGACTCCTTCTGTCCACATTTTTCAAGGAAATAAGAAACAAAAAGTATTTGTGCAGGCTCCATAAGTTTGGTTTGTTTTGTGGTTTGGTTTAGTTTAGTTTTGTTTTTAAATAATATTTTAATTTCAGATTGTCATAAACAAATTCTGGCAAATTTTTCATGTTGTTTTTTAATCCTGTGACAACGTTGTATCATTCCAGCAACTGCACATCTCATTGTAATCTGAAGAAATTGTTAACAGATTCTTTTCAGTCTTCTCTTTCTTCTTGTATGAGAATGATTTTTCTTTTAGTAGACAACTAAACACGATAGGCAGATGAGTTTTTGCAAGGCAGCCTATAATGACAGCACAGCAGTAGCTGAATACTGTGGTTTGGTAGATTATTTATGTGCTTAGATTTCAGGGTTTAAATATTGATTATGCAAACTGTGGGGTTTTTTAAGACTCTATCCCCCACTTCGACAATCTTACCAGGTAAAAAAGAGTAATGACATTCCTTTGGTTTTCATTTTTAAGCTTCTGTGTGAGACTCCATTTAATGCTTCATGAGACTGCTAAAAAATGCTAATATTTTCAATGAAACCAAAGAAGGACATGGTAAGAAAATCTTCTATGCATGTTATTATGAGGTAGCTCTTCCACGTTTCCTTCCAGTGTAGTATATGTAGAGAAGCAATCATGATACAACTCAGAATAAAGCTTTTTATAGAAGTAGATTTCTGGTTTTTCTTTATTTTTCCCCCCATAATACAACATTTGTGAATGCTTAAACACAAACACTTCATAGAACAAGACATATGTTCACAGGACCCTGCTTTTCTCTCATATCAGTTTTGTGCTAGTATAATGTGCTAGCAACATCAAACCACTCAAAAGAGAGCAAGGCTTTCCTTTTTTTTCAGATATAGCCATGTAGAAAAATATAGTTCATGTTTCAAATATGGTGATCTAGGATAAATTAAAAATAGCTTTGCTGATGAGGAAATATTTATGTTATACTTCTAAAAACACCGATACTTCAGGTAAGCGAAGAACTTACCCTGTCCTTCAGTGTCTAACTCCAGTTTCCTCAGCTGGGGAAGAAACAGTTTGGATAAATTGGTTCTGATGTCTGGACCGAGATTATTTTACCTGAGGTTTTAACTAATCTACTTCAATTTGGATAGACTTCCATTCCCTGTCTGAAAAACAGAGGCGCTAATGGGTGTCTTCAAGGACAGTGCTTGTGAAGCCATTCCAATTATAAAATATTCAGATTTTTAAACAGTTATTATAGTTTACAATCCAATAATATTAAAACATTGACTCTGTAAGAACTAAATCTTTTTCTGAGCTAAGTCTCTTCTGAGAGCATGATTAGTTTATCTTAGAAACTCCCACCCCCAAAGAAAAGCAACAAACATATTGTTGATATAGATATAGATATAGATATAGATATAGATATAGATATAGATATAGATATAGATATAGATATAGATATAGATATAGATATAGATATAGATATAGATATAGATATAGATATAGATATAGATATAGATATAGATATAGATATATCCCTTGAGGATCATTAAGACAATCATTTTTTCACATCTTATAGCAAAATCTTTTTTCTCTTCTACATCACCTGCCACTGTTTTGTTTGGGTTTTTTTTTGCTGGCCTTTCCTTGACCATGAACATTTAAAGGACAAGAACTTGTATTAGGGTAATAGATACTGTAACACAGTATCTATTTGGCTATACTGCCAAATCGTGGTTGGGTTATGGGGTGCTTATACGTACTCTGGTTTTAAACCAATCACTTTCAGCTGCTAGCCATAGCTATGCACAAGTCACACTGAACTGGACATTCAAATGTTTACCTTAATTTTGAGTGGCCTTTGAGATCTGTTCTGGGTCTGACCAACACACAGAACTGCACCATAATCACCTCTCCCTTAATCATGATCAGAATACCTTGGAAAATCAAAGACCCATATAATATGGCAATTACTATTTTCCGCCTTCACAGATTGTCCCAAATCAATGCAGGCGTATCAACAACACCGTCTCAGTTTCACAAATACTGAGGCAATTAACTCAGCCAGAGCCCCATGAGGCTGAGTAGAGACAGCTGATACCAGGAAATGGTGCAGGCACATCAGCACAGCAGAATGTATGAGCTAATAAGTTATGCCAGAAAAATTCTTCTTGGTCCTTCTTATTTACAAACCAAGTAATCTACCTACAAATAATCAAGACTTGTCTGTACTGTCATTTTAGGTACATCTACATCAATGTCAGCTGCAGCAGTGATTTTACATGCTGCTTAGCAGCAGGCAAGTGCTCAGTGGAGCAATCTTAAGTGAATTTGCTCTCAAATAGCATAAACTGTTTCAGTCTCAGTTCACATTCTGTACCTCCAATGACAATTTCTATGATGACAAAAAGTTCTTCTTGCCTACCAGGGAGGATCAGGTACTTAACACCGTAGACTTTCGGTTCACTGGGTGATATATTCATTCTCCCCGACCCTTTGTCAGCATTCTCCATAGTTAAATGATTGTAGTTTAAAAGGATTTGAAAAAAAATGTACAGATTTGGTAGGACAAATCCAGAGTCTGATACACAATTTATGGTCTTCTTTGTGCTCAGATTCTAGACAGTGGATTATAGATACAAGTAAACAATTTGCTATCTAGGCAATGTATGTAGAACAGCAACTTTGACAGGTCATTACATACCTATGGACCAAAGGGAATTGTGAAGGTGTCCTAAATAAACAATTCTTTTCCATCACAAAGACAGAAAAAGTCTTCCCTTTCCTGGCTTGGACTTTTACAGCAAAATAGAAACAGAACATACATTATTTTGCACTGTAAAGCAATCAACAAGTTACATGCCTGCAAATCTCCACATGTGTTACAGATGGAAGCACTGGGAGAAGCATCAGTGGATGAAGCATCGGTGGATGAAGCATCGGTGGATGAAGCATCATTGGATACAAGACATTCAAGACTTGTGTCAGGAAGACTGCCTTAGGTTAGTGGGTACATAATAACATTTCAGAATTAATGTCTTTTGATGGTTTAAATAACCACTCATATGACTAGAATATTAGAAGTCAGGATTTCCTTTCTTAGCAGGTGAGAGTAGCCCTGACTGTAGTAATAAGGACAAATGTCAGTAAAAAACTCCTACTATATCCACATCCTTACAGGTCCTTTTCTTGACACTCTAAATTATATTGGACTTCTCACTTCATTTATCTTCTGTCAAGAAAAAGACAAAACTCTCCAAATAATAAAATATTCAAACAGTAACAGGGACATTTCAGCTTACAATTTCCTGGGTATTAATAATGACATAAAAAAATGGCCTAAACTGGTGTCTAGAACTGTAAACCCCTCCTAGACAGTTATGTATTTCCAGGAAATGCCTGGCACCTTGAGACATATTGCTCTAACAAATTACTCCATTAAATATTTCTCTCCTGGTCACCTTTTATCCATTTGAACATGTGGGCTTGTGTAATCTGCAGTTGTTTATGGTCTACAATCACTCAAAGGTAGGATATTTCATTTCATGTTCACTAATTATGATTCCGTTTCTCAGCACAGATACTTCACACCAAAAATACGCCAGCATAAGGAATAAAAACAGCAAATGAAAGTAAGATATCATCCACTGCTACCAAATGGTTCATGAGACTCTACCAAACAATCATAATGTAGTCTTTTGTGGGTAAACTGCTTTTCAAAACCATGCTTCTGCTTTTATCAAAAACTACATTTGTTTTGTTTCGTGTAAGGAATAGCGAACTGAATGTAGAAAATGGCAGGAATATAGTAAAGACAGTAGGTATTTTCCTCATAGCTCTTGGGATTTCAGACCTTCAGCTTTGTTAACTCCAGTCTGGAACTACACTTTATCTCTCTGTGATAAAACATTTAATGACAGTGACAGAGTTCTGGTTTTGTATCTATCTTTCAATGCAGGAGGAAGGACTTATGCCAGGTGGCAAGTGAACATGCAGTGAGAAGGTGTTGGGAGTCTGAGTTCTCTCTGGTGTCCTTAGCCAATCAAAACTACTCTAAACTGCTAGTAGGATGAACCAAGAGTTTTGCAATGAACAGAGAAGGCTGCAAAGTTTGTGTAGAGTCTCTTTTGCACACAGTCTTACCCCACTCTAATGTGATTCAGTTATCTCCAAACAAGACTTCACTCTGAGCAGATGCATCTGAACAATATTGAATTGACACCTTATCAAAATGCAAGAATATCATAGGCTGGAAAGAATGATGGATTAGTTGGATTATGAGCTCAGCTGTGATAGTTTGAATTGACATGTTTTCCAGGTGGCAGTATTTAGAAAGGTCACCTTTCAGAAAGTGAACTCAACCATGGTTTGACTGATTACTTACATCTGAAAGGATTTAAAGCTGCATATCTGCTTTATAAGTCTGTCCTAACAAGCAACTCTTTAAGCTGTGGTTCCATGCGTGGAAATGTTTCATTAGATCCTAGAAATAGAATGCACAAATTGATAGGAATCTATAGGCTAATAAAGAACTAGACTGGGAGAAAAGCTCTCACCATTCTCCTAATGGTAATTTATGGTTTTTACAAATGTTGTCTCATCCCAATAACATGAACAGACTTAGAAGAGCAACAGAAACCAATATCATCTCTCTTAGCTGAATGCTTTACCTGTTTGCATACTAAATCATGCTCCTTAACACTAGTTCTATCTGTCCAGCTTCTTGACAGTTGATTTCTTTTTCAGCCTCAAGAGGACACATAGAAAAATGCTTTCTAATGTAAGCTGTTGTCTAGAAAATTCTTCTGAGAAGAACATGAATGAATTCTCAAAGGAATAATTCTCTGTGTTTTCAATATTGCTAAATTTGATAACGCAACAGAGAAGGTGCCTACTCTTTCAAGAACATTTTGAAAGAAAACAGAGACAACCCTGTGTATTTTGAAAAGGACACACTCCTGGGGCTGTGCTCAGCTAGTATCCAAAATATTGGATATTAGATAGCTGTTAGTTCTGAATAATCATAACAGTTACAGAGTTATTCACCTCTGTAAAATTTAGGATTCTGCAAGGACAATTTCTATGAGAATTCAAGCTCAAACCCTGCCTTGCCTGGAGACTTTTGGTACCTCCAAAGCAGTCAAAAAAGAGTTGGAATACCTGTGTTCTGGGTAAAGACAAATAAATTATACCTGATTTCTACATTAGATACTTAAGATAATACAATTTTATTGCAGCACCTTTTAAAATTAGTGCTTAATGAGTGCCAAGAGAAGTAACCTTCTGCAAGTACTCTCTGATGCATGAGATCCATCATTTCTCCACGATTCCTCTCTCAGTGGGAAAGAACTGAACAAATTCAGTGTGGTATATTATGAATGGATAGCACAATGGACTGATATTTAAGAGAATTGCTCTAATTCTTGATTGCCTATTAAAGTCCTGAATGACGTTGAGCTATCACCATTTTAGATGGATTTTCTATCAGTATTAAGCTAAAACTCTTTGATGCAACTCTATTCTTTATAATTACAACTATTTCCTAAGTAATAAAGTGTCACAGATACCACTCCACAAATTTAATAAATCATGTAAGATGTAATCTGCTAGTGCATCTGCTATGATTCCACAATAGTCTGCTCTGCTTTGCAATTAGAAACAGATGCTGTATTATATTAGAAGGCAAAATCTGGCTAGCAGGGACTGAAGTAGAAAATCCCCAGGATTCTTTACCATTACCATCTGCTTTTTAAAACAGATACTGGATATTGGTTTGGTCCTTAAAGATATCTCCTTTTGAAATATTTTAAATTGAAAGAGTTTACACTTCCAACACTCTGAACAACTTCAGGCATAGGTTAGTAGTCAGTCTAGTATTTTACTTTAAATAAGTAAACACTCTGGTATGAGTTTCTGCAAATCATGAGAGTGGGAAGAGACTTTAAGAGAGTCATTTGTAGTAGCTCATCCTCCTGAGTCATGGTAGAACTGATGTAAATATTATTTTGTGGTCCCAGGACTAGCTGTGAATATCTCAAATTAGTTTACTTTAGTCAGTTCCCTTGCAATTGATTCTTCTGCCAGAAAAAATTACTAAGCATCCTCTAATAGTTCATAACATTCTCCCATAGCATGAAACAACTGCCTTTCTTACTCTCTTCTAACAAAAGATAATAGTTTGTGATATAAGATTTCTTTCCTAAAAGTAGTTGTCTGTATTGTGGGGTTTTTATACAATTTATTTTATAGTGTATTCACATTCTCTCATTGCTTTGTTCCTTTATCCCACCCTTATGGATCAAGTTTTTAAATATCTCAGTTATTACTTCAAATAAAGCCAAAGAACACAATTATACAGATGTTCCCAACAAGCACAATTTACTGCAATAATCCTGTTGATACAACCTAATCCAGGAAGAGCCTTTTTTACAATTCCTGATTTTCCTCATTTTATGTTTACTCTGTTACTTACCCACTCCTTGATGAACCCAATTTAACCATCTTCCTGACCTGTTCTTGATGACTTTCCCATGTGTGAACTTATTTCCATTTGTCTTTACTGAAACTCCTCACTGATTTTAGATACTTGCTCCAGTCTAAGATGAATCTTTCATGTTTTAATCCTAACCTCCAAAAAAATTTAGATGCATTTCAATGTTTACTTTCATGTATAAATGCTATATATGCTTTACAGCACCCTGCAAGTTCCCAGTAAAATTCTGCTATACTTTGGAGTCAGAACTAATTTACAGGACCCTACAGGATATTTGTCGTTGGAACACCAGAATTATTTTATTTGACTTCTTAGAGAAGTCCATGCAAAAATATAGGATTTCCATCTAATTCTTGTATGTCTTATAACTACATAAAATTTTCTGATTTTCCCTAGCAAGTGTCTTCAGGATCAAAGTAGTCAGACATTTATCCCTCCCAATGTCTTGAATTAACTTGTCAAAACGCCCCTGCTGTACTAAAGTCTTTTGCATTATTACTTCCTCTCTCCTCATAGTGCACTAAAGATTGCAATCAGTTTCTTATTCCCTGCAGTACTCTATTTACCCCCTACTCAAAGACAAAATTACCTCTGCCTCTAAAATTTCTTTGTCTAAAAAATATTCTCACTCCTCTCATTGTGTCTGCCTTATTGAATAGTCAATTGATTCAAAACAAAGTAAAAAGAAGGGCCCTGTAATAGATTATTATTTTTCAACTTCCCAAAAAAATTACTTCTGAAACCCACTGAGACAGCAACTGGCTTCAGACAAAGAATTTCTTAGATGCATGTGTCACATTCTTCTTACCTACACCAACATACAGACTGAGGTCCAATACCAATTTTCCATAAAGTAATGTCTTGATCACCTTCCCAACTCTTGTGTAATTGGTTGTCTTCTCCAGGACTGTTACTTAAATATTTCTGAAGTCAGAGGTGTTGAGGGTTGCAGGGGTAGGATCTATCGATAACAAACAGCAGGCCACCTGGTAAGAGTTCATATAGAGCGTTAAGTGAATCTTTTGTGGCATGGAGAAGTAAAGCGCTTCCTTACTCCAGCTACCAAAACAAAACAAACGAAAAACCCCAAACAAAACCCCAAACATAACCCAAACCAAAAACCACAGCCAACCAAACAAAACCACAACCAACCCCCAAGAAATAACAGAAAAAAAGGAAGACAAATAACAGGAGCTGGCCTGTATAGAAAGTGGTAAAAGCAGAGAAATGAGAGACTGAGTAGGTACACATAGCTGAGTGATTTACTCAGTGATGGACTGAAGTGCATTACTGGTCTCAAAAAGCAAGGCAAATACTGAATCAGTCTGTTCATTGGCCAGCCCCTTCAGTAACACTTTTCACAAACCAAACTGTACTATTAGAGACTATCTATTCAGAAAGATTCCTGCTGTGACCACAACAAATAAAGCCCACAGACATCTGCCAGAGGTAACCAGAAAGTTTAGTGTAAAACAATGGCCAATGCGTCTGTTCTGTTCACTAGATATAAGGCCACAAGGACCTAGCTCCATTTTGCTGATATAAAGATATTGCAATACTGAACTTAATTATATTAATTGCAGGGGAAAATTCGGCTGTAAATATTAAGGACAAATTGTACCTTGACATATACCTGTGGTGACTGAATTCAAAGCTGCTACAGCTCTAATTTGTAGAGTATGACTGCATCTTCTTATGCAGTTATAGCTGTACTCATCTGACCCCAGCAGAGGAACTTGTGTGAGGTAGCTCACAAGAAATAACTAATAATCAAGTTCAGATTATGAAACTCCTTGTGCATGGACATTCCTAGGAGCAAAGCCAGAAGGCTCCTGAGCCACATGGAGTACAGAATTTTGTAAAACAACAACAACAAATAACACACACACACAAAAAAAAAACCCAAACAAAACCCCAAAAAACAGACACCATGCACACAACCTCTCTTTGAGCTGAAACACTTTGCTCAGCATCACAGCCTACAGGATGCTAAAGCAGATGATAATACAACAGTACAGCCAATGTCATAAAGGACATTAACAATGTCCTTTAGTCCATAATGACACTAAGGGAAACCCTGCTAAAGTAATAATTGGGGAAAGAAGGGAGAACCTGGTGAGACTTGGCAGGCACATGCACAGAATAATTAGCAGAGATCTGAGCTGAAAAGAGTCCCCACTGTTAAGTACTTATTACTTGCATCTCAGACAATGCTGTGAATCTTACCTTTAACCAATTATTTGTGCCTGGAGACAACGTGATTCAAACCTGACAGCAGACGTTAATAAGTGAATAGCGAATGAGTGTCCTAATAATTTTTTGCTCATGGAGAAGCTCCCTGTTTTTCCAGTAGCAGGCGAAACCAGCATGGTACAACTAAATAATTATATGTTAACGACTACAATAATTTAAGATTAGACAAGAGCTAGAGGACAATATTCAAGCAGGCTGAAAATCTGTTCAGTTGAACAAACTATTTAACAACTCTGCTGATGGGTTGTGTTTCTCTTACCAGTTGTATACCTGAAGGACAAATTCGTCTGTTTTCTTATTTTAAGGATATTGTGCTCAGCTTAGTACCTTTAAATGACCTGATGCAAATATATGCAGGTTTCAGATGATTACATCGCTATGAGGAAATAATAAAGGTACCTAATTTTTATATCACTGCCTCTGGACTTATCTGCACAGTTTCATTTGGCATATAGACAGAGAGGAATTTAAACAGCATTTTGTTTAACTTTTGTACTTAAGACTGGTCATAGATAACTGAACAGCACTTAATTTCTAACACACAGAAGGTCTAAATAATTAATTTTTCCCTCCCTCTTCTGAATGAATTGTCAGTAACACTTAACAGGTAAGATCATAAAAGAGACTATCCTAGTATAATAATTTAATGTGACAGTACAATCTATTTAGACGATCTCTTCTGCTACATTTTCCACTCTAAAAATTTCAAGATGGACTTATAAGCTTATAAGTTAGTGGGAACTTTGTTGGACAAGGTAGGCCAAATGAGATCTTTCCTCAACACTATAAATCTGCTGTATCTTTTAAAGTCTGTGGATATGTATATATATATATATATATATTTCACACGGACAGGTTGTAAAAACATTGTTTTTAAGGTTCTTCAAGTCTTTAATAAAATTGTTTCCAAAGCTTGTTATTTTATCCTATATTCTTCCTTCACTTTCTTCCCTCAGAATGTCTTGGATATCTTAGGGGGCAGTTAATTTGTCTGTACCACATCACCACCTGGCAAAAAATTGTGTGGCATACAGCCTAATAGCCTATGAACAGACAAAGGAATTTGGTGTTGGATGAAAAATCAGTTTTAAATTCCTGTGTAAATTAGTGCTGTTATTTTCCAGTTTACATACACATCTCCAATAATAAATTGCAGTTTAAGGGCAATGAAGTATCTACCATAACAAAAAATGTCTTCCTCACTCTGTCTTCATCCGCTAATCATAGGATCATAGAATTGTTAGGGTTGGAAGGGACCTCAAGGAGCATCTAGTTCCAAATCCCCTGCCATGGGCAGGGACACCTCACACTAGATCAGGTTGCCCAGAGCCACATCCAGCCTGGCCTTAAAAACCTCCAGAGATGGGGCTTCTACCACCTCCCTGCATAACCCATTCCAGTGTCTCACCACCCTCATGGTGAAAAACTTTTCAATCAGCTGACCAAACTCACTAATGTGGATAATTTTCATATGTAGAGGTATTATAAAAAAACAAACAAACAAACAAAAACCCCAAAAAACCAAACAGGAAGAAAAAGAAGAGAACCAGCCTCATATTAAAGCATATTTTCCAAACAGCTTTCTTTTTCACATGACACACAATACATGTGCTGTGTGAAATAGTAGTGTCTAGCCAGTATGTGTCCTAGTCTAATGGTCATATTTAATCTAAAAGTTCCTTTTAGTGGAAGGAAATAAAAATGAGAGGGATGTGTTCTTTCTGTCCTGATTTCTTTCTCAGGGCACCTGAAAGAACTTCATGCACAGGCATTGTTTCCCTTCTAAATTCCTTCAGGTAACCCTTATTGCGTAAATCATTAATATTATATGCTCTTTTGATTCCAGGACAAATTGTCTTCTGTTTGAAAAAGGCAATGGCAAAATAATAGTTCACATTTTATTTTGGTTTTACTTTTAAAATATTCATATTGTAAACACAGGTAATTCATTGCTAAAGTTAGACAATTTGAATACAACTTGAAGCGGATGTCATCAATTTAAAAGCCAAACAACACTGGCCTGTTAGTCAGAGATAAAATGCTTCACCACCTTGTCTTTGCTTGGAACATTTGGAAAAAAAGGAACTTAATTTCTTATTTAGACACTAATTTGCATCTCCTGAGTTGGAATTGCTGGTGTGTTCAAACTTCTCTTATGAGGTGGATTTTACAACCTGCGCTCGCCTCTGTCAGGGTAATCACAGCAGGTTCGGATAAAAGGCTGACCTGGGATTCAGGCTGCTTCTCATTTTGTAGGCTGGCTTTCAAATCCTTTGAAGAAGTTACCTCACCACAGGTAGGAGATGAGAAATCTGAAGAGTTGTTATACACTGTCAATATAGATAGAAGGCTGGTGGAAAGCTACTGGGCACAGCAGGGCATAACAAGAAATTCACTCTCAGCTCAGTGATTTTTTCATGCAGGCCCTATAGCTGCTGCAACCTCACTGTCAGGGCCACGCTTTTTCAAACTTTCTCTTTTTGATTTTGAAATAAAAATGCCAACAAGGCACACTATTTTTTGAATCATACAGTGACATATCCTTACATGAAGAATATAGCATTAAAAAGTAAAGCTTAAGAAGACTCCTTATTCCTTCAGTCCTTTCAGCTTCCACACAGTTCTTTTCCTGGCTTTTTCTTTTCAACATTTTCTGTAGTTTTAGTTTCTCTTACTTCCTCCTTTCCTACCTGTTAGTTCTCTGCAAAGATTTTGCTTTAACCTGACATTCTTGATGTAGTGTTCTATCTGTCTTTTGCTTTGGATTTCTCTTTTGTGTTCCTTCCTCATTTTAATGTTCAGCTTCACAAATTTTATTTTCCTACTCAGACTTAGGCTTTAGCTGCAGCTCAAACGACTGGAGCCCTCCAAGTCCATGTACATTCTGCTTCTTGCCTAGTAGGTCACCTTTTGTTATTAGCTTGAATACATCCATTAGGACTGTACTAAAGGCATCAAATTTGTTCCACTCAGTTGGCAGAAGAAGACAGCCCTGTAGGCACAGAAACCAATGTGTTAATTGAAGAGATAAAGTTCATGACAGGGAACAGGACAGTATTGCTGATTGATTCTTTTAAACTGGGCAAGTTATTTTTTTTACTGCTTTGATGGTAGATGCTTTACATGTTTTTTGGTTTTTTTTTTTTTTTAGAAAGATATATATATTTAGCTTTTTAAAAACCAGATATTATCCAGATATCTCATTGGCAAAGATGTATTTCAAAGGTCAGCTGGGCATTTTCACCCATCCGGTGCCCTGGAAAACAGAATACTGGCATCCTTCTTAGTCTCCCTTGCTCCTGTTTTATGTCATATTTTCAGTGTCTGAAGACTGTTTACTGAACTGTGTTTTGCTAACCATAGACCTGCAGTTCTCAGGAAATATTTGCTCATTGCATAGATCTGGACTCAGACAAAATGTGCCCCTTTTATCCAGGGCTCTTTGACCACTCATACGGAAATTTTCTTCTTTCTTCTGTCATTTCTGGCCCATTAGCAGCTGTACTTCTCCAGGCCTTTGAAGAAGAGAATATGGTTCACCTTCAGCCCTGTTTTAAAGCAATACAACTGTGGATAGTTGCTTAAGAATCTTTCTAAACAGCTTCCAGGACAGCTGGAAATATCAGACCAAATTGTGGCTGATAGCAACAAAGGATTTTGCTTGGATTTATAACTGCTCTATCTAGGCTGTTTTCATTTAAAAATAAAAAAAACCCAACCCACCAACCAGCCAACCAACAAACAAAACCTTTCATAATTATATGGGGGAAAAAAGAATACTGTCTGACTTTGAACTAAGCTACTAAGCTGCAACTTCAAAGATATAGGGAACTTCTTATGGTACCAAAATGTCATTTTCCTCGTGATGTAGGAGCTGTTGTCTCCTGCATTGCTGTAAACTGCCATTCTTACACCCCCAAAGGTATACTAATCAATTCTTAAACAGTCTTGCATCAACCATGTTTTAGATGTCTGAACTACTGAGTGATCTTTGTACCAGACACATCTGAAAAAGCAGCACTCACAACACATACATAATTTACAGTGTAATTCTTTACGCTTATCCAGCACCTTTCAGACCAAGATTCCAAAACTCCTTGCAAATATTAATTAAGGTATCTTTCCAGTGCTGCTTGCAGGGAGAGGATATTAGTATTCTTCAGGAAAGGCAATGTCCAGGGGGGGAAAAAAAAAGGAAAGAAAATAAAAAAAAGAAATGTAAGAATGTAACTTTAAGTAAGTCACTGTTGCACTGTAACTCTTTCTTCATAAGCCAAATTGAGACAAAATAATAAAGTAATGCACAGAAATGTTATTAGCCGTCATTATTTTAGCCTTCAAGAGATGTTTGAATACTTTTAGTACAAAATATTATAATTAGTGTGGATAAACAGAGGCATAACATTATGAAGGCCCCAGCTCTTGCATTCAGCTACCAACCTAACATGTATGAGGGTCTTGACCAAAGACTCAGCAGTACAGAGGGATGCATACCAAACCTTTCCTGTTCTGCATTGCTTACAGCAAGAATTTAAGAGCCATACTGTGTCTTTCTATTTTTTATATTTTTTTTGGTCTCCTTTGAAAATCAGAGAGCTGACATGAAAACTTGCAAATTTTTTTTTTTTTTGCATTTCTGAGAGCATTTTGACATTTAATCAAGTCTTGCTGCTCCCAGCTCCCTTTATTGTGATAATACATTATGCCAAATTGAAGATGGCAAGAAGAAAATTACATGGATGATGTCTTAACGCATTAAACTAAGTCCTGCCCTTACCAAAGCCCATAGCAACACTCCCATTATTTGATTAATGCTGATGTATTCTAAGCTGCATCATACAGTAAAGAGAAGCCAGTGACACAGCACTGACTATATTAAACTGTTAGTGGTATAAGGAACTTGAATTCCTCAGTGCTATGGTGTTCAAATTTGTTATTTGGTGCCTTGTTAAAATAGAGTCTCCGTGCCTGCTCTTAAACAGAGCTATTCTTATGTCACCTTCCATTGTCTCAAATATTTAATTGGGACCTTTTCATTTGAACAGGATCCCATTTTTCACAATTCTCTTTCACTGGGCTGGTGAATAAAGGAAACTTTTAAACTTCAATGATTCTCCCTTTGGCAATGCTAAGTTTTTGTGATAGCATCTGAGGGCAATATTTTTACTAGTGCAGATGTGCATTGGTTAAACTTTCTTCCAAATTTTTGAATTTTCAGTTCCAACTGAATGCTTCTCTACAGAGGTACACAGTCACTTTTTTTTAAAAAGTAAGTAAAATACAATGGAATTTACTTCACATTACCACACTGGGAAACAAATTAAGAATAATCTTTCTAAGATTATGAATGACACCTTTTGTAGTCATAATCTTAAACAATTCTGGTCTGGAATGCATAAGTTATGTTTATCACTGAATCTAATGATGCAATGAATTAAAGAAAGGTGAAACAAACCAGAATGATGAATTGGTTCTGGATACAAACTTGATTTTGTTATTAGTGTTGAACAGTTATATTAAAATCATCAAAATATTCAAATGCTTTCTAAGATTTTTGTATCAGTGTGATAGTCGATATAACTCATACAATAAAGGTAAATAAGTGACTATTCAGTATGCTGTCACTAAAACTGTACAAATAAAGCTATATACAAATACTTTGCATTTGGCTTTATTTATATTTGTATATAATAATAGAACTTGATTTTTCGATAATGATTTTTCACATAATTTCTGTGACTCAGGTGCTTCTGTGGTTTATGACTTCTGGCATCTCACACTGTAGGAGGCCAGCATTTACAATTTTTCCCAAAACAGATTACTTTTGACAGATTCTACCTTTGTGCAAGATGGGCTTCAAACCATATAATAAAAGTAGGAGTCACAGCCATATGGGGCTCCTATAGTAAAAACAGGACTCACGGCCATATGGGGCTTTCAACTTGTTTCTCTTGCACTCACTTGATGGAGTTTTTTTACACTCCATGCTTGATGAAGTACTTCACTGAAATCCAGCAGGACAACTTGCTGCTCATGGCTTATCATGACACAAAAGTTCTCAAAACTAGAGTAACAAGGGTGCTACATGGGGCTTGGACTGGGGGGTAGAAGTCTCTTTCCAAAGGCTCTTTGAGGCTTTCCTGGCTCCCTGGGCTTTACTGGAGTCCTTCGCTGTTAATGGTGGTATCTTGTGGAGCCTTCCAGGTACTAGGGCATAATCCTACATGTATTGAAGCTGTTTCTACCCTACGCAGTATGGATTATGCATGGGCAAATGTCACCTCCATGTAAGATTTGAGCTGGCTGCATACATTTATTCTGGTCTTATGCCATTAGAGAAGAAAAGAAACTGCTTGATCTGGCATAAACTTAGAAAGATACAGACAGATAATACTTGATCTGGCATGCAGCTTGGCAATATGAAGTTTTATTAGTATTTTAAATTAAAGTTGAGTCAGCAAAGTAAGTATACACAAAATCAGTGTCTTTCATCCCATGCCTGCTGTGTTTTTGATTCTGCAGCAGGACAGGTATGACAATGTTAGATATACATACACATAACTGTTCAGAAGTAAGTCAGAGGCTGTAAGTTTTCTGTAAATGATTTTCCCTCCCAAATCTGTCACTAATATATATTTTTCTAGGGGCCAGACTCCCGAGATGTCTTTCCAGAGACTTTCATGGACACTCACTGGAATTGCTGAACTCAGTCTGATTGCCATGCCCTTCTAGTTTTATCAATCAAAATTTCTATTGCTTGCTTTCTCATTACTGTAGTACAATGAATGAACATTGTTTTAGAAGTCCCGATCTCCTCTAAAGTGCCATTTTCTTCCAGCAAGGACAAAGCTTGTTCCTGATACTACTGTTTCACACCAAATGAGACACATCTTTTTCTTTATTTACTATCTTTCTCCTCAAACATTTTTAAACACCCTCCTGAATTCTAATGCTGATAATTCTTAAAACAAAATATTTGCACTCACAGACAAATAAGAAGACACAGAAATATCCATGCATTCTAATGATTCAATCATAATGTGACTGTTGACTTTGGTGTTTATTTACTTGCCTTTTAAAGTTTTTAAATCTATTCCAAGGTACAGGACCATGCCAAAAGCAATTGTGACTTTCATAACACAGAGGATCTGAAATTGTATTCAGAAACTTTTCTAACTTCTTAATATTAACAATCTCTATCGACCTTAATGCAATCTCTGTCCCACATCCTTTAGCTGATGACATTGAATGAAGATATTGAATTTTCAATTCAAAGTATGTTCTAGGCACTTGACCTGAATTATTCAGGTAATTAATGTTTAAAGTCACTCGCTAGGAGAGGGTGATCTAATAGAGTCAAGGTATGTCCATTTCTAAAACAAGTAAGAAAAGGGAGTGTGCAAATTAATTACTAGGGTTCTGAGCCTCTGTGAACAGTTATTTTTATGGTGATGCTAGAATTTATGCCATTTCCTTATTTTTCCACATGCAAGATCATTATTGAAGAATTGGGGGAGAAGACAACAAAAAATACCAATGTGTTTGTCTTTCACCAATTCCAATGTCTTTGACTTTACTGATACCATAAAATGTCAACATGTTCTAAAACTGGTCTGTTGTTAATATAGTGTATGATGCATACACAAATTTTTTTTTAGACTCTGGTTGGATTCTGAAATTAGCACAGAAAAGACTTTCTCTTCAGACTCCATTTTTTCATGTTCTTACCCAGTTCAGAATAGCTTAGAAAAACAAGGCTGAAAGAGACCTCAAACGATCAGATATCCAGAGGTTGGGCAAAGGCACATACTCTGTTACACCTAGGTCAGTCCTGAACTGGTGTTTTGTATTAGGTGTGGTGAAGATCTTTAATGACAAAAACTCCTAAGCCTCCCCAGGCTGTCTGTTAGGGCAGGTAGAATTAATTGAAGTGAATTTCAAACTGAGTCAGATGTTGCAAAATTGGCTCTGGACTGAAATCTCCAAAGTGTTTCAGCATAGAACAACCAGCTGTGTCAGGGCTCTGAGGAACCTTCTCAGCTCTGCTCTTGGATTACATATATACAAGGCTGAGAAACACTAACATTGCCAGCAGTGAAAGCATTCTCATTCCGTACTTTTACACATACAGCCTCTCTTGTTTTTACCGTAACTAGCATAATGCCTCTCCTCCTCTGTTTACTGATCTTCCCTTTAGATCCATCACAAAAAGATGGGGGAAGAAAACAAAATTACATCCTATAATCCTGTGTCAGGCTGCCAGACATTGCTTTGTACATGAACAACAGAACGAGTCATAAAAAATGGAAAGGCTACAGAGAATCTAAGCTCACATTTCTAAGATGCACCTTATGGATGCCCTATTCAGCTGGTATACACATAGACAGATAGAGAGATAGATAGATACATACAATACAATACAATACAATACAATACAATACAATACAATACAATACACCGGGTTGGAAGAGACCTTCAAGATCTTCACGTCCAACCCATCAATCAATCCAACCCACCCAACAACTAAACCATGGCACCAAGCACCCCATCAAGTCTTCTCCTAAACACCTCCAATGAAGGTGACTCCACCACCTCCACGGGCAGCCGATTCCAATGGGCAATCACTCTCTCTGTATAGAACTTCTTCCTAACATCCAGCCTAAAACCTGCCCTGGTGCAGCCTGAGACTGTGTCCTCTTGTTCTGGTACTGGCTCCCTGGGAGAAGAGACCAAACTCTGCCTGTCTACAACCTCCCTTCAGGTAGTTGTAGAGATAGATAGATAGATAGATAGATAGATAGATAGATAGATAGATAGATAGATAGGGTGAACATACATTTTTTCATTCCCAGTACTGGAGCTGAGATGTAAGAACTTAATTTAGAAATTCTTGTGGTTTGCCTGAGTTAGAGCTGACTCTCCACGCTGTCATACAATTGGCAGTCAGTATTTCAGATTCACATCAGTGCTGTGGGCTGGGAAAACCTGCAGCATCAAGCCTTGTAATCCAGGGATACACTTTCCCCAGATTTTTTGAGAGTTAAGGTTTGGAGTCGTGGCTTGGGATTCTCTCTTGGCCCCATCTCTTAAGGGCAATAATTCAGCTTTAATATTTGCCTCCTGGGGGTCCTTTGGAAGTCATCAGAACACCAAATGCCCCCCAGTAATAAAGTATGCATCTCAGTGTTTTCCCCCTCTCTGAAGTGCAATGATCTTCCAGCTGGACCTCCAGCACCTACCAATACCTGTGCTTATTGCTTATTCACAGTGATCCCATGGGAACTGACTGTAAGGTTGTTTCTTCTTAAATTGAGGTGAAAAATAGAGAGCAGTTAATGACCTGAGCCGGGTAAACCATCCTTTTCCCCTGCCTCTCCTCATTTAGCCATTTTAATCAGCTATACCAGGGAAAAGGAATCTTTCTCTGTGCACATAAGAAATGTTAAATACCAAAGATTAAGGTCAAGCAGGCCCACGTGTCCATCAGCCCTTTATTACTGATTTTGATATTTGAGATCTTTTACAGATGATCTTTAAAAAAAAGAAGAAATTAAAAGGGGGGGGAATAGTATTTAAATTATTAAAGCCCTTGGCTGAGGTTTTCAAAGGATTATACTCTGAGGCAGGAGAAACCCATGAGATGTATTCACTTTAAATAATTCTAGTATTCCAATTAGGAAAGCTGTGAGCTTTTTGTTTCCTACCTGCCTGCAGACATGGAAGATTAAAAAAAAATCCCTATGATTCTTATTACTGCCTTTTATATTTACTCCTAAGGCAACACCTACGTAATACAGTTGTTTGCAGTTGACTTTGCTAGCAATAGATGATGGTAAGAAAGGAATCAGAATTGCTCAATAAGTCCAAAAGGCTACCTGGTAGAGAGAGACTGTCTGAAACTATCAGCAGTCTCAGAGCAGGAGAAACAAGTACTCCAGAAAAACCCTGAGGAATACTTTCGCCATTGCATGCTACCTTATTCTTGAAGCAGGATTAATGAGGATTAATGCCATTTCCCAGGAAAACTAAACTACAAAGGATGAGAATAAGCAGCAACATGGATCATGTCAAAGATACTTTTTCCTTAATGGGAACATAGAAATATTTAATACTAAGGGTAGAAAAGATGTAAGTATTTTTGCATTTATTAGGAAATCTATAGATTACCACATTTTTCCTTCCTCTTTCACATATGTTTTGAGGAAGAAAGACTGCGGCTTTCTAAGTGCTTCTAGAATCTACTGAGGCTTCACTTCTAACTGGAGTCTTTCAGTATAGTAAAAGTCTTATTAATTATTTTTCTTTTATCATTATTACAATTTCTGTTGCATTATTATATTATGGCATATCATCACACCTTATTGGATATTATGTTCACAATGAGGCTGGTGAGAGGCTTCGAGCACAAGCCCTGTGAAGAGAGGCTGAGTGAGCTGAGATTGTTTAGCCTGGAGAACACAAGGCTCAGGGGAGACCTTATTGCTGTCTACAACTACCTGAAGGGAGGTTGTAGCCAGGTGGGGGTTGGTCTCTTCTCCCAGGCAACCAGCACCAGAACAAGAGGACACAGTCTCAAGCTGTGCCAGGGAAAGTTTAGGCTGGAAGCGAAGAGAAAGTTCTTCATATAGAGAGTTTTCAGCCATTGGAATGTGCTGCCCAGGGAGGTGATGGAGTCACCATCCTTGGAGGTGTTCAAGAGGGGATTGGACGTGGCACTTGGAGCCATGGTTTAGTAGTCATGAGGTCTTGGGTGACAGGTTGGACTTGATGATCTTTGAGGTCTCTTCCAACCCTGGTGATTCTGTGATTGTAGTGTAAGTATCAACAATAATAAACAGTAATAATATGCACAAAAGTGATATTAGCATTAAAGCTGATGTTAACAATATGCTGTAAGTACGAAATAACAACCAAATTAATATCAATAAGAAAAAGCTTTATATGCATTTAGAGTGGTTAATCAGAGTCACAAGATTCCTAATGCTGACAAAAATTCAAGCTGCTTTTTGAGAAATACAACTTCAAGTGTGCAAAACAAACTGAAAGAATTGCATGTGACATATTATAGCAGATAATATGCAGATGTCAGCCTACAAATAATTCTTAGGAAAGAAATTACTCTGTATGACCAATGATAGGACATTTATTTTTTGGACATCCTTCCAGAGTCAGAATATTTTAAACAAAGATTTGGTCATTGAGTTTAAGTACACTTTTTTGTTTTCCATTTATGATGAAACACCCATGCAAGGAAATCTTATCTTTTCAATTATTTCTCTGTGCAAAGCTTTTCCCAGGGAAATTATATGGAATTGTAGTCTATAATTTTCTAAATTCAAAATTTTTTGTACTGATACATATTTTGGTTGCAAATATCTACGCATCTAGGGCAGGTTTTGTTTGAAAGCGAGCAATATAGTAAACCAAATCAAACTAGTGAAGTCTTCAGTACTGAGAGTTTTGGCAGAGCATGATAAACAAGCTACAGAAAAGTTCTGCTACACAGAAATACATTCATACACAATCTCTTTGTGCCACAGCTGATTGATTATTCCTTCATGAATAATAGGCTGCTCTCCTGTCTGGAATTCTGTGGCTTTGCTTCAAAAACTGTGCCCATCAGAGCACATGGATTTCTGGCAGCTCTTATAGGATGGAAGAATTCTTCCATCAGCATCAGCATTGTTGATATAAAAAGTGCTAAATATCAGTGAGTTAATAATTTAAAGAACTACTTTTTGGTTGGTTGGTTGGTTGGTTGGATTTAGTGCCTTCACCCTGGTAAAAACAGTGTTCTTGATCTTGCCTCATGAAAGCGAGTGACAGTTCTGCTGCAGATTTTGCAAGGAACAGATTCAGGCAATCAACAATCAGTAAAGAATAAAACATTCATACTATTGAGGTGTCAATGTTTTGCTTTTCTATCAAACTTGTTTGGTTTTTTTTTTTTGTTTTTTTTTTTTTTAATCTGGCTTAAGAAAAATACTTAAACATATTTAACTTTAACTATGTATTTGGGTCTCATTGATTTTTTAATGGTAGTCAGTTATGTGTTTAAACACTTTGGGAATGATAGTCCAAAATTATAAATACAAAAATGATTTGAACAAGTGAAAATGAATAAATAGCTATGCCTATGTGAGGGAAAAGTAAATAGTTCTCTGATCTGCATTTATGTCTTTTCAGCATTATCAACACATTGATTAGCTAAGTATGTTGTTTTTTTCTACCTCATAAAAATCAAAATTAACTTTAATGAGGCAAGACATTTAAGGAAGATGATTTTTTTCATTAAATATAGCTCTCCTGCATGGTTGGATCAGCATCTGACATAATTAAATACTACATGTTTTTGTTCTGCCCAAAAGGTCTAATTTAAGAGAACATCAAACATCCTATTATTTCATTGCGTGGTGAAGCTTTTGATTTATTCAAATGCATATTTGTTAGGATATTGAATTTTATATATGTCTTAGCAAATAACAGGAAGGGGGGAAGTAGAGTGGTTACAGTTCCGAAAGTGTGTATGTGCTACAAAATAATATATACTAGCCAAACTACCAGATTTCAATGTATAAAAAACAAGCATATCAGCATAATTGTTGCAGTTTATCTCAGTTTTAATGAGAAAACAAATGTAATAATACATTAGAAGAAAGAAGGCTGACAGGTGTATTAACAAATGGGCTTATGGAGAAACAGATGCCATTTTATTTTCAGCAGGGAGTTATAATAACAAAAATAAAGTTAACAGATACATAGTCAAGATCATACATTCTGAAACAGTACTAAAATTCTTAAAACACAACCTTCATCTATCTGAAACCATTAAGAATAGTGGCAGCACAGAAAAAAATACCATGGAATTTGTATGCCATTTTCAGTAACTGCTATATGTGTTATTCATACAGAAAATAGTCTCTGTACCACAATAGCCAGCCAGTGTTGAAAAGTAAGTGAAAGCAGTGGCACAAAATATGTGATTTTTCCAGTGCAACAATTGCTTTGTGATAGACTACAGGGTCAGCTTATAACCAAGACATGGATTATTCCAACTCTTTCATTTAGTGGTACAGCAACAGCAGAAGACACACATGTGACTATATTTCAAGAACACAGGTAAAATTTGGATTGAACATGCCAACTCTGCGACATTGGAGACAGACTGTAAATACAAAAGGAATGTGCTGCAGCTTTAGCTCACAGGATGGGAGGTTGCTGTCACCTAGGTGTGTCCCTGAGCTAACCTGCAAATAAGAACCGAGCATGACACCAAAATTATTACCTAGTCTTGTAGTCAGGCATGCACTTACGAGGCATGTTATCTCTACCTATTTCACACAATAGTTCAGTGTAGATTGATGTTGAGGTTTGCATGGCAAGGTTATGGTAGCAGGGGAGGGACTACAAGGGTGGTTCCTGCAAGAAGTTGCTGGAAGCTTCCCTATGTCAGATAAAGCCAGTGCCAGCTGGCTCCAAGATATACCTACCACTAGCCATGGCAAAACATACCAGGGACAGTGCCTCTATGAAAACATATTTAAGAAGGGGAAAAATTACTTCTGCACGACAGTAATTACAGTGGGAGTGAGAACATGTAAGAGGAACAACTCTGCAGACATCAGGATCAGTGAAGAAGGAGGGGGAGGTGTTCTCGGTGCCAATGAAGAGATTCCCCTGCAGCTCATGGTGAAGACCGTGGTGAAGCAGGTGGGTGCTCAAAGAAGGTTGTGACCCTATGGGAAGCCCATGCTGGACCAAGCACTTGGCAGCAGCTGTGGACTCATGGAGAGAGGAACACAGAATGGCACAGGTTTGCTGACAGGATTTGTGACTGTATCGGGGACCCACATGAAGCAGTATATTTCCCTCTAGAAACACCCTAGCACACTAGAGTGCTTCATTGAAGAACTGCATCCCATGGGAAGGTCTCACATTGGAGAAGTTCATGGAAGATGGTCTTCCATGGGAGAGATACCATGCTGGAGCAGGGGAAGAGCACAAGGAGTCCTCCTCCTGAGGAGAAAGGAGTGGTGTAGATGAAGTGATGAATTTAACACAACCCCAATTCCCCATCCCCCAGTGATGCTCACAGGAGGTAGGCAGAGAAAATTAGGAGCAAAGTTAAACTCAAGAAGAAGGAAGTAGTGCAGGAAGGTGTTTCTAAGATTTAGTTTTATTTCTCATTACCCTTGTCCGATTTGATTGTTAAAAAATTAGATTCATTTCCTCAAGTCAAGTCTGTTTTACTCATGACAGCAATTAGTGAATGACCTCTCCCTGTCCTTGTCGCAACTCAGGAGCCTTCTTTTATATTTTCTTCTCCCCATCCCACCATGGGGGAGGAGTGAGTGGCTGCATGGTGCCTATCTGTCAGCTAAGCCTAAATTACAACAATCTTCCAAGATAGATGAGTGCAGAATATGCTTCATCATCGAAGAATGTAGATACATTAAATTATTGGAAGTACAACCAGAAAAGATGTAGCCATGAATTTAAATTATTTACTTCAGTCCTTTTTCTCATTAACAGGAATTTGACCTATTTGATCTCTGTAGCTTCATTTATTATGTTCAGTAAATGAAAAAGACAACCCCCACACTTATTCCTGTAAAACATCAAAGTTTTTTAGCCAGAGATTTCCACTTTATGTACTTCAATGCCCATATCTAGATGCCTAGAAAGAATGTATGTAGATAAAGTTTTCTGTGAGAGTCAAAATGATACATGTTAATTGAAGAGCCACCTCCTCATAGGGCTTGTGCTCGAGGCCTCTCACCAGCCTCATTGCCCTTCTCTGGACACGATCAAGAGTCTCAATGTACTTTTTAAATTGAGGGGCCCAGAACTGGACACAGGACTCAAGGTGTGCCCTAACCAGGGCTGAGTACAGGGGCACAATGACTTCCCTGCTTCTGCTGGCCACACTATTTCTGATGCAGGCCAGGATGCCATTGGCCTTCTTGGCCCCCTGGGCACACTGCTGGCTCATGTTCAGCCAGCTGTCAATCAGTACCGCCAGGTCCCTTTCTGTTTGGCTGCTCTCCAGCCACTCTGACCCCAGCCTGTAGCTCTGCATGGGGTTGTTGTGGCCAAAGTGCAGCACCCAGCACTTGAACATGTTGAATGCCATCCTGTTGGACTCTGCCCATCTCTCCAGCCTGTCAAGGTCTCTCTGGAGAGCCCTTTTACCTTCTAACTGATTAACATCTGCTCCCAACTTGGTGTTATCTGCAAATTTGCTGACGACTGACTCTATCCCCTCATCCAGATCATCAATAAAGATATCGAACAGGATGGGGCCCAGAACTGATCCCTGGGGGAACATCACTAGTGACTGGCCTCCAGCTGGATGTGGCACTATTCACCACCACTCTCTGGGCACAGCCCTCCAGCCAATTCCTAACCCACTCCTTGAATATGTGTACTTGCCCACATATTAACTTCTCCCAGCAGCCAATGTTCCATCCTTTAATCCATATAACAATTTCAATCAAATTTGATGGAGCAACAAAGCCATGAAAATTAGTTATAAATGGGATTGATCTTATTGATTGGGGCTGCCATCTTAGTTCATCTTATTAGGCACTAGAAAATCTACACTGATTAGGTGACCTAATAAATATTCTGCTCACAGAATAAGCTTCAGATGTAGTTTGCAACCAGCCAGGTACAGCTGTATTTTCTACTGCTGGTTTCTTTTAACCTCTGCACAGGTTGTCTCTCCTAGTGGCTGGTACTGGCACTCCAGGGTCCTTGGCCATTCTTGTCATCTGCTTTATTCACCACTCAGTATCAGCATGTCTGGAGTCCTCCTCTGCCACTCTTCAAGAGCTCCAGCAGCTTCAGTCATGCAGCTTGTCTCAGATATACTTACTGAAACAAGGTAGCAAGTAGCAAGAATAGCAATTATGTGTTACTTAAGCAAAGGGATGAAGCCACACAGCCCAATGATGTATTCAAGACTCTCTTATATTCTTGTCATTTCTTTAGACACCATACTAGGTGTACAATTGTATGAAGTATTGTATTGTATCAAATTGTGTATGAATCTTTCACATTTGTGATGAGAAATAATGCCCAATAGCAGCATTGTGTATGGTGTTAATACACAGTAGCTTAGCACACATGATGCTAGATTTAAAGAGAGATGTCATGACTAAATATGTGTGCATGCTTGAAAACTTCATGAAAGGGTACCATCAAGAGGAAAAAAAAAAAGTTTATGCTGAAAGATATGTGAAACAGATGAATTCTTAGCTCCTGCCATGCCTTTAGTATAGCTTTCAAAAGCCATACTAATACTGATGTGTTTCATGAGACATCTATCAAGCAATTATGTCTTAATATCAACATGGATTCTCCATTTCTCTTTCACTCTTAGGAAATGAGCATGTAGATGTTTGAAGACTGATTAGATGAAATCACAGAGACTCGTGGAGCCTGACAACACTGTTTACATACTGCTGTCCACGGTTCTGTTGTGATCTGTAAGGTCATTAATCAATATGGAGCTATTTTCTAGGGTCAGACAACTCAGATCTTTCTGACATTTTTAAGCATCAAGTTCATCTCTTGCAATTCAATAGAGGGTACTAACTGTTAAGATAAATGCAGGCAACTGATACAGCACATGGATGGCACCCTTGTATGGGAAGCGAAATAGAAGAAATTAAACACAAGACTGAAGATTACACTTGTTTGAGCCACTTCTGCAGTACATGCACAACAAATATGAAAATATTCTATTATCATATAAGTGTATTATAAATGTGTATGTAAACATTTCTTCCGTAAACATTCAAAGGCATTGTAGCCACTGGCAATTAAAGACTTTTCAAGGAATGAAAATGAAACACATGGGAATGTGTGCCATCCTGTGACACACAATATGAGGCCTTGTGTGACACAGATTCATGTTGAAACTGATGTTTTAAAATGTGCATTGATATTTTGAAGAGTTGCAGTTGTTACTATTTGCATTGTTAAGACTAAGTGAAAGTAGTGACCTGGCAAACCTTACTACTGCATATCTCACTAGACAGCAACACAGTTCAGGCATAAGAAAATGATAGTCTCACCCCACCTTTCAGCAGAGAGAGAACAATTTAGCATTGTGGTAATGTTTTATACCACAAAAATATTACTACAGTGGTAAAAAATACTGTACTGTACTTTCATGATATTTTTGTATGCTTTTCCTGTTCTAGTTATGCTATCAATCCAAAATAATTAATTATGAATTACTACTGAACTAAGAAAAGTTTCAAATCCATAATAAGACACAAGTGCATGGATGTATTCCTGCACCTTCAAAGAATGACAAGGAACAGAAAGAATTCCTCATTGTGGCATTAATTTTTCAGCACATCTACATATGTCAAACAATCACTTGCAAGAGAGGAATCTACTGCATGGATACAGGTTTACTCTTTAGTTAAGTGAATGAAAACCCCACACCTATTGAGTGTCTTTTTTTTAAGGTAAGGACAGGCAGTGGACAGTCTTTCTTGCTTCAGCTCTCCTACTTGATCAATGCCATCTGATAAAAAATCCTGAACCTTATCTTTTTAGTTTCCACAATAATATGCTTGCCATCAGGCTCTGTGAAGGAATCCTACATTTCAAAGCCAGCACCTATGGTTGTGTTCAGACATACTCTTTGTGGACCCAGAAGAAAATTAGCCTTTTTATTAGAGGGAGCTAATTCACAACAGAGGAAAGACCAAGAGCAGAGTGGTGTAAGCACAGCATGGATGACCAGAAAACTAGCAGTTTTGCAGCAAAACAGATATAAAAGTGAAATGACAGAGTAGAGACATTTAGTGGATTTTTATACTGAGTAACAGTGTCAACAAGTGAGAATGTGAGGAGCTCCTCGAATTCCTGTAGTTCTTTGTTTTGATTAGTTACCTAATGTTTAAAGACAGGTCTATTCCTTTAAATAGGACAAGCAGCAAATAATATCCCACATCTCAAAGATTAGTCAATAGATTAACAGATGTTGTGAGGTAATATTTGTTTTGTCTCTGCAGCACATAGCCCAGGATTTGCACAATTACCTCAAGATGCTTTGAAATGATATGCCCCTTGCATGAAAAGGCACCTGCCTGATCAGGTATAGGCATGTTTAAACATAAATATTCAGTGCAATATTCAGTGATGCAAAGAAACCTGTGTGGACTTTGCCCAAGGCAATATCTTTGACCTAGATTTCTTGTCTTTGGTTTTCAGACAAATTATAATTTAATATTCATCAGCTCTTGCATGCTGAGTTGTTAGCTGGGGCCAGTATCACCTATAAATAGCTTCAAGTAAGTAAGCATAGCGAGATAGGAACAACTGTGGTCAAAACAGAAACGGTGAATGTTTGAACTGCAGAAATAAATAAAATGAGGTATCTAGCTCTGCTGCAGAAATTTAATAGCTGACAATGACTGATGCCATGATAGACCTGATCTGACAATTTTCTGTCAGGAAAATATTAGTCTGCCTCAAATTATTCCAGACTAATAAGCACATTAATATTTGTTGCTCATTTATCTATGTCTACAGGTTAACAGAAAAAAAAAATATTAAAAGTGAAGGCAAAATGCCTAAGCAGTTCCATTTGGCTGGAAGAATGCTATCTCCTGTTTCTTTTTTACTTTAGGAAATAATTCTTACTATTAGTCATTTAAAAGGCAGCTTCCCTTTTTATTTCATTGGCACCATACCTTTGTAGCTTTGAGGTCAAAGGGGTAGACAGCTGTGGCAAATGGATCCAAGCAAGTATCCCGGTAACTTGTCATGGGGAAGAAATGAATTGTGGCAAGGCATCTGCAGAATTTCCCTAAGGCCATCATGATACAGAAGCTTAAAAATGACATACAATTTTGCAGCCTCCAAGTGATCATTTAGATTAGGTTAACAGAAAGATTGTTCTTTGTAACAACGAGAACAACAAATGGCAACCAAGAAAATATTGGTGCTTCAGCAGAAAACCACTTACTTAAATTATGTTTGGTCACCTCCCTCCAGGGAGGAGAGAAAACCTTTAGCACTCTTAAAAGTGAAAGACGGACAGCACTGTCTAGAGCCAAGTGTTTCAGAGATGGAGGCATGTGTGAAATATCCCTCATCAGCTCAGCCAGCGCTTCGGATTCCCAGCCTCTGCTATGCCTATTGCTATGGGGCTGAGTAAACTGCTAATCCTGCTGTTCCTTTGTTCTCGGGAAGATGATGCTTTTATGATGCAAATTAAGGTCGACTAAAAACCACTGGACCGATCTTGCTCCTGACCACCTGCACCTCCAAGACTTTCGATCTCCTGGGTGTAAAATGTGCTCAGTTTTGCATGCTGCTCTTGGAGACTATGACAAGGTAATTGCTTCTCTGCCAACATCTCCTGTACAAGTTAGTACAGTCTAAGGAGATCAGAGGAGTCAAAGAGGATTGAGAGCCTATTTTCACCAAGATCCTAGCATATGTTAAGTATAGCAACTGCAGAATTACTCAGCTTGTTGGGTCAGAAGTGCTCTTTTTCCCCCAAACCAAATCTCTATGTTGGGGGGGGGGGGGTAGGGGGGACAAGCAGAGGACTCCAACAGCGATGTAAATTGAAAGGCACAACCTACTTTTTAGCCCTAGCTGTGGTTTATCATATCCACACCATAGAAACACAGTGTTTCTGGTTTTGACAGAAATGCTTTACTGTGTCTGCAATAAATTGCCATCAGCAGGAGCCACAAGCCTGTGCTGCCTGAAAATATTGTGCTGTGCAACACCCAGTACTGCCAGGAGATGCAGCAGGGGCTTTGTCAGGTGCTTCAAGGAGAACTGCTTCCGATGTAGAGTTGTGGTCGTAGCTACCTAGACACTGCAAAGGACTTTTGGAGCTGATGCTTCAGTACATGAAAGTTCTGCTACATTAGAACAATCTTGGAGTAGTATTCCTATAGTGTACACCCATACAGCTGAGATCAGACTCTTATTCTAAGTTCTATTATTAGCTGAAACGCTAGCTGAAATGTAGTAAATTTCATCTTTAAGAGAGTAGACTATAGCTTATGTAATGTTCTAAAAAGAGTGAATGCCCTTGATAAAATTACATTAACTCACTTACTGAAAGCTAGAGCTTTTTTTGCTATTTACCAGATATTGCCTTTCAGCAGTCTCCTGCATTCAACTCAAGAAAAGTTACAGTTGAGCTCCATCTGAAAAACATAATTTGGAAGTAGAAAAAAATTACACAGAATATGGATGAAATAATAAAAAAAAACCCAAACAACCAGGACTGACTGTAAGTTGATATCATTAAAGTCAGAAAGAATATTTTGACTAAACTACAATGATGTGCCACTCTGAGATCACTTAAAAGGTATGTGCTAAATGGAGCAACATGCACAGGACTTTTTTGTGCATCTGTATGAAGATTGTGGCAGGAGGAAGAAGGAACTACTGGTAATTGTCTTGCATTGTCATCAAACCCCATATGTCAATACCCAGTAACGAGGTTATGGATCCTCAGGTTAGAAAACTGTTGAGTATCAGAAACCATGTGTGAAAGTGATCCAGTAAAGCATTCAGTTATTCTAAATTAACCTGAACCAGCCCTGTTAAAATATCTAGATTTATTTGAACATGTAGTATCAAAATTATGAAAGGTCTGTTGAGGTTACAGGGTTACTGTTTTCTTCATGAGCATAATCAAAACCAGAAGCAAATAGAAGTACAGGAGTTTCCATCTTGACTGCACAATTTGATCTGCTTCTACTATCCAAAACTGAAACAGGACTTCTGCTTTGGAGTAACTGGAGGCTGATGAGAGGCCTCGAGTACAAGCCCTATGAGGAGAGGCTGAGGGAGCTGGGGTTGTTTTAGCCTGGAGAGGAGGAGGCTCAGGGGAGACCTTATTGCTCTCTACAACTACCTGAAGGGAGGTTGTAGCCAGGAGAGGGTTGGTCTCTTCTCCCAGGCAACCAGCACCAGAACAAGAGGACACAGTCTTAAGCTGCACCAGGGGAGGTTTAGGCTCGAGGTGAGGAGAAAGTTCTTCACTGAGAGAGTTGTTAGCCATTGGAATGGGCTGCCCAGGGAGGTGGTGGAGTCACCATCCCTGGAGGTGTTCAAGAGGGGATTGGACGTGGCACTTGGTGCCATGGTTTTTAGTAGGCATGAGGTCTGTGGTGACAGGTTGGACTTGATGATGTTTGAGGTCTCTTCCAACCTTATTGATTATATGATTCTATGAAAATGGAAGAGAGGGGGAGGGGCATACATGACTCATTACTGTTTATAAGTATATAAAGGGTGAGTGCTGAGAGGATGGAGTCAGGCACTTCTCGGTGATGCCCAATGACAGCACAAGGGGCAATGAATAGAATTTGAGGCATAGGAAGTTCCATGGAAGCATGAGGAAAAAAAAATTTCACTGTGAGGGTAACGGAACACTGAACAGGCTACCCAGGGGGGTTGTGGAGTCTCCCTCTCCAGAGATATTAAAACCCTGCCTGCATGCATTTCAGTATAACCTGCTATAGGTGATCCTGCTCTGGCAGGAGGGTTGGACTAGATGATCTTTCAAGGTCCCTTTCAGCCCCTAACATTCTGTGATTCTGTGATGACTTGTTATGCCAGCCTGCTTTAGGCCTACTTTGTTACCTTTCTCTCTTTACCTTTTTATGTCATTACTATTTAGCTCTAATGTAAAGGAAGAGACATTCATGTTTCCTATATAATAGATATTAAATGACTTAGCATACATATATTATAGCATATAGAAAAAAAAAATTCAAACCTTGCCTCAAGTTCATCTTCTTTATTTGAATAAAGAAGCTTTCTTTAGAGGCAAACATAAATCTTACTTCAAAATGTCCTTCCTGAACTAATGATTGTTAGGAATGTGTCAGGATGGAATTAAGTTTTTCCCTTAGACTCATCTTTTAATACCTTTAGGTTGACACTAATATTTGATTGAGATTCCAGAATCAACAGAAAAGTTTTTCTTCTTCAGCATGGCCAAAAGCTTAACAACGAGCCAATGGCTTCAGGGTAGAGCAGGTGAGGTATGCCTTGATGTTTTATTTGAAACTCTGCTAACACAGAGTATTTCACTTAAAATACCTCATACTTAATTTTCACTGTGTTAAAGATTAGTTCCAAAGGACTCTCTTCTGTGTATTTGACAGGTTCATCCCAAGACAGTCTTTTGCACCTGGCTGCTGAACAGAAGCAGCCTGCAGTAACAACTCCAGATTCTGATAGCTTTTTTTGACTTACTAGCAGACAGACTTCTTTATTTTTGGCTTTTATACTGACTTATTTCCAGTTAGGACCCAAACTACATATGTACATGATAATGCAGTCAGGTGGAAGTGCTTATTGGCACTTATTGAACTCAAGATCTGATTAAATATGGGTCTCTGTGAGTACACAGAGGACAACACAAACAAAATTCTCCAGATGATGAGAAAACCAGGTAAGAATCAAATGAAAGTAGATGGCAGAGAGAAAAAATACAATGCAACAGCAACACAATCAAAACAAAACCAACCCTCCCCCCACATCAAACAGAAAGGAAGAAGACATTTTTAAAATTGTTAATCAATATTATTGTGATTGACAGTAAAAAAATATTATTCTATAATTCAGGGCTGGTGCACTGAAAGCAGAAAGAGGTAGATTCTGGGTGTGTTTCAACTGGCTGACTGCCTTCTGACAGGGGCAATATAAACCCACAATTCTGCATTCTGTTATATCATTTGCAGTGTTCAGATCTCTATTGTTGTCCGTGAGTGTAGTTTCTAGCTGTAGATGTTTGCATATTCTGATTTCTGTTGTAGTGACTTCATGAGGAGTATTCAAAGCTAAGTCCTCTAACCCTCAAAGAATTAATGGTGACTTTATTTCTTTCCTTTAATTTAGCAAAAAGAGGTTAAAACAAGTCAAGCCCTGCAGGCGGTGGAACCTTCAGGATTTGAACCACACAGTGCTGCCTTGTCCAGGATGAGGACAGCCTGAAACAGGCAGTGAGAAGGCACAAACTGCCCCTATTCATCTGAAACCAGGCTCTGCTAGAGTAAATGCTAGCCTTGTTAACCATTTCAGCACCAAGTAGAGACAGAAAGAAGGCAGGTTAGCCTACATGCTCTTCATGCAGGTCTGCATATTTGGAGAAAAAAACAACAAATATTCTCTCTGGGTTTTGGGGTTCTATTACCAGGGTCACTGTCTCCATCCTCAGCAGCAGTGTGGAGGTCTGTATTAGGGTTGAGGATTCAGTATCCAATCTATTTTTAACCTTGGGAAGCCAAGAAATAGTTACACTTACAGAATTTAATCCCAAAAGGTAGAAGTCAAGCCAATTCACATCTGAGCTTCTCTTCCTTTCTTCTGCCTCCTTTGTTTCTCTTCTATCGTCAAAACCCAAAGGATTGCATTCTTCCATATGAAAGAAGGATGTCCTAAGGAAGAATTACTAGTTTAAGAGATTGGCTACCCCTTAAAGCTTAAGTGCTATGTGCACCTCTCAAAACATGACATGACAGACTTACCACCAAATTGTCATCAACTGCCAGGAGGCTGGATGCTGATGTACTGCATTGCTTGTGAGAGATCCTTGTCCCTTCAACTTGCAGATGCAGCTTCAAACAGTGCCATCCATACACAGACATAGCCTATATCATAGTTCAGTCAGCAACTAATGTTAACTCCCATCTTAATAGCACAAGCCTTAATCTAAATTAATGACTGATGTTTGTTAAATGAAGCCTTGAATGAGAAATAGTTGGTTCAGAGGTCACAAAGTGATCTTGCTATCTACAAGAGGATACTTTATAGATGAAAATATAGACTCAGTAGAGAATCATATAAAATAAAGACATCTGAGCCAGCATTATCTCATGTCGTAACCTCCTGTGTCTTGGCAAGTGGACAGTGATGTTTTTCTATTGGCAGAGCCTCATGATTTCCATGCAGGTGAGCCAGTTTTAAGACAACAATTCACACTAATACTGATACTCTGGCCACAGGTCTCATATGGATTGATGAGATTTCTTTCTAGTTCTGCTAGCTTAGAGAAAGAAAGACTGCAGCTTCCTCGTTTGTAAATACTTTCCACTAGGAGAAGCTTTCCAGCGAAAAGATTGTGCAAAATGAATGAGACTTACTTACAAGCTCAATTTAAAAGAATTGATCATCAGAAAAAAACAAAAGAGAATTTTCCTTTGCTCAGGGGAGACTTAGTAAATGGAATAAGACATTGAAAGGATTGATAAGAACAGACAGTAGAAATTGTTTCTAAATAGAGGAAGGAAAGAATTTAGAAGAAAAAAAATAATGTGAAGTGTAACAGCTGGCTACAATTACAGATGGGATACCTTCTTTCTTATGCTTTTGCGTTTCCTGGATGACACTAAGAACACTAAACAGATGTTTGTTTTTTTTTTTTTCATTCCTGGCACACATACACATATAAAAAAATCAAATTAGAAGCACATCTCAGGAAAGAATTTAGTTCTCAGGTATAACAGCTAACAGGCAAAAATCCATTTCTTCACTTAAATAGTTGTATTGTCTTGAGTGAGGATTATCACATGCATATCCAGCTGCTATTAGATCATTTTATTTCAGACTATGTGTATTCTGGAGTCCTTTGTGACAGTTACAAAACTCAGCCAGAAGCTATTGTTGAACTGAATGTATTTATCCCATCTCTTTGTAGAGATTTGGCTGTCAAGACCATAATTATCAAAACCAAAACAAAACAACAAACATAGCTCTTGCTTTACCATCACAGATTTCAGAGCTTATTCTATTTAAATCTGTTGAAGATCAAGTTAGTAATGACCATGTTGCTAAAGTCTTTCGTTCTCCAAGAACAACTGGCTAAATTCACAGTGGATATAAATGAAGATGCTTGATGATGGAATTTTTCTAATTAGACAGATGAATGAATGCTTATGGGGTTTCTTTTGCATTTTGTATTAAAAAACCAAACCAAACCAAACCAAACAAAAATAAAACAAAAAAAGCTCCACAACTTAGTAATCACACACACACAAAAAGCCAGGGAACAAAATAAAACATTTCCCTTCAGCTATAAATGATCTGATACCTTCATTAACAATGCTGCCACTAGCACATTTATTAAACGCTCTAAACTGAGAGTTCTGTAGCTCTGACAGGTCAGATTTCTAGTTGAAGAAAAGCCCTATGAACATTTTACTTCAGGATAATAATGTCTTAGACTTTTCAGTAATAAGAAGCTGTGATGCAAAACTAAAGCTACAGTGCACAAGAACAGAAATCTTAGACCTCATCCTTGAGAGAAGCTGGAATAGGTCCAGGCATGTGAATCCTGGCACTTCAGGTGAGGAGACATAGGGAATGTGTCATCAGTAGGAGATAGCATTGGCCCTCAGTGCTGTCATGGACATGATGTAAATGCCAGGGAATCTTTGAACCAACTTTCACTGCATGAAAGCCAAAACCTGAACCTACAAAACTATTACAAGGCAAGCAACTAGCCTGGATTTCAGGGGTTATAGGTAGTACATGGTTGAATACAGCTCTCCCCCTGCTCCCCCTCACTCCCAGATGTTCGATGAAGCTTTAGTCCTCAACAGGAGTCAGTGTTTCTGTAGCACAGATGTTCAGGTGTTCTGGATCATCTTGGTTAATGCCTTTTTCAGTGTTTCTTATTCACAACAAAACATACCAAGGTTTTGAAATATTTACATCTGCTAAGCATGGTAGTTAAATGACTCCATCAAATACAAAACAGCAGTGAAAAAAATTACAGTTCCTGAAGCATAAGACAGTGCATGTAGGATACCATTAGGTTTTAATGATGCACATTGTTTGCTCATATTAACTTTGGCTGAGCTTTTCAGGGAAAAAGGTTGGGAAGAAGAAAAGGTTACAAAGAAGAAGAAAAGGTTAAAAGGAAAAAGAGGCATGTCATGGAAAACACCTGATATAACTTAATTTCTCAGTGCTATAAGGAAAATGGACCTTATTGTCACTTATTGTACTTCCAGCCTGTGAAAGAAGGATGAAGACATAGGAAGTTAGGATTTGTAAGACTGACTTCAAGTCCTCAATTTGCTTTCATAATCTGTGTAAATCAACTGGTATAGTTTCTTATGGAGCGGAGATGAATCAGCTTCCTGTAGGCAGTTCACTTCATAGGTTTCCCCCTTCAGAATAAAGGTAATACACAATCTCATCCATACATGCTGTAATCTGAGGCAGAGAGACTGCAGCCTCAAGACTCAAAGCTGTGTATGTAAGCATCTGTTTTAAGTTTCAAGAGAGCTGCCACACTGCCTGCAAAATATCTTTATCTGAAGAAAAACCCTCAGAAACCAGTAAAGGTCTGGGCAAGAAAGAAGTGCAGGAGAGCAAGGCATCAGATTTTCTTCTGCAGAAACTCATTCAACTGTGACTACTCTCCCATTAGTCACCTGAAATGGATGATTTGCCAAGGTGGGTGGGGAGTTTGACACTGGGACACAAAAATGCACAATTTTCTACCACAAAAGAACCAGTAGGGCTATGGGTAGCATACGTATTCTAAACCAGTTTTGGGTTCAAATATCTGGGTTAGTGAAGGCACCTGAAAATTGACCATTTCTCACTTGAGCTCTTTACGAGTCTACCTGCTGGCTCCACTTCTCTGACAGTATCTGTTCCCTTTAGAAACATTCCCTGAACCAGAGAGTGAGAAAAAAACATTGTTTCTACAGCTCAGTGGCTTAGGTCAGCAGTGTTGACACTAAGGCTGAAGTCTCCACTTCAATATTTAATTACCAAAAGAATTTGGAATTTACTCCAACAGGAGAGGTAAAGACCTTTTCACTAGCCTTTTAGATGGTTATAGTGATCCATCAAATTTAAGACTCAGCTATAAACTAAAGACAGCAGGACTTTGAATCTAGCTCTTCCATCCTAGAAATAATAAAACTTAAATTTGTGATTCACCAGATTGTGCACAAACATATACATGCTGGTGCTAGTGTGGTAAGCTTGGCACTCTGCAGACTGAGCCCAGCTAAGGAGACAGGCTCATTTTGAGCAAGTTTTGCCTTTAGCTTTTATTCCAATATAGTAAGAAGGGAATGACTTAAATCTTTTGTAAGTTTTCTTAATATTGCCTGGCAAAAAAAACCCAACCCAACACATACACAAAAAACCACCACAAAACCACAACAAACAAAATCACCCACCCAAACCCAAATAAACAAACAACCCATAAATGGCTTAGCAATGTCTTTGAGAATATCAACAGCAGCTAGACATACATAGGGCAAGTTGCATGTCTTTGTATTGTGCCACAATGGTTCACAGACCCTAGGAGAGATTTTGAATACTCTTTAATGAATTTGGAGGTGCTATTTGGAGATGCTATTTTGATAGCAACTTACACTTCCTAGAATCTAGTTTGCCTCCGAGTTCCATGAGCACAATATGACAACCCCACCATGTAGCCTAACGTCATACAATTTCTTACACAGACATAGAACAACATGATTGGAACATCGTTTTTAGGAGCCATTCCCAGAGCTGCTGGACCTGCAGATGTAGAAGCATACATCTGGGTTCTAAGGATGAAAGAGGAGCTGAGCAAGTCACTGAGATCATTTAAGACCAGGAGTTATTTAAATTTGGATGCACAAATTTATCATGAAAGGGATAAAATAAGAGATTTCTTCTGAATGAGCAATATCCATCTATAATCTACCATCTGTACTATGGCCTAAACAACTTCCTGTTTTTGATACATGTCAAGGAACATGGCCTCATTGGAGATACTGGATCTCATACTAGATTTTACATATTTTAATTTCCCCCCCCCCCATCAGACACTTAAGATTCAAATGGAGGGAGCACTGGGGCATATTGTCTAGACTGTACTTTTGCCAAGAAAGGTAGGACCAGATTATCCTTGAGGTCCCTTCCAACTTGTACTCTGTTTCCATGAATTTCTTAATGAGACCAGGGCTGAGATGGTAAGTACTAACATATTAAAGGTTTACATACCTGTGAGGTATACGGTTTTCTTACCTCACAGTCTAATTTTCCATTCTATCACTCTTACTTTGATCATCATGCTCTGCATGTTTCTCTGTGTTATGTAAAAGGATCGAATCCCTGCCATAAACATACAAACATTTCCAAGTTTTCATTCATCAATCTATTAAATGCCCTTTTGTTAACAAACATCTTACAGAAATGGATTCAAACCAGACAGAGATGGCTTCTAAATGGCTAAGTAAGAAAAGCAAACACCAGGGAAATTTCAGAGCACCAGTCCCAAAAGTAGGAAGAAAACCAGTGCAGTACCCCATCTTTAACAAAAGGAATCATTTATCATGGCAAATGCATTAGCAAGCCACGCCTGTATCAGAATAGCTGCAATGATGCCAGCCAGCTAATGTGACATTAGTTAAACCAATTTAGAGAGCAATTAGAATAAAAGGGTGTCTTGCCCACCCAATTGCTATGGAGGTCCAAAGGAGGGGGTGGGGTGGGGCAGAAATAGCTGTGAAAATTGCTCTCTTTCAGCAGAATAAAAGGCTAGGTGCACTGGGTACAAAAAAGCCCGACTGAATACAAGGCTGGAGAATGCTCCACCACACAAGCAGGAGGATGTTTCCAAACGCAGCATTATTGATCCTTCAGATTCTACCATTTCCAGTACCTTGTTAATCCTCCTTTTTTTGATTTGTTGTGGATTCTTGTTTTGTCTTGGTTTATTGACTGGTTTGGTTTGGTTTGTTTTTTCCCATCTTGAGGAGGTGTTTCAATGGAGAAGCAAACTGCACCACTCTGGACACAAAGCATTTAACTCAGGGGCAAGCAGCAGTCCTCAGCAAAGCTTACACAGGTCCACCGCAGACTGGAAAGCAGGAAAGGCAAAACATCCAAGGCAATGGAGACTTTTTCAGCAGTTTTACACCTAAATTAGCAAAACGTGATCACTCAGTATCCCCGAGTAATTTCTGTATTTATTTTATAAATACTCCCTCTTCCCATTCTGCTGTCATTTTCCAAGGTCCTTGAGCCACTGCTGATGCTGTGACTGAAAAGGCAGCTGAGAGAAACGGTTCATCATGGAACAAAAAAAGGTATTTTATTCTCATTCTTTATAAATGTTGGCACCTAAAAACGTCTAGTACAAAACAAGATGCAGAGATGGGAATATGTTATCTGAAGAGATACAGGTACCGTGGTTAGTAGGTTTGGCTTTTTTCTGTTTAATCCCTTTCACAGTTTATTGAATGTAATCAAGTAAAGTGTAATGAGTTTATAAAGAAGGGACAGTCCCCTTCTTCAGAAGTGACTGACCATGTTACGAAAGGATTTTGTAGACTTAGGCAATTTAGCAGGTCCTGAATAGAAGCAGTTACTTAAATTTAGGCCTGTGCATAAAGCAGATTGCTTTACTAGGGCCCAGTGCCTGATTCAAATGCCAGAAAAAGAACTCGAGTGCAAATATTTAAATTGTTTAAATTGTTATAGGTCAAAATGATGAAGAAGAAATGTTGCTTGCCCAAGCAGATACAAAGACTAAACATATGAAGCCGAGGCTCTACAAATAAGAAAGATTCCTTTCCCAAAGTTCCAGCAAGTTCTTTTAACAAGGCATGTACCAGAAAATAAGCCTACATCAGTTACACTTAATTTCAAAAAGCAAACACATGTGATTTTACTTCTGCATATACTATTGTGATTGTATTGCTCATTTAATTAGTATTAAAATATAGGCAAATTATAATGAATTCAGTTCCTTAGTATATATCTGCACTTCAGCCCACTGCCCAGTGCAAATAGGAGCCAGCTCTCCTGCTAAGACAAGCCTGACTACTACAGACAAGGAGTGGGGCAAATGAGCTCTCCTTGTACAGATAGGCACTTCCAGTCTCCAATCTGACTTGCCTGTGACAACTTTAGATTTTACTGTATCACACTGCTTCTGGCAGTGCTGACATACCCTTATTTTAAGAACTTTGCGGACAGCAAGAAGTCATCAGCAAAACACACTGTGGTTCTCAAAACAGCTTGAGAGCTGTGAGCTGCTAGTGAATAGCAGGCTCTGTGAGAGCAGCATGATTTATAATCGGTATATGCAGCCTCTGTGATTAATATTCATGCTACATATCCCTGAATAAATAGGAGATGCCAGTCTGATCCAAAGCCCTCTGAAATTGATGGAAACCTTTCTGCTGACTGCAATGGGCTCTGGGTCAAGCCCAAATCCTATTTTTACACCTTTTAAAAAACAAGAAGGAATTCACTCTCCACATGTTTCAGTCCCTCACATTTATTGTCAGCACACCTCTGGCAAAAGAATGCTTTTCTCTGCAGTGGGGCTCCCGCTGAGTAGGAGCTATATATACAGAGGCTGAGGACATAATAACAAATTGGAAAGAAACCTGGTTTTGAAATCACACAAGACAATTTAGTGAGAAAACAAATCTTTGTTTGTAAGAAGTACAAAATAACTCAGATTTGGTATACCTGCGGGTTAAGAAGGAAATTTTCAATGAGGCACATTGAACCCTTGTAGAATACATTAAAAAACCCCACTCATGTAAATCTAACACCATTATAACCATCCTCCTTAAAACACTGCCATTATAGCCTCCAAGGGTAAGTACACAAATGGTAAATTTAATATGGCCATTTCAATTCTTTTAAGCAACACAAAGATTTAAAAAGAATTATTAAAAGAATTTAAAACGACTTACAGGTGTCTTAGTTAAATGCAGACTGACAATGAAGTGAAAGAATAAAACTTCATTTCTTTTTATGCTACTTTATAAATTTTATGAAGTCCCAAGTCCTCTCACAATAATGCACAGTAATTGGATTAAAACTACTGTCAAATACTTTCCACATTTTATATGAAACATCTTCCAAACCCCACTTCTATATCATAATTTTACAGTGATTATCAAAAAAATACTACAGAATTAAATAAAAGTGGATTGACATGAATTCTCCTCCTCAGACAATAAAATCCTAGCACCATACAACATGATTTAAAATTGAGTGCTGCCTCTTCTTCTCTTTCTTCCATTTTAATAACCAAACAAATTACTTCCCAAAGCATGACTGTTAATATACTGATTGGTTTTCAGAGTTGTTTCAGTAGTAATTCTTTTTTTTTTTCCTGGCATTTTGTTTCAAGAAGGAAAATATGAATTAAAAAAAAAAAGAAAGAAAGAAAGAAAAAGGCTACATGAAAAAAGATACAGGAAAAAAAGTCCTAAGGTCAATCAACAGTGAGTCCCCACTGAGGCAAAAGTGGACATTTCACGGCGGATAGTACTGAAAGGAGAAAGCTCCAGTTCTGTCGTGTACTCATTGTCATTGTCATCACTTGTCACTGTTGAAGACTTCTGGATGCATTCATCACAGCAGCAACAGCAACACTCCATAAAGGCCCGGCTGAAAGGTTTACAGAGACAGAAAAGGAGAACTGGGGTAACACAAGACTTAAAGAACAAAAGGAACTGACTAATGAGATGGAGGAGGTCCATAGTCTGCCGAGAGACCCCTGTGGACATGTAGGCAGTCACAATATTGCAAATGTTTTCAGGAATGATGCAAAACCCATATAAAATGGTCAGCGCCACCACTGTGCAGTTCATCTGACTTTCCAGTTGAATTTGTCTCTTGTTCCCTCTTGTGCAAGCCTTTTCTGCCCTCCTGATTTTCCTTGCTGTTACCAGGGAGCAGGTAATAGTGAAAAGGGTAGGCAAACAAAAATAGCAGCCAAAGTACCACCAGAGTCTTGCTCCATCATAAGTGAGAGCTAGCACATAGATGGTGTCAGGCAGTGTGGTGGATATCTTCACCACACACCGCTCCCCTGGTGGGCTGCCACTGTACTCGGGGTCCTCCTTTGCCAGCTGGCGCAGCACAACCTCCGGCAGGGCCAGCAGCAGTGCGCCCACCCAGATGACAGCCAGCTTGGCTGTTGTTGAGGTGCAGTTTTCGATCATCTCATAATACATCTGCACGTTGGTGGCGGCACGAAATCGGTCGATGCAGAGGGCGCACAGTGTGAATGTGGTGACTCCAAGAGAGGCTACCTGGAAAGGACAAAAGGGAATGCAAGTTAATACAGGTGACAGCTACAGGGGTAGAGTCCATTACTTAGTGGAGAGTGGGAAAACTTCATCTCCTTCAAAAGTTCCCTGGTCCTCTGTTGATGGCAGTCATCTTAGTGATGGAGGCCTAAACTCACTCACGTTGAAGAGGAAATTAATTTGTTGTACCTTGGATGAAGGCTTTTGCCATTAAGCTTTCCTGTTCAAAGGGACCTCAATTTGTAGTCTGAAATGCCAATCACGTTTAGCCCCTTGACTGACAAAGGCAAAGGAAAAGCTAGTTTAGGTGTGTCAGTATAGGAGACAGTTAAGCACCATTGTCCTGAGCAGTATCAGAAGCATCACAGAAAGAACTTAGCTTCCAGTATTTGCTGAACTTCTAGCATGCATACCTAAAGTGTAAGTCTCTTTTTCTGCCTACAAATTTATTTCATCTTGACATCATCCTCTCCCGGAGGCCCAGACAAACATTTGTGCAACACTGACTGGAAAAACAACTGAAGAACGCATCAATATGTAAACTCCCTTTCTCCCTCCATTTTTTCCAGGGAGTATTTTTCTGAAAAATCAGTTCCATCACAGAGATGGAAGAGTCTTCCTTCAGTAGAAGTATAACTTACACCCGTATTACATGTTCCTCAAGCACACACAGGCTCAAAATATCAAAACATAACTTAAGAACCCTGTGGATTAGGCATCTACTGAATGGAGTAGGGTGCAACAATCAATTTTGTAGACTTAGGCTTTAAAATGAAATCTTGATGGGATGCAGGCACATATCATCCCATACTGCGACTTCAAAGAGATTGTATCTGAAATCTTCAGACTTGCAGAGCCTGTGCAAAACCAACTTTCACTATAATAGTTAGACTTTAAAAACTTATTTTCAACACTCAATTTTGAAAAAAAAAAAAAAAACCCACAGGAAAGCCTAGGCTTAATTTCACAGGAAACATCTTGTGGTAGAGTGCACTGCAGGCCAGAAGTGGCAGAAGTTCTGTTATTTAAGTGATTTAAAGATATCTGGGTTGGGACAGAGTGCTCAGTTATATACTGTAAGGAGTGAGCAAGTATAGAGCAATGCCTATGTTCTCTAGCTTTAATAACCATCATTCTATGCATGAACAGAAATCTTGTACTGTCATGAAACACAATTTTCTATAATTCTATCCTGTTTATAATTAAATTACCTAAAAAGACATTTGCAAGATGATTATATACATTTTGGCCTAATCCTATTTCCAATAAATTCAACTTCAGTTCAAATTCAAAGCAGAACTCCCATTAACATCAATTGGAGAAAGATTAGGTGTCCTGTTGCATTCTAATTCATTTATTTTCCTGCTTTTGCATGCTCGTGTTATGCTGAAAATCTTCTGATGCAAAAGAAAATAAACTTAAATAATATGCCTAGTAAATGTAAAGAATGCCAACTTTTCTCATGGAAAAAAAAACATATGTCTGTACACTTGAGTGGGAAATCTACGGTAAAATTAGGCAGCTCACTGTAATTTTGCTTACCCAAATTCAATGTGCAATGATATATTTAAATGTCATATAGATATTTAAAAAATATTCTGATTTCTACAACAATTTGGAAATATATTTTGCTAGATGTTCTGCAAAGATAAATAATTAAATTATGCACTATTATGTAAATGTATCATTAACTTTGTCCTTCAATATTTAATGGCCACAGTAGATTACTAAAATCACTGCAAAATATTAAGCACTTGGAATTAAAACTGTCACAAACTGGCTTAGTTGTAGAATTCTTTGAAGCATCTTCCTAAAAGATGGAATGAGTAAGATGCAATCTCTTATTAACTTGCAGGAATATTTAATGGTGACAAAGCAGTACTGCAAACATTTTTAATAGGCAAACCTATTGATTTAAGAAGTTAAACTGTCTGATCAGATTCAAGGAAAGATTGGTAAACAAAGCAAAAAAAAATGCAAACAACTAAAGAAAAACCATAGTTGCAGGGAAATCTTAATGAACAGTGATAACCTTAGCTAATTAATTTTCATGTAGCAATTATGAGAGTCAGATTTTTAAATTCAAGACTAGTGAATTTGTTTCCAAAACATTTAAATGTGTGTGCAGTCTTCAAATTCCTTAAGGTGATAGCAAAACCTTTAGCCAGAACATCCATGTGAGTAACAAAAGGGTGAGGAGTTGGCTCTCTCCAATTATGGGAGAACAGAGATTGAAAGAAAAATCTGTAGAACAGAAGAAAATCTTCAGGTTTGCACACTAACATTTCCCCTTTCAGCTCTAACGTGAGCCTCTCCCCCGCCCCCCATGCACAGGCCTTTATTGCTTTAGCATTCATTGCAAATAGGCTGTTATACAGTGGCTAAGACATTAAAACTCTGCGGCTGTTAAGGCTGGACTAATGAAAGAAGACATGCCTACCATGAACAAACATAACCTACGGGGTTCCTGTCACATTAATTGACCAACAACTTGGAGGTTTAAGACAGTGAAATAGAGCAAGAGGAAATAACTAAGAACAGTGGAAGTCGGCTTTGAAAGCTCTCCCATGAATTTACGGATGAAACGAGCTACACAAAGGTATTGTTTCTCTTGAGCAGGCCATCTTTTCCTATATTCTGTAGATTAATGGAGTTAGTGATGCCATGGAAAAGAGTGCAAAACCAAACACTCTCAAGCAGATAAACTGGGATTCCCTCCAGCAGACTGGCTTAAAAGCAGTATAGCAATTTAAGGGTCTGATTACTTACCCCACACTGCAGACCATGAGTAACAGCCAGCAAAAACAAGAGGTGCCACTCACAGCCTAAGTGAGTAAACACTGAGACATGCATTTCTGCATGTTCACACGATTTCAGTTTAGGGGTGTTCATTTATATCAATCATACTAATAATCATACTAATAAACATGGATGAAAGCCAGGGAAGTTTGTTTTTTAATCTGTTATATTGCCCTGAAATAATCATAGAATTAAGGTAAGTCATTTGATGGCAAGTAGGTAATTTAACAGATCTTAAAGTGGTGTGAAGCTGCATGGAGTTTAATGGTGTTCTTCTTGTTTTAACAGCTGAGTTACTACTATCCTGCTATGCTGCTGCAGTCATAATTCCAATCTGGCAGGAAATGAGGCAAGGCAAGGGCGAGTCAGGCTCAGTAGTTTCTGATCATCACATAGTTGTCCGATTTATTTCCATATGGTCCCTATGAAGATTCTCCTTGAGTCTAGATATTTGACACTAGTTTATATCTTTCTCTTACTACCACATTCCAGAAGAGAAGCGACCTCTGCTTTGAGGATGTGCCTACATTATTTGGGCAGAGAACAGCTGTTGAAGAGATTAGCAGCTACAGCATACACACACAAAAAGAAGACATTATTGCTAGAAGAGTGTCTCTTAATACTGTTGTTCCTTTAAAAGCACTGACAGAGATGTTAGCAAGCACTGTGATGTGCCTTTGAGACACTGCATAAACCTTTGGTCATTAGCTCACCAGCTGTTAGTCATCTCTGTCAAAGCTCATTTGGGGAACTGAGGCCAAAGAGAAATACACTACACTCGTGAAAGACTCATCTTAATTGCATCAGTTTTTCTCTCAGTCCCTCCAACATACCCATTCCCCTTTAATGAACTTTAACAATTACCAAAATGTTCCCAGGCCCTCTTTGGCCTGCCCTACTTATTCTCCTGGCTGTGGTTCCATAGCTTTTGGCTCCAGCCTCTAGCTGACAAGCCTCTGGCTGACCAGAGAGAAGCAGTGCAGGTGTAGAACAGTGAGCAATGCTAGTGGAAGGAAGAGTCTGAATTCTAATATCTGCTTGACTAGGTAAGGATAATGAAACACAAAGTGAGAAATGAGATCAGAAAAGGTGACTTGGGTGAAAAGGTCAACGAAGACCAAATTCTGTAAGTGAATATAAAAGAGGCTGGGTCACTCAGTCCAATAAGATGAAGACCAATATGAAATATTGCTGCTATCTACAAATAATTCCATCTTGAGATGCAAAAGTCACTTAAGCTGAAGGACATTGATATAACAGAATGGGAATCAACCGTCCATGAGCAACTCGAGGCTGGAAATGAAAGGGACCATTAATCATCTCAGGTATCATGTTGTTGAGCATGCCTTCCAATGGAGAACTGAGGGAAAACAATGTAGATTAAGTAAATCTGGGAAAAGATAAAATAAAGGAGTTATAAGAAGTGGCTGCTTCCACCAACTGAAGGTGAATTTTCTCAGACAAAATAAATTTTATGTTGATGACACAGAGTTTCTTAAACTACATGGCACTCTTCCTCCTTTGGTTACAAGGCAGACTGGGTATGCAAAAAATTTTCATGTTGTAAGAGGAAAGCTGGAAAGGTTAATAACTACTAGCCAAGCCATCTCTGAACTCTCATTGACACCCTGTAGCCTCTACTAATTCTTGTTATATCATATAAATGACTAATTTTCTTTCCCCTAAGTCATTAGAGTCTATCATCTTATTATGACCATTCTATAACCACAAACTTCACAGCTTTAGAGCATGTTAAAGCAACATGCCATGGTGGCTCTTACACACTTGTCAGTTTTGCCTAAGATAAATAAACAAAGTTAGTAAAAACTGCAGTGCTTCTTTTGTGCTACTCTATACCTACAGTACAGAGTCCAGTAGTAAGATTGGAGTACTACAGAATAAAGGGTCATCCCATTGCAAACAAGTATTTAACTGTTTATTTAGATTTCTGGCTTCTGTCCTTTCAATTAATACAAAATCAAAACCGATAAACACAATGAACCCTCCAAAAAACAACAGCCATCACTACAAAAGAATAAAAATAAATAACTACAGTATCTCTGTTTCTTACATGAAGTATGGCTGAGCATTAATGGCTTTATACTTTAATATAAGTAAGGGTCATTCAGCTAAAATACTATTGTGGTGTGGTGGGAGTAATTCAGTATCTAAAGAGTACTGGGGCCAGGTTACCTCTCTGACAATTGCAATTAGCTTTAGGTTAAGCATTCTGGATAAAAAACTATGCCACCTTCATTACCCAAAAGACGAGGTGGTAATTTTGGAAACTGCTGTCACAGAGATGTCTTACACACATGGAACAATGGTTACAATGCAATCGTTTTGTTTGTATTACTATCAACATTCATATAGAGAGATTTATAGCACATGTCCTTCATGTATTTTTGTCATTCTCTCTATCTTAAGAGTAATGGTGTTCAGAATCACTTCCAAGACCTGCTTTTGAATTCTTTGGGAAGAGAAAGCCAACCAGACCATCAGTGCACTGGAAATACCCATTAGTACACCATACACTTACCCAGAGGACTAGAAAGCAGTAAATTTAATTATGGGTTTGGTTTGGGTTTTTGTTTGATTGGGGTTTTTCTGTTTTGTTTTGCATTTTGTTTGTTTGTTTGAATGTAAAGAAATAAATTAGTGCCATTCTTCAGAGGATCAAACTCTCATCATGTTACACAAGGGACTGCTGCTCTAATTCTAAATATCAGCAACATGGAACTGCCGCTAAAATTTTGCCTCTTTCCCCTTTGCAGGAAATTCCTGTCACATGGAGAAGGGACATCCCAGTGATGAGAGCAGTCAGTGGTTCCAGGATAGCAAATGCTGCCTTTTTCTCCACACATATGTAACTTAAATATTACTGACCCAATTTTAAATCTAGCCTGACACAAGTTCATTTCTGTGCTGAAATGCCACATGCAAAGTTTAAATCAAAAGTAAAGTTTTATGGACAACTTATATACCCCTAAAGACAGGATTTGCAGAGGAAAGAAAGACTGACAGAACACCCAGTATGATAGCTACTAGCGTCATACTGTTAGAGGGCAGAGATATATTAACACTTCTGTTTGAAACAATTATTTATTGCATGATAAGTGCTGAAGATACTCTGTCCAGTAAAAGACATAGGTAGCCATTGCCCTTGAAAACTCTCAGTATGAAACCTTGAAACTGCAAACCTTTCTAAGGATCTTTTGCTATGACCCAGAGGACTTCCTGGAGGTTCAGAAGAGTAGACTCAAAGAAGAGACATAAAGATGCTGCACAGCGAAAAACTTGGAAGACACATAACACACAGCTTTTATAAATGCCCATAAAAATGTATTTGCTTCCCAAAATTGAAACTTAATATAAGGAGTTCTTCTGACAGCTGTGGAACAGTCAGAGGAACAGTTCTTTGTGCCCCTCACCTGTCTCTACCAAGTAAAAGACAGAAAAACCTCACCTCAAATTGCTTAGGAGGGTGAGCGCCAGGGAAAGAGTAATTAGCATTCCAGGCCAAATCAATCCTTATGCTTTCTACCAAGAATGCTTATTGTGATTCTTGCTGGGTTACCCACCAGGAACGGGATTGATGCCACATATTTATTGACAAAAAGCACATGCAGAGACTGGGCATCGGATTTTAAAGGCTTTCACTGTCAGCCTGCTCTAGAGTTGCATATGCATGCTATGGTCCAGACCAGGACAATACAAACTTCATTTTTCTCATCTTTGTTCAGAGTAAGAGAAAGACAGACTCATGTTTATTAGCACTGAGTGAAGGGTTGATTAACATCACTGGTATTAGCAAATTCTTGCTCTGTGCTGGACTGCACAGGATGGTAAAAGAGCTTCTGCAAGCCCTCCTTCTAGACTGTTCCCCAATTTCAAAACTACTCCACAGTAAGCAGTTTGTCTCAATCTGCTGACATATGAAGTTATGCCAACCTCAAACAGCTCCCCCCTCAAGCTCACCAAGTTTCTAGTATAGCCTCCAAGAGCACACTGCGCACACAAGCAAGCTTCCTTTTAAAATCCAAAAGACAGTTTATAGTCCTAGTTGACACAATCCATTTGCCATCTCAAGCAAGCTGCTCTGGGCCTTAAACAACTTACTTCACTATCAGCTTCTGGCATTAAAAGTAAAAACACAACTTCACAGAATGTTGTAGGTAAGAGCTGTGATATACATGAAATATTTTGAAGCACAGTAAAACTACGGATTTTGTCTACATCCACACTTCTTTCTATTAAGCCTTAACATAAATCTGTAAGTAGGGGAACAAACTTTCTGCTTAAACAAAAAGAAACGCGTTTTACATTGGTACAACTTGTGAAACAGGAAGTGGCCAAAGTTGTTTTTCTTTATACTGTCATTTACTCTGGATCCTTTAATTCTGAGCAATACTGAGAAAAGTGTATGGAAGACAACATTCATATGGCACACAGGAAAACAGTTCAGACATGCATATCTAAAGTTAGGCTTCTGAAACACCTGAAAAAAAAGTGGCAAATTTTATGAACTATTGCACAGAGGATTAGAACTGCAATGCATAACCACATCTCCACACATCCTCATGGACTGAGTAGCTGCCCCAGTTGTCCTAATTCCATCAATTCCTTCTCAGTGCTTTCAAAATGGAGTGTCATCATCAGGGTCAAGTGAAGTTCTAAGTGGAGATAATTTCACCCACTTCTACTAACCATCTGTCCTTCTAGCCTTGTTCTCTAGCAATTTTACTTTCATCACCTAAAGACTGAATAAGAAGCACAGAAGAATTAATTTACTCAGCTTCTTCCTCAGTCATGTGTGCAGCATTCCTTATGCAAGCATAGGCATGACATAGTTTAAAAAAGTGGTTAGAAGTGACTGAACTGTGATAGAAAGTACCTCTGAAATGACTGCTGAAGGTAGCTGGTCACAGCAGATCTTTATTAAGTATGGGAAAATTGCCCTTTAATTAAAAATTATGGAGACCTTCCACTGCTAGAAGCTCAATATTTACATCTACAAATGTGCTTGATGATACCATAAAACATCTTCTCCAGATTGTGTGCATAGTGTCATCACTGGCAACAGCTGCTTTGCTGAAATTCTGCACAAAATCCATTAAACAGCACAAATGAAAAACAATTGGTCACAAGAGGTAAAACTAAGAATACTCGAAGTTCCTCACTGGGATGCAGTTGAAACCTTCAAATACAACACAAAGCATGCTTGAGTTGTGTTAAAATGTTGTGATCACCATGTCACATGTTCTGATAACCAGACATATCCTGTTCCCCAATTCTGAAAGACAGAGGGCTCAGTCTAGTAATGGTCTTTGATGTCTGGAAGTGAGATATTTCTGGATCTACAACTCCGGGTGAAACACATAGCTCCCTAAACACCATATGAGGAGAAGTGTCATACAAAAAAGAGATCAAGGCATAGAACAAAGAGACACTTAGAAGAACAAAATGCTGGGCTAATATAAAAAAAAATACAAACAACAACTTCTAATTTGTCCATCTTCAGGAAGATGCTTTTATTTGTAGTATTCCATGAAGGTCTGGAAGCCTCTACTGAAGATAGCTGTCTACAGCTTTGCTTTCAAGAAGCTAAGATGACTTCACCCTTCTCCCATTGTGTGCAAAGGGAATGAGTCTGCCCAGGGAAAATGTAACAGGGAAGTTCAGCTGTTGGATGCGCACTGCCCTGAACAATCCTTGACAGAATGTCAGTGTCACTGCATAACATCTATAAGGTTGGGGCAACAATTCATAAGTGGCAAAACTTTACTGTAACTCTTTTCTCTTTCACAGTCCAGTCAAATCTTATTTCCAGAACAGTGTCCTCCTCATCAAGCTCAACACAAGCTGTGAAGAGTGGTGTTCAGTATCCACCTCTCATGGCTACAGTTTGCAAGAGGGAAATCCAGCCTTTTACTTATTCCTCTCAGGGTGAGGAATATACTGTACATACACAACTATCATGTTTAACAATTACTGAATGAAAAATATATAACACAGAAGCCACACAGAACCCCAAGGCTGCATCTTTTTAGATCTGTACCTTTGATATAAATTAATTACATTCCCTCAAGGACCAGAAGAATGTTTCACTTTTAGATCCCACTAATAAGTCCAAGATAGACACCATGCTCTGTTGGTCCACCACAACTAGATTGGTGGCAGTTCTTGAGTAAGATTTGAATAAGAACTCTAGACATCGACAGAACTTTAAAGTGAAAACACAATGCATCATTAAAATATGATGGGAGGAATGCAGCAGCTGAATGTTTTCAGCAACTACATTTCCAATAAACTACTGAAACTACTACTCTAACAATTTCTTTAGTCCCTAAAGCTGCACAGCATAAGGAACTAATTTTGAAGAATAGTATAACCATGCAAATAATATAAATTACTAATCTTTAATTAGAATCAGCATTACGAACAATTGTTTCTCATTTCGTTAGAAAAAGGTTAGGAAGTACGAAACGTCACTATAGGAAAGTCCTGAAAACACTTAAACGACACTAGCTACTTTAATTGAAACGGTTCCACTTTAACTGAAACACTACTATTTTTTTTACTGATTATCACAGTATCCCCAAATCAGAAACTTTAAAAGTTCCTAGTGCTATCAGTTTCTCTACAAACATATATTTAGTCCTTCACGTCTTCTTCAATGCAAATCGATTAAGTGTACTCGGTTTTTCAAATGTAGTGTAGTTACATATACCACTGGCCTCGAGTTCCTCTAAGTGTAGCACAGCTCCACCCTTTGTCCAATACGACCAGTAATAAAACGTATCACTTATCAAAGTAGTAGGCAATTTCGTGGCTACACACGTCACACATCTTTAAAAACATTTCTTTCAAATTATCAGCTGACAGTTATTTATGCATTTCTGTGTACTAGTGTGTTGTTAAAGCTGATATTCCACGTATTAATTACAAGTTGGATTTTGTTTGGGGAGAGGAACTGGTGTGGTTTTGTTTGTTGTGTGGTTTGTGTTTTTTTCCCCTAATATTCCTTTTTTAGGACAGGAGAATCAACAGCTGGTGCCTCAGCTTTCAGTTACAAAGAAATGTTGAACATCGTTGTTTTGGAAACACAGCAGAGCCAGTCAGAATTAAGAGCTACCACGCCATCAACAAGCCTCAGTGTTCAGTACCAGTTAATAAAGCGGAAAACGTGAACGCTACTAGCAGGTCTCTAGGAAGTTGGCTGAGAACTTCTTTGACAGAGCCTTCTTTTTTCTCTGAGCATCTGAACAACTGCCATGAAGCTGCGGTTTAAATAGAGCTGGGGTCGAATTTTTTCTTAAGCAAAATAAATTTGATGTTTGAACACATAAGTATAAATCAAGAGCACATCCATCCCATCCCATCGATGGTCCTTTTTGTATGATCAGCTTCTTAGAGCCTATCCCCACTCACCCCGTCCATCTGCTTTCCTGATTCACTTCAGGAAAACAAATATAAACCAAAAACTTCAAAAAATGTAAACCTAATTCTGAGGAGATTCCTCGACTTTCAGGATCACGAAAAGCAAAGCAAATTTGACAGAACTTGCCAAGTGGAAGGAGGTGCTTAGTCTGAGACTACAGGGATCCCGATGCTGCCGGACCTGATAGAGCCATAACCACCTGTCACAGCAAGGCTTGGGCCGGGGCCCCGCTCTGCCCCCCGAGTGCCTGGGAAACCCAGACCACGCCGCACCTGAACGTCACCAGGCCAGCAGCAACGGACACGGACAGCGACGGCCCCGCACCGTCGCTAAAGCCGGCGGCAGCAGAGAGGCGGCCGGGGTGCCCGGGGCCCACGTCCCGACTACCCGGGGAGCTGCGCACAGGCCCACGTGTCCCGACCCACCGCCATTACCTCGATGTATGGGACGATTTTGCAAGAAAAGTCTTCTAGGAGCCACTTCTTGGTGAGCTCCTGGAAGATGACCAGCGGCAAGCAGAAGAAGACGATGAGGAAGTCCCAGAAAGCCAGGTTGGCTAGCAGTGAGTTGGAGATACTCCGCATGTAGTAGTTGTGGCAGACGATGCACATCACTGCCATATTGCCCATGATGCCGATGCCGAAGATCACCACGGAGAGGCACATGACGGCATAGGCGCCGTACGACTCCTCGGTCAGCGGATAGAAGGGGTTGCGGACGCGGGCGCGGCGCCCCGTGGCGTTGCCGCGGGTCCCGGCGCTGCTCTCACCGCCGGCCGAGCCGTTCAGTGGCAGCCAGTGAGGGTCATTCGCCGTGTCCCTCCCCGCCGCCGCTCCGGCTCCACGCTCGCTGCTCCGCGCCCGCCGCAGCCCGGTCCCCGCCGCCCCGTGGGGCGCGCAACTGCCGCCTGGCCCCGCCGCTCCGCCGGGTGCGGCGTCAGCCCCGTGTGAGAGTTCTCCACGCCCGGGGAGAGCCGCGGCCGCTCCCCGGCCCTGGACGAGGGGCGTCGGGGCTGGCAGCGAGCGGGCGCGCTGCGGGAGCGCAGGCAACGCGGCGGCCGCGGCGGGGGCCAGAGCGCAGGCAGCCCAGACGCTCAGCACCTGGCAGAGCAGGGCGAGGGGAGCGCGGAGAGGCTGCATGGCCGAGAGGCGGCGGGGCTCGCTCGCTCCCTTTCAGAGGTGGCAGCCGCCCCGCTAAGCGGGGCTGGGAGCGAGAGACATGCCCGGCTGGCTCCCAGGGATAGCGTGCCCCGCCGGGCAGGGGCTAGCCACGACGTCGCTGAGGCCGGAACGCGGCTCCCGCTACCGCCGGCGTCCGCCGAGGAAGTGGCTGGCGCTGGGGGCGCGGCGACCGAAGAATCGGGGAGGCTCTTCTTGCCACCACCGGGGCAGCCCCGTAAACTTGTGCCGCTGTCTCCGCAGCGCCGGGTTAATGTAGCAAGTGCAACGCCAGGAGGACTCCCCTCTGGCGCTCCGCCCTTTCCCGGGACAGTTGCCTCCTGCCAGCAGTCGCACCGGCCTCGTACTGTCCATTTACATCCTCCCGTCGCTTGGGATTGTTGATGTCTTTATTGGTGAGGAAAGGTCCCCTATGGAAAACACTCCCCTTTCCGGGAAATTGCAATTCCTTCTCTCCAGCAGCCTGGTAGAAAGCAGGTTGCTGCGCGCATCTTTGGGCTTTTCAAGGCTTTGCAAAACTCTTGTCGGGATTAATCACCGCGCCATCTAAGCGCTCACACTGCATCGGAGAGAGGCGAGAACAACCGGGACGGCAAAGTTGCTACCGGCGCCGGGCGGGCGGAGCCGCGGGACCGACCCCTAGGGTCTACTGCCTCTCTGAACCGCTCGGGCAGCGGGAAAGGCGGGGCGGCAGCCGCGGCCGCCAGGACAGGCGGGTCTGCGGCGGGTTCCGCTCCTGCTGCCAAGTCCCCGCGGTTCCAGCTCTGCTCAGGCCAGCACGGCGCGGCTCGGCTACGCCGCGTCTCCTGGAGGTGAGCCGTAAAGGCAGGCGAGAGCGGCGGCAGCAGTGCGCAAGCGCCGCCCGGCGGCGCTGCGGGGCCGATTCGTCGCCCGGCTGAGACCTGGCTGCAGCTCGACAGGGAGCCGGGCGGTGAGCAGGGGTGCAAAAGCTAGGTCAGCCCTGCCATCGCCCCCCGCCTCTTTCTCTGCCGCAGCCTGTCCGTGTGAGGATGCGCCGGCAGAAGCCCCTTTCCTGGTGCTGGAGCCGTTGCCGGGCTCCTCTGCAGGCTCTACTGCCGGCGCCCGGGTCTCAGTGTCTGTATGCTGTCACGGTTCGCAGGTGGCAGCGGGGCCAGGGGGAACGACAGGCGAGAGGGGCGCGTATCTCCCGTACGGGAAGTCTCAGGCAGGAATCCTGGGCGATGGGAACAGAGGGTGAGAGGCTATGGGGGAAATTGTCGGCGTCTGGGTGGAAGAAGAAAATTCTACCTCTCCGTGAGGGCACCTTGCTGGGTCGGGGGAAGGGCACAGTCAAGAGAAGAAAGGGATGTACCTATATGAAGCGCAAAATGAAGCACAAGGATGCCGTCGAAGGAGACGGCGCTCAAAGCATCCTCGGAGCTCAGCAGCGTCTGTAGTGTCTATGTTTCTTTCCTGTTTTGAACATTTTTGTGTGGTTTGGGTTTATGCCTTTGCAAAATCAGATAAACTCCACATCTCTTTCTCCTTGTTTCTCTGTTTTTTATTTAATTCAGCTCCTTACTGAGGTTACCAGTGTTGCATACAATAAATATTTCACTATAGGGAGTCTTAAGGATCTTCTGTCGCCCTTGATTCAATTTTTAAGAGTTTAATGTCACTTACTCTCAACAGTTTTACAAGTTTTAAACTTTTCCCATAAACTGTATTGCAAAGGATCCTTCCACTCCCCCAACTTAACCCATTTGAAGTAAAGATCAGAAATGTTGTGAAAACTACTGGAGCTCCCCATTTTAGAGACTGAAATCAGTACTATTAATCTCATAGTTTTGTAATCTCTTTTCTTGTGGGTCAGATTTGAAAGCCTTGAAATGTCAAGTATGTGGGATGTGCTTGCTGGTTGGAGCTCTGTCTTTCATTGTATTAATGATCATCAAAGAAAACGGTATAACTTCACATTAATAGAAAATGCACATTGCATCCATAAAAAAAAAATCAAGACTGCTACCACTTCTTCTCAATGAGATTGAATCAAGCTGTAGAATTGAACAAATAATTTTATATGAATTGTTGATTATTGTTTATTATAAAAATACAGTTCACTGTTTGGCAGAAAGGTGGGCTTTCTGTGAAGGTACTCTGTAGGTTGATCTTTATATCAACAGAGAGAAAAGTGCCTTCCTGAGGTCATTTATCTGCTATTAATGTCCAGCGTGTGTGGTATAATTTATTGTCTGAGGGTGCTGCTTGCACACTGTCTAGAAAGGACCTAAGAAAATTATTTTGAGTGAAAAATGGGACCTTTCAGTGGCTAAAACTACCAAGTTCTGTCCCATTCAAATTTAGGTGTAGTGCCATTTCCCTGGCTATGTGGGTTAAACAGAAAACACCCAAGTTGGACAAAACCCCCAAATGTAGGTGAGACGCCACTGTGGGACCCTTAAGGCATTTGAAATATTACAAGAACAAGTAGAATAAAATAGGCACTGCTCTGCTGTCTGTCCCTTACTATACGTCAAGCCATTTTCATCTTCTTTAGCAATGTGTCATCTCATGAAGTTAAATGATCAAGCTAATTTTAAGGGTTCTTAATAAATGCTAAGTTTTATCTAATAAAGATGAATAAGAAAACCCACCAAACAATAAAACAACAAAATCCACAAAGAAGAGAAGAGAATGGCAAATATGTGTCACTTGGGTTGTTTTTTTGTTGTTGGTTTGTTTTTTTTGGTTGTGTGGGTTTGGGCTTTTTTTTTCCCTCTCTTTTCTTTATATTTTTTTCCCATTTGTTTCTTAGGAGCTCAGCTGGTATATAAAAGGAGTTAATGATGATAATGAGCTTGCATTTACTGCGCCTTTCTTCCTGAAGAGTCCCCAGGGGCATTACAAACAGATATGATAAATTCATTGCTTGTTCTTAAAGGATACTGAGGAATATTACTTCTGGCTTTTATATGGAAGGAGCAGACAGCAATTAGCAGGCATGTTGCCCTTCTGCATACTTCTGCAAGAAATATGGATCACAATGAAGAAGGTTAAGAAGTGTTTGGTTTACGTCACTGATCTTTTAATGGTGAGATAAGAATCAAGTCATGCATAGGTTTTCCAGTGTTAACATTTCACCTGCATTATAATAGAGAAAAATTTATTTCTAACCCAAAAGAAGTCTTGGAAATTATTATTCTCTTCTTACATTTTGGCACATTCCTCTTTCACTAAGAATGTGGCCTGTGACAGAGAACAGCATATGCAAAATAAAAAGACATATAATCACCCTGCCTGTAATGGAGGAACTGGTTGTATTTACATAGGTATGATGGAACTGTTCTTCTGGACTTTTGTCTTGTAAAACACTGCAAAGGGAATCAGAGGAATGGTACTTCCTAGAGTTTTCTCGTCGTAATTGAGACACAGATTTGTGTAGAGTTAGGTGTATTTCCACCTCATCGTAATTACCTGATTCTGCCAGTCTAGGAAGGTCCTCTTTTCCTGGCTTTAAAAACAGTTAAATTGCCATTATGGTAGTCTCCTGTTTACTGTTAGATTCTTAAAGTTAGTGTTTAAACGTTGCATTTTCTCAGTTTCTCTGGTCTCCAGTATTTAACTGCATTTTTATGGCAATCCATGTGATTTCTGGGTTGTCTGGGGCTGGGAAGTGTTTGTTTTTATTGTTTGGGATTTTTTTTTCTTTGAGGCATGGGGCCATTTGAGTATTTTGAGGAAGTGATGCATATGTCATAAAATCAGAGAGTAGTTTGGCTTGGACAGGACCATTAAACACTCTCTAGTCCAACTCTGCATTAAGCAAGGACATTTTTAACTAGATCAGGTTGTTCAGAGCCCCATCTAACCTGACCTGGGTTGGATGTTTGCAGGGGTGGGGCATCTACCACCTCTATGGGCAACCTGTGCCAGTATTTTCACTGTAAAAAATTCCTTCTTATATCTTGTCTAAATGCACCATTTTTTAAATTTAGAATAATTATTGCTTGTTCTATTGCAATAGGCCCTGGTAAAAATATTGTCCTATCATTTCCCTCTGGATGGCTTCCCATTGCCCTGGTGTGGCAACTACACCACATAGCTTGGTGTCATATGCAAACTTGCGCAGGGTATGTTCAATTACACTATGTCATTGATGAAGTATAGAAGAGCACTGTTGCCCTGATGGACACCACTTGTCACTGATCTCCATCTGGACATTGAGCTGCTGAGCACTACCCTCTGGATGTGACCATCCAACCAATTTCTTATCCATCTAACAGTCCATCCATCAAATCCTATCTCTCCAATTTAGAAAGAAGGGTGTGTTGGGGAGCCAGGTCAAAGGCTTTCCAGAAGTCCAGATGTTACCCACAGCTCTTCCCATGTCTACTTATTTGCTCTGTCTTCCACATAATTTTGATACTTCTTGTGAAGGATCTTCCTTTAGGGTAAAGCTCCTATTGTGTCATACTCTGTTGTATTCTCCAATTCAACGAGACTTTCACAACTCAAGAGTGTGCTTCTCTTGTAAAGAAATTGTGCATGTTTTGACAGACTTTCTACCAATTTATGCATTAGTCTAGAAGCAGTCTCACAAACAACAAGCTGACATTTATATTTATAACACATTAGAGGAAAAAAAATTTTTTCTCTGTTAGATAACTGAAATTCACAGATGTTTTTGCAGCCAGAATCTATAAAAGGAAAACCAATGAACATGTTCCTACATGAAAAAAAATAAATCATGGGATTCAAAGGTTTCCAAATACATCCATTCTTTTTTGTTGGTGTTGTACAACATTTCAGTTACAATAAAGAAATCAATAGGCTTTCGATGCTTGTAGTGTTGGTTTTTTGACGTCTCCAGTGTTCATTGTCTAAAGAAGTGATACTCTTATCCTGAGCATGTTAGTGTCTTGCAGTAAGAAGGGATGATTGCTGTAGTTTTTACCTTTTTTTCAGGGTTCATATTCAACAATGTCAATGAAAAAGAATATATTGAAAGCATGGAGCAGACAACTTTATATTATTTGTCCCTAGTCTCTGTTGTTACCTCCCAGTGTTGTGCTCTCTCTCTCCGTCCTGTGTGCATCTCAAGATCTTTCTCTAGTTTGGAATTCTGAAGTGTACTTGTAAATACTTAATGAGTTTATGATGCTTCTATGCACAGAAGACTTTATTCCTTCCTCTGCCACATTAAACTACTAAATATGCAGCTTGTATGTATGTTAGCTTTTATATACAATGAAGTGCACTCCTCATACGTACAATGAGGGCAAGCACAGGCCATTGCTTTGCCTATACAAGGTGTTTGTTTTTAAACCGTGGCCTGCCCCTTCAAGGCAGTAGCTTGCTGCTGTCTTTTTACTTCTAATTTTCAACAGTAGAGCTTATTTTTTTCTGCCACTTTAACATTACTCCAGCTGTAGTTTCATGGGCAGAGCTCTTGTACATGCCTTCTACCTTTTATTCCAGCTTATTAATGAAGTTATTAAAACAAGAAACAACTTTATACCTTGTAGCAGACCCACTGCATGCCTCCCCACCACTAAGTGCAATCTGCTGCCATTTCTCATCAGCCACTGTTTGTGATCTTTCAACCTGTTTTCAGTTTACGTGAGAGTGCTTATGTCCAAAGCAATTTGAATTCATTTTGGGAGATTTACTGAGACACTGTATTAAATCCTTTATTAAAATCCTACCGTGTATCTTTCATCCAGGATTTCTGCAGTTCTATCAAAAAAGCAATCACGTTTCCTTGGCACAACATGTTCCTTATGAACCCATGCTGCTTATTGCTTATTGTTCCATTATCCTTTGGATGTTTAGAGGAGTGTTTAGGTGTTGGGTCGGTTTTTTGTTATTGTTGTTTTTTGGTTTTCTCATTTATTTTCTTTTTTCCCTCAGCAATTGTTGTTTTCTGTCTTTCACATGACAAAATGTGCTTGAAATTAGACTCCTTGTTTAATAAACTTCTTGCTTTATTGATGTTTGAGGCGGTACTTGCCATGCTATGTGACTTCAGAAATAATTTCTGAGGGCTTTGTATTTTCAGTGTGTACTCAGGGATGCCTTTAAGTTGCACTAACTGGCTGGTTACAAATATTTTTCTTCCTTCTCTGTTATCAATAGCATTTTTTTTTATTTCTTATTTTCTGTCAAACCTTCTGTTTTCAATAAGAATGAATGATAAACATTAATGTCTGGAAATCATGAGTTTTCCCCACCTCTCTCCTACCAAAGTAGTCCTACTTTTTGGACTACGTTTACATTTGTTTTGTATCTTCTAACCATCCCCTTTGGTATCATTAGCTCTTCCTTGGCTGTATCCTGGAAGCCACTGAGCCCTTCGACCATGGTCTAATGAAATTTTAAGAATATATATACTTTTCATTGCTGGAGTCATCATGCAGCTTTTAGGGAAATACTCATACACTCAGATTAAGCACAAGATTTTATGCTTTGCTGTTGCTCATACAAGTTGTCTCCTGTGACTTGTCTTTTCCCTGAATACTAACATACTGTCATTTTGTGTACTTTCTTCTTTATAAGTAAATACACCACCTTGGGAAGAAGAATCATTTAAAACTGCATGCTATACATAGTCTCCCTTTCAAGTCACCTTTGTTTTCAGTTAAGCACAGAGTGTATTAAACTTGGTAAGTATATTTCAGTTCACTGCAATGAATTTGGATCATACCCTTATTTGTCAAATCTTGTATTTTGTTTTAGTTTGGGATCCTCTTTTCTATTATTTCATTTGTTTTGCCTTTGCCTTCTATTTTATTTTATTTTTTAAAACTCACTTCCACTACCATATCTCATGATAAACTGATAGTTTCTGAAGGAGAACAGTGAATATTGAGGTCTGCTAACTTCATCTCAGCAGCTGGAGGATTGTACTTTGTGCATTTTATTGTGATGCCTTTGGGAGGGATATATCTATTACCTTTTATAGATGTGGTTTGATTTTTACATATTAGCATAATTTCCCACATTTGTTTTAAAGACTGAAACTTGCCTTCTATAGCATTGTTCCAATTTGCCTGCAAGTCTTAATGAGGACATAGAATATAGTCACTGATAATGTCAACAGGTCATTGAGGAGAAGAGGCATTCATGGATGCCAGCAATTCTGTCACTGGTTTTATGAATCACAGATGTCCTGGACCACACAGGACTTCTGAGGGCATTGGTAAAAGCTGATTGTGGTCATGTTATATTAAGGCTGTGCTTTTTGTACCTAAATAGCATCAGGACTCGTCTGTTTAGGTGGAACCCTCAGCTTTCTGCATGAGCTAGTGTATTCTTCCCTTAAAATCACTGGTGAACGTCTCTGCAAAATGAAATATCATCAGAAGGAGCATAGTATCTGTGCCTATTATTAAATTCCAGGATGCTTTTTACAAGGCTGAAGGTATGTTGATGTTGAGAGTGTAGTCATTTCCCATACCAGAAATGTCTTGACTTGAGTGGTGGGTGAATGACTTGTACAGTGAGGCAAATTTTTGGCTGTGGCTCGTTTTTGATAACCAGGTCAGCAAAGATACAGGAGTTAAGCTAAATTACCTTTTAGCTACTTTGAGTGCAGAGATTCTAAAGACAGCTCTTGGGTTCAGGAATGCTCACAGAAATAGGGCCCTGGACTATTATCTGCATCCCTCTTTCCTCCCTAGGGGTGTCACAGAGCCATCCTAAGATGGCTTGTGGCAATCAGCAGTATTCTTAAATTAGGAAAATCTCACCTGCCTTGTTTTAGCTGCTTTCTGATATGTTTGCTTCATAGCATAAATGGACTAGGAAAAAAATGTCAAGGATCCAGTGTGGTCACTGTAAAGAGCTGTAGAAATGTATTGTTGACCTCCCAAAGAACTTAATTGCCTGGAAACCTGAACAATAGAGAAATCCGTATGTTTTCCAGAAGGAAAATATATTGTTGACTGGAAGAGGTGATGAAAATTGTTTTTAAAAAGTAGCAATTCAAATTCCACCAGAAAATCTAGAATCCTCTTTTAAATAACTATGGTTTGAGAGAAAAATAATGGCATTTATTTTTATGTCTAGTTTTACTTAGAGGCTGTAAGTTAAGAATGATAGTCTAATAATGAAATTGGTGTTGCCTGTTTTGATACTATGATATGCCCTTTTTTTTTTCTTAGCTGCCACTGCCAAGTTGTATTTCATTTGAGTGCTGGCAGAATGTTAGCTACTGCAGAGTGAAATACATAAACATTTCATGTGAAGCACACATGCATGATACAGGCTGAGCCTGGCTGTGTTGTACGTTGCTGTGAGTTAAAGCTTCTGTCACATTCCCTCCAAGATTACAAAGGTAGGGGACAGCAGGAGTGATTTTATGTCAATAATTTAAAAAAATAATTAATATTTTAAGTAGGAAAGGGCTGTGCTTTTATGTTCAGGAAGAGCATTCCTTCTCTTTATGAAACTGGGCCTCTGTGAAAAACACTCAGAAAAGCCACCCACTTCAGCATTGCTTACAATGAAGGGCTGCTCTCTCTAACCTCTTGCAGGGAAGGCTTTGGCTGGCTCCAGGAAACAGAACACAACCCAAGCTGCCAGTTTGTTAGCGTGAGAATCCTGTCTTCATTGAAGTCTTTAGATTAATGACTTCAGACAGACAGATGTGAGACTCCAAGGCCATGTGTGGGGGCAGGGGTTTCTCATCAGAGGGCCCTGGAGCGTTGTTGGTGGCAAGACTAGCTTTATGCTCTAAAAAATACAGAGTAGTGACTGAGCAGCTATAAAGGAAGGCTGGCAAAATAGAAGCAAAAATATAAATATTGCAGGTATCTTTGTGCTGGGAAGTAATGCACAGCAATTATTCTGAGTCTATCCAAGAAAACCTCATGCTTTCTTTATGTTCACTTTTTGAATCTTAAGCTAAAATGAGTTCTCAGCCTCCGACTCCAGTAACGTTACCAGTGCATTGTTGCTAATGGAAGTGATCTGAGTTTCCCATGAGCCAGTGCTACAGGAGAACTGATTTCTTTGGGGTAGAAAATCTTACAAAACACCAGATCTGTCACAGCAAATCCATCAAGACTATCTCCTGCACATTAGCTTTCCTGCTATGCAATCAAAAATAAATAATAGCAAATAAACTATGAACATTCTTATTGAGCCCTTATAAATTAGGGGATGTGAGTCACAGTATGTGCATTTTACAGTAAAATAATACTTGCATATTCTCTGACATCTGTATAGTGTAAGAGACCATATTCTTGAATAGCATTTGGAATGCAATCATGCACATAGAAGGGCCAACAGAACTGTTACACAGTATTTCCCAGAGTGCTTATAAAACTGCTGCGGGAATATAATAATGCATAACACTGATATCCTGAAATCTATGTAACTGATTTGTGTGTGTGTGTGTGTTGTGTAGGCCAATTTAATATTGATTACATTTTTATAATGCTGTATGCTGTAAATGCAGGTATGCACACACAGTGTTCCACACAAATGCATGCTCTGTCATACGCTTGCTAACGCATGTGTCTCATCCTTCATATTTTGTGGTGTTTGTCAATGATAAATCCAAGAAAGCAGAGGCATATTTTCAGTTCAAATTTCATAAGGCTGGGACTGGGTAAATGGGAACAGATGTGATGTAGAGAGAATTTTATTCTGGAGGTCTGTCACAACAGAATTTAGCTATCCAGCTGACTTCATATTCAACGTTAGAAACTTTCAGCAGTGGGTGGTGTATGAGCACAGAGGCACACCAGTTTAGAGCTCAGTGAGGAGTTCTTAAATTTAGCCAGAGTAAAGCCTGGTGAAAGATTTAGAAATAATAAGCAGCAGCTGATGCAAAAAAAATAGATATATATATATATATATAAAAAAAAAAATTACTGTGTGGACATAATGTGTCACAGGAGCCCATCACATTGAGAAAATGTACAGCTGCAATGACATCAGCTGCCCTATCAAGAGTCCTGTGATGAGGTCTTGGAATAATGCAACTGAATAAAAAAAAATTTTAAAAGGCTCTGTTAGCATATGCAGTGTGGTGATATGCTGCAGATTTCTGAGTACCCTCTTGAGGTGTGTGACCTCTGCCAAGAACATGAATCTTCTCAGATTTAGGAATGAATAACTCCTGACACATTCAGTTAACTGTTTCAAAGTTTCCTGTGGAGCAGGCCCTGTAGCTACGAGGCCTGAAAAATATATCTTGCATCATCAGCATAATGGTAATACTGTGTTCTCGCCTCATCCTTGAGGTCCCTTCCAACCCTAACAATTCTATGACTTGATTGCAGAGATATCAGGGTACACCAAAAGAGGCAGGGGCAGAGGGGAAAAAAGGGGGAAATACCTCACCAAAACTGATAGAAGAAACCTACACCACATGAAAAATGAAACCAGAAAAAGAGAGAGCCCAGCCCCCACCCCACAAACATCTCGTGAGTGCTACACATTCCAGCAACACCCACATTCTGTCGTGCAGCCAGCGTTGCTCAGAATAGTGGGGAATATATACGATGTGGCTCAAACCATTACACTTGAGTATCCTGCCCCTGATGGACTGTGTTTGCTGGTAACAATAGCAAAACTATCAGTCACCAAAGATAAGGGAGAAGGAGATGCAGGTGAAAATGCCAATGAGCACTGCAGCACTGATAATGTGCACTGTTCTGCGTACCCTACTGTAACTCTGAAGGCTTGATTAGTACCTTCCCCCAAAGGACTGGCAGCTCCTCTAACCTCATATCTGCTATGTACTGCGAATACCTGCTGAAACGGCATGAGTCATCAAATACAAGATTTTGTCCTCTCTGAGAAAAATGCCTCTGCATCTCAGCCATATATGCTGCTGAAGATCTTTTTATTGAGTCTGTGTGATCAATATTCACAGAGTGAAAGAGAGGGGAGTGGTCTTGGCTGTCAGCATGAAGGCGAAGCAGCAGGACCTTGGTGGAATTGAAAAGTACAAATCTCATGCTAACATCTCCTACATCACTTCCATGAAACAATATGCTGGATACAATAATGGGAGCCCTGCTATCATTTTACAGATGAGCCTGTTAAAAGAGTGATTGCCCTATCAACACGATACATTATTGTGTCTGAGTACCGCTTTTTACGTATAATTCCATCTACATGTTCTAGGATGCCTTTTATATCAGACTGGCGTGGACTAGCAGCTTGGTAGTCAGACAACAACTGAGAAAATGATTGGTGTCTGCTACTATGAGAGTGCTAACTATTCTGCTGATTGTGTACTCACAAAAAGGCCAGAGGACAAATATGTGATACCTTCACTTCAAGTGTTTTGGCTGATGTTACGGATTACATTTGAATCCACACTTTTCTGAACTCTTGTGCTTTCACTCATGTACTTGACAACAAATTTCTGAAAATATATTTGATGATGCATCCTGGTACCAACTGTGCAGGATCTGCAGTGATTTCTTATCCTAGAGAGTCATTGTCAAGTTGGACAATCCAGCCCAGTGTGAGAGGACTTTCAGGAATGGTAATGTCATTTCATTAACATGTGCCCCAGTACTTTATTTTTTAAGGACACTACTGACCACACACAAATACACACACACTTAAGAATGCTGTGTTGCCCCTGTAGAAATACACCTATCATTTTTCTGCTAACTATGACATTTTGTGTCACTCCTGGGTGCTGGTACATAGCTCTGTATAACTGAGACACCAAGCTCCTTGTTTCTCTTGCTGGTTTCGCTTGCTGCATATAATCACAAGCGTAGGCGGTGTTGGGGTTTTGTTTGTTTGTTTCCTTTCCTGTTACTGTAATATAGTAATATCCAGATATTGTAAGGGAAGACTAGACAAAACAGTCATGCCAAAAACTTCCATGGTGGATTAACAGTATACTGTCCACTTTAGAGATGGGGTCTGGAGAAAGATTTAAAAAAACCCTCATTCTCCAGCAACAAGGTAAGTTAAATAACAACTGTCTCTAGCAGATCTTTTTGTAGCCCATCTGTAAAGTTCTCCAGCAAAGATCTCCCAGCCACACAAAACACAGGGTTTGGGGTTTTTTGTTTGTTTGGTTGGTTGTTTTTTGTGTGGGTGTGGGTGTGGTTTGTTTGTTTGTTTGATTTTTGTGGGGTTTTTTGTTTGTTGTTTGGTTTTACATTGAGATATCATAAAAAGCTGTTCTGGATTGCTTAAAGATAGAGGACCTGAGAGAATAAAATACACTTGTGGAAAAGTCTTTCCACCCTACATGTGTTTTTTTTTCTGACACTACAATAAGTTGAAAAGAGATGATGTCTCTCTTTGCAAGCAATCATGGATGTTCAAGGGCTAATGGAAGATGCTCCTACTTCCTGATCACACTGTTGAATTTTTTACTGGACATAATTTTGCATAATTGGGGGAAAAAATAAAAAGGAAAAAAAAAGCTAAGGTGAGTAAGCCTGCCATAAAATTTCTATTAAAATGTGGGATGGGGGAAACACGTTCTTCTCTTTCCCTGAGATCACAGCAATTAATTCTCAAGACGTTTTTAAATCCCAGAGCAGCTTATTCAGAAAGAAAAGTGAGATTTTTTTTAGCTATTTCTGCTAAGAGGTACCTTAAAAAGAAAAAATGATGGTTCATGGCATACTTGGGCAGTTCTAAAATAAATGCACTCATCTCATTGCAAGACTGATGAAGTTTGAGTACCATTTGCAATAGCCATCTCTGAATGTCCTCTAAGAATGCTGCTGTTATTACCATTGAAAACTCAGCAATCCTGCTGTAGTACCATAAAAATTAAACTGATGAGCTGCAACTTAAGTATTTAACAATGAGAACTCAAGCAAACTATTCAAATATGCCACAACTTAGCAATTCATAGCTGTAACTAATGGAGTATGCAACAACAAGTATTGGAGAGATTAGTGAGAAGCATGCAGCATGAACACTAGGGAGGGCACAATGGATGAGTAGAGGAAACGAAGCAGCAAAGATAGATAATTGCTGATGGGACCAGAGACTTCAGTAGCTCTGAGGCTGACAGGTAGTAAAGGGTTGAGTGCCTGATGTAAACTGACTGAAGTTGATGATACTGTAGTAGTAGCAGCAACCAATTTTTCTGTTATATTCTAATGGTTAAGGTGCTTGGTCAGGAAGACCACAGTTTCCAGACCAGTGCAGATTTTCCTTCATTTGTCTAGTCAGGAATGTAGGAGTTACAAGGGGGGAAACATAAGGGATTAGACACTCATCTTCTGCATAGCAGGTTAGTGACCAGTACCTTCCGTTGGGAAATGGAAGTTCAGTTTCCTCCTGAGAGTCATTCAGACATCTGTCTCCTGCCTATCTCACACACTAGGGCTAGGACTTTCCTGAGAAGCAAGTGAACACACACCCCCTTACATCTGATCCCCAAGGCATTGCTTCTTGTTACATTACCTACTCACTGAGAAGAAATCCCAGGAAGCCTGCTGGTGACTGAGCAGTGATTGAGCAGCCTGTTGCCTATCCATCAACTAGAGGAGGAAGCTGAAAGAGGATCTTATCAATGCATATAAATATCTAAAGGATGGGTGTCAAGAGAATGGGGCTGGACTCTTTCAGTGGTGTCCAGTGGTAGTTCAAGGGACAACAGGTACAACCTAGAACCCAAGAAATTCCACCTGAACATACAGGAAAACTTCTTTGAGAGTGATGGAGCACTGGAACAGCCTGCCTAGAGAGGTTGTGGAGTTGCCTCTGGATACTTTCAAAATCTGCCTGGATGTGTTCCTGTGCATCCTGTTCCAGGCAATCTGCTTTAGCAGGTGGGGTTGGACTACATGATCTCTGGAGATTCCTTTGAACACCTACTATTCAGTGTGGTTCTGTGAAGCACTTCTTAGCATTACTGACAAGAGAAATCTTGACTGTGGATGGAAAAAGAAAATTATTTGGGATGGAGTGTATGAGATTGTGGTGGAGTAGGAGATACATTGCAGTCCAAACTGAGGAGATTCAATCTTGGCAGTCCATAAACTCTAATGAAGTTTCCTGGTGTTCTCCTGACAACCTCCAGACTTCATTCAAAGATTCAGGTATTTATGTCTGGCTTGAACTCAGGGCAGCACATCTTCACTCTAATCAGGGATTTCCCAGAGCCAGAAAAACACATAAAAACAAGAAAAGTATTTCACCGATCAGACACTTGATCTGATACTTGTTTGTTGTAGTTATTATTTTTCATTGTCTCCAGTTGTTTTTTCCCTGCTTTTATGTAGGAAAATAACCATGACTGAAATTAGAGTCAAGCCATTCAAATTTAGCAAAAAGGATCGGGGGTTGCAATCTTATTTAGTTATCTGTCCATCTTGTAGAACTCCAAAACTGCTGTATACATATGACTGTTTGTTTCATTACTGTTATTGCTTTTTCTGAGAGGAGCTTCCTACCAAGATCAAATAAAAAAGTTGCAGACATATGTATTAGATGGTTTTGAAGCTTCTGGAACTCATCGTTCTGAGCCAGTAAGAAATACATAACCAAAGTGAAATACAGCAGAGTTTGTTACAGTGTGTTTGTTAAAAGGCTGAGTGAATTACAGCTATACTTGCAAAAAAGTACTGTACCAGAACAGCACCTAAATGTCACTTAAAAAATGCAAATATTGGTCATGAATTTGTCTTATAAGAATATAATTATTTAGTTATTTTATTCAGTAGAGGCCTTAAAATGTAAGGCTATATAAAAATAATTCCTGTATAGGTAATAAGTAGTAATAGGTGCTGAACATTGGGTTCCAAAGTTGAAGCAAGGGATGGCTATTTCTCTAACCTGAAGAACCACTTTGTGTAATAATGAGCACAATTTCTTCAACTTCAATGTATTCAATATAGATACAACTTGAGCTTTAAAAAGGGTTTTACAGGCAATTTATACTGGTGGTTGTAGATTCTTTTTTTTTTTTTTTTTTTTTTTTTTGCACAAGGAGAATTTGCACAGAAATAAAAATTCTGTTTCATAGAATCACAGGATAGAATCATAGAATCAACAAGGCTGGAAAAGACCTCAAAGATCATCAAGTCCAACCTGTCACCACAGACCTCATGACTACTAGACCATGGCACCAAGTGCCGTGTCCAATCCCCTCTTGAACACCTCCAGGGACGGCGACCACCACCTCCTCAGGCAGCACATTCCAATGCCTAACGACTCTCTTAGTGGAGAACTTCCTCCTCACCTCAAGCCTAAACTTCCCCTGGCGCAGCCTGAGACTGTGTCCTCTTGTTCTGGTGCTGGCTGCCTGGGAGAAGAGACCAACCCCCACCTGGCTACAACCTCTCTTCAGGTAGTTGTCGACAGCAATAAGGTCTCCCCTGAGCCTCCTCTTCTCCAGGCTAAACAACCCCAGCTCCCTCAGCCTCTCCTCATAGGGCTTGTGCTTGAGGCCTCTCACCAGCCTTGTCGCCCTTCTCTGGACACGTTCAAGTGTCTCAATGTCCTTCTTAAATTGAGGGACCCAGAACTGGACACAGTCCTCAAGGTGTGGCCTAACCAGTGCTGAGTACAGGGGCACAATGACTTCCCTGCTCCTGCTGGCCACACTATTCTTGATGCAGGCCAGGGTGCCATTGGCCTTCTTGGCCACCTGGGACCTGTTAATGTCCTTAAGTACAGTTGTCCAAGAGACAAAAAGGATAGAGAAGAGGAGGGTGTCATTCAAATTGAGAACAATCATTGTAATAATTGTTCTTTTTCTATGTTCCATAACAACCATCAATTGGTACGAAAGTGAATCTGTTCTTTATTAGTTTATTTTCCTCCCATCTCTGTCCAAGTTGGTTTGCTGTGATAAACTGGTGGGCTTCTGGCACTCACCTTTGCATATTTTCCCTTTAAAAACTACAGAGTCAAAAAGAGAGACTTTTCTTGGGGTTGTGTTTTTTTTTTTTTAGCTGAGAATTTTTAAATTGCATTTACATTAAAGAGCAAAAATGAGAACAAAGGCAATTACTTTTCAGCCCCACCAGTTTCAACCATTTCTCCCTAGTTTGAAACTGCAGTGATTCTATGAACTTGAGCCACGTTTGATTTTTTTGTCTGAACTTTTGCGTGAAGAGCCAGGTGTGAGGGCATAATCAGTCTCCTACAAACATGTTATACAAATGAATACATGTAGGGAAGGGAAGGATTGGAGGGTGCTGTAGATCCTAACAAGTTATTTTCCATTCCCTTGCCTCCAATCCAGAGGGCATTCAGTGCTTTTCAGAAAGTGTTTAGCTGATACAATCTATGCTGTTGTGATTTGCAGTTTACAGTGCCAGTGATTGACTGATGTTGCTAGTTAATGTGGTATGTTTCATCTGTGTAGTTTAGGCTGTGTTGAAATCACATCAATTTGCAGTGTTACTGCTATGCAGCTTAAATAGGGCCTGCACAGAAATTTTAATTGGAAACAAAATGAAAGGAGGCAGAAATAATTCCAGCTGTCACTATCAGTATTTCCAAATGTTGATTTTTAAAAGATGTCTTATTTCTCCTATTTAAAATACTAGTTTAGGGGTACATATGAATAAACCAGGAAACCATTTTATTGACTCAGATTTTGCACCCCAAGGTACCACACAGATGGATGAACTGATGTACACACAGAGCACAACCTGTCTTGCCCATGTTTGGAATTGCACAGAAGGCATGTGCTGCCTGCTCTGAAAGAAACACCTGTAATTTGCTCAGAGTTCTGTTCTACTGGCACTACAGATAAAGACCAATATACAAACAGCCTCTCCTTTGCACTTTGTGACTTTCCAACTCATAGTCTCAGAGTGCCAGGTTGGAAGTTCAACCCACCACAAACCTCAAGGATCACCTGGTGCAACCTATCTAGGCAATAGTATAGTTTAAATTAGATGTCTCAGTACCTTGTCAAACTGCATCTGAAAACTGTACAATGTTGGGGAATCCATGCTTCCCCGGGGAGATTATCACAGTGTCCAGCTGTTCTCACGGTGAAAGATTTTTTTCCTGGAGTCCAATAGAAATCTCCACAGGAATAACATGTACCCATTGCCCTTTGTCTTTTCAACTCCCTGTAAAAAGTAAGTATCCATCCTCCTGGAAGCCACTCTTTATGTATTGGTAGATGGTAATAATATCTACCCTAAGCCTTCTCTTCTCAAGGCTGACCGAACCTAATTCTCTCAGTCTTTCCTCATATGGCAGGACTTCCAGTCCTCTGATCATTCTTGTGGCCCTTCGCTGGACATTTTCTAGCCTGGCCACATCTAGTCTACAAGCCCTTAGTGCAGCCTGCCTTTGGGGACAGACCTGCTGAGGGTACAAAGCTGAGATGGAAACCTTTTGACAGATGCTGATAATAGCCAGAATTTAGTTGAGGAATGATATTGTGATTATGTTCTATTTCACTTATATTAGCAGCAAAATACTATGGCATTATCAGCATCAAATATGTGCAGACACATTTACCTATAAACAGATCAGAAGGTTCTTTCCTAGGATGTAGGGGCAAAGCAAGCAGATGGCACATGCTGTCAAACTGAAAGTCCATGGGAAAGAACATTTCCTCTGTTCTTAGTATCTCTTTTTGTCTGTTTTCATCTTGGAGACAGAGCAAAACAAGATATGTTTCACAGGCAGCCCTACCCTATCCAGCATAGTTGTACTTGCTGCATATTTCTCTTTAGCACACTGAAAGATTTTACACATCCGCATCCTAAAACATGTAGGGAACAGCTCCCTCCCCTGCAAAATAGAAAGTATTGCTGCAAGCCATAAAGGACCAATTGCATACATATTTCTTAAATGTTAAAGAGAAAATCAGCCTGTTTAGTTGGATTGCAGTGGTAAATTGCACTTGCTGATCCATTTTGCACAGTATTTCCTGTATTTAGAGAATGCAATTTGTGAATTATACAGTCAGACACCTAGACTGTACATTTATTCACAAATAAGAGTCTTTAAGAAACACAATAGAAGCAGATCATTAAGGAAATTCTTCTCTTAGAATAAACAAACTTTGCATCTGTTAGACTTCTTTTCTCTGATAGGAAGGCTTATACATTCCTCCAATAAAAAGAAGGTAAAAGAAGCATTTGTTTCATAGTCCTCACATAGCATAATAGTGTAAGAATACAAACATTACAAGACCTGCAGATGCTGAGTCAGTCTATCAATCATAATATCTTGTCTCAAAAAGTATTTGATGTCCAATGCTTGGAAAACTGTGTAAGATGAACATAGAAAGAGATCAGTCTTTTCCTAAAAATTCCCACAAACCCAAAGCCCCAAGCCTCCCACTTTCCTGCAAGGTCAGGGCTCAATGCTTTAATTTTCATTAACTCTAATACAATACAATAATAATAATAATACAATACACCAGGTTGGAAGAGACCTTCAAGATCATCGCATCCAACCCATCATCATCATGTGTTTGCAAAAAAAAAATTAATTATGAAGTAGTTGTGACAGATTATGAATGCTTTGTAAGAGGCATGACCTAAGAAATAAATCAATGGGCTTACCAAAGATGAGAAGTGTTTTAGGTAATGTTTTCTGCTCAACTAGTACTTGGAAAAATCCATACTAATTGGGACCCCGGGTGCACAAGCAATACAAATAATAACTATAATGTGAATATTGATTAAAGTCTCCCTCTTCCCCTTGTGCTAAGATTAGAACTATGAAATTGCAAAAAAAAAAAACCCCAACACTAGAAAGGATTTTTAAAAATAAATAAATAATATCTGCAGTAGTAAAATTCTGTGTTATTATCCCTTAAATATGTAAAGGTATTTTAATGCTCAGCAATAGATGCCAAGGCAGATTCAGCCCATGCAGCTGAGAAGAGGCTATTTCCAGAGTTTTGCTGGTCAGAATATGGGAATTCTTGGTCTGTGTGTCCCTTAGGTCATAATATGTTTCCACATCTGTTTTATTAAGATGCATCTGATCTTGGATTGATGCTGATGTTAATAAACATAGTCCATTTCTCCTCCCACATGCATTGATTGCACTGTAAGTAGCCCAAATTCAGGTCTCCAGCGTGTGGTCTGGGGGGGTGAAGAAAGAATTTGCAAGGTATTAGCTAATCACTTAAACCAATTCTACTTCACTTGTATTCTCATATCAGAGACCTTCCCAGAATTACAAAATTAATTGAGAAGAATATAGTCTTCAGCATACCCCACTAGCATGTGGGGAAGTTTTTAGTTAGCTTCAAACAACCCCAGGATTAAGAACCTAAATAGCCAGAGCCCTGCTGTAAATAAGTAGGTCCAGCTGTGTGGCATGAAACTGGAATCAAAATGGTTCTCTTCTGGTGTAGAGAGGGCAGAAGGAGTGAAACCCTTGGATTTTAAAACTGACTAAGTTTATATGTTGACATTATTTAGAAATTGATATGATACTGTAGGTTTGCTGGATTCTATGTATTTTGTAGGTCTATAGCTGTAGAACAGACTATTAACCTTGTAAAAATAGCATCTACTGAGGAGTCAAGAGAATCACAGAATCATAGAATGGTAGGGGTTGGAAGGGACCCCTGGAGATCATTGAGTCTGAACCCCCGCCAAAACAGGACTACTTTAGGGCAGGCCACACAGGAACGCATCCAGGCAGGTTTTGAAAGTGTCTGGAGGAGACTCCACAACTTCTCTTGGCAGTCTGTTCCAGTGCTCCATCACACTCACAGTAAAGAAACTTTTCCTCATGTTTTGGTGAAACTTCCTGTGTTCCACTGTGTCCACTACTTCTCATCTTATCCCAGGGCACCACTGAAAAGAGAATGGCCCCTTCTTCTTGACAGCCACCCTTTAGGTATTTGTAAACATTAGTAAGACCCCATCTTAGTCTTGTAATGACTAAACAGCCCCAGATCTCTCATCTCTTCCTCATAAAACAGATGTTCCATTTCCTTAATCACCCTCTGAGCCATCTGTTGGACTCTTTATAGTAAGTATTTCCCTGTCCTTCTTGAACTGAGGAGCCAAGAAATGGAGACAACACTTCAGAAGTGGTCTCACTAGGGCAGAATAGAGGGAGGGGAGAGCTTTTTCCATCTGCTGGCCACATTCTACTTAATGGACTCTAACACGCCATTGGCCTTCTTGGCCACAAGGGCACTCCCATGTGCTAATATTTATTTTTCTTCTGAAGGTATGGTTACAAAAAAAACCCCATTTCATTACCTGGCTCTCAAAACATTCTCCTTAAAGTTTCACAAGTGGGAATTTATTGAAAACAGTTAATAATTGTCAGGTTTTGACTTTTTTGCTTGATTTTCTAAACAGAATCTCACAATATTTACATGTACCATTCTCAACATAATAACATATAATGTGCAACCCACTAGGACTAAAGAAGTAGATCCAGACATATGCTCCTTTAATGAGAAGCCATTAAAACTGTCTGTCAAATATGAATGTTAATCATTTTCCACATCTCATCTGCAAAATACCAAGGCATGTTTAGAGCACACCCAAGTTCACTAAGCTTCTCAGTTTTAACCATGACATATGGCACAAGAGTCATTGTGAAATCTTCACTCTTGCAACTGGCAAAGCATACCTATTAATGGAGAAGTTGGCAGAAGGAAACCAAGTATTTTAGGAACAATAAAAAGATAGTAATGACCTAACAGGTTTCATCTCTATTTCCATGAGAGCTGGCTACTAGGCAGGGTGCAGTATATAAAACACTTCATATCTCCACCTCTAACTGCCTACATGTAACTTTCTCTGACTTTTCTTTACTTCTGATGAGCCTTCCCAGATGAAAAATGTACAGCAGGAATCAAGACTGGATCATAGTCTTACCAAATTATTACTGCAATAAAAGAAGCAAACCTGGCAGAATTAGTAACAGAGTTCTTGATACACTTTTCTTTGGTTTGGTTTGGTTTTTTTCCCCTCTAGCAAATATTTTTAAACCCACAATTTCTTTTTGGTATTGTTGATACTATTTTGGTGGGTTGCTCGTCATAGTTCTGGAGTCTAATTTGTCAGCCATGATAAAGGCATAACCTCACTGAGATGGATTAAGCTGCTCCAGTTTCTTTCAAATGACATGCTGGCCCATTGATGAGGACAGTATGCAAAAAATAAAAATAATGTTAGTAATGTCTTGCAGTGCTGCATATCTGCATATCTGATCTTTCAAAGATATCCCTTTAGGAAAGACAAAATGGTAGGAATAATTATTGACATGATGAGCCAAACCCATTTTGTAATACAAAGGAGGGCTTTTTAAGGAAGATTAAATAGATGGATGGTTATTTAGTTTGTTAACTGTTAAAAAAATACACTATAGTCCTGAAAAAAGGAGAACAGTAACATCACATTAAGAATATTATCTTTTACATATTAAGAACCAATGGTAAACTACAGTGGAATATGCTGAGACTTATGAGGAGCAGGGGGAGTCACCTTGTTTGGTCAGCTTGGAGAAGACAAGGTTGAGGGGTGATGTGATCACAGTCTACAGTTTCCTCAAGACAGGCAGCAGAGAGAGAGGTAGTGCTCTCCTCTCTCTGGTGACCAACAACAGTACTCAAGGAAATGGAATGAAAGTGCACTAGAGGAAGTTCAGATTGGATGTTAGGAAAAGGTTTTTTACTGCAAAATTGATTTGGCACTGAATAAGGCTCCCCAGGAAAGTGGCTACAGTACCCAGCCTGTCAGAGTTCAGGAAGTGCCTGGAAGATGCTCTTAGTCATATGGTTTAGTTTTAGGTAGTCTTATAAAGAGCAGGGAGTTGGATCAATGATCCTTAGAGGTCCTTTTCAGCTTGCGCTATTCCATGATTGTAAGCAATGTCCTCATAAAAGGCTATCAGGTTGGACAAATGTGACTTCCCTTTCGTAAAGCTCTGTTGACTGCTACTAATGACTTAATCTGTTTGTATAATAATATCCTTATCTGTCTGGCTTCTGCATCCTTAATAAATCCAGTGTGAAATTCACCTCCTACCTACTTCATGTTAGAAAGGTAGTCTGACCAGCAGCTTTGTCAGTTCAAAAGAACAAAATGTTGTGAGTTTCAAATGATTGCCTAAAACCATGATTATAGTAATCTAATATGTCCTGCAGTGATATGATGTAGTTGCAGGGGTGTAACAGCAGCCTTGACTGTGAAACAATCTTCATTCTCATTGGAACTAAGAAATTTTGAAACAAAAAAGAATAGTGTGAACTTCATGATGTCACCTCCACTTCACTGCCTGAGAAAGCCTTGTGTGTGACACTGCATAGACTGTGCTGGGAATAAGAGGATTGATGGGCTTGTATCATGACTGTTGTTGTCTCATAGTTGTTTTGTTGATGACAATATCTAGAAAGTCCCTCAATGTTTAAAGGAAAAGTGAAGTCTGTTATAGATTTTTTAGTCTTTGCACTAGGAAGAGTTATGTGCAACATTAAGCTTAAATTGATTTTCAGTGGTTTACTGCTAGCCTGGACAGTGGTTTTAATTAGCATCTGAAGTAATTTAAATAACAGTATTGAATGCTTGGGCTGCAATGGTTCCCATCTTGGGTTAGAATTACATTTTGTAATGGAAACTCTTCTTGTGATTCTGAGAGACGAACTTACCGGGGAACTTTAAACATTAAACAAAACTTGCTTTTGTTATTTAAGCAGCGATAGTTTTGCCTCAGTAATTCAGCTTAGAAACCAGCAATGAAAACAGAAGCTGAGGTACACAGAAACCTGGCTGCTGAAAAACACATCCCAACACATACATCTGTATTTATAAAGGGCTTAATTTGGCCATGATTCTTTGCTAATAAACTTGGTCTTTGCCTGTCTTTTCCACCAGATTTGTAGGCAGAACACTGACCTGAGTGAAATCAGGAAATGCAAATCCACTACAGACTAAATAAAAAATCCTTCTTCTACCCTCTGCAAAGAAGGTATCTGGGGACAGAAAAAAAATTGCTAAGGTGGCACCTTGCAAATGCATGTAAGAAAGAGTATTCAGGGATGGCAAGTTCAACAGAAGCAGTGACAGAGCTTCAGTACAGAGGTAACAACAGGGATGTCACACATTTTCCTTATGTTGTGGTTACACTTGCTTTGTGAATGTCATATTTAGATTTGGGTTGGTTTTTTTTGTTTCCTCCCTACAAATCATTATGGGATTTTAATGTTAGAAAAGTTTCATTTCAGCTGCTGTGATGTTAGAGATGCCCCTCTAATTTGCCATCAATTAATTAAGGTCTGACATGGCTCAGCTATTCTTTACACTTACAGTGGTTGGCCATCTGGGCTTCACTAATAAAAAAAAAAACAAAACACTTTAATGGGTGAACTACTTAATAAACACTTTCAGTGAGAGAAGAGGGAAATTAAATCAGTTCTTTCATTATGAAAATACGCTGTGCCATCTAATTGTTAAAAAAAGCAGATGTCACTCAAATTCAGTTAAGCTGTTTAATGACGTGTGTTTATTGCTAACTTGACTGAAGATTTGACATGGTTAAAGTAAATACAAATGGCTGGTAAGATTCTAGCTTCCTGCTTTTCTATTTTATGCTTCTCAAAAATATCCACTTCAGTTCCTCTGCTACTTTTCTTATGATAGATGACAAATTTTGCACTGTCTTCTCTGAAATCAGGGTCTGCACAAATTGCTTACAAGCATATTTTTCTTATTTTCACTTCCAAATGTGTAGTTTTGGTCTCACAAAGAATGTGTCCAATTAATCAGACATGAGGCAATCATGGATGTTGTTGGTTTGATACATAGCAAAGGTCCCCAAGCAAGAGCTCTGTTTAGTGATACAGCTTTTTTTTTTTTTTTTTTTTTTGGTTTGTTTTGTTAGTGACAGATTGTGAGAGATATTAAGACTGTTTTTCCTCTGTAAACAACTTCTTTCAATGTGCCAAGTTTTAGAACATGTTAATGAAATTTATGTATAAGTTCCTTCTGGATTATTAAGAAGACATGTAATATTCACTGATTATGATGTTGCTATTCTGCACTTCAGTTTTCATAATGTGCTTTCCATTTCCTTGTTTACCTCATTCTCCCAATAGTTTTTAATTAGGTAATTATTGCTTATTACTGATTACTTACATAAAATTCAGAATGGATTATCTCTGTTACAAACTTAAACCCATGCTGCAGATTTCATGGGCATATATGCATTGTGAGGTGACTCACCCAGTCTTTCCTGACAGAAATAAGAAGTTGTGTTGATTAGATGTAGATTATCCTGCCTATGCAGTGGTACAGACTTCAAGAAATGCTGCATATGCTGTGCTTTCCAGAACACTGTTGTACATGCTAACTGTTGCTGTGCTGCAGAACATAACTTCATGGTATTCATTGTCGAAGTCCTTTCTTGACCTTGCCATGGGAAGTAAGGTCAGTTACAGCTGGCCTAAGAAAATGTTTGTAGGAAAGGTCTAGACATACCTAGTTCTTCCTGAAGATGGGAGAAGGACTAGATGACCTTTTAAAATATGTTTTTTCACTAGATACTATGCAAGTATATATCTGAGTAAATGAAATTTTCAGATATGCTCATAATTCCAAAACAGTGACTTAAAACCAGTAAGAAATGCTGAAGTACATCCTAATGCTGATGCTGTGCATGATACGGAGTGAGAAGCTTGTCCTTTAGACATTCATCTCAGGTCAATGTTGTCTTCACTTCCAGAATCTGTGATGGGAAGCAGACAATCTGGGAGCCCTGGAGGCCCAGAGTTATCCACAGGGTGATGCAGCCCCAGAGCAATAGACCCTGAAAAACAAGAGTCTTCAGCATCTGGTGCTGCCAGGCAGCTGGCAAGACTCCAGTTAAGCATTGTCTACGTTCCAGCAGAAGGGTTTGAATAGGGTGTGTTTCTCAAATACATGAGTTGGCATTTTCCATTTTACTAGGTGATTTTTAGCCTACTTTTGCTACATCACAGCCTGTATTTGTGATGGGTTGACAACCCAGAACAGCACTTCTGACCATTTCTGTCTCTATGGGAATAAGGGGCTACCTGGAAAGCAGTGGTCCACCCTCTCATTCTTAAATGTGTCTATATGTTTCAGAAAACAGTCAGAAGTACTCTTTGAGTAAGATCTATGCTGCATGGAATTTGAAGCCACTGCAAATATTTTTTCTTTAACTGGTTGTAAACTGTTTGGCATGGAACTCACCTCATTTGTGCATTTCCATGTTCAGAAGTTATCTATCTCTGTTAGGAAGTAGGTAATTTCCCTAAAAGCAAACATGCAATCATGAGGACTTTACAGTTCAGACACAACTAAAACTTGTGATGTGGAAAATGGTTCAAGTTACTGTTGAGGAAAATGCAGATATTTTAACTTGAAAACATGAAAGAACATCATCAAACCCAACTCACTTGATAACCAAGTACCAGAAATTTGCTAGAAACCCTTCTGAACAACTAAAAAATGCAACAAAATCAAGATCAACAAATCCAGTGACTCTATCACTGTATAACATTTTCCTTTCCTTTGTTGTTTCTGTGGCTACAGTAATTGGCTCCATTCACCAGCTTTTTTGGAAGGTGAATTACAAGTATGTAAAATGCAGTGTTCCCTTTTTCTCCATCTCCTCTGTTTTCTCTATTTTATACTGTTTATACTTCAGTGAGCTTCTTTGAGTTCTAGCCAATACAATCATAGTGGATTATCCTAGGACACGGTTGCTCCTTAAGAAAGTTGCTTTTCCTTCCTTGGTTATGTTCTTATACCTCACTTACATGGATGAAATCTCACTTTGCCTACTCCTACTTTAGAGTTCAATGCAACAAGGGTCTTTTTTAGATTTAGATTGGACATTAGTAAGAAGTTCTTTACTATGAAGGTGGTGGAACACTGGACCAGGTTGCTCAGGGAAATGGTGGAGGCCTCATCCATGGAAACACTGCAGGCCAGGCTTGATGGGGGGGCTGAGCGACCTGATCTAGTTGGGGATGTCTTTGATAACTGTGGGAGGGTTGGACTAGATGACCCTTAAAGGTGTCTTCCAATCTAATGCCTTCTATGAGTCTAGGATTCTAAGCCACCTCCACCATTTCTGTTACTTATTCTCACTCCTTCTTAGTTCTGGGAACCTGACTTTTTCTGTGACTGTTCCCACAGATGCACCTGTGAAATAATGTAGACTGAAGTGATCACGTTTTAAGATTTTTTTTTTTTTTTAAAGCCAAGCCATTTCAAAATTATTTGGAGAGTTGACATGCTAAAGTACAGAGAAGATGATAAACCTTTGGTAAGGAGATTGTGGTGGGTTTAGGCTATGCCTTAAAAATTTAGCTGCAGATTTCGAGCAGAAAAGTAGAAAAATGTAAATAGATCACTATTGGGTGTAAAAAGGAAAAACAAAAGATTATTCTAAACAAATTCATTGGATAAATGTCTGGGATAAGAGGAGCTGTACCGTAACAATTATTTCTATTCTTTTTTCTTTTCTCTTCTGATCTCTGGCTGTTTTGCTTCTCTCAAGAGATATAACATGCTTTTGGCTGGCCTTGGATAAGTTTAACCCACTGCTTTTCTCTCTGCTCCTCTCTCTCTCTCTGTGTTTGGGGGAGCAGTGGGATGGCTTTCCTTGGTCTTTTTGACCAGGGGGGTTTTCATGTTTTTTGCTAATTGCAAATATCTGTATAATATTGTACATACTGTATAATACTGTAAATACTGTATGCTTTGTACATATTCATTGCATTCCATTGTAGAGTGTAGTTTTTGCTTGTAAATACAGCTTCATTTGCTTCTAACTGAGTTGGTCTGGCTAAAAGTTAATGCTGGGGGAAACTTCAACCCACCACAGGAGATGTAGGATAATACAGCTGGGTACAAATACAGAAATGGATATGCTGCAAATAAAATGAGTTTGTGTTGCAAGAATGCTGCTTCCCCCTAGCTAGTAATTCACTGTAATTTAAAAATAGAAAATCACAGAATCACAAAAATTGTTAGACCTTGAAAGATCATCTAGTCCAATGGTGCTGCCAGAGCAGGATCACCTAGAGTAGGTCATACAGGAATGCATCCAGGTAGGTTTTGAATGTCTCCAGAGAAGGAGACTCCACAACCTCTCTGGGCAGCCTGCTCCAGTGTTCTGTCATTCACAGTGAAAAAGTTTTTCCTTATGTTCACGTGGAACCTCTTATGCTTCAGCTTGCATCCATTACCCCTTTTCCTATCCACTGAGAAGAGCTTGGCTCTGTCCTCCTGACACTCACCCTTCACATATTTATAAACATTCACAGAATCATAGAATCAATAAGGTTGGAAAAGACCTCAAAGATCATCAAGTCCAACCTGTCACCCAAGACCTCATGACTACTAAACCATGGCCCCATGTGCCATGTCCAATCCCCTCTTGAACACCTCCAGGGATGTGACTCCACCACCTCCCTGAGCAGCCCATTCCAATGGCTAACAACTCTCTCTGTGAAGAACTTTCTCCTCACCTTGAGTCTAAACCTCCCCTGGTGCAGTTTGGGACTCTGTCTTTTTGTTCTGGTGCTGATTGCCTGGGAGAAGAGACCAACCCCCTCCTGGCTACAACCTCCCTTCAGGTAGTTGTCGACAGCAATAAGGTCTCCCCTGAGCCTCCCTTCTCCAAGCTAGAGAGATCCAGTGTCCTCAGCCTTTCCTCATAAAGGAGATGTTCCACTCCCTTAATCATTTTTGTGGCTCCTCACTGGACTCTTTCAAGCAGTTTCCTGAGGTCATTCTTGAACCGAGGGGCCCAGAACTGGACACAATATTCCAGACTATTAGTTCTCAGTTAAGATTTATTTTATTCGGTGTTGTTGAGGAAATTCTCAAAATCCAGAAGTAATTTGCACAATGGGACAATAAGGAATAGCTTCAAGGCTCTTAAAGGCTTCTGGAAGTAAAACCAAAAAATCAAGCAGATTCTGCTGACGAATGAACCCAAGACTTATTAAAGACAAAGCGTCTTTCTCTGCATAGTGTCAGGACAACCCTACTAAATAAGAGTACTTAGTGGGGGAAAAAAACCTTGTATCTGCTATTCAAAGATTAAGGAAAGTGCACAGGTCTAAGTGCTATTTTGCTCTTCACTACCCAGCAAAGCAGAGAAGAGGGAGAGGTAGCAAGGAGATCCAATATGAAGAAGCTAGACATCAAAAGCTAAGGACAAGGGTCAATAAAGAACTTCATCCCCTCAAGATTAGCTCTCTATAAACTCTTGCCTTCTCCCAGCCTCAACTCAAAATTACTCCTGGAGAGTACAGTGCTTATGGCCAGTTGATGATAACTAAGTTTACATGTGGCCTCCTGCTTTTCTAGTGGACCAAAAGGGTCCTAATCTCCGGTGTCTGGACTGTTTCTGTTTTTTATATAACAGCTGTTCAATATGCATGCATGCGTAACACTAAACTCCCTATTGAAGTTAGCTGCAAAATATTTGTGTTTCTGTCTGCAGGTCAGCAATTAAATAGAAATGTTTTCTCTGAGATTCAGGATCAGGGTGTTTGAAGAACCTTTAGCACTAAAGATCTTCAAAACCTGCCTGGAGGCATTCCTGTGTGAACTGCCCTAAATGGTCCTTCTTTGCAGGTGGGGTTGGACTTGACAAGCTTTGGAGGTCTGTTCCAACACGCAACATTCTGTGACTCTATGACAGTGTTATGGTGACATCCTTTCTTTCACATACTGCATTAATCAGTTTTACTTATGTATTGCAGCTGATCATAAACTTGCACGATATACGACAAGACCTGCCTCCATGACTGTCTGTGAGGGGCATAACACCTGATTCCCAGCTCTGGCTGTGGTCCCTGACTTGGCTGGCTTAAAAATGTGTATTATTCACACGTTTTCTGTCCACGGAGATCAAATGGCAAATACTTCAGATGCACTTCTAACAAGATAATATGACTGCTCAGGCTGAGGTCTTATTCTTAAGTAAATTGCAATGAAATGTGGTTGCTACTGTGATTATTGAAAGCATATTTTTCTGACTAATTCTTGTTCCCTTTCAGCTCGTTGTGTCAGAATTTATTTTCTCATTCCCCTTCTGTGTTTGAATCTCACTTGATGTTCTCAGCTAAATTTGAAGTGTGACCACAATGAATTAAAATGCTCCTCTATTGCTCTGTTGATGCTGCTTAAAAAAAAAAAGGGGGGAAATATAAAAATCTTACTCCCTAAATAGTATTATATCTAGCACATTTTTCAATCACAGCTGTTACTATTTAATTCACATATGAGTATTCCCTCCAGATACTGAGGAATAGTTTCACCTGATTACTTTTTTCATTCATCTGTCTTGAATGAATATCTGAATTTACTGGTATACCTTAAAGCTTCTTGTTCAGGTTCACAAACCTCTTTGTATCTCAAGTGGCTGCAAAGGATAATAGCTGAATAAATGGACTGGACTGCCCAGATGGTAGCCACTGCTCTAAGAAATACTGCGTAGGATTTGCGTTTGGGTTTTACCCAAGTGGACACATGGCTAGCCAAATGAATGAGCCTATGGCAAAACACACACAAAAAAGAAAGTAAGTCATAGTCTTGATAGACAGTACTGCAGAAGGATGCACAAAAGGCTTACTGGCATTGTATTTATGGTCATTTCTTCTATTCTCTAGAGCCAACTTTTAGTCGTCATCTGAAATTTATGCATCTTTGATGTCAGTTTCTCTTTGAAAGCATCTTGATGCAAGCAGAACAGTAAGAGTAAACAAGAAAAGCTAAAACATCCTCCAGATATACGCCAAAAATTCCTTATTACAGAATAAAAAGACTCATGCTAGAGGGTTTGTCATGAAGATCTTATTTACATGAAAAGCACTTACTATATAATATCTGCAAATAATAATAAATTCCCTATTAAGATAAGTTTTCCAATTCCTTCCTTTGCACATTTATAAATGAAACATTTTCTTTCAGTGAGTACATACATCTTTGGAGATGAAGTCATTCCAGTGCAATTAAAAGAAGAGATGATAATAATTTGTTCAATTATTTGAAGCCCTTTCCTTTCACTGTCATGTCACAAATTTTAGATGAGGTAATGGATAATAGTGCCACTGCCTGAAGTACAGCTGGGTAGATGTGGCAACAGATTGCTTAATTTCTAAGGGGCTGATTTAACATTGAAAATATCACTCTGGTTCTGCATTGTACAAGACAGATGGGTTAATTGTACAATTAGGCCTTAAGTGTTAAGTTCTTCTCTTGATTAAAATGCCCAAGCTCTCTATTGCCAACTAGCATTTAGGTTGTGTGCATCTAGTATAGGAAAAATACAGCCTTGTGTTCAGTAATGTGTCTTCCAGTTAGCTAGAGAAAGAAGGGTAGAACACTGCACATGTCTGTTCTGTTATTTCAACTCTTCATTTGGGAATTTATCTGTTTGTGGACTGTAACCAAACATATTTGTGTTTACCAAAACCCCACATCTCATCGAGAGCCTGGCTGCGCTCCATCAGTGAACAGGCTACAATTTCTGGAATAACCACTTTCCAGGTTATTTAGAATCATAGAATCATAGAATCAGTCAGGGTTGGAAGGGACCACAAGGATCAGCTAGTTCCAACCCCCCTGCCATGGGCAGGGACACCCTACACTAGATCACGCTGGCCAGAGCCTCGTCCAGCCTGGTCTTAAACACCTCCAGGGATGGGGCCTCAACCACCTCCCTGGACAACCCATTCCAGGGCTTCACCACTCTCATGGTAAAGAACCTCTTCCTCACATCCAGCCTGAATCTCCCCATTTCCAGCTTCATTCCATTCCCCCTAGTCCTATCACTACCTGAGATCCTGAGAAGGCCCTCCCCAGCCTTCCTGTAGGCCCCCTTCAGATACTGGAAAGCCACAATGAGGTCACCTCGGAGCCTTCTCTTCTCCAGACTGAACAGCCCCAACTCCTTCAGTCTGTCCTCATAGGAGAGGAGCTCCAGCCCTCTGATCATCCTCGTGGCCCTTCTCTGGACACGCTCCAGCACGTCCACATCTCTCCTGTAATATGGGCTCCAGAACTGGACGCAGTACTCCAGGTGGGGTCTCACCAGAGCTGAGTAGAGGGGAGAAGCACCTCCCTTGACCTGCTGGTCACACTTCTCCTGATGCAGCCCAGGATCTGATTGGCTTTCCGGGCTGCAAGCGCACATTGAGAGCTCATGTTGAGCTTCTCGTCCACCAGCACCCCCAAGTCTCTCTCCTCAGGGCTGCTCTCCAGCCAGTCACTGCCCAGCCTGTATTTGTGCCTGGGATTGCCTCGACCCAGATGCAGGACCCTGCACTTGGTCTTGTTGAAGCTCATGAGGTTGGCTTGTGCCCACCTCTCCAGCCTGTCCAGGTCCCTCTGGATGGCATCCCTTCCCTAAGCATTTATCATGCTGTCAACTTTCATGCTGTTCTCTTTAGATAAAATCAGGACATTTTAGCCACCAATGGCAACACATCAGTGTCTTGGTGTGTATGAGCCTATGCTGACAGCATGTCAGAGTCTGTGTTTTATGTCCATGCCCAGGTGCTGGCAGTGGGGGCTGCTGGGTGGTCTCTGTGAGGAGACCAGGAGCTGTCCCATGCCAAACAGCCAATTCCAGCCACATCCCGGTGATCCATCACAGGGCACAGCTGAGTCCCTCAGCCAAGGTGATGGTGTCTGGAAAAACAAAGTTAAGAAAGGGCAAAACCATGCATGGCAATAAAGAGTGAAGAAAAAAAGCAGAAGCATTAGCCCTGTGGGCATCAAGGGGAAAAAAGGAGGGGAAAAAAGGTAGTCCAGGCAAAAGTAGAATATATATCTGTCACATTTTTACTTGTGTCAGTTTTGATTGGGATTGATTTCCAGATCTGAATTGCTTTGTTGCATGTGCTCTTGACAGGAGTATTTGGTACAGCTCTGTGCTTTCCTGACACATATTAGCCAATGACCTCGATATTTAAAATGAGGCTTGCATACCTTTGCCGTAGCCAATACAAAACGAGTTAAGAATTCCCTGCCCCATCACATCAGATCAGCCATCCCTTTACCTAGATTGAAAAGTAGGCCAAAGACATTCACATTTCTGCAGGCCTTACAGAATGGCTAAATGAGCTTTCAAAACTATTGCTATTTTTAAAATGCCTTGGAAAGCTCGCTGTGAAAAGGTATACTTACAAGGTACTACTGTGTAATATATAGGCATTGACCAAAAAAAGTAAAATAAATCTAACGTGAGCAGGGCCTGACACTTGATGAAGTGCAAGAATGGATCTAGCTAATGATCAATATCAGAATTTTGTCAAGGTTTGTTTTTAATGCATTAATTTTTTAAAGAAAAAATAATCTGACCTTTCTCGGATCAGATATTAACAACCTCCAGTGTCTGGAAACAGCAGAATTAAACTCATTTAGACACATAATTGTGAGTTAATAGTCCAGTTACTCACTTATATACATATTACAATAGCATTCAAAAGGTCATTCGTTATCAAATCATATAGATCGTGGCAGTTAACAGATTTTCATTGAGTTTGTCAAGATACAGTATCTGATTTTTAGGAGTGCACTGTTAGGTGTTTAAGGAACTCTTGACATTCCTAACTGTCCTTTTGTGTGTGACTTTTGACCTTCCCATCCCTTCAAAAGAAGTTTTTCAAAATTTTTTTTTTCTCTTGTAAGAAGGATCCAAGCTGCAGCATGCTGCTAACAAATGCATTGACTGATCTGTATGGGAGAAGCAAATCTTCACCTTTCTCAGAACACAGCAGAGTGGAAGCATAAAGCAGTCATCTCCCTTCAAGATAACTGATTATGATTATGAATAGAATAAACCAGGTTGGAAGAGACCTTTGAGATCATCGTGTCCAACCCATCATCCAACACCATCTAATCAACTAAACCATGGCACCAAGCACCCCATCAAGTGGCTTCCTAAACACCCCCAGTGATGGTGACTCCACCACCTCCTCAGGCAGCCCATTCCAATGGGCAATCAATCACTTTATGAAGAATTTCTTCCTAACATCCAGCCTAAACCTCCCCTGGTGCAGCTTGAGACTGTGTCCTCTTGTTCGGGTGCTGGTTGCCTGGGAGAAGAGACCAACCCCCACCTGGCTACAACCTCCCTTCAGGTAGTTGTAGAGAGCAATAAGGTCTCCCCTAAGCCTCCTCTTCTCCAGGCTAAGCAACCCCAGCTCCCTCAGCCTCTCCTCACAGGGCTTGTGCTCCAACCCCCTTCCCAGCTTTGTTGCCCTTCTCTGGACACGTTCCAGCAAGTCAACATCTTTCCTAAACTGAGAGGCCCAGAACTGGACACAGTACTCAAGGTGTGGCCCAACCAGTGCTGTGTACAGGGGCAGAATGACCTCCCTGCTCCTGCTGGCCACACTGTTCCTTATACAAGCCAGGATGCCATCGGCCTTCTTGGCCACCTGGGCACACTGCTGGCTCATGTTCAGCCTACTATCGAGCAGTACCCCCAAACTGTAGCTTTACAAGCAGTGAGACCCCATGCCCATCACTGTATGTACCAGGGTACCTATGCGCAGTAAGAAACCAAGGGGCAGCATGTCAAGATCTTTAATGTCTCTTTATACTGTGGGTTTATGTCAAACTCCATCACTGCAACTGCGCTTTTTTTTTTTTTTTTTATATATAAAATGGAATTTTGCACCTTTAGCATAGCAAATGTTGATAGGAAAAGAGCATGTTTCAAGATGGACTATCATGTGAACACATGCCAGAATTAACAGCATTAACACTGCTGTTTGGTGTAAGCCCTTCACCCACCTTGCCGTTACAAATAAAGTCCCCTTTGGTAATACACATCCTGCCTATGAGTGATCGTATTTGCCATCTGAAACACTGCTTCAGAGGAGCTCTGCATTCCTAAAGGCATCATCTGTGGACACAAGAAGAAATAAAGTCTGTACTTTTAATCTGTCTGATCAGCAGATTTCAGTGTTTTCTTCTGCCACTCTTTTGATCATGAAATTCAAGCATAATTGTAAAACTGCCATCATTCAGGGATTTCCTTTCAGCCAAGTAACACCTCCATAATCCAAAGCTACCTGATAGTCAGTCCTCAAAATTACAGTTAAATAAGGTCTCCATTATGAAGATGAAGCTTGTACTTTGCAAAACTGTATTTTTTTCAACAGTGGTAGTCCATAACCTGTATACATGCAGAAGAAGATAAAACTAGATTTATGCTCAAATCTTTGCATGTAATAGAACAGCTATGAGACAAAAAAACCCTGTAATTTCTGGCATATTTCCACATAAAATATATTTTCCCCTTGTTTACCTGCAAAAACTGAAATTCAGACAAGTGTCTATTAAATAACAGGATCAAGGACTCACAGAACTGTTTCAGTTAGAAAAGACCTTTAAGATCATCAAGTCCAAACATCAACCTAACACCACCATGGGCATTAATCCATGTCCCAGAGTGCCATGTCTACATCGTTTTTGAACTGGGTGGTCTGTAACAGACTCTCAGCAGGCTATCTGCTTTGTTGGCCTTCCTCCTGATTCTCACTCATAAACAGTCAACCCTATCATCACCATCATTACCCTTAATATAACCAAAACACTCCCTGACATAACAGGGCCAGGCCACAGCTTCTCCTTTGCTTATCCCTTCTAAAGAGTTTGCAGCCATTGTGGCACTCCAGTCCTGAGACATGGCACTGCATTTCTGTGATGGCCACTATAACATTGTTTTCCTGATACACAGTGGCTTTAAGCTCTTCCTGTTTGTTTCCCATGCTGTGTGCAGATTTACCACAGTTGGGCTAAAGGTCTTGCGACCTTTTTGCACAGAGAAATCCTAATTCCTACCTGGCTGTTCTCAGGTGTTCCTGAGAACACCAGTAACTCTAGATTTATCAGTAACTCTAGTATCTTTGGTAGAATAGAATAGAATTAATCAGGTTGGAAGAGATCTTTGAGATCATCGAGTCCAACCTATCATCCAAACACTATCTAATCACAGGTGTCACATAGGTCTCCATTTCCTACCTCCACTGATACAGCAGACTGAAAGACCTTGCTAGCACACCACCATTCAAACATTGGTGTACTGCCCTCAGGCTTATTTCTAGCAAGCGCTGGTTTTGTGCTCTTAAACCTTCAAATCTAGTTTGAAGCTCTTTCAATGAGCCCTGCTAGTTCTTATGGGCCCTTCTGAGACAGGTATATCCATCTGTTGCCAGCAGGCCTGGTGTCCTGTAAATCAACACATGATTGAAAAAAACAAAGTCCTGCTGGAAACACCAGGCTTGGAGCCAGACATTGATCTACTGGCTCCTTCTGTTTATGATTTCCTGTTAAATGTAGATGTATTCCTAGCCTTTCAATATGCTCAGTTTGTGCAGACAAATGGTAACACTAGCAATTTTACAGAGGTACCTCTGTATGCAATACTGGGAGTTGTAGCACAAAACTAGGAAAACCACATTGTAGCAGTGCTCTGGGGTGAAGTCCATCCACAGGTTTACAAATATGAACTCATTAGTTATGGCACAATTCCACTACAAAATTTTCAACATTTCAGATCTGGCAACCCTTCACCAGGTTGATGTTTCCAAACCCCATATTTCTTACCATACATACTTCGTGTATAGGAAATGCTGCAAACAGGAACCGTGACAAACCGGCTCACAGGCTGTAATATCACTTCTTGCCTTTGCTACTATTCTTCAAAACTGGTCTTTCCTTCTCTCTGCTTCTTCTGTTGAATGTCCTTGCTTCTAATTCTTAATATTCAAGGTTCAGTACACTTGAAATAATGCTTGTCTGATGTAAATTCTTATTTGACTTAAAACATGTTTGGGTTTTTTTTTATTTTTAATGAATAAAACTTTCTGTAGTGTTCTGAGTCCATCTGAAGAACCTGAACATAGGTATTTGCCCAATTTTTTTTAACAACTCCGTTTTGGCATTTGGCCTTTCTCCTTATTGCCACGCCCCACTTTCACATATTAATACTGTGGACAAAAGGTGACCTAACAAGAATAAATTCTTCTGATGTAAAACATGGTGGTATTTAAGAGCTAAGCACTCATTCCTTTCAACACAATAAACTCCCTTCCGCTGCAAACCTCAGCTTGTTAGCCTGCAGGCTCTGCCTACTTTGCAATCCCACTTCCTGCTGCTCAGCAGCTGAAGCATTAGTATTAAGCAAAGCATTTCAAAGTCTTGTCTGTAAATCTCTGGATCCCGTAACTGCAAAAGCTGATGAGAAAGTTCAATCACCACTGCACAGCAGGACATCTATCAGAAACAGCTCCTTGTTTCTGCAATATAAGAGGGCATGAGGTATTCAAGAACTTAAGTTCAAGAACAAGAGAGATTTTCAATCTCAAGTTTTCAAATACCCTTAAAAGTAACTTAAAGGAGCCTAATCATACAGGCACCCCTGAAAACAGTATTACCCAGTTAACTTGTTTTCTGATTGCTTTTATTTTTTTGTTGTTATTTTTTTTGTGGCTTTGTTTCCTTTAAAAACTTTTTAAATTCAAATTTTATCACTGTTATGCACTTACCTTTGTAATTAGGGGTGAGGGGGCAGAGATAGGTTTGTCATTGCTCTTTTATAGTTTCTTTCACAGCACCACCTTTACAATTAGATATTCTTTGCTCTTGGCTATGGTGATGGGGCTATGTGCTATATACTTCACATTCCATGCATACTAGTCACATACCCCCACATTTCTAGTAAGAAACTGATGTTTTGATGCAGTTACCCTGTATGAGAATGTAGGAAGATGAGACACCAGGAAGACATGCCTGGAGTTTTCGTTGGATCTGAGTGTACCAATGTTAACCTGATCTACTCTTAGTTCAGTGCTTGAGTGGCTTTAAATACATTATGATCTATTTCCATAATTCTTTAACTATCAAAATAAGCATCTGACCTTTTATTAATGTTTTATAAACTGAAATCACATACCTGTTCAATAAATTGACCAAGGGAAACAACTTTTATTTCTATTAAGGAGGCTGCCAATAAGAGCTAAAAGTCATTGCTGTCTGAGATGCTCAGCTTTCAGAAACTGGAGTCTGGCAGTGCTGCAAGACCAGGGCACAGCCATCTCAAGTTTTCCACCTATCAGTTAGCTATTCACAGGCCTCATCAGTGATGAGGATAATTAGCAGCTAAAGGTCTAATTCCCATTTTTGTGGCTTACCTTGCTCTATACAAAGGCTACCAAGGAGACAAAGACATGTTCAACTGTCTGTGCACTACTTCATTTCTATACAGTGATCTTTAGCATTGCCAAATACATTATTTCTGCTTACTAATTAAAATTATTTCTATGGATTACATTTTAAAAGAGAATTAAACACGTACATTTCAATCAAACTACACAAACATTCACTTGGAGCATTTTGTTGGATGAATGCTACTTGTTGACAATTTTCACAGTCTTATGAACTAGGAACTAAAAGTCAAGTGCAAGAAAATCCCCGTATTTGCAAAAATCTTTATTAAACATTTTATTACAATAACCAACAGTGAAACCAAACCAAACCAGATTCTTATTTATTACTTTACAAAGACTTATTTAGAAAAATCTAACATCATCAGAAACTAGAGAGTTCTTCAAAATCTAAAAATAAAAACATTCCCTTCCACTGTTTTCATACACTATATACAAGGGAAGCAAAAGAGATTCCCTTCCACTTGAGCCCTAACTTCTGAAATAATTTGGATGCAGCCAGCGTCTAAAGTTTTGGAATATTAATGTAATAACTTGAAATAGCTATTTTTCATTTATGCATTTATTCACAGACTCAGGATAGCTTTCATAAGGTAGCATTGCTCTTTGGTAAACTGCTTGTTCCATTCTGAAGTTAGCTTTTTTTCATACTTTTTAAAGGAAATATCCACTAACAACTTGTTATATTGGTTCTTCCTATACATCCGTCAGTAAGAACAAACTCCTGATTTATGACAATTTTTTAGAGTACCAGAAAATTATCTGAAGATATTTAGATGAAATTTTAATTTACAAATTGCATACTCAACCTAACAGACCTGAAAAATGAGAAAATAAAGTGTCATCTACTATCAAAATAATAATCTAATTGCAAGTATTCCCTCCAACCTCCTTATAAAATGTCTGATGTAAATATTAAGTAACTTAATCTGATGGAAAGCATTTGTTTTGACAGGGATTTCTACATTAATTATCCTTGGGGAAACATGTCCTGAATTGGTTCTTTGGACTTCTGAATGCAAAGTGAAACCACTGAGTAATTTTTCTAGTCCAACAGTATTTTCAAGCCATATCACCAATCAGTTCTGTATCTCTAAATTTAGTCATACAATCTGATTATGTAAGACAGAAACAGCAGATTTGGGCAGTGCAATCTGACAGTAAATTTAGCCAGATATGTGAGAGCCTTTGAAAACACAGATCCAGCTAATAAGCATACCTACAATTCTAGTGCCAAACAGGGCCACCTTAAAAACCATTAGAATCTAGCCAATGTCAATATTAATTTTACAGTTTCATACCACCTTACTTTCTTTCATGGCTTGACTTTAATTTCATTACATGGTCACATTCTTAACTCCATCAGAATCTATCATTACTGGAACACAGAGAGGTACCTTAGTATGATTAAAAGGAAGAGTTCTGTCTATATGTATCTGTCAATGCAAAATTAAGGAATTCTCCAAAAGGAGACAACCTCCCTATCAAACTGTCTGAGAACAGTAACATATGCTTGCGCCAAATAGTCTGAGAGAAAGCTTACTGAAGAAATACAGAAATAAACAAAGCAGCATCATTCCCACTGTATCTTCTGAGTAAAACTCATCAGTTTAGAATAACCTCATCACTGCCTTTTTTGAAGGACAGATGGATACTAGATTGCTTCCGTCAGTCTGAGCCAAGCAAGCTCCAGTGAAAAAGCTCACCACCTCTACTTGCATACAGGTTATAAGGCTCTATGCCAGGAAAGTAGTAAATATATAAAAGAATTATTCCTGATCACATTAATATCCAAACTAGAATTTCATACATACCAATTGAATTCTTAAAGCAGATTTTTTACCACAGTTCCTGATCTTCCCCTCCAAAAAAAAAGAAATAGTGTTCTTACTGGATTACCTCCTACTAGCAACACATCACTCATACAACATCTTCAGCAACTGTAGTGTCAAAAATTTGATAATAAACTTGATGTTTCGTTTCATCTTTGACATTATAGGACTTGATGAAGCACTCCAGCCATGGCAAGTCATCTACAAACAAAACCCAAATTATTGTTTAATACTCATTTCTAACTTTTAGCGGAGAGAAGTATAACAAGCAAGATGTCAACCAGGATATCTAGTTGTACACAACACTTAATAGGAACAAAAGTGAATTACTGATTTTGAAATTCAATATGCATCTTAAAATTTCCAGCATCATCTGAAATGGTCTTCGGTGACAATCTTCCAAGTCTCACCCTTCCCACCCCAGCATCATCCCGAAATACTCAGTACTGGCAGTGTATCACCCATAAAGACTCATCTTCGTGTGTCTCAATGAATCAATTTCATTCATCTGTAAGAGAGTATCATTTATAGCCTTTACAATAGGCCCACTTTTTATGAGTATGGTAAAGACTTCAGTGTGACTGTGGTGGTCACTAACTGCCAAGTATGAGTAGGGAGTATGCTCTGGGGGCTGGAGCTGTGGCAGAGACAGAGTTGCCTTGGACCCGTGTATTTTAGACAGAGCCTCTTTCTACCATAACAGAAATTCTGCATGAAAAACTCTTATGACTGTATTTGGATTAAAGTTCTGCTCAATTTCCATGGATGTTTCCTGTAGCAAGGGATGCCCCAAATCAGAATGTGCATTCAGAAACAGAGTATCACCCAAAACACATGCCATACACCGATTTCTCTTTCAGTTTTCCCTAATATGTTGTGACATTCAATACAGGGGTGTTTTAGTTAATTCTAGATGAATGCAAACAATGTGTTGGTGCTGGCACAGACATGACTCTATTCACACATCACTGAATGCAACATGAGAATTGACTGAACTGTTACTTTTCTTTCTTTAATGAGTTCTAGTATTACAGAAACATCAAAACTAATTAATTGGAACTCTCCTTACAGATTCCTTCATTTCTCTGCTGAGTTTTGTCCATGAATAAGTTGAATTCTAAGACTTTGCCTATGCAAACGCAATTGGAAGACCCTTTCCCTTTCCACCCCCTTAAAAGTAACAGCAAGCTGACCTAATTTTCTTCCTGGAGGACAGAGAGTATTCATGGTCATCTCCATCTTTTGCTGAAGATAATTGCTGGTTAAGATTTCAGAGGCAGGAATTTGGAAAAACTTTTCCTGAAAGAGAACAGGAAAGTATGAAGTGTTGCAAGAGGGGTAAGAAATCATTAGCCAGAATCCTGACTGCATGTTCTTTTATCCATTAAGGAAGTAAAAATCATACAGATAGAACAACATTATTTACAAAACTGTTCAGATACAGGAAAAAACTCCAGACTATCTGAAAAAATAAATAGTCTGCACTTATGTACCCCTAAGTATTCAGGGGATACAGCCACCCAGAAAACATATATCTGTATACATAACGGGCAGATGTTCCTCATAAGGCTCCATAACAAGGCAATGTTAAGGCTGGAGAGGATGATCAGTCCTCCCCAACAGGCCCTTCATGCAGCCAGAAGAAATTTTGAGAGGAACAAAATTAGCTGAAAACAAGAGGGAACTGCAACATGGATTCATGAAACATCCTTAGTTTGAGTTTTAGAAATGATGGAAAAAGGTTTACATTATGGAATGCATTTCTGAATGGAGCAGTAAAATAAAGAATGGAACACTGAAATGTCAAATAAACTTTTTCTCTATGTTTTTAAACTGCATACACTAACCATGATTGACAAAATGCCTACTTTTTTTTTTTTAAAGTTTGTTACCTGTTTTTGTATCTTTCATGACTCATTACCTTATACCTTCTCAAAGGGCTTAGATGGCAACTCCTCCTTCTTGTTAAAAGATACAAATACAGAATAATCTGCCGTTGTGCAATTTTTGTATGACATGTTTGATGGAAGTATCAGAAGCCACTGGATAATCCAGCAGCAAAACTGACACAGATAACTACTTTTTCCTTTCACTCTTACAATTCTTTTTCTGACTAAAAAACTTTCTGCTTTTTTCCCTTCAATGACTTTTCCTATAAAGAAAGGAAAGAAAAGAACCAAGAGCATTGTCACAGAAGTTGGAACGGATGCTAGAGTAAAGCTGCACTTCAAAGTAGGCCAGTTCTTTCTCAGGTGGTGCTGAAGGACGCAAGTTTTGGCTTGGAAGATATTGTAATGGCTTTGAACCATCACCACGAGGAATGTAGGCCACCTAGGAAGAATCCTGAGGAACAGTGAGGATGGTCAAAGCTTTCGAAGAACTCTGATATGGATTTAAAAATCTCTGATATGAAAAAACCTGTTATATGGAAGAAGACAGGAGGAATGTTGGGTTTTAGCCTTCAGAAGTTAGAATCATACAGTTTGTAATGTCAGGAAAACCATCCAATTTTCAGTATCTCAGTCAGCAGGAACAGTCTTAAGTTGCATCAGAGAAAATTGAAGATAGGTTAATTCTAAGGTTAGAAAAGTAATAAAATCAACTGCTTCTGAAATCAAAGACAAATATCTGTATAGCTATAGCTGAGTCCTGCCTAAGTTCAGGGCAAGAAAGGTCTTGTCTGCCTCATGGCCAAATGAAACAAAAATCAAAAATCATTGAATGGATAGATTCTACTTGGAGTTAAAAAAAGAGGTAATGAGATTTTGGACTACCAGCATCCAGGCTCCACAATTTAACACTGCCAATAAAAGAGAAATTCAGCCCAGGAAATGCAGAAAAGTCTATGGAAGTACCAAATAATCTATCTACCAGCCTCAGACTTGTAGCTATGCTTTGATGCTCTATACTCTAGTATTTTATTGAAAAATTGCATTCTGTGCACCTTCAGTGATGGAGAGTATTAATGACATTACAGTGCTCATAACTGTCCCTGCAAAACACTGCAGAAAACATAGAACAAGTATACATACATTTGCTGTTTGTGAGAGTTTATGCTGGATGCCTTCTGCTGCTACCACACAAGATACACCTTTGTTGCCCCAGGTGTCCAGGCCAGTGGGTGGACACAGGAAATAGTGTATTTCATTCCCATAATGTCCTGCTCCCTATAAATCCATATGCAAGGTCTTACACTTCCTCTTTCTTCCCTTGCTGCATCCGTGAGAGATGCTCCTATCTGGTAATGGAAGGGGAGTAATCTCAAGGCCTCTTGGGCCTGGCTAGGCCTAATGCCAAGAGGAGAAGGGGGAAGGGCAATCTCAGATCTGGCCAGCTGAGATCAGCCTAACAGTGGAGGGGGGAAGAAAGAGCCCTCAGGGTTTTGGGTGTACCCTCAGGTGTGGAGAGGGGAGTGCTGGGAGGCTTCTGGACGTCCTTTGGGATCTCTTTTGTCACTGTGCTTGTACCTTTCTGTAAAACATTCACTACTTTCCCATTTAAACTTTCCACCATTTCTGCAATCCATTTGTTTGAGTCTCCTTTTTTCTGCCCTGGTGGGAGACAAGGGAGGATCTGCCTCAAACCCACCACGCTGTTCTAAAAACAAATCCAATGCAAACTCATACAATCTGTAGAGTCTACTTTTACCTAGATTTACTTACGTAATCAAAAAGGTATGCATTTAGTGGTGCTGTTCCATCAACTAGTGTAAACTTCATAACAAAAACATACTGGAGTGGCTCAATACCTAAAACTGAAGAAAAAACCCAATATTGATCTGCTTCATAGAGTGATCACACAAGACAAACCGTAACAACTCAAGCTGACAACATCAATCATTCAAGAGTAACTGACTTTAACTACTGCCATTAAAACTAAAAATTGACAGGCCCAAAACCTGAGGCCCTGAATAACAAGCTATGTTTTCTATTTTCAGATAAAAATGCAGAAAGATTTTTAAGTATTTACTCATCCAAGTAAAATAAATGCTAATATTTACTTAGATCTCAGATTCTACATTTGTAGGATCTTCCTACTCCTTTTATCCATGGAATATGAAAGGAGATTTGCTCTTAATTTAGTGATAAGAAGATACTATCCCACCTGGAAAAACATTTTTTGAGTAAAAAAGTATGTTTCACATGATACAGTAAAAGCTACCAGCCAAAGTCTTATTCAGAAAAACTTTGCTGGCAGTTCTGAAATAGTCTAGCTGCAGCTAGACTACAGCCATTCTGTCCCTGGCAGCAGTAACTTTTATGCTGCAAACACAAAATTTTTTCAACATACAAAGTTACTGCATCTTTACATCAGTATTTTCTGGGTACATCTACTTAAACTGGCTAAGCACTTTGTGTTCAACTGATGTGATATACTTGCAGGTTATCATTTAGCCTGAAAAGTCAAATTATGTAAGAATAGTTCAAATGCCAGAAAGCACTAAATGTCAATTACATTTATTTAATAAAACACAATTATGACAGCTTATTTCAGAGAAGCATTGTATTGCTCAAATATTTTGTTTTCCTTTCATAAAGTCTTTACCATGCTTAGATACTGCCAGATATTCCAACTTAATATGTTAGAAAACGAACTGATATACATGAAAATATTCTTAATCCTTCAAGTGTTGTAAATTTTATGCTCTATTTTACCTCCATAATTTGAAGATGTTGAGTACATAAAATAACACAAAACCCAAACAAAGCGTGAAACACATATGTGTTACAGTATAATCAATTTCATCTGAATATTATTTCTTGCAGGCTGTCTGGAGTATGCTTAGCTTGGATAAGGCTTAGAGAAAAGTCTAATTCGTACTACTCATTATATAAGACTGCCTTTAGTTCAGATCAGAAAAACTGTATATTCTGAAGAAAAAGCAAAACTAACTTGCAGGACTGCAAGCATGTACACAGTTTAAAAATGGCAGATGCAACCAAAAATTCATTACATCTGTATTAATTACATCTGTACTACGATAGGTGTTACTAGTGACACTTGCAGTAGCAGCAACTCTTCAACATACAAAATCCTTTAACCATAATGGTTTCAAAATTAAATATGTTATTTCAACTAGTAAAAAGGTGAATAAATGTTACTGTTTTATACAGAAATCCCACTATTTAATATAAAAACTTCAGAATCAAGGCACAAAATTATTTCAGGACAGTATCATGTCAGCTGACCTTCTGCTATTTCAGTTGGTTCCCATGATGGTTGTTGTTCTGCTGCAAGGGCACTTAGACTGTTGATAGGCTTTGGAGTTGAACACTGCTTGCACCTAGCATTTAAAACAAGATACTGAGACTAGAAGCTTTCTGCACAGAAAAAAATAATAAAAAAATCTGATGTCCTTACTCAGTGGGAGTCCAAATTTCTATTGCTGTTTAAAATAAGTATTTTACCAGACACACACAAGCTTTAGAAGACATTAAAACTTTAGAGCACATCAAAACTCTGGATGCTGCTTTTGAAGAGGAGAAACAAATCATTTTGGCCTGGAAAAGACCACCTCAGTGAACAGAAAGGAGGAAAACTGTACATCAAGGCTGTGTGAATTTGAATTGATCAGTCTGGGGAAGAGAAGGCTCCAGGGAGAACTTATTGTGGCCCTTCAATATATAAAAGAGGATTCTAAGAAAGACAAAAACTTTTTACAAAGGTCTGTAGTGACATGACAAGGGGCAACAGTTTTAAAATCAAAGAGGTTAGCTTTAGATTGTATATGGAAGGAAGAAATCCCTTATGAAGAAGGTGACAAGACACTGATATGGGTTGCTCAGAGAAGCTGGGGATGCCCCAGCCCTGGAAGTGTTCAAAGGCAGGTTAAGATGGGACTTTGAGCAACCTGATCTTTAAAGGGCTCTTACAGTTCAAAGCATTCTGTGATTTTAAGGTCGCTACATTGCTACATATAAATTCATGTCACTTCTAAACAGATTTTTGTATGTCACTACTTTGTTGTAGTAATACAAACACCTCACTTTGTAAAAGCAGGAGTGAATCTGAACTTGTAGCACACTCTAAAAGCACAATGGGGTTAGAGAAGAAATTTGGCATTACCTACAAGAAAAGAATACTTGAGTTTTCAAGACAATGTCTCTTTATTACTGGTGCACTTACGCCAGCAGCTATAAATTTAACATGTGACATCATAAATGCTGCAAACAGATGAAAATATTGAAGAGCAATTTTCAAATTTGTTCTCATTTGCCTCAAGAAGTAAAATTAGAGAACAATTTTTTTTTTCCAAATTAAGCTTCAGTGCTAGTATGTCACAATTAGAATTTAAAATAGACATTTACTATATTTTAGAATTAAATACAAAATGCCACAGAAAGCAATAGAACTAACTGTGATCAGGTGATACAAAGTCAAGCTCAATGAAGTTACTTTCTTTTTCCTTCAGAACACCCACCTAACTCTAATAAAATAACTTATCTGTGATTTTTGTGTGTGTTTATTTATATATATGATACACATGCATATGCACACACATAAATATTTATGTAGGTATTCAAGCTTATTGCTACAGTAAAAATAGCTTTGTTTTAATTCTGCTTTACAGAATCTTTTTCATACTTTGCTAAGTATATGCTACTGATATAAAAAGTGCACAGAACAAAGTTCTGAAATGCCAACACACTTGTGAGGTTCCTTCCCTAAATACCCTATGAACAATCATGGGACATCTTCGCATCTGCTTTTACAATGGAGCCATTTAAACAGAAAACAACATCTGGAGGTGAGTTGTGCATAGCTAGAGAAGTATATGGATTATGAAAGAGCATGGGGAAATACGTTGTACTGCAGTCCCAATAGGAATACTCATATATTGCTTTTATTTAGAAGAGCTCTGGACAGCCATATCTGGAAAAGTCAAAACAGTATGTGACAAAGACAAGTAATTATCTGTATTCATTTTATCAGGTCCTTATGGGAAACATAAGAGTTCACATGAAACCTGCAATATTTCTGCACAGAAATTATTTTATTGCCTACAGGACTGAAGCAATGCAACGCAGGGCTCTGCTTAGACTTATTAGGACTGCTGAGAGTGGGGATTCAACAGCTTGCATGAAGTGGATTGCTGTTTTGGTGCTTGGAAACTGCACGCTGCTGTGTAGGTACTGGGAGAAAATACCGCTGCTCTCATTGAGAATAAACATGGAATTGCATGGTATAGCACAGATACCACACCTAGATGTCTGTACTGTATTCCCATAGTTTTGGAACTGTGGAATTCAGAAACCCATTGATGTCTTCTCTACAGCGACTGAAAACCACAAATAGGTAAGTGGTAAGGAAAGCCTGTCGAAAATCCCTTATTTCTTCCAAAACCCAAGCTTTTCCAATACAGGAGGAAACATGGATTGACTGCCTGAAATTGTCTTCTGAGACTGTATTTAAATATTATAAAAACATATAAAAATACCAGCATATGGTTTTAAAGCAACATGTATCTTGACTTCAGCCTACTAAGTAAGACCACAAAGTGTAAGATCTGGACTAAATGAGAAAGACTTAGACATTCTGTAGCCTTCACAGACTTGCATCTGCATTTCTGTCTCTGTAGTATGCTGCCCTACGCACACAACACATGCTAGACTGAACTAAGGGTGCTGTGTTATTAAAGGTGTCAGATTTATAAAGGAAGATAAAGCTCAACTACAGCTGAGCCATTTGATATGATGTAGCAGTATGGCATCAAAGAATCTTCAGCTAAGTTATCCCCAGAGCACTGCAGTCTGAATTACTTAAGAAAATTATATCTATCCATTACTGCACCTACTAAAATATCAATAAATACTTTTGACTTACCCATAATATGTTACATTTCCTTGTAAAAGAAAAGGAGATGAAAGATCTAATAATTGCAGACCATCCTTTGTGGATCTCACAGGAATAACACATTTAAATCTTTTTGTAAGCTTCCACATTTCTTTTAACGTTCCACCTATTAAAAACAAAGATGTGGGGGTTTTATCAGCAGCTTATGAAAAAAAGTAGCTATTCAACTATGCCATATCTGACATGAGGTGGGAAATCCACCAAACTTCATGCTACTAATTGAGGCCATGCTAGGAGCACAGCATACATTTAATATATTACAGAATCACACAGAATCAACCGAATTGAAAGAGACCTCCAAGATCATCCAGTCCAACCTGTCACCCAGTCCATCAACTAGACCATGGCACTATGTGCCTCATCCAGTCTTTCCTTGAAGATCTCCAAGAACGGCAACTCCACCACCTCCCTGGGCAGCCATTCCAATGGCAAATCACTCTCTCTGTGAAAAACTTCTTCCTAATATCCAGCCTGAACCTCCCCTGGCACAGCTTCAGACTGTGTCCCTCTGTTCTGTTGCTGGGTGCCTGGGAGAACAGACCAAATCCCACCTGGCTACAATCTCCCTTCAGGTAGCTGTAGAGAGCAATAAGGTCTCCCTCTAGCCTCCTCTTCTCCAGGCTAAACAACCTCAGCTCCCTCAGCTGCTCCTCATAGATCATAGAACTGGAACTCTGAGATTTTCCAATTCCAGTGGCAGGAAAAGCTCTTTCAAATTTATTACAAATCACAGGAAAATTTTATCTTTAGTCTCTGTAGTATGGATTGCAGAACAGATTTTGGAATCTTCCTGACATTTCATCCATTCAGTAGAAGTATGGTACATTTGTTAATTTAACACACAGAGAACAGCTATTTGGAAATAGTTCAATAAAAATACATTTTATCAGCTGTTGATTAGAAAAACTGAGCAATGTGTTTTAAAATAAACATATTCTACAGCAGTGTTTTTTACCACTGACTATAACATGTAATTATGACAATTTTAAAGTATTGATTGCATATAGATTACTTGTATTGCAGAGAGGGAAATAAAATCAGTAAAACTGCATTATTACTGCTGATGAAAAAATGCACAACATGAAATGTCTTCAATAATGTTAATTTCTACTAAAGAAAATACAGAAAACAAAGGCATAGATATTTGAAAATGTTAGAAAACAGAGATCCTCTAAGTACAGAGACACAGATAAAGCATCTCATATACATTTGAACTCTCATTCAAGGGATTAACATGCAAAATTCAGGGTACTTTTAACTGACATTGCTAAAAGGTCTGCAGACTATCAGCTTGGCTGTTACATTGAGCAAATGTGTTAAGGCCTCAAAGAGACTGGCATAAAGACAGAGAATTACCAGAGGCTGACAATGGTATGAATCATGGTGATTTCGTGTACAAATAATAAGGATATGTGAGGGGTGTTAATCTACTTGATAACCATAACATTTCACTCTTCAGTTCAACTAATATGTAGCAATGGCTATCAATTCCACCTGTTCCCTGTGGAGGGTCATGCAAAATTCTGTCCATCATCTGACTATTTCCTCAATTCCAGCCCAACTGATGCCAAACACTTGCTTCAGCATAACGATTATGAAAAGAATAGAGTTTTGTGCTGTAGAAGTATAAATTGCTTGTGTTGAACAAAGGAGTTAAATCTCGACCATGCCTGTCTAATAAATGTCATCATGTGTTTAATCTTTGAAGGTTATCTGCACCTGGAAAGGTGCTGGGAAGATTTCTAGGGATACTTCAAAATCTCCACTTCCAAAAATCTTAACAAAAAAAAAGCAGCAAGTAGCTTTGGCAAGATTCTAGATCAATGCTCTGGGGAAAAAAGTGCTAAAACTCCAATTATGCCTTTTCCTTGTGCTCCAACATGAAGCACATATATCCACATCCTAACATACTTAACTCCTGGCACTTACATCTGAGAATAATATAACTTCATAATTTTTCTTTTTCAGTTATGTTAGAAAAACAGAGCAGAAACAGAGTATTTTTCTTTTGTTTTCAAAAAGATATAATTAGATTTAAAAAAAAATAATAAATCCAGGTTGGTAGATGTCAGAAATAGAGCAGCTATCAGAACTCACTGAACATACACCAAAGCAGAAAACAGAAGTGGTTTTGTAATTGACTCTTACACAAAGACCCACCTGACTTACATTTGCTTATTCACATCGCTACTTGAGAACAACTGAAGGTTTTATTTTTCACTTGGAATGGTACTATTATGCAATTATTTACCACTTCTATGGAGAACATTCCTTATTAGTATTCTTGATAAATTACTTTGTTTAATGTTCAGTAAATATTTCTCTTTTCTGACGAAATGTGATATAAAAAACAAACGAGACCAAATAAACCTCACACTGCAAGAAGCCCTATTAACATGAAACAACACTGACATCCAGAGGCTGACAAAGTTAATTGTAGGCTTGTATATCAAAAGCTTTCCAAAACTTTCCCACACCAGTAATAAAAGTGTTTTTTTCTTCCTGAAGACTCCGTGAGTTTTCAAATCAGAACAAAAAAACACCCCGTAGGCACAGCTGAAAAAAGGTGGAAGCCCCATACCTGGAAGTTCTTAAGGCCAGGCTGGATGGAGATCTAAGCAACCTATCTAGTGTGAGGTGTCCCTGCCCATGGTGGAGGGGTTGGAACTGCATGCACAAGAAGTTCCACCACAGCGTGAGAAGGAACTTCTTCACTGTAAAGGTCATGGAGCATTGGAACAGGTTCCCCAGGGAGACTGTAGGGTCTTAATCTCTGGAGACTTTCAAGACCTGTCTGGATGCATTCCTGTGACCTGCTCTAGATTATGTGGTTATGTGATCCTGCTCTGGCAGGGGGGTTGAACTTGATGATCTCCAGAGGTCACTTCCAAGCCCCGACATCCTGTGAGCCTGTGATGACCTTTGAGGTACTTTCCAACCCTGACAATTTTGTGATTCTGTAGTCATATGTTAATGTTAGCAGAACTAACAACAATCTTATTGGTAGAGTTTTAAAATAGATCTTATAAGACCTTCAGAGAGGACTTTTTCCTCTTTGGACAACAATAACTTAAAGTTCCTGCTGAGTTATTCTTTTATTTGAAGATGCCTTTATGATCATTACTACTTACACTGAATGCAATTTCAACATATCTTAACTTCATAAATACTCAAAAGTCAACACTGTGCCATAGGAGGTGGTGTATGTGCAATTTATCTTACCTTCTATCATAACTAAAGTATCTTTAGGATGCTGAAGCAGCTCATCATGCTTTACAAAATGGATAACTATTTTCCTTTTCTTCTGGTCTTGTGTAGTCCACATTATAGAATCATACCAGGACATACTGTGCAATTCTGTGTTTGGGGCAGTAACGGCAGAGCCTTCTAAGTTAAAGTCAAAGTCATCTCCAGCTGGGACTTCTTGCCTAAAATTATTTCCAAAATGAGTAAGTTAATTCTAATAGCTTCTCCTTAGGTCATCTATCAGCAAGGGTGAGAGTACTCTGAAGAAATATTAAAATGTATTTATGAGAGCAAAAGTATATACAGAAAAAAACCTTTGTTGTTTTATCAGTTTAAACATTTAGAATTATCAGGTGAATTGTAACAAGATAATTTACTGCCATGTTAATATCTGTACTAAATAATATCATCTTACCGAGGACCAGAAGCAGCCTAGTAGCTTCATCCACACACACATAAATCCATGTAAAAACAAATATATTAGCTTTATGTGATTTCAGTTGGGTCTTAAAAGGGACACACAGCTGCATACCACTTCAGTGGAGTGAAAAGACCGTACTAGCTCATATAATTTCAAGTTCTATGTTCTAGTCTATTTTACTTTGCCTATTTTATGGTGAAAAAATAGGGAAGGAGAAGAATAGCTTCTTTACAGTATAGTATGTGCTGTAAATGAGAAAGCTGCAACTCTGCACCAGTTTCTTTTTCGTCCTGCTAGAGGGCACCATTCATGCATTTCAAATAGCCACCTACAGACAATCAATGCAGGTTATTCAAATTATACCTGCCGGTATTACCAACAACAGGCAAAAAGCCAGTGGCAGCACAGAAAATGAGAAATGCATTAGAATTTTTTCACCTAAGCAAGACAGACCTGCTGGCTTTATGTGAAATACGAACTGTGACAAACAGGACAATGGAAAAAAAGGGCCAAAGTTTGGGCATTTTCATAAAACACTGAAAGTCAGTCAGTGCCAAGCTTCAGACTGGAGTTAAAGAAAAAAATACCAGCAACTCCTGCAGATCATTCTGATGATTTCACTTTCAAATCCAAGAGCAGTAGCTTCCACCAGTGAATAGAACAATTCTTGCCTATGAAATCAAACTTTAATACTAATCAATGACAGCAAAACTGGCACACAAGAAGTCTTCCTGAAGCCGAATTTTCACTTCATGAACACAGTGCCGTTCACATGAACTCCTTCCTCTTTTGTTCCTGGATTACTATTTTAAATGCAAAAGTAATGGACCTAACATAAAAACTCATCTTTTCAGATACACCTATTAAACTCCTCCAGCCTCTACAGGCTGCCTGTTGATTTCCTGCTGAGGCAGGACTGGAATAAATTGTTTTTGAACTAAGCTCTACATGAGGGCTGAAACTTCTCTATGTGCATACATGAATAACACTACATCCATGTATATTAATATTTTGCTATTTACAAAGAAGTTTCCAGCTGAAGTCCAAAAAATACAATTATCTCACATGGATTTTATACTCCAAGTACTATATGAATCTTGCTGCATAATGCGTTAAAGGATCAAACTTGTATTGATGTTTGTCCAGTCAGGTGCTTTGGTATATGCTAAAATATTAAACAACTTCTTCTGTAACAGAACGTGTAGGAGGAGAAGGATGCTGCTAAACCATGTTTCCTTCCTGGGCCTCTTAACTCACCCAATCCAGGCTGCAGTACAGGTCCACTATATTTCACTGATTCCTTCCGTGTGCACAGTTGAGTAGTAGTAAATATGCTAAGCCTCACAAATCTTTCTGGTTAAAAGTCTGCCCTAATTCTGTGGCAAAGAGAGAGAAGCTAGCAAGCAGTATGTAAACCAGTAGGAAAAGCAGACAAACAGAAATGAGGATGTTATCAAGTCAAGAATATATAAAAAGGTTATGGTAGTAATGGAAAACTGTGGGATAATGCCAATGTTCTTAAGAAGGAAACAAAATTCTATCAATTGTATCTGCTTACTACTATATAGAGTTGGGAAATATATCAAAAAGCTGGCAGTTATCTCCTTTTTCACTTGGCAACAAAGACAATGTACTTTTAATTTATAAAGAAGATGAAGCACTTCCTCTTACATTAGCAACCAAAGGAATGTTAAAACAACATCTGATAAGGATCAACACTGTTAAAGCCAAAAGTGTGCTGCTTTGTATCCAAAAGCTGCAGGAGAAGGATCATAGGGGCATTTTCTTGTCTCAGTGATGTTTGTATCTAATAAATGTTGATTGTGGAAAAAAATTTAAATGGCTGGGAGAATGTTAATGTGCCATCCTTTGAAGAAAGCAATAGTTTACCTCCGTAGCAATGAAGACGTTTGCTTGGGACTGATGCTAGGCAAAAGAAAAGTGATACAGGATTCAGATGACAATGCATAGTACTGTAATGCATGTCACTCGGTAGTTTAATCAAAATAAGGCAATTTCAAACAAACCTTCTTTACTCTTCAAGATGAATATGTAGCAGAAATGGGATTATTTGAATAGTATTTGATACAACGATGAGTGGCATTAAAGGGGAAATAGCAATGATGAAATGGTCAGTGAGCTGACTTGGGTCAGAAAAAGGACAAAAATACTAAGGTGAATGGCATTTCCTTGCTACTGTTTGACCCAGAAAATATGTTGTTTGCTGAAAGACACACATTAGTCAAAGATATTTTACTCATTCATTTGGAAATTGTCATGCACTTTTGCATATCTTATTTAAAAACTGCAGTACAGAAACAGGTACTTAAATGCATCTCTGGTGTTGGAAAAAAAATGTACTGCTGAATTTGGAAACAAAGGAAATCTATTCCTTTGAAAACACTCAAAGAATTATGAAAATGGAATTCACCTGATGATTTAAACCTTTCCTATTACCAGTGAGTTTCAAATTTTTGCCCCAAATTAAATTCATTTATGTTCAGCTCATTTTCCATAAAAATGAGGATGAAAATACAATAAAAATCTAGGCATGCCAGAACAAACAGAACAACTCCTAATTACTTTTGTTTTGTGAAAGACTTACAAAGAGTTGCATTTGGAACAATGAAGTTTAACAGACTGATAGAGCTTCTGGGGTTGGTAAGTTCTCAGCTTTGCTCTAATGCGATACTGTTGAGGGGCTGTGCTGTTTAGAATGGTTTTCAGGTCTGTGTTCTTCAAATCCTGATGATCTGTTAATACTGCAAAATAGAAACATCAAAATGTGGGAAATGGTCATTGCAGGTATGTATTTTCCCTTAATTTGTAGTGGTTTTTTTTTCCATTCCCATTTCCAGCCTCAGTTTTATCAATATAACATATTACTACAGACTTCAAGATAAATCACAACAGCCTGTGGGAGTGTGGAGTACTTCTGGGTACAGAATTTCAACACACAGAAAAAATACAAGAAATTAGAATATATAAGTATATACTACTGCTTTAAAAATGGAATAAAACTAATGTAGTATTCATGAACTCAAAGTCTTAGAATAGTTATTCTTATAATAAATAAGATATATTTAAACCTTTGAGCTGATTCCTCAAAAATATTTTTGTTCTTTAGCAAAAATAAAATTAATCTGGAAGTCAAAATGTTTCTTACCTGTTACAGGTAACTGCTGACATCTCTGCAGGTGTGATTCAAGATCTAAAATCAAGAATAATTTCCTAATTGTATTCCTTCCTTTTCTTTGTCATGTGGACACAGAAAACCAGAGAGACAGGCAGACAGATACACACACAAAACCAAAAGCTGAGCAAGGGAAAATGGAAAATGTAGCAAAGGAAAAATCGAAGTAAGCAGGATCCAAGGAATAGATATCAAGTGTTAACACATCTGAGGAGGAATTAGTGTATATGTTAAATAGAAATGCTCACCAAAATGAAGACATTTCAAATGTACGCTATAAATGACAGTGCTGACATAGACTGTATTCATCCCTCAGTAATCTTTATGGACATGAAAATCAAAACGTTATTCTAAGAAGAATATGGACTGTCTGCTCCCTCCTCTGAACAACCTCTGCTACACACAGTGCAGTAAATTGCTCTCTACAACTCACTGCTCTCTACAACTACCTGAAAGGTGGTTATAGCCAGGAAGGGGTTGGTCTCTTCTCTCTAGCAACCAGCACCAGAACAAGGGGACGCAGTCTCAAGCTGCGCCAGGGGAAGTTGGGCTCGAGGTGAGGAGAAAGTTCTTCACCGAGAGAGTTGTTTGCCATTGGAATGGGCTGCCCAGGGAGGTGGTGGAGTCACAGTCCCTGGAGGTGTTCAAGAGGGGATTGGACGTGGCACTTGCTGCCATGGTCCAGTCATTTGGTCTGTGGTGTCAGGTTGGACTTGATCTTCGAGGTCCCTTCCAACCTTAGTGATACTGTGATACTGTGAAATATGTGCAAAATTCTTTCTAAATTTGCAGTCTAGACATTAATTGTTTATTTATTCTTGACTTTTGAACCCTTAAAGAAATAGCCCGCCACAGTATGTTACTAGTGGCTAAACAACAGGGTTTTGAAAGCTAGAAGCAAAGATGCAGGCTATGTCCAACCAGCTTTACAGTCTAATTCCTTTTTGGTAATTCTTATGATCTAATACAGTATGATTAAGAATATCATGTGTGTTTAATAATTTATTCACTACCTCCTATGAAAGCATTTTTCCATGTATATGAAAGGTTTCTGCTGTGAGACAGAAGGTTAGGGTAGTATCAATTTCTAGTCTAATAACCCAGAAGAACCTTCTAAGCTTGCTTTGTGACAGTAACCACCTACAGAAACTGTAACAGTGACCTTATCTTGGCCATATATATCTTAGAACATAGAGCAAATTACCTTTCAATTGCTCTTACCTGCAACATTGTTAGAAGTGCCCTCTAATTCCAGGGAAGGCATGGATTCCATATCTTGGCTGTCTTCCAGATCCACAGATTCTAAGAATCTAAGATAAACAAATATATTATAACCTAGAAAAGAATTTTATATACATATATATACACACACACATACACATGCATACACATGCATGTTACTATACATACACTTAGATGAAATCTACTGTTTACCAATACACAAGTATAATGTTCAGACATACACTTTCCAGGAAGAACATAAAACTCAGTTGAGTCAGAACTTGTAGTACAGGTCAGCAGCTGATCAGCTGGAAAGCAGTTCTGTGGAAAAAGACCTGGGAGTCCTGGTGGACAACCAGATGACCATGAGCTACCAATGTGATGTTGTGGCCAAGAGGGCTACTGGCATCGTGGGGTGCATGAAGAAGAATGTGGCAAGCAGGTCAAGGGAAGTTCTCCCCCTCATCTGGAGTGTTGTGTCCAGTACTGGGCTCCCTGGTTCAAGGACAATGAACTGCTTGAGAGGGTACAGCAAAGGGCTATGAAGATGATTAGGGGACTAGAACAGGGGAATGGCCTCTCTTATAAAAAAAAGTGGAGGGACTTGTGTTTTTTAGCCTAGAGAAGGCTATGAGGGGATCTTATTAATGCTCCTAAATAATTAGAGGGTGAGTGTCAGGGGGATAGGATCAGTCTTTTGCCAGTGGTGCTCAGTGACAGGACAAGAAATAACAGGCACAAACTTAAGCAAAGGAAGCTGATGGTGGTAAAGCACAGGAACTGGCTGCCCAGGAGACATTCAAAAGCCACCTGGACACTATCCTGTACAACCTGCTCTAGGTGAACTTACTCTGACGGGAGCATTGGACTAGATGATCTCCAGGTGTCCCTTCCAACCCCTATCTTCTTTCATTCTGTGAGGGGCCAGAAGGAAGATTCAGGAAACTACAGGCCTGTCAGCCCAACCATGGTGACAGGGAAGGTTATGCAGCAGATCATCGTGCATGCCATCACATGGCATACAGAACAGCCAGGTGATCAGGCCAAATGAGCTAGAGTTTATGAAAGGCAGGTCCTGCTTGAATAACCATATGTCCTCCTATGACAAGGTGACCCACTTACTGGATGAGGGAAAGGCTGTGAACATGGTTTATCTAGGCTTTAGTAAAGCCTTTGACACCATCTCTCACCGCATCGTCCTGCAGAAACTGGCTGTTCTTGGCTTAGATGGGCACACTCTTCACTGGGTTAAAACCTGGCTAGATGGTCAGGCCTAAAAGGTTGTGGCGAATGGAGTTAAATCCAGTTGGTGGCCAGAAAAAGTGGTGTTCACCATGGCTCAATATTGAGGCCTGTTCCCTTTATATCTTTATCATTGATCACAGGACAACACAGAATCAACCAGGTTGGAAGAGACCTCCAAGTTCATCAAGTCCAACTGATCACCCAGCCCTAACTAATCAACTACACCATGGCACTAAGTGCCTCATCCAGTCTTTTCTTAAACACCTTCAGGGATGTCAACCCCACCGCCTCTCTGGGCAGCCCATTCAAATGGGAAATCTCTCTTCCTGTGCATAACTTCTTTCTAAGATCAAGCCTGAACAGTTTGAAACCACCTCTTGTTCTGTTGCTGGTTGCCTGGGAGAAGAGACCAACCCCCACCTGGCTACGACCACCCTACAGGTAGTTATAGACAGCAATAAGGTCTCCCCTGAGCCTCCTCTTCTCCAGGCTGAAAAACTCCAGCTCCCTCAGCTGTTCATCATAGGGCTTGTGCTCCAGATGCCCCACCAGTTTTGTTCTGGATGAGGGTACTGACTGCGCTCTTGCTAAGTTTGCAGAAGTGACCAAGTTTTGTGAGAGTGTTTGATCTGCCTGAAGGTAGGAAGGCTCTGCAAAGAGATCTGGACAGGCTGGCTGGCTGGGCCAAGGTCAAGCATACAAGGTTTGACAAGGCCAATCGCTGGGTCTCACACTTGCATAACAAGCCCACACAGTGCTACAGGCTTGAGGGAGAGTGGATGGAAAACTACCCAGTGCAAAAAGACCTTTTGGATGTTGGCTGACAGCCAAGCTGAATATGAGCCCACATGTGCCAGATTTTTCCAGATGCCCAAAATGCCATGTACCACAATGGCTTGTATCAGAAGTAGTGTGTACAGTGGCCAGGAGGACTAGGGGAGTGATTGTGTATCTGTGCTCAGCACTGGTGAGGCTATACCTCAAACATTGTGCTCAGTTTTGAGCCTCACTACAGAAAAGTCATTAAAATGTTGGAGTGTGTCCTAAAAAGGACAACAAAGATGGTGAAGGGTCTAGAGAACAAGTCTGGGATTATTTAGTCTGAAGAAAAGAATGCTGCAGGGAGACCTTATTATTCTACAACTATCTGCAAGGAGGCTGTAACAAGGAGTTTGGTCTCATCTCCCTAGTAATAAATGACAGGACAAAAGAAATGGCTTCAAGTTGTGGCAAGAAAGGTCTAGACTGGACATTAGGAAAAGATTTTTCATGAAAAGGTTTATTTAGCATTGGAACACGCTGCCAGGAGTCATACCAGAAACACCTACCATGGTCAATACCTACCATCCTTAGAGATATTTAGATGATGTATAGATGTGGTGCTTAGTGACATGGTTTAGTAGTGGACTTGATGGTAGATTGATGGTTGGACTTGTTGATCTTAAAGGTCCTTTTCATCCTAAATGACTCTATGGTTCATTATTTATATAATGGAGTTCAGTAAAGTGTTTACATTATATGCTTCATTTTGCACATCTAAATCTCATTTCCAAGTAACACATACACACATGCTTAAAATGTGCTCAATTTATTTGCTTAACCATAGCTTTTTTAATCTGTAAAATACTGCATGCCACTAGAAACCAGATTAAGTAAATTAACATGTCCAGGCCTTATTATTACAGCCCTACCATATTTTACATTTGAAAAATTAACCTTTATTTACCTATCTCCTAAAATGGAATCACAGAATGGTCTGGGTTGGAAGTGACCGCCGAATGTCATCTAGTCCAACCCCATCTGCAGTATGCAGGGGCATCCTCAACCAGATCAGGTTGCCCAGAACCCTGTTGAACCTCACCTTGAGTAACTCCAGGGACAGGGCTGCAACCACCTCCCCAGGAAATCTGTCCCAGTGTTCCACTACCCTCATGGTAAAGAACCTCTCCCTAACATCCAATCTAAATCTCTCTTCTCTAGTTTGAAGCCATTGCTCCCCATCCTATCACTACAGGCCTATGTAAACAGTCTCTCTCCATCCTTCTAGGCCCCCTTCAGGTACTGGAAGGCTGCTATTAGGTCTGCCCGGAGACTCCTCTTCTCCAGGCTGAACAACCCCAGCTCCCTCAGCCTGTCCTCATAGCAAAAGTGCTCCAACCCCCTGATCGTTTTTGGGGTTCTCCTCTGGACCTGGTCCATCAGGTCTGTGTTCTCCCTACACTGAAGGCTCCAGACCTGGATGCAGTACTCCAAGTGAGGTCTCAGCAGAGAACTCTTGGTTACTCTCCACCTTAGTGGTGCTAAATACTTTCTGTTCTAGCATTTCCAGTTCTCATATACATTTATGATTCTGAACAGTACAGCTGTTACATTAGCCCACAGTTTTCCAGAATAATGTAGGGAAAAAAACTTACATACAGAACTTACTCTTTTAGTTCCTTAACTTCTGGGTTACTTTCAGGTAAGACTCCTATTCCTCGACCGTAACAGGTGCCCCCATGGAGATGAAATTCTATATGTGATCCATCTTCATTGTCAGCACTTCCTTGTTTTGCATGAACACTGTAAATTCTCAGAAAGCTTCCAATCTTAAAGAAAAAGAAAAAAAATTGGTAACACATAGTTAGATATTTACTTGGAAAATTCTAGGTCTCATGAAGCCTCTTCCCTGTTTTCAGTGAATCACAAACTATCTGAAGTTGTCAAGGACCTCTTGAGATTTCCTATTCTAACCCCTGTGCCCAAAGCAGAATCAACTAGAACACATTTATTAGGGTTGTCTGCAGCTAGGTTTTGAATATTTTCAAAGATAGAGACCCCAAAACCTCTCTCGGTAGCATTGAACATATCTTTGTAACTCATTACTTCAAAACCCTTTACTTTAAAATATCACTCCCCATTAAAAAATATCTCCTCTCCTTCAAAAAAACCCCAAAGAAACAACAAAACAAAGACAAACCCAAGTTTCTAAAGGTAGATAATCTAGAGACTTAATTGTATAGATTATGCCCCTTTAACATGTTTAAAAAATTTGAATCAAATTAACCAGCCTCCAAATATTTTTTAAGAAGTATAACCTAAGATCCAGCTGATAGTTGGCAAGCTACACACATTCAATAGCTTTGATTTATGTTCACTCTAAGTATCTTTTAAAGAGCCCTATGGAAACGCTAAATTAGTTTCAATTAACATTACTATTACGGCAGCCAGTCTTATTTCAGCTTCTGCTTTAACCAGTAGAAACCTAAACAGACTAGACTGGCCAGGTCTTAGTATGATACTTATAAACATATATACATACATATAAAAGCAGACAAGGCAGCATCCTGATTCTGGAATCCTCCTCTATATCAAGGAACAGGCTATGACTATGTAATGTTGGTATTAAGCTGCACTGTTAAATAATGATAATTCATGAAAAAGGCAGTGTATTTTCAAACTCAGGCACCAGGAACATGAAAAGTGCACTTCAGGCTGTACTTGTTTTGCTTCTGGCATGGAGCTCTTACCCAAGTTTTAACTGATCTGCACCATTAGGGTGCTGCCCATTTTCTTCATTCAAAGCATATCAAGAAGACAGCTTGTGCACTTAGACAGAAGTTAAGAGACTCATCTGGAGCCTTTTTAATTTTTTTTTTTTTTTCCGTTATTAGATGCTAAATTTCACCTAATTATGTTGAATAGCCAAAACTTCAAAGGACAGTCACATTATAAAACTAAGCTAATGACTACAACCAATGGTTTTGGAGAAAGTTTTTTTAAAAGTTCTTAACTAGGTTCCACTTACCAAATAACTTCATGCCACTATAATAGTGCCAAAATCCTTCCTTCCCCCAGAGTAATTTGTACATAAGGAGGAAAGTGTCAATTATAATTGAACAATTGCTTTCTTTCTTTCAAAAACAATGTATGAATCCCCTAAGTATTTACTATGTGTACAAGCATAAAAGATTAAACATAGGACATAGGAGAGAAAAGCCCAGAAGCCAAAAACACAAAATGCCAGTTTTGCCTGTTAAACTTTTGTGCTGAAATTCATGCAAAAGTAAACTGAATTACATGTTTTAGTGCAACACTCAACTTCCCAAGATATAAGACCTTGCATTTTATTAGATCCCTTTTCTGAAAAGGTTATGATTTTTTTATATCTTAACATAATTTAGAAGAAGCTGAATTACAATCATCATTGTCAAATACTGAAAAGCCTTGGAAAGGCTGTGAATATCGACACTGAGCAGACCTGAGTGTGCAGCTTCCCGGAGCTCCTTTAGAAGGCAGCATTGCCTTCTGTTAGCAAGAGCTGGCAAACGTGGGTGTTGCCGTTAGGAGTGTTACTGTATTGCTGTTGTTTACAGAATGCCACCAGACCGAGCACACTTTATACACTTGACTGAAGAAATTATCATCTACATTAAACACCATGATGTAAAGAGCCATCACTAAAATCTAGTACAAAACCAACTCACAGCTGTTCTGTGCATGAACTACCTACCTCATTCAGAGCAAGTCCATTTAAAGCAGTAAGGCCACATTTCTTGCCATGTATAAATACACTAATACCCCAGCTGCAGTCAAATGCTAATGACTACTTTAAAAGTGCATCTTAGTGCTAAGAAGAATTACAGTGTGACATCACATAGGCAGTTCTTTGTAACTAGCCAACTAAACTAACTTTTAAGCATAACAAATTCTATTTCAAAACACACAGGGTTTTAATAATTCCAATAGTTCAACAGACTAATTTTACTGGGCAAATTGTGCATAACTTGTGGCAAATGAGAGGAAGCATATACACAGCATTCGGGTGTGGGCCTCTGCAATTAAAAAGAAATACCAATTTAAATCAATTACAGGGTTTGGAGTACTTGGGGGTGTGAGAAGGGAAGGTGTTGTGGTTTGCTTTTTCCTTCCTTTTGAATAGTAGAAAAGGGTGGGGAAAGCAACACTGACAGGTCAAAGGAATGCTACCCAGGCCTGAAAAGTTTGAAGCTAGGTTTTACAGAGGTGTAACTCCAATTGTGGGCTGGAAATGTGGCTCAAGCACTAGAAAAGCAAGCTAGACTTCTTAGCAAAAAAGACAGGATACAGTGGGAGGAACATCTGAAGATACATAACACAGAGCAAATACTGTGAAACTACAGAGTAGAATTTGTATGCATGGATTGTTTTAATTGTACTATCCAGAAAATGCATGGAAACACAAAACTGATTATACACACGCACAAGAGGCATGTACAATACCATGTATTCAATGAAGGACAGCACATAGGAAATCTCCCATCAGCTGTGGACAGCTGGAGTTCACCTGTGCAGTGACTCCATTGATGCTCACTTGGCTTGATTCCTACCATCTAGCAAAATGACTCAGATGAAAAAACCCATGTCACCAACCTATTCCTAAATCTTATGGCAAGGTCTGATGAATCCTGAGAACCTGTGGAACTACTGGAGTAAGAATGACTGAAGAGTAATGAACTGAGCAATTCTTCTATGGAGAGTTAGCTGGGGTTCCTACAGTAACAAGAAAGCCTTATGCATCCCAGGCAGCCAGAGAAAGAGGGAAATTTATGAAAAAGCATGAAAATAAAAATGACAAAAAGTCTACTTATATTATGAACTGTAGCATACTTTCAATATTAGTAAGGTTCTCTCCATTGAAAATGTTATTTGACTGGCTTGGGAAATAAGACAAAACGTTCATATCTTTAGTGTTCTCAGGACAGACAATCCAAACAAGGAACTTTCAACAAACATTTGCAGTAATATACCTGATGCTGTACTCTGGGATTTTCTAAAAATTTACTGTATTACCCACTTTCTCTAGACTGTAGGGTTTAGTCAGTGATTCCTTATCTGAACACATGCCTACAGATACAATTCATAAAATAAGAAGAAATATTTCCTTTTTTTCCAATCTGCTTTTCTTGACATCAAGACTGCCTAGACCAAGTTGTTCCTACAGAAACCATCAACTTTAGAGCTGTAACTGTCATCACAAATAGCACATGACAACACAGAGAGTGTAACCTAACAATTCCACAACAATTTACATTAAAAAAGGCAATTCTAAGATACTCTTCCCTGGAGAAGAGATGGCACTTTTATTGGTTTTGAAACTGTAAGATAGCAAAATAACTAGTACAGTTTCTGTCCACACTGTTCTCATGTTCACATTAGGCAAGGTGGAGTTGCATACAGTAAATGCTCTCCAGTTTTATGCTTTAATATAAATAATTAAAGCAAAAAAATATTTCCATAACAAGACTGACTCTAAACTAAATGAAATATTATACAGATTCATATAGACTATTTCAGTTATACTTTCTTACACTATGACATGATTAGCATTTCAAAACAAACCTTTTATTAAATCTTCCATTTTAGGAAGAGTCCCCCCAGATTTTATTATCTTTAGATTATTCTGTGAAATAAAACTGCAGGTACCTGAACTTAAAAAGCTTTCCAGAGTTTTAACTGTTAGGTATCAGCAATTTTTCTTCAATTGAACTCCCCTACAAGGAGTGTTTAAAAATGGTCTAATTCAAAACTTCTGTAGTTTCCCTGAGTGAAACCACTGCAACTTTGGACATAGGAGAAAAACAGCCTGTGTGGTCAGTAGGTTAAACTAAGTTTCATAACAGTTTCCTTTGACATTAGAGCTGCTGCTAAACACTGTGGTATATAGCAAAGGCACAGATGCTGTAAAGCTAAGGAAAACATGGTTTACAGAAAGGAAAATGTATTGAGAGCTGATGAAGACATCCCACATATTCAGCAGGAATTCCTGAATATAAATGTAAAAAAGTAATAAAGTGAGTATCATCAGCTATTCGAGAACCCATGTTTCATTAATATGAAAGTAATTTTGGCCTCGATTTTAAAAACGTACTGCTTCACTGGAACATCAGCAGTTACACCAGGTAGCAAAAGAAAAATTCTGAGAGAACTTTTAAGTAATGAAGTACTTCTGTGAGTAAGTTTTGTTACGAATTCTGACACAAAGGCAAGTCATTTTGCTGTCATCTACTTATGAGCAGGCATTAATATTATCAAGTTGATTACGTGTCTGCTGATAGTCCCAGCACATTTCAGAGTCGTTATCCAGTGGTGTCTGTCCAATATACATCAGCTATTGTCAGGGTAAGCAGCAAAGGTGATTTTATCTTTGTTGAGTCACATCAAGAGAGACAAGATTTAGTCTCTCACAGAATGGCTACCACTTATCTTTATTTTCCAGTAAACACTATTTTAAAAACGATGCTTGGGCATAGAGAGCAAGGCTTAAAATGGAAGATGTATTCTTTGCTAATTTACTGCATTTAGAAGCAAGATGGCAGTATTGCTGAAGATGAAATGTTTAATTATGTTGTTTCCTCTGTCTAAGCATAATCAACATTACTGACCCACTAAATGAAGACTGCACTGCAAACTGCAGAAGTTCATATAAATGAAAATATTCTATTGACTTTGGAATTACAGGCCTTTAATGAGACTGCAAGTTTAACCCCACTTTATAAAATTACAAAATTTTTCTAAAGCACAGAAAACATGTTGTGAGTGTATTATTTTCACAGGATTATGTATGATATTACATTATCTGGGAAGAACTGCTTAATTGGAAGAATCTTTTTCTTGGCAGTTTTAGGGTAATGAGGCTGTTTTACGGATGTTGAAGAGTTTTGCATTCAAATAAAAGGCATGGGAAATACAGCAAAAGATAAAGAGGAGCATTTGAAACTAATTAACAAAGGAACTGAATTGATACCTTAAGTGAATTCTAAGCAGAAAATAGGCCACAAAATGAGAGTGAGAATACCGAACTGTGCATTACCTTAAGTGATTTTGCCAGTTGCATGTGGTTATCATAGACTAGAATATCTGCCGTTAGATTTTGCAGCTGATGAAGACGACCTTTATCTCCTTCCAGGTCTCTTTCTTCCACAGACACTTTCCACGTTGGGTAGGGACATTTTGTGCCATCCCATACCTGCAATGCAAATGAACTATTTCAATATACTTAAAGAACTTTAGAATAAGATTTTAAATAACTTTTAATATTTTAGTAAATTTGCTGTTTGATTAAAAATTGATAACAATAAGAAATCTTAATAGAATTCTTCGAGGTCCTTAAATTAGATTTTACGGGATTTAAAAAATTATTATTCCTTACAGAGTAATAAATCATTCTGTAGAGAATATGATTAAATGTTGACTTGAGATTTACTAATATTTTAAAAGAAACCCAAAATCAGCAGTAGCAAGACCTCAACTGTTTATCCAGCAGTTATAACTAATAGAATTTGTCATAGGCAGAACTGTTTATATGTAATGTTCTGATTCTGCCACAGGGGTTTTTTTAACCACTCCAGCTACAGAATGTGAAGACTTAGCACACAGTATATATTCCCCTAATTACTAATGTTCTCCTACATCAGTATATACTGCTAATTATTCAGAATGTATTAGACAAGCATCAGTATTTAACATATACTTAACAGGGATTCTAATTTTTTTCCCAAACCCTAAGTTCTTGATACATTTAAGTACTGAAATATCAACAGTTATTTTTGAGCTATCAAAGTTACTGTGAAAAAGTAAGATTAACAATAGACTTATCACTTTGGAACCAGAATCTTACTACTTAAACCAAACATTGACATTTCAGTGATAGCTGCTTATGACAGTCTGTGAACTATAGTTTCCTGAGTTCCTGAAGATACACTCTTGTCAAAGACAGCAGAAATAATGGTCTGAAATACTGGCATAGAAAAAGAAAAATCTAGAGGCATTGGATTACAAGACTGAAACCCTGCATTTCATAGGATTTCATGAATACAGGTTTGACAGGAGCTAATTTTCAAACAGTGTGTAATACCAAGGAATTTTGTCCTATGAGTTAGGCACTGCAGTGGGGGCAGAGATGACAGCAAAGCTTAGTTTTTAAAGGGTTCTACCCTTTATGCTTAACTGCTATGGATCAAAGGATGCACAGGAAAAGATCTAAGAATCAACAAAGCCATGTGTAAATACATTGAGAATAACTCATGGTTGAAATACTTATCCCAAATCAAGAGATAAAAGGAAAAACTATTCACAGTAAAAATGACCCATAACATCGGATTAATGTGCCCAAATAAGATTGTATTCTGAAAGACCAAGATAATGAGGTGATACATGCTGCCACAGATTACACACACACACACAAAAAAGCCTATTATCTCCTGATCCTGCACCATAAAATACTTAAAACCACCTTTGAGAGGTTGCGCATTGCTTGTATTACCAAGCCTTTTCCAGAACTCAGCTAATGAAACAAATTTAGTACATACGTATTATGAATCTAAATCACATTGACAAAATAAAGAACCTAAAATTTGTCAAGTTTTATGATTCAGCTGGCACTCAACTTGGGACACTTTGGAGTTCTACACGTAGAAGATGGATCTGACAAATGTATTTAAAAACCCTGAATGCTCCCTGTCAGATAGAAGGATGACTGCTTAGCCTGAAAATGTCCTTTGCAAGAGGAACTAATAGAGTTAGCATCAGGGCACCTTTGGAGGAATTTGTAAGGCATGGCTAGTTACAACCTTTGATCAACAAAATACTGATATGGGAGAGACACAATGAAGCCTGTTTCTCTTTTCGGTATACTAATTGTATGACATAGCTTAATGTAGACATTTTAACTGACACACAGAAGGACAGAATAAAAGTAAAACACATGTGGAAGGCATAAAAGACTGAATAATTTCTAGTGTGCATTTTTAGTCCCTGTCAGTTCAAACAAGAAAATTCTCAGAGAAACGTAAGCATCAACAAGTTAGCGACACTGTCTTTACATCATAGGAGCCTCAGGTGCTGTGCATATTCCAATTAACCATGCCTAATATTAAAGCTGTGCTATGGGTGATGCACAAAATCACTGAAATTTGTTTTAGTTGTCCTTGAAGCAAAATCCACTAGTTATATAAGCTTAGTGCTTAAAATAATCATTACACTTTGTAGTATAATTAACTACAAATATAACTGATATACTTGGAATGACATGATAAATTGAAATAATTATTACAAAATATATAATCAAAATAATGGTATAATAATGTTTAATGATTAGGCTGGAGGTTAGGCTTGGTGCCATGGTTTAGTTGTTTAGGTGGGTTGGATTGGTTGATAGGTTGGACACAATGATCCTGAAGGTCTCTTCTAACCTGGTCCGGTCCATTCCATTCCATTCCATTCCATTCCATTCCATTCCATTCCATTCCATTCCATTCCATTCCATTCCATTCCATTCCATTCCATAGAAATTCTACACAGAGAGATTGCCCATTGGAATGGACTGCCCAGGGAGGTGATGGAGCCACCATCATTGGAGGTGTTTAGGAGGAGACTTGATGGGGTGTTTGGTTGCATGGTTTAGTTGATTAGGTGGTGTTGGATGATAGGTTGGATGCAATGACCTTGAAGGTCTCTTCCAACCTGGTTTATTCTATTCTATTTGCAGTGGTATTGAATTTGGTTTGTGGGTTTTGTTTGTTTGTTTGTTTTTCATGTTTTTTTTTTCTTTTTTGTTTGGTTTCTGGTTGGTTAGGTTGTTTTGCTTGTGTCCTTTTTTTTGCTTTGTATTTTTTTTTGTTAGTGAATCAACAAAATAATCAGAGATCAGTCTACAATTTTAAAAAAAGGGATTTTGCCTTGCTTTAAAAAGAAGAAAATTAGCTACAGCATACCAATCGTAATTATACTACTAAAAAGATGTGACAGGAATTAGAAATCTGAAAAAAACAATCTCTTATTTGATTTCAAACTTTTACCTTCCTAAATGTATCCTAAGTTTCTCCCTCCAAATCATTACCTTTACTACACAAAACTGACAAAATCCACTTCATATCTTACAACAGATGGGAGCGGAAATACTAATGATTTAAGAGAGCACTTGTCTCTGTCCTTGAAAAGGGTCCTTCAGTGCTGAGCATATACTTATTCATGAACAACTTACAGTCCACAAAGTTCTGAAATGTGATGGTCTCATCTGACATCTATTTCACAAGGGATAATTAAATGGAAATATTTGTAACAGCTGCAAAGCATAGTATAGGATGACAATTAAGGTTTGTTTCTGTGTAGAGCATGCATTGTTCTGCACAAGAAAAATCTTTACTGCTTTAATTAAGAAATAATGTAGAGTGCTGTTGCTAAAAATGTAACAATACAGATTAATACAGTAGAACCAGTAACTAATTTTATGAAGTCATAAACCAGAAAATAACAGGCTATTCATCACTTATTTGTAAAAGAAAGAAATAATAATAAAGGAGTTTCCTAATAACATTAGACACACATCCAGGGACAAACCCAAGAAAATTATGCAGACCTCCTTTTTATATAGGAGATGTTATGGATTACCCTTGCTGGCAGTTTGCATTTTGTACATTCGGTGAGCACTGATCTGTGAAGTGCTTGCCTATAGCTAAAAGAAACTATCTACAATCCATCAAGATAAAGAACATATAAATTTTCTAGATAGTGATACTTACTGAATTAATTACATCCAGTAGATCTAGAAAAAAATATAAATAATTGCTGCTAACTAAAACACAAGGTAAAAATCTAACCCAATATTTTTCAACTTCAAGAACTCTTGCAATATTTACTTAAAAGTGCTTGCCATCCTAGAAAGCCTCTTTAGAGAAGTAAATCATATTAACAGCTTTAAAGGGAACTGGGAATTTTGTATAGTTTCAATAGAAATAAAATGGTCAAGGATCATAAATTTGCTCAACCTCAAAATATTCATCTACATAACATTATTCAAAGCAATGAAAATGTCTGCTTGTTTGAAAGCTGAACCAGGATGTCTTAATAAAAAAATCTAACAAATTATTAAAAGAAAAAAAAAAATCTACCTTTAGAAGAAAAGAAGATCCATCCACTTTGGCTTTTCCTACCAGCTGGCAAGTGAGATCAAAGAAGAGCATTGGCTGAACACCAGACAATTTGGCTGCAGGTCCAGATATGGAAAGATTACTGGCTGCCCAAGCACGCAGTTCTTTAACTGTTTTCAGTTCTTCTTCCGTGAAAGTGTACACTTTGCTAGAGGTTCGAGGAACTATTGGTGTTCCTACAGTTCCATCAAATGTCAAGGATGCAAATCCCCCACTGGTAATTCCCTGCATCTGTCCATTGTACTCCCTGATCTGTAATAAAATATGAAAAAAATCTAAGTGGTTGCAGTGGTTTGAAATGTTCATACCTTTCTGTTTGATCATGTGCACGAAGAATGGACCATTGATCATTTTTGTTCCTGGTGTTAATATAGGAGAACAGAGTCAAAAGGAAAAATCCTGAGGCGTGAGAAAAATTAAATTTTAGGGGTCACACACAAAGTTATCACAGAATCACACAGAATCACCAAGGTTATGGCAGAGCAAAGTCATTATGGATACCTGTTTTTCTGTCTCTCACAATAGCCCTGCTTCCTGGCAGTATGGAACTGAAAAAGAAAGCATCAGTTCTAGAAGATTTTTTTTTCTTTTTCCCTTTTCCTTCCATAAAGCAAATGGTGACCAGCTTTCATCCCTTGAATTATGAATACAGCTTTCACAATTACTCTTATGTCTACTGCCCTGCATATGGCAGATCTGCTGTATCTTGCTGATTTAGCTGTGCATCTGTCACCACATAAAACAGTGTTCAAAGTCTGAAACATTCCTTTATGGATCTAGTGAGGTCTTACTGTTCCCTGCACTTTATATATACAGCAAAGCACTGCACAAGTCATTATCTGGAAATGTCAAAACAGCTGTTTTGATCCATCCTTTTTTAATTAAAATTTGCTTACCAAAAAAGCAACAAGGCTTCTAAATATATAGCATTTGTCAGACAATCTAGTTTAGGGTACCAGTGCTCAATTTTCAAATGGTAGAATATTCTACTGATTTAAAGGTACAGAATCTAAAATAAAATAAAAATTTAAAAAAAAAGAGAAAAAAGTTCTAAACAGCAACATTCTTTTACCAAAATACTGCTGTAAGATTTAGGTCTATAAAAACACTGGAATTTTAAAAGCACAAAATTAAAGTATTCTTTGGAAAGTCATTAAAAAAACAGTTCAATCTTCCATTTACTTAAGTATTCTCCAGATCTGACCAGTGGAGCACATTAATTCATGATGTAGTTTTTCTTCACTCTAACACTGAAAAGCTTTAGTTTTTTAACCATTAGGTTTAAATATTGAAAATGAAGGAAAAGCCAGTAACAAATTCAGGAAAATATTTAGCTTTATAATCAATTTGTGCCCATTACACATCATCTGGAAAAAAATGTTCCATGGTAACATTAAGATATTATTTAACATAAATACATAGATCTAATTTAGTTTCTGCCACTGGCATCATATTCCATAGGTTTTCAAAACAGGTAACATCCAGAGGGGAGGAAAATTCCCTAGTTATTTCTTCATTAATTCTTTTAAACAATCAAAGTATCTTAACTTCTTTCTTACCAAGAATTATATCCTAGACCTCTAGCCTACTTATGACTACTTTTCCAATTTCCCAAATCCTTTATGCCATTTTTACAGCATTCATGAGGCTGTGCTTGAATGTACTAGTATCTCCTAGTGTTCTCATATAGAAGGATTAAAATTAGCCTTGATGTAGAGAAAGGCACATATAAAATATGTAACATGGTAAACCTGAAATATCATGATAAGAAAATTATGAATGTTCTTGAAGCAATCCCAAATGTCCTTAGGTGTAGGCATGTGGAGAAGCCACTGAGTGCTCTCTGAGGTAAAGAGCATTCAACATCATGTAAATGAACAACAGAACAAACAGGAAAAGTAAATACAGGATGAGTTATAGAACAAACTATTTCATAGCTGGAAAATGACTTATGTCCAACACACAGAACAGATGACGGCCAAGAGAAATTCTCCAGGCTTGTCCTTCAAAAACAAATCATTGCTAAAGTGATGAGGAGTGAACAAAATGTACAAAATCCCTGGGCAAATGTTGTTTCCTCATGGCACTAAATAAACTATAAAATAGATAAATTATAATTATTCCAAAGTTAGATGACACAGTTACTGTTGTCTGTGCAAACATGGTTTGTTTAATTTGTATGACGATAAGCCATTCCATTACCCTATTTTTTTCTTTTTATGCATGAGTTAAGAAGTGCAGCGGTGATGAACTTGTGCTGTGTGACCAAGAATTTCTCATGTTTAATACCCCCACTTCATTTGCTGCAGCTGGAGCCTACACTCGTAAGAAGTTAAGGCACAAAAGGAAGAGAGGCAAATAGTATTAATATCATTGTGACAAAAAAACTAGAGAATTAAAATTTTGTAATTGCTACAGAGATTGCATTATGCTGACGAAGTCATATACATAAAGATTATGAGTGGTCACTCCCTTGGTCTTTGTTCTCCACATGTTCCATGAGTTAGGTCTGCAATGCAGTGTATTCAGGAAAAAACCCTGCCAAACACTTCCTAGACAGTGATTGTATCAGACAACTAGAGTAGGGTGTACAAGATGAACACCTAAATAAGAATGTGCTTCATTTTCTCCAGTTATCAAACATTAAAATGGAAATCAAATACCAATTCACTTCACTGGGAGAGAGGAAATAAATTCTTGTTTGTGAATCACTCAGAGGTAATAAGGAATACTACAGAAAAGCCAATGAGGAAATTAACAATTCCATTGTCATGGCAGGGCTTGAATAATAAAAGAACAGCTTAATACACATCCAAGCTCCCAAATCAAGCAAGGATAAAATATTAGATATTTAGTCAGTACCATCAGGTTGCCTCTACCCTCCCACAGCTTAAAGATTAGGCATTAAGTCTGAAATATTAAGAGCATTCATAGTGAACCACAAAAAATACTTCCAAGAAAACTCCACTTAAAACAACTCCTTTCTTACCGTGAAGACAGCGGTTAGACAATTAGATCATAGACTTAGCTTTTATGTTGGGGTTGGGAGACTTCCCCTCCTCCTCACCTCTGCATATCCTGTGGTTGAAGGCCTGAATGCAAATCACTGAGTACCACAATTCACAAGGAATCATCGTAAGAAGTCAAAAATGTACTTCAAGGAATATTCAGAAATGTAATTAAAACGGGATAATCTTTCAGGTCTTTTACTGAGACACTTAACATTTTCATTCCTTTCAACAAATACTGAGCAAATAAAATTATTCTCTACCCAGAGTAATCTGCAAAAAATCCTCTCCATTATTAGCTCTGAATCATGGAACCTTGCTGACACCTGTGTTACTGTGAGAAGTTATTCATTAGCAGATGAGAGTGCAGCTGGGGGCAGTCATTTTTAAAATGTGTTTGCTATCAATACCAACTTTTTTGAAGTCTCTCAGAAGCATATCTCAGAAAGGGAAATTGAATACAAGCTGGAAGGACTATCTTTATCTGTCCTCACTGTTCTGACATAGTTCTGACATAGTATGGCCTCTGCTACTCTGAACTGCTTTCATTCAGCAAGCTAAGAGAAGGTGATTAAAGCCTGAAGACAAAAGAAGAAAGAAAAGGAGAAATTGCAGACAGTGTAATTAGAACTCTAATTAGTCCATTTCTTTTTTCAACTGAGACTTGTGGTGCACAGCAATCACACATACTCTGTATACTGGTTGTAATGAAAGAGAGGAAAAGGTCACCCTCCTCTCAGTTCACCCCTAGCAGTGAGCATCAGGTTTCTAAGAAGTCAGGTGTTCACCTGCTCAGATCACATATGAAAACTTCCAAAGTTATTGTTAGTCTAGAGTAGCCAAAACCTAACCATCCAGAAAAAAATAACTTCATTACTCTAGATTATTCCAAAAGGGTAATTAAACAAAATGTCAATGTATGAGAAGATATGCATTGTGAGCAGTTGGGAGTCAGTTAGGGATGGAAACCACATAAACCAGCTCAGCTGTGATTGAAAAAATAAGTGTATGTGGGGAGCAAATTAACAGACTCTGTCTTTAAATATTGAAATATCATCTTAGGAGAATGATGAAATAACAATTGACAGGTATTTTAGAATGATCTCCTCAAAAATTTGATGCCAAATCAGGAGAATGGTGAGGCTCCTTACATATGCGATATCAACATGTTTCCTTAATAAGTTTATACTATAGATAAATAGTGGAACTGAGACACTATCATGTTTGCATAACAGAGGGTGCATACATAAGTCCCCTGACAGTGGTCTTTTTCTGTTTTAGTCTGTATTTCCTATATCATAAAAAAAATTCCAGTATTAACCTATCACACACACTCAACTTTTCAATTATTTTAATCAGGCTCTGTTCTACTTTCTCCTTTTTCACACATATGTTATATAATAGGAACTTGTTAATAGGAACTTACATGTTCCTACCACCACTGACTTTCAGGTATTAGTATATCTGTGTAACATTCACTCTGCTGGATTCAGACTTCCCCATCTGAAGTCAAATCAATGAACTTCCAATACTAATAAATCTCAGGTACCGACTAGCAACACAAGCTTCAAAATCTAAAGATAGTTTCATTCCACTCTAATTATACATAAAGATGACCTTAAGGAAGCATTATACTAACCTAGAAGAGGTTAGTTGACTTCTCAATTGCAAATGTTTGTAATATACAGGAATAACTGCTTCTGAATCTTATGAAATTATTTGTTAATGATCTCAGTGGTACATATCTCAATTACTGGATAAATTTCATTACTTTATACATTTATTGCCACATTTGCTTTTTTTACCTTGTTCTCCTGCTACAGCATATCAAAGCATACACACTAAATTCTACTGATATTTGTCTCTTTTGTCTTTCTTCTGTACAATCCTAAATTTCCTATATCTCTCAAAAGTGTTGAAATGTTTGAATTATCTCCTTTTTTAATTAGCCTCTTTCAGGACATTTGTTAATTTCTTTTAAATTATTTTAAAGAAAAAGAAAAGCTAGAATTATGTGCAGTTACCGTGCAAATTAATATGTACATGGACAATCATATCTTTGGTACTGCTCTGCACTTAAGACTAGGTACAGTCCAGCATTACAAGAATCACAGAATCACATTTGCTCTCTCTAGGGTGTGGTTCCTCCTTCCTACACAGTTGCAGCAGGCACATGAAAAACATCCAGCAGAAGCAGTACCAAAGCTACAAACACTGTTTCCTTCATGGTTTTTGATACAGGTAAACACAGGATAAGGAAAGAAAACAAAAAGAGCAGCAGCTAGAGCATATTGCACACTAGCAATCCCAGATGGATTATCTCTGCTTGGGTAACTCGCCAACTGATCTAAACTGCTCCATAACAGAAGTAAGCCTTCAATGCTGTTAATTCAAAGAGGAATAAATTGTACGCTTATGTCACTTACATTCTATTCACCTAGAAGTATTATGACAACTAGTCAACTAGTTGAACAAATACTCAAGAAAAATTAATGCTCTACTGGAATTGTCATAACCACATCTTTTTTTAAGAGAGAGATCAGCTGTTTAGAAAATCTGGTATCACACAGTATCACAGCTTCACCAAGGTTGGAAGAGACCGCAAAGATCATCAAGTCCAACCTGTCACCACAGACCTCATGACTAGACCACGGCACCAAGTGCCACGTCCAATCCCCTCTCGAAATTTCCAGTTTTGTTCCATACCATAGCAATAGCTATTTTATAAATCAACTGTTTTATCCACTGTCTCCAACATGTTAATTTCAATACATAGAGAATTAAATTATTCCTACAGTCCTTGCACTGGAAAAACAGCAAGCACACAAACATCCTAGTACATACCTTTATTCTATGAAATCGAACAACATCTCCAACTTTGTAGATTTTTGGTAGGGAATCCAAATTTCCACTAAAAAGAGTGCACGTTAACTTTGCATTTGATGGGTCCACAAGTGTTACAACTGAGCAATAATCTGTAAAACACAGAAGTGTTTGAATGAATAGGCATTATGCAGTTATTAATACATAGATACTAAACTTGGGTTGACTAACCATATGGCAAATTTTTTCTATGATCTGTGTAGCTCTTCAAAAGTTAATTTAATTACAGAAGCACAACAACTGAAGTGCAGCTTATCTTGCTGATAATTAGCCCAAATAACTGAAAATGAGTGATTAAGCACAGGTCTGTGAACAAGGAACACACAAAACTTTGTCTTGTGTCTGCGACAGGCATGTTATTTTTTTTAGGTTTCAATTACTTCCTCCATAAAATGCTGAGTGTATTCACAATCTTACACTATCTGGTTCTATGATTTCTTTTGGCACTACCTTCTGAAGAGGTAATGAGTTCTGCATGTTCAAAAAGCATACTAAAGCATAAATTACCTTTCTTTACAATGAAATATGTAAGAGACATACTGCAAGGTTTAATCACATTGCAGTAGATAGAAAGTATAGTAAGAATTTTAAATGTGCCCTTCTGAAGTTAGACCTTAAAAAGTGAACTCAAAACAAGACACAAATATGACAGGGCAAAACAGCCCAGAACAGAGTAGTATTTGCAGATGATTAATGAAACCTCTGTTTCCACTTCAGCTTACAGAAGCATGTGTACTCAGGTATCTTACAAACAAAATAGTGTACACTTGCTCTGTTGCAGCATGGTACGTGGCTAACCTGCCTCAGAACTTTTCAAATACCTACTGTCAACCTGGCTGTATGTTTAGAACCTCAAACCTCCACATATCTTGTCCTTGTTGCTTTTAATCAAGAAAACAGAGTGCTTTTCTTTTGGATACTTATTATGCCACCATTTATTGAAACTTACAGTAAGTTCAGCAGCAACTTCTCCAGCAGATCAACAAAGCAAAGACATAATAACCTGTTTTTTGGTTTTGTTGTTTGGTTTTTTAACCTTGATGACAACCCTGATACATTTACATACACAAAATTTTATTTTTCACAAAGAGATAGCAATATCCTCAAACAAAAAGTATAATTGTTAGGCATTAACAATATTCCATGATTTAAAATTCAAATTTCCTGAAGTCTGGACTCTTGCAATGATGATTTTGCCACTCGTTTTCCATTTGAACATACCATTCTTATTACTAAGAGTGGTGAAAACTTTGAAATAAAATTAGTTTGTGTACTTTCCCACATTAGTGTAACACTGATTTACTATTTTTCTGTACTTTGAAAAGACTCAATATATCCAAAAAGTTTGCAGCATGCACAGTGCTTTCAGACTGGCATCATGAATGAAATGATTCTGCTATTACTCATTCTCACTAAAACAGTATAAACTGAACTACTCAAAATACTTGGGCAACTCTCCAATCTTGTAGTGTTGTCAACTTTAACTCATGTTTTTGCTGTTCAAATCCTATTTTAAGAATGCAAGTTTTAATTGTAAAAGTTTATTCGTACGTCCGATCTGCATATAAGAATGCAGACATACTGTCCAGAAAAAAGGAATAGTACCTCTATGCACAGAATCCATTTACTTTTCCTATAATCTTACTATAGTGGACCCTTGTTCCAACTGAAAGTACTTTGCTAATTTTCATGTTGCAGTTTGATAACAGCCAACAACAGAATCTCAACACTGCGAAAAGGAAGTAATTTGCAACTCTTAGAAACAGAATTGAATGAAGACTTGTATCCACTCTCTTGAGGTACTAAGAATGAGAATACTGTTCAGAGAATTCTGCAGCATGAACAATGGAACACACAAAGACACCATCGTAATTCAGCAGGGAACAAGTCAACAGTAAAGAAGCAAAAATTCACAAATTCACAATGAATAAACTTGTTAATGAATTCTACTGCTCCTATTCAAACAAACTAAAACTGGCTATATAAAACTGAAATTTGAAATGACTGAACAGAAGTTTCTTGTTAGTGTGAGTTTTCTCACCTTCTATAATGGTAAAATTAAACACTGGAAGGCTGTAAATGAAGTTCAAGCAACTGTGGTTTGTGGGTAAGCCCATGCTGCATAAGACCTGCCAACAAAAGGACTGAGTGCCACAGAGAAACCCATATTGGGAAAGGTAACAGCCTTTCCCCCTAAAAGACGGTGTAACCCACTACAATAACACGGGGTGTAGAGACTAGGAGGGGGAAGGAGAGGTGTCTGGAGTAAAGCTGAGTCTGGGAAAGGTGGATGAAAAGTGTTTTCCCAAAGTGTTTACATGTTTCTCGTCTTTGTTTCTCAACACCTGAATGAGATATTAAATGTTTAAGTCAAATGACAATGAATTAAAGTATCTATGTCAAATCTGTTTAACTGTGAAAATGTTTCAACTCTCAAAAATAAACCCCCAAACAAAAAAGCAAAACCTCAAAACAAACCAACCCCCAACTTCTCTCAGCTGTAATTCTACAGAGCAGTTAATGATAACGATGCTAAAGCAGAGTTTACAGATGTGGGAACTGAACAAAGGTGTCATAATGCTAAAAACAAAGTCAATAAAATCTCCATTGTGTGTTTTATGATACAGACACACAACTAACTGTAATCTGAAGAGAGATTGTTGTATTTCTTTGTGTATGAAATCTAGAGGTTAATTTAATAGTTCAGCTGCAAAGTGCTAAGAGCAAAAAATGAGCAATTAAGAAGAAATAACCACATGTATAAATTTGCAATCCTGTGAGGACACAGGATAACATTTTGAAGTGTGTTGAGATAATCCAATATGAGAATCAAGAGTGAAGTAACAAAAACATTTCACATTAAAATTATGGTCATTCTTTGATGTTGTGATTGTATGACCTTGTCAGCTTTGTGTGTGTGTAGCTGCCTATTTAAGGGGGAACTTTAACAACATCCCTCCATTTTCTGTGCAATTAGCATACTCAAAAGACTAACAGTCATCCTACTCAAATTAGTATGAAATATTGTATTTGCTTTATTTAGCCAGAGAAAACCATCTACATAAGTTCTCTGCCTCTGAGATTTTGGATATCCATTCATAACTATCACCTCAAAACATCACTTCTACAATAAAACTAATCAGAGATCTTCAAGCATAAACTAATTTTCTAAAAGAGAGAAATCATCACCTATCATTTCCTCAGTATGTTAGCAGTTCCTAAAAAATATATTTGCATACATTTCTAAGGTAGAAAGCATTGATCTTCCTTCAGACAATCATATAGGTATTCCTGACAAACATTTAAGTGGGAAACCGACTACCCAGAATCAGTAACTTCCTCCAACAGAGACACAAAGGTTTTCAGCAATTTTGTTGGCAATCAGGGGCTCTAATTAGAGGCTGCCTTCTGTTTCTTGTCTTTCAATACACACAAAGGAAGAGCAAGAGATTACTGTAGCAAATTATTCTCCCAAACATTAATACTGTGTTCAAGAATTACTAAAGCCATTCAATACATAAGAGTCTATACAAAAAGCAAGTAGTTGAACCAACTAACTGTTCAACAAAACACAGGAATAAAAATAGCATGAATATATACATAATCCTATCTGTGCATATATTTTATGCACACAGATACTGCAGAAGCCCACCAGAAAACCTCTGAAGAATCAAGCGAAGATGTTTTACTTACTACAGCTTGTTATTTCTATCTAACATGGTGATACAGTCAAGAGATACATTCAGTAACCAGAAGCATCTGGCTAAACAGATGCTTTAATGCCATCATTTGTAAATTGTAGATCAAAGTAACCATCTTGAGATTTCTTTATTTTAACTATTTATTCAGCTGTTTAAGTTTTCATTTCCTTTTACAAGTTTTATAAACTTTTATTTATCTTCAGTATTAGATGATAGGAAACAGCAATTATTTAAAAAACAGACACAAACCACTGCGAACAGAAGGGAAAAGAATATTATTCTCATCATTAGCTCCAAAAGTAAAATCACTATGTTTACAGTTTTTCTTCTCTTTTCCAAAATTTAAATACATCCTCAATATTTTGATTTGGAAAAAAACCAAATAGGGACACAATACTTTAAGGAACAAAATTACTGCAGATTTACCTCTACATCTGCTTCCTTACAAGTAGCTTACCAGACTGGTTTGTTTTGCATTCTAAAGTTGGTTAACCTTGACTTATTAAAAAATGACTATTTTAGTTGAAGTTGCCCACATACTAGAAAATGTTTTGGGTTTTTTTGCAGCTACATAGTTTTAAACAAATTCTGGGCTAAGAATGCTCATAACATCAACCATGGTCAAATATAAATAAAATAAAACTGTTCAAGGCTTTTAGAAGTGTATGTTTTGAAAATGCCGTCCTGTATTAATTTTGATTCATCAGAAATCCTTTTTTTTCCAATAAAAGAGTTACCATTCATATACATGTCTACATAGGCTAAAATGAGGTTATAATTCAACATATGGCATATGAATATACAGTATATATCTAAGAGAATACATGAGGTGGAGGTTTCCTCAGGAAAATAGGCCATTATTTGTATGACTCGTTAACTAGTGGCAAGGATTCTTCTTGCTATAATTCTTCACTGCATTATGGGAAACACTAATATCTGCAAGATTGGGAGTTGAAGAAGCAGCAGCATCACAGCATAATGACTCAAAAGTTTCATGGTCAAGCACATAATCTCTGTCATTGGACATTATGAAGGCACAGGCTCTTTTTATTTTTTTGTATTTACTCGTTTTGCTCAGGCTTAATATTTGTGATCTTTGGTCTTAAGGGAGGGGGAGAAAGGACAGAATCACCCTGTTAAAAAATACACAATGTCTAAGACTCTTAAATTATTCAGGAATGAAAACCAGAATGTAATGTTGAACAACTTCACCAGACCTTCCAGCAGAGAGAAACAACTGTTGTACCAAGCAGGATGTAAAGTACTTCTCTGGATGGTTTTCAGAACACATAAAATTCTCATTTATAGGCATTCCAAACTACATGCCCTGACCTGAAGCATACTCAGATAAAACAAATTTCTCTTGAATAAATAATAACTTATGATAATAATGAAAATTAATTTTATTCATCAGTGTTTTAACATTCATCTACTATAATAATGGTAATCAAAATGACAAACATTTGATTAAAGATTGTATAAACTGACAGGGCTAAATTAGGTACTACTTGCTTTCAGTGATATCATACTGCAAAGCTTCAGCCTTAAGCTTTAATACACGTAAGGAGGAATATCTCCTATCTAGGGGCATATCTATACTGGGAATAAAGACCAATCTGAATTAAGTGCAGTGGCTCAAGATTCCAACATGTACCAGCTTAAAGCTATATGGTTCTATTAATGCAGTGTCAGACAGGGAATGTATTAATTTAGGACTGTGACAGATCTAATGTGACTACTGAATTCTCTGGTGAGAGTCATTTCACACCCTGGCAATTCAGAGCAATCACTGAGTATTTTAACTCTGGATTCTGTAGAACAAGTCCAAACCCAAAACTGAAAAAGTTAACTGTGTATTGAATGGTTTTATATGAAAGGCCCATCAATTAAAACTGTTTAAGAGATTTTCATTATGAAGTAGGAAGTGAATCACAACTATCTTCATAAATAAGAAACTTTTCAAATTGTGTCCCTGATCCTCACGAATACTGTTGCGTTGGCTATTTTTAGTATTACCAACAGAAAATATACAGGAATTTATTCATTACATATAGGCAAGAACTACTGGATATTTAAACAATAATTTTCCCTAATAAATTTCTACGACTTATGAAACTGAAGTGGTTAACTGTCAAATAAGCTACAAAAACCTGTCCTTGTTATTTCAGTGACGCATTACCTTGAAAATCAGTGCATGCCATTTTGTTGGTTTTACATATCTGAAGAGAGTAATGTTTTTTCTTACTAATTCCTATCAATCAGTGCTTGTCTAAGTAAGATGTTCAAAAGTCTCAGGTCACAAAGTCTTGTTAAAGCACCTGGGTAAATGACAAATCTAGACCATGTAATCCCTTTAAGCACTGCCCTTCCATGATTTACTCAAGAATAAAAGTAGTACTTTCTGTATTTGATTAATTTCCTCCTTACCCTTTTTGTTGTCAACAATATGAACAAAGGAAATAAAACCCTTAAAAGATTTGAGAGGTTTGTTTTGTTTTGTTTCTTTGCTTTTAAGCCTGAGATTTAAACCTATTGTAATTTTCAAGAGGAAAGTACTTCCATTCACCACTGTCAATATCCTGAATTAGTACAGATAAAACTATCTTTCTAGTTGCATATAAACACAACTTAGTAATCTATTGCAATTACAAGCTGAGAAATCAGTGAGCCAAACTTTTCAAATAAAATGTTTGTATTCTCTTATCTAAATACTATACAGATAGTGTAAGACTGATAGAATTTGAACAAGTCTAGCATAAACAAGCAATCACCAGACAATACCACAAAGCAAAGACTTTTGAGAGGCTCGCTATACTGACAGGTAGATGTCGTGGGCTGCCTTGGCAGACCAAATAGATGAAATCAATACTGAAGTAATTTATCAGGCTTTTACACTAAACCCAAAATACTGTTTCTCTGTTTTGTACAGGTCTAGATTATATTTGCACCTCTACAATGAAGTCTTTTACAGCTGAGATCACCCACTCAAAGGAAGTGTTTTGTAAGCTTTTTAATTTGGTCCTTCGAAAAAACAGAAAGACTATGTGTTATTATTGTTGGGGGTCTTTTAAGCTAGAGATTGTTTATTTGTCTATCTTCAAAAGAAACTTTTCAAGATTTTACTATACCATAAAGAACAGGGAAGTCCCAAAAACCTGGTTTCAGCATGTGTGCTGGGTTGACCTTGGCTGGCTGCCAGGCACCTACCCAGCTGCTCTCTTCCTCTCAACAGAACAGGGGAGAAAATAAGAGAGGGAGACTGCTTACCAGTTACCATCATAGGCAAAACAGACTCAACCTTGGGAAGATTAATTTATTGCCAACAAAAATAGGGTAGGATGGTGAGCAACAAAGACTATAACACCCTTCCTTTCCACTCCTTTTTCCTAGGGCCCTCTTCGCTTCTTCATTCCCAACATTTCTACCTCCCCTCTTCTTGCCCTGAGCAGCACTGGAGAGGATGGAGAGTGGGGTGTTGTAGTCAGTCCATAATAGCTCCTCTTCTCTCCTTACTTTGATTCCCCAAGCTGAGTCACCATCACAATCTGTTTTTCTTTTTGTTCAAACAGAAATACATTCAGAAGGAGGAAAAACAACCACCTTAAAATGCATGGTATATTTATAATAAAAGGAAAATAATTTGGTTAGTTCTGAGTCAAATTCTATTGTGTAAATGCAGTGAGTAAGGATATAACCTACCTTCGTGCTTACTGAGCACCTAGTGAAATGGTACAGTCAGCTAGCAAAACAAGTACCATTTTTTAGGAAAAGAAATGCTCAATTGACAGAGAAAAAATTACCCAACTGTTGCATAGCTTCTACAAGTAACACATATGCTGACACTGCATTTATAGTATATCGTAACACTGCCAAAATCTCAATGAAGAATTACATATAGTTACACAAAAATCCCTTCCCACCAGAACAGGTGCAGGGCTTTTGTACCTTTTTTTGATCTTTTTTAATAGATTCTTTTCCCTGTTTTGTACTGATAGCATTAGCTTGATAAATACTTTCTTCATTTGATATCTCTACCAGTCTGCCTAAACTGACTCTGATATGCCTTGCCTATTTGTTGTTCCGTTTCCTTGATGCTAGTTGAGAACCATGAATTTGTTGTTTGGGTTGATTTTTAACGAACGCAGTAAGAACAGTGCTATTTGGTGGAGGAAATTTTAAAGTTCTTGCATATTAGTACATACCAGTTCCTTTGCTTACATATGGAGGCTTGAAGAATTTCACAACACCATACAAATTCACTATAGTTCCATCTTTAAGCTGATTTAGCGAAGTATATGCGTATTTTGGCGCAACCGACTGGAAAGGGAGCAGAAGAAAAAAAAAAAATCAGGGGAGAAGAAAAATTAATTCAAATATTCACACAGAACACTGTCTTTTAACATCATTCACTCTTAGACATCTTTTATTTAATTTTTAAAAAGTTATCCATCATACTCACCTTAGACTTTCTAGAAATACATATGTATATGTGTTCACAGGCTACTGAGTAAGGCACACAAGACTCATTTCCATTTCTTTATGTGACTGCATCTTCCTTGCAATAAACTAACCAGGCAGCTTAAGTAAGTTTCAATACATGGAATAGGTGAATAAAAGTCATTATAATAAAAAATGATGTAAAATAATTTTTTACTGATCGATTTTAACATACCCATTCAACAGGGTTTTCACAGCACATATGTTAATCATTTTGTAGTTCCTACTGGCAGTGTCACTGTACAGAATCACTGTTTTGGGGGGCGAGTGTGTTTTACCTCTCACAGCCATTGAATAGGTGTTCCTATTTAAATAGCACCCTTGTTGGATAATTAAAGAAATTACAGACTTCCTTCTACTGTTGAAGGACTATTCTCCTTTCATGTTAAGGTTACATTATACACTAATTAGTCTCTTTTAAAGGATACAAGTTTTTGCCAAACTGACTGAAACCCATGGTTTTCAATTACTGTATTAGGGGGAACAAAAGGTGAAACTCCTCATAAAATTAACATGAAGCCAAGTTGTATCATTCTCAGTACTCAGTCTTTAACCTTGGTATAAAGAACAGTAAAATTTCATATACCAATTTTTATGCCTTTAATAAACTATTTCTTGTTAGACATACAAAGGCTTGACTGAAATGGTAATCAAAAGAAAATTTAGAACCAGTATATAGCTTGATTTTAAAACAAAGGAAGACTCATTTTTTTTTTTTTTTTTTTTTTTTTTTTTTTTTTAAGAACTACAGATATCTTTCTAGTTCACATTTCTTAAGCCAACACACAGCCTATTTTGAGATCAAAATGAGAACTGTACTCCAAGTACAGAAAAAGTACTACTTCTTCATACTTTGTTCTCCTTTCCAGGCACAAACTATAAACGAATGACTGCTGGGATGGTAGTATGGCAGTAAAATAAACAGGAAAGAAAAAGAATTTTATGCTTTCTTATTTACATGCAGTTAGTTTCACATGGTTGAAAGAGATCCCAAATAAAAACTCACCATAGATAAGGTTTCTGAAGCAGCAATTCTTTTAGGGTTTGCGTAAATCTGAGGAGAAAAAAAAACCCAAACTCTCCAATTATAAAATTGAAAGCATTGCAAGTAAACCAAAATTTGGCAACTCTAAAGCAAATAAAATGCTATATGCAAGTAGAAAAGAATACTATAGACATTTTTGTTATGCGAATAAGCTCTGAAACAATTGTAAATAAAAAGTAAAAAAAATAAATATTAAAATTACTCCAATTACACACAGACAAAAACTACTGCAAATAACAGATACATGTTCTAAAGCTGAAATGCATAGTTGAGCATGTCAGGTCATATCAGCAGAGCAGCATTTGAAAGTTGGAGGTCACACATTCAGAACTGTGCCTCCTTAACAAAGAACTTAAATGGGTTTAGGCTTTGTACGTGGCAATACTTAAAGCAGATCTACTTTCAGTGACCTGTTACCCTCCTTTGGGGAAAATTTAAAAAAACAGTTGTCAAGGCAAACACATCAGAATGGGTTATATTGTATTTCAAGATAGTTCCTAAGGTGTTATAGCCATACTTATAAGCCAGACATGTCCTGATACTTTCCTGAATAAAACGCTCAAATCACCTGTAGCACTTCAGGTTCTAATAGAGTTTACTTATATTTTCCTACTGTAAAGCAAAACGTGAATGTTGGCATTTGGAGGCAAGAAAGAGTTGGGTACCCACGTACATAAACAGCTGATCCAGCATCTTCAGACACCTCCAGATGGCAATCATGTCTACCATCCTCTGCGGCTGTAGGCGATTTTACCAATTTAAATCCTGCAATTACAAAGTTGTCCTGTGGGGACAGGGTGATAAACAGATGATTACACAGGTGTATCACATACTCTATTTTAAGAATATATGATGTGAAATTTCACTCTAAAGCATCAAGACACTTGAGACCCCAACATTCAGAACAATTTCTAAACACTGCCTTTAATTTTCTGTGTTTAGTTCTTCTACACATGGAATGAAAATTTTCAACCAATGCCAGTAATTCCACTAAAATTGCCACATTCTTGATGCTACCCAAGTGCTAATTTTGACAAGGACCAGAGGAGTCACACTGAATAAAGCAAAATAAACAATCCCTTTTGAATATACTGAAGATTGACTCCTTTCCAGGTAAGCTTAACTAAGCTAGAAAAGAAACCAAAAATCACAGCATCAGTGACAAAACCCTCTTTCTCAGAGCTTATTTCTTATTGAGTTACAGCTGCACTTTGAAGAGACTCTCCATGTAGGTATTTTCTGGTTTGGTTTGATTGACATCTTCCAGTTTCTTCTTTATGGGTTAAATAAGTAAGTTCACTCAATGGGTATGTTTCTGGTATCACAAGAGACATTATAAACTTCTCTTGGCGTCACTCTTGAGATTCTGGCACAGGAAGCATTTGCAACTGCGCTTTCACTTTGGTATGAGTTTCTCAGAGACCACAAAGTGAGTAAGAAGTGGAGGACATAAGGGGGAAATTATTTAAGTCCCTGCAAGCAGCTCATGTATTTAGTAGCAACCTTACCAACTAAAAAAGTGGAAACAGAAAATACATTTAGAAGATAAGAGATAAGAAAGGTAACTGACCAAACAAAAGTAATGGTGGGATGCTCCTTCAGAGTCAGCTCCTTTGGTACCAGAACTGAATAGCAGGGCTATAACAGTGTGATCCATTCCAACAAACCTATTAAACTCAGAAACCTATTTCTGTTTGACCTTCTACCAAAAACACTTCCACAAGCATTTACCAAATTACTTTTGTTCATGTCTTTATTTGCTTATAACAAATATGAGTTTTCTGATTAAAGTTGACAGATTTAGCCAAATATTGGACTATGATGGCTCTTTTTTGCCATTTCAGCAATCTAACAATGTTACTCTAAATAGTTTAGATCCAAAACCTTTATGTTTTGTGCAAGAAAAAGAAAGGCTGCTAGCTTAAGTGACGGTGATATATTTAGCTATAGTTAGCTATTGGGGAAAAAAAAAACACCCAAAACCAAAACAAACAAAAAACCTGCAGAAAATATAAGTTTCATCAGACAGTTTAATACACAACAAAATTACTTAGGGTATGGTAATTTTCAGTAGTGCTGTAAATAGGGGTACAACGTACACACTGACTAAAAGCTAATATTTAGCTCACCTAAATGTAAGCCATATCAGAGCTACGTAAGTCAAAATAATTAGACAACTCAATATTCCTTGCACCTGGGACACACCATCCTGTTATCCTGCAGCTTATGTATTTCAGAGATTATTTTAGGAACTTCCAGTCTTGTACTTACTGCCAAAATTCCAAAGAATGGAGAAATCTGTATACACACTGTCACTTCTTATTTTATACATAGGACAGTTGTAAAAGATTTTTCTGCCCTAAATGGACTGAGCTGATGTTTCTGATTTCAAGGCATATTTCTCTCTTTAACATGGCACATGACAACCATTAAAACAAGGCTTTGATTCACAGTGGAATTCAGTGTAAAACTGAATAATCTGACCTGCACAACTTATCACTCAGACAAAAGCCCCTCAGTTTTGTTCCCTTAAGGTCACATGTACCAAAGGGCTGAGAAGAGACATATGTCAACCTGAGATTAAATCGACAGCACAATCTCTACATGCATTCTGCTAAAAGGGTCTAGCTAAATTTTATTCTTTATGGCCAAACTAATTTAAATAAATTCATCTGTGGAATCCTCCACTCACCATCAAAAGGTTTACTGACTTTTCCTTCACATAACTGTTATGATTTATAAAAATTAATAAGGAGATTAAAATAAACTATTATGTTCATAAAAATATTGTGGTTTATTAAATATAAAAAATTCTCTGGAGCTAATTTAATGAGGTATGGGTGCCTAGTCACTGTCAGTCTGTCCTCCATGTTTTGCAACTTCCAAATCTCTAATGATCTTCAACTGAAATTTGGAAAGTAATAAGAAAAATAAATAAATCTCAGAACAGTTACATCTCTGTTAAAAAAAAAAAAAAAAAAAAAAAACAAAAAAAAAACCCACTAATCACAGGATCCCAGGGGTTGGAAGGGACCTCCAGAGATCATTGAGTCCAACCCCTCTGCCAGAGCAGGACCATGTAACCATATGTAACCATAGTGCATGTCACATAGGAACACACAGGGTCTTGAAAGTCTCTCCACAGTCTCTCTGGGGAGCCTGTTCCAGTGCTTCATGATTCTTACAGTAAAGAAGTTCTTCCTCATGTTGAGGTAAAACTTCCTGTACTGTAGTTTATATCCATCGCCCCTTGTCCTATCACAGGGTGCAACTGAGCAGAGCCTGTCCCCTCCCTCTTGACACTCAGCCCTCAGATATTTACAAACATTTATTAAATCCCTTCTCAGTCTTCTCTTCTCCAGACTAAAAAGCCCCAGGTCTCTCAGCCTTTCCTCATAGGGCAGTGCCCCAGTCCCTTAATCACCCTTGCACTTCTCTGTTGGACTCTCATGTAGATCTCTGCGTCTCTTGAACTGGGAAGCCCAGAACCGGACACAATATTCCATGTGAGGTCTGACAAGGGCAGAGTAGAGGGTGAGGACAACCTCCCTCCATCTGCAAGACAAACTCTCCTTAATGCACCCCAGCATACCATTAGCTTTCTTGGCCACCAGGGCACATTGCTGTCCCATGGATAACTAGCTGTCCACCAGGACTCCTAGGTCCTTCACAGGGCTGCTCTCTAGCAGATCATCTCCCAGCCTGTAGTGGTGCAGTTTATTATTCTTTCCCAGATGCAGGACTTTGCACTTATCCTCGTTGAATCTCATTAGGTTCCTCTCTGCCCAGCTCTCCAGTCTGTCCAGGTCTCACTGAATGGCTGCACAGCCTTCAGGTGTATCAGTCAAGCCTCCTAGTTTGGTATCATCATCAAACTTGCTGAGCAGTCTCTGCTCCCTCATCAATGTCATTGATGAAGACGTTGAACAGCACCAGACCCAGCACTGATCCTTGGATGACTCCACTAGTTACAGCTCTCCAGCTGAACTTGGCACCATTGACCAGCACTCTTTGCACTCTATCGTGTAACAAGCTCTTAATCCATCTCACTGCCTATTCTTCTAACCCACACTGCCTGAGCTTGCTCCCAAGGATGTTATGTGAGACAATGTCAAAAGCCGTGATAAAGTCAAGGTAGACCACATGCACTGGTCTCCCTGCATCTACCCGTTCAGTTACAACATCACAGAAGGCTATCAGATTAGTCAAGCGTGATTCCCCTTGGTAAATCCATGATGACTGCTCCTGAACATCATCTTCTCTTCCAAGTGCTTAGAGATAACCTCCAGAATGAGCCACACCATCATTCTTCCAGGAATGGAGGTGAGGCTGATTGGTCTGTAGTTTCCTGGAACCTCCTTCCTGCACTTTTTGAAGACTGGAGTGACACTGGCTCTTCTCCAGTCCTCAGGGACCTCTCCTGTCTGCCACGATTTTGCCAAAATGATAGAGCGACAACATCGGCCAGTTCCCTCAACACTCTTGGGTGCATCTCATCAGGGCCCATGGACTTAGGAATATTCAATTTATGTAACTGATCCCTGACCCAGTCTTCACTGACCAGTGGAGAGTTTTCCCTCCTCCAGGCTTTCTAACCTTCATAACCAATCCAGAAACTGGCTTTTATTCTTTAACAAGATACTTTTTTATACTCATTTGAAGAGGCAGTCAACATATGTCACCTGCTGTTTGAGGACTGTCTACATGATGAAAGCAGTAATTAAACATTCAGTTCCTTCTCTCCTCTATACATATTTATCAAATTCTTATTAATATAGTCAGATTAACAATGTAGAAAACAGATTCAATGAGTATCTGAGTATTTATGAGTATGCAATTGTAAAAAATTATAACAGTTTACTATACATTATTGAAATGCCTCAGCTGCAACTGTATGTGTAATTCTTGAAATTAGCAGCTTTGGTCCCATATATCTCATGAACTGATGCATGCATCCTTGAAGCTGACACAATTCAGAGCAAGATGAAACAGAAAGATGACTCTTAAGAAATATAAATCGATGAAATAAAAATAAGCATTTTTTTAAATAAAAAAAAAAAACCAGGAACCAATAGAAGTAATTATTTAATCTCAGGCAGAATTGCATAAAAAGAACATGCATGTATCTGTATTGAAATTAAGACAGCCCATAAATGCAAAGCAACTTGGACTTCATGTACTATTTTAATGTCCTAAGGTCTGCTGTAAGTTTTACCCTTTTTCAACATATACAGATCACCAGAGTACAGGTGTACTAATCCAAGTTAGGTTCTCCATATTTGAGAAAGCCTTTAACTTTTGTGCATAACAAGTATTTCTAAAAACATAAGAATGAAGCCACACTTCAACACTAAGATTTCCATCTTTTTGTTGGAGAAAGGCTTTTTACCAAGGCCTGTAGTGACAGAACAAGGGGCACTGGTTTTAATTGAAAGAGAGTAGGTGTAAAGTGGACACAAGGAAGAAATTCTTTATGTGGGTAGTAATGAGACATCAGTACATGCTGCCCAAAGAAGTTGTAGATGTCAGATAGTTGGGAGTGTTCAGTTAGGCTGGATGGGGTTTTGGAGCAAGCTGATACAGTGTAAGATGGCTCTGTCCATGGCAGAAAGTTGGAAATGGATGATCTTTAAAGGTCCTTTCCAGCCTGAATCATGCTATGATTTAGTGTGAGTTTATACAAATTTTTTCCAAATGAAACAAAGCCCTAAGATGAGGCAATAATGTATAGCACACTAATTAATTTTAAAGATGACTAATATTGAAATGTCAGCAATCTGACAGGGAATCTAATAAACAAATATTACGATGATGTAGTTTTTTTCAGCTGTTTTCCTTCTTTAGTCTCAACACTGCCTCACGAAATCATAGACTGACTTGCCAATGTCCTTTAGCTTGGAGCTAATCAAACCAAGCTTGTCTCTCTGAAGAATAAAGGGAATAAACCCAATAAAGACAATTGTAAAAGTAGTTTTGAAATAATTCTTTCTTCTTAAAAAAAAATTATGTCTTTTAAATCATTTTAATTCTAAACTATACCTTATCAAACGGCAATACACACTGAAATTACAAACAAAAATGGATGACTTCTCTATCATCCATATGCATGATCCTTTACTTGCTAGGTAAATAGCACTGGCAAAATGCATTGTCTTAGTTCAATATCATTGTTAAAAAAGAATTTACATAAACAAATACTTCTCTTTTTTTTCTAGTTCTTATTGATAGATTTGAATTCACCATATAGAGTATTTCTAGTTTTGGTGATAGCTATATAAAGACATGATCAGAATTAAGCACACATTTATGGAAAACAGTTATCTAAAACAGGAATAAATAAATAAATGTTACCCCATGGCTTAGAACTTTTGAACAATCCTCTGCCATTTTTCCATACATTAGAACATTGATGCTGTTGATCCGTGAACATGAGTTATTCAAATCTAGAAGGGAAAAATCAAAAGTGATTCCAGTTACCATAAATTTGCCAAAACAAAACAGCATTTTCAGTGTCTTGATCTTAATGACGGTGATGACAGGCATGAGTGCTCACAGGTAAGAAACAGGAAGGCCAACAAGGCAGGTAGTCTGGTGGGAGTCTGTTACAGACCACCCAACCCAAATGAAGAGACAGTAAAATATTTGTTAGGCATCTGGGAGAAGTCTCATGATTGCTGGCCTAGAGGTACCTAGAGTATGTGGAGCATAACTGCCTGACACAGGTGGTAGGAGCCAACTAGCAAAGGCACCCTGCTGAACCTGCTGTTTGTGAACAGAGAAGGACTTGCGGGTGATGTAATGACTTGGGACTGTCTTAGGCAGAATGATCACAAAATGATAAAAGAGTTCTCAGTTGTTGGAGAAGAGGGGTCAGCAGAACTGCCACTTGGGACTTCCAGCAGGTAGACTTTGGCCTGTTTTGAAGACTGGTTGATAGAGTCCCTTGGCAGTCCTGAGGAGCCAAGAAGTCCAGCAAGGCTGGACACTATTCAAGAGGGAACTCTTAAAGGTGCAGGAAAAGACCATACCCATGTGCTGAAAGACGAGTTGGGAGGCAAGAGGGCCAGCCTAGCTACATAGAGACATCTAGTTGAAACTCAGGGTAAAAAAGGAGTCTGAGATCTTTGAAAGATGGTGCAAGCCACTCACAACTACAAAGTTATCATGAGGCCACACAGAAAAAAATTAGAAGGGCCAAAGCCCAACCAGAAATTACTTTGGTTTTAGCTGTTAAAGGCAATAAGGAATGCTTCTACAAATATATTAGCAACAAAAAGAGGATTCAGGGAAACTTCTGCCCTTTGTTGGATGCAGAGGAGAACAGTGGTCAAGGATGAGGAAAAGGCTGAGGTACTCCATAACTTCTTTGCCTCAATCTTTAATATTAAGACCATTGTTACATGAATACCCAGCCCCCTGAGCTGGAAGATAGGGATGGGGAGCAGAATGAAGTACCCATAATGCAAGAGAGGGTTAGTGACCTGCTGCACCACTTAGACGTACACAAGTGCATGTGGCCAGATGTCATACACCCGAGGATACTAGGAGCTGGTGGAAGTGCTCACCAAGCCACTTTCTATCGTTTACCAGCAGCCCTGGTGAAGTGGGGAGGTCCCAGCTGACTGAAGATTTGCAAATGTAATGGCCATCTACAAGAAGGGATGCTTTGCTGGGTGAAAAAAAAAAAAAAAAAGAAGTCTTGAATGGCCAGGCTCAGAGTGGTGCTGAATGGAGATAAATCCAGTTTGCAGCTGGTCACAAGTGGTGTTTCCTGGGTCACAACAACTGCATGCAATGCTACAGGCTTGGGGCTGAATGGTTGGAAAGCTGCAAGGGAGAAAAGGACCTGGAGGCACTGATCAAGAGCTGGCTGAGCATAGGGCAGCAGTGTGCTCAGGTGGCCAAGAAGGCCAACAGCATCCTGGCCTGTATCAGGAATAGTGTAGCCAGCATGACCAGGGAAGTGATCAAGCCCCTGAATTCAGCCCTGGTGAGGCTACACCTTCAGTACTGTGTTCAGTTGTGGGCCTGTCATTATAAGAAAGGCATTGAGATCCTGGTGTATGTTCAAAGAAAAGCAACAAAGCTGGTGAAGGGTATGGAGAACGAGTCTTATAATGAGTGGGTGAGGGAACTAGGGTTGTGTAGTCTGAAGAAAAGGAGACTGAAGGGCAACATTATCTGCATTATCTGTTCTAAAAGAAGACTGTAGTAAGATGTGTGTTTGTTTCCTATCCTTAGTATGAAGTGATAAGACAAGAGGAAATGGCCTCTAAACCAGGGAAGGTTTAGACTGGATGTCAGAAGAAACTTACTCATTGAAAGGGTTATCAAACACTGGAACAGGCTCCTCAGATAGGTGTTTCAATCAGCATCCCTGGAGATATTTTAAACATGCATATATGTGGTACTACAGGACACAGCTTAACACCAGACTTGGAAGAGTTGGATAACTGTAAGAGTCAATGACCTTACAGGTCTTTTCCAACCAAAACAATTTTATGACTCTATGATTCTCTTTGTAATGGAAAGAGATGTCCAAAACCAGTTGATCTACAGAGTCTAACACTTTTCATTCTAAATTAATCTACAAACAGAAAATCCTTTCAACTATTTACACAACTGCTTGTATGTGCTAACTATACCAAGAAGAATATTAGTCTTAAGAGGTCCATTTAAAATGTGCATACATTTTACATCAGTGCACATTAAACAGAAATGAAAAAGTTTTCCAACTGGATAATTTACCATACAGCAGTACAGGCAATATCCTATACAATCACATTTTATCTTTTAACACAGAGCATGTTGTAAGACAACCATCCTAAGACATATGTGTTTGCCTTCCAGGAGAATGGAAGCAACTATATTGTTCTGCACAAACATTTTTGAGGCTGTGGAGAAACAGCAGAAACTCTAGGCCTCTATGAACAGCTGTGCAATCAGCAAGGCTCAAGGTAGTTTTTTATCTCTCTTTGGAAACTCTGAAGCCAACAGCAAAACTGACTCGGGTCCCATCAGCTCTGTTCACCTCTGCCAACACCAGTCACAAGCAGCGTCAGCAAGTAGGATCTGCATCACCCAGCTGACTGTTGGATCATAGAATCAGGAGGGTTCAAAGGGAACAATTGATGATTCTCTAACCAGTGCAAGGAAGGAGCTTAGAAGGAAAGGGAAAGAAATGGAAAATTCCTTGAATCCAACAGACTGCTAATGGCATCCATCTCCTTCATGGCTGGAGGGGGTGATGAGCTATGCACTTAAAAAGACATATTACTTTTTAGTATCATTTATTACACAATGAACAACTTAAAGTCTTTTGATGTGTTAATGTGTCTAGTCACATTGAAATATCTGAATAATCAAGTGAAATGTCATTTTTTAACTGCTTAAACAAAGCAGTCAGTGACCTACTGACCTACAGTAAATGAGCACTTGCATAGTATAAACCACGTATATTACCTGGTAGCTATTAAATACTTTTCTTAGTCCTTCTTTATGATAAGCAGTTTAAAAATACACTATTAAACCTGTACACATAGCTAATACATTTTCAGGACTGTGTTTTGAAGGATTCTGCAACAAGAAGTCTACTTTAATAGAAAGACTGCAATGTGTCCACTAACTTACCTGGCACAAATTTTAAATAATTATTGTTGAGAAAGTGCACTTTCAAAGAGTACTTTGAATAACACTGTACTGTACCCTAGAGAGACAAGTATTGGTGATGTAGCAGCGTGTCCAAAAAAGTGTCCAGATGCTCAACCAAACAAATAATATTTAAAATATATACTTAAATGTAGTACCTTGAAGAACAATCTTGAAAAAGTCTGTCCCATCTGCAAGTTTCGTTAATGGGTAGGAAAGTGTAACTGTTCCCTAGAAAGTGAAAAAAAGAAAGGAAGTATTGTGAGCTAAGACTACACTCCTCTCAGTTACTGAGACACTGGTAATATCTGAAACACCTGTAAGCTTACGAAAGGTAGAACTGAATTCTTTAAAATAAATAAAAACTGCTGAAGACATCATTGAAAAGCAGTATTCTTGGGATATAATGAAGTAAATATTACATGTCAACACCACTTAGAAGATACTGACTAGATGATAAGCTTAGACTAAATAATGAAATAGCAGCTATGAAAGGACCTCATCAATTGCAATTACAGTTGTAGCACAAAATCTGAAAGGCAACTAAAAAGGTAGAGTGATCAAAATCTTAAAAGACACAGTAATTTCTCCAAGGGCAAAGCATTACAACATAAATATCACAGCAAAATCATAGTCAAGAGGTAAAAGATGTATATGAAGATAAACAGTAATCTGTGGAAAAAAATAATCTGTACATCTGGGAGGACAGTAATACAAAGTTTTGAGTATGTAGTGACCTATTCGTTTGTCAATAATACAATCTACAAGATTTAAAGCTTCTATTAATTATGTAAAAATACTCTATATTGAATTTTGAGTTACAAAAAAGCAAACATCACAGACCCACAACTTCAATGATATTAATTTCTCTTTGGAACAAATATGTTTTGTTAGAAATACGGTAACTCATCAAAAAAGGTTCTCCTTCAACTGTAGCAAAAATGTCAAATGCATTCTTCCACAGTATGACAGGCAAAGCACTGTATCCTTCTCAAGGGTAAAAACACAGAAATTGTTTTTATAATGTAAAACACAGTAATTTGAAAACAGACTCTAGCTTAAGTGAACTACACGAACAGCACAAGAAATAAAAGATTTCTTCTAAAGAGACAGCAGAGGCAATCTATGCATAAATGCACAAATGCTACATTAAGAGACTAGTCAGGCAAATCATAACGATTTTACAGTACCTGCATTCAGTGCAAAGCTTGACTTGAATATTAGTAGCACTTATTAAAGCTTTCTGAATCTCATGACTTAATGGGAAGGCCTCCCTGACAGGTGCACCTGACCCTGCCCTCTATGCAGTAAACAGTCAAGTGTAGCATGCCATCAAATCTTGTTAAGCCAATGTTAACTCACTATTTCATATCAATAAAGTATATTGTTGCTTCTCTCTTACAATTGGAAGTGCATAACTCGATCCATGACAGCTCCAAACTTCAACAAAACCAGCCTTAACAAGACCTCCTCAAATTCAATCTTCCTCCACAAATCCTGCACTGCTTATTGAACCCATAGACAAACTTCTTCCAAACTCCATTTTATATAACATTAGACCCACCCTAAACCACTGTGCAATTCCTCTAGTGAATCCATCTCCTTCATGCCATAGCTTCATTCCCATATGCTCTGAAAGCTGATTTGGCTGCAGATTCACAGATTTGGTTCAGCTTTGCCACAGCAAAATTTGGAGGATGATTAATTAATGGCAGAGAGCATCAATTTCAGTTCATGGACATCATGACTGAGGATGTATGCAGATCAGTTGCACTGTGTTCCCACAAATATAAGTTAAAATTTGCATTGTTCAGAGGAATGACAGAAAACAAAAAAGTTTCAGAAGAATGAAAGGACTGAGGCACACGAGCCAAGCAGAAGCATTCTGGATGGTATTTGCTGCTTTTTTCCAGAACACATTTCATAAAAATCTTCCTCTTCCTTCCTCTCTGCAAAGAACCTGATCCCCATTTTGGCAAGTCTAGAGTGACAATGTGCTGTGCCACCCCTAAGATAACCTAACATCAGTGCATTCTAAGGTTTGCTTCAAGCTCAGCCTGCAGAACTGGATTTTCCTACATATGTAATGGTGCATTAACACCAGCCTTATCTGCTCTTCACTTGCACTGGTTTTATGCCAAGCTGTTTTAGTCACCTACTAATCCATGTCAGCCACAGCATGAAGTTCTCTTAACGTAAAGCAGAAGCTTGAGAAAGAGTCTACATGCTTACTCTTTCAGCAAACAGCAAGAACACAGCATGTATCCTTTAAATCAGTCTGGTAATAATTCCTCTGCTTTTCTAATGAAAACATTTATTTTGGCAGAAACATTTTCTAATTTATAATCCATTTTTGTATGCTTCACTATTTCTTCTGTGAACAAAGGAAAAATCCATGTGAGGGATGCTTACAAGACTTAAAAGCAGGAAGGCCTATATGCCCTGCAGGTGAATGGGACAGAAAACTACGCCCTATGGAATAAAAGCCCGATTTACTAGCAGCATTGGTTATTGATGTTTCCATTTGCTCTTTTACAAGACCTCAGGGAAGCTGGATCACTCCAATCAAATCACTTCCTATCACACCACTGCCACCTACCTCCAAAAAAGGGCAGTTTTGCTCCTTCACTTTACTTAACTGCACTACTCCTGGCAATCTCTTTGACACCATCATGAACCAGGCCAAAGTGACAGCAGCAGCAAACTACCCTCTTTGCATCAGTACAGACAGTCTTCTGCCAGTTTATTTTTCATGAATGGACTCAATCACAGAGCCAGTTAAGCATCAGAGCTGGAACAGAGAATACACAGCTGAGGAAGAAAAATGGTTTTTGGATACAGAAAAGCAGTAGGCCATTGTCTCAATCTGGAGAGGGAAAGAGATTCAGGTTTTTTATTAATATTCCCGTGTTGTGAAATTAGAGGCACAAACGAGGCCAAAATATCAACAGCTAGACTATTTATTACATAAATAAAGCGGAGGGATCAGAAGGGGAGAGAGAGAGAATAGGAAGAGAGAGAAGAAAGGGAGAAGAGGGAAAGAATTATATTACCACACCCCTCACCCCCCAAGACAGTTTGAGTCTGTGGAGGATAGGTGCTGCAGGAGATGTTGGGTCTGTAGAGAAACGGTGCTGCAGGAGATGCTGGGTCTATAGAGAAACGGTGCTGCAGGAGATGTTGGGTCTGTAGAGAAATGGTGCTGAGGCTTTGGCTGTAGAAGGGATGAGGTCCTCTGGGCAGCTTCTTCAGCTCCATGAGTTGCAGCAGGCGGAACTTAGAGCACGGAGAGAGGGTTTTCAGAGTCCAAGATCCATTGTGTTGGCCCTGTGATGTTTCCAGCGTGTGCTGCTGTCTTCTTTCTTCTGCATCTTGCTTCTCCAATTTTCTCCTTCCAAGCCAGTAGTTGCTCCAGTCTTTTATACGGTTTTTTAGCCCTTAGGCAAGTGTCCAGGTGTTGTTCCCCAGGATATCGTTCTGGGAAAAAATCCTTAGGTATCACTCCCCAGGAAATCTTTCTGTGTACTCAGGTGAGTTTGGGCAGCCTTCTGGATGGAGGAGGGGAAGGCCTCCTCCTCCTCCTTCTCCATCAACCTACCCACACACTCTTTACGCATCAGGAACCATTGTCCTTTCCTTTCCTGGGGTATCTGATGGCTGGAAATGATCTTGTCCTGAAGGTGTGAATGCTGGGCCCTTGGGCCATTGTTGTAGGCCAGCTGCAATCCCGTGAGCAATGTTATCTTTGCACCTTCCAAGAGTCCTTCCAGTGGCTCTGCCCAACGCACATCAGCTATTGTCTGGGCAAGCAGCAAGTGATTTTATCTTTGTTGAGTCACACCAGGAGAGACATGCTTTAGTCTCTCACAGCCATCTTACATTTTTTTAAGAATACAAGCCACCTATGATTTTCTACAACATTAGCTTACTTTTTTTCCTCCCCTCTCCTTTTTTGTTTTTGGTATCAGACTGTAGGCAAATACGGGATGCTGTTGACTTCTTGCCACTTAAGCATCAGAGATTATTAAAAGGATTTTCAGAACAAATCACCAAAAAATTAAACAAGTTAGAAAACCCTTACGAACTAACACTGCATTTTACAGACTATACTTGTGTTAGAGATGGAAAAAAATATTTCTGCATTTTGCCAGTACACTAGAACTGTACTTCCAAACTGGAATGTATGTGGGACTACTGTAAAACATAAATGCATACAGGGCAATGATAAAAAAGTAATTCCAGCTTGATGCAGGCAGTTGCTACAGAGTCCTGTTTTCATGAAACTGGATATTGCATTGCTTCATACAAGAAATGAAAATTGCTTTAGAAGTTGTTAGTCTGAAATCTGACCTTTTAACAGGGTGATGGTGCATATTACTATTTTTAAAAAACAAAATAACCATTGAACTTCCCCCAACCCATCCATTTTCAGCAAAGCCTTCTGCATGTTACCGTATTTTTAAAGGGGTCTACACTTTTTAGACTAAGAAAATCTCTTGTAATAATTAAATCTAACAACGTAAAAGGAAGTGAAGAACTGTGAACCAACGAAGTCAATACTAAGTAGAATGGAGTCATAATTTTGCATTGGTTTAAGATATACAACAGATGCACACAAAACCACAGATGCATCAAGTCAGCAATTGTGCTGGAATATGAAGATCTCTTACACCAGGAGCTATTTCAAAGTAAGCCAAAATTCTTTTATTGATAAGTTACCTGAAAGTATTTGTTGGCACAATCAACGCCTTCTCGCAAATTATTCAAATCCTCCCTCTGAATATGGCTTGGCAGTGGTGTCTCAGCTATTCCATTAACGACCTTCAGCAACAGAACAGGCATAGCTGTTTTCTCTTAAAAAAAAAAAAAGAGAAGATAGGCTCCTGAAAGTAGTTATCTTGTTCAAATTAGGAGTTACTAGAAATTGCAATTTGTTCAGAAGTGGAGCATTTATCTATCTAGTTCACAATAAGAAAGTTTACTTATACAATACTAAAAATCATAGAGGCATTGTCCTCGTCTCTTAGTAACAAGAATGGCAGGAAGAGACAAAGATTTGCTCATTAATAGTGTATTACTTCATATATGAATGCAACAGGTAATGGAAACTATGTAAGTATTTTATGCACACTAAAGACCCAGCAAAGACTTTTAATGCCACCTTCCCCAGAATGGGTTTCTACATTCAGCTGTTTCCTTGTAAGAGAATTTGATTGCATTTCAATAGCTTTCTCCTTCATGACAAGATGCTAGAAAGACATAATTACATCCTTTTTTTTTTTTTTTTTTTTTTTTTTTTTTTTTTTTTGGGGGGGGGAGGGGAAGGGAAGGCAGGAAGAAGGAATGGCCACACACATTAATCAAGGGTGAAGTGTCAACATCTATGACAATTTTCTGTCCAGCCATAACCTCATGTGGGAGATGCAGGAAGTATTAGACAAGAGCTCTGTCTGTGCCACTGTGGTGGGCTCTCCTCAACAGAGCATTTGAAGCCTCTAGTGAAAAGAGCAGCAGCTTTTCAGTTCATACTAGCAGACTGAGAACGTGATCTAGTCCACCTCCAAATAGACAATTCCATAGTTAATCAGCAATATTGATCTTCATCCAGCAGCACTACAATGAGCTAGGGAGATGTACAACATAATGGATTAACACTTTTTTCACTTTTTTTCCCCCGTTACAGTACTTGTGTGATTAAATAGATTTTTCCAGGTATTTCTTCCCTGTAAAGACGTGTAACAGCAAGATGCATTTTGTTACAACTTAAACATCATTGTTAAAGACAGGAACTGAGGTTTACAAACTTATCTCTCTCTGATGACTACCTACAAACTCTACAGCTCTCTTGGTTTAATTTAAAGGGGGCCTTTGCCATTTAGTTCAATGGGAAAAACAGTTTAAATGTGCCTTCAAATTTACACAGGAAAATTTCCAACAAGGAGCCATATTTAAGTGAAGCTGTGGAATCTGCCCCATTTACTTATTGAATACTCTTACAATTGAGGATGCTTATGTAAATAATGTTCAAGTAGAAACCATTTTTTTTTTCAGATATTAATTTCTGCAAATAATAAATTAGAGTCATGTATTTTATATTCTAACCTCTGAAACTCCCACATTCCTGCTCTCTGTGGTTAAAGGAACAAAAATTGTGAATGTGTCCAGCTCTAAAAGCTACAAAAGTAAATTTCAAATACAAACTGATATAGCACTGGCTTCCTGAATCAACATGAAAATATTTTTAGTGCCTTCCTTGCTGCCCACAGCCCTCCTGAATGGCAGCAGCTAAGTGAAAATAAGTTTGGGAAGTATCATTGTTGTTCTCAAAAGGCTGACTTGGTAACACTAACAAGGATCATTTTAACACAGTCTGATGCTCAAAAAGTGGGTATGTGGCTAAACAGAGCTATTCACAATGACGGGTGGTTAAAAAAAAACACAAGAGGCTGCAAGAAAGGTAGGCAGACCATGAGATATTCCCTTGAACAGGACTGACACACAACATGCATGCAGAGTAGAATGGCAGTGAACAGAAACATCGTTTGTCTTCCAGTAGCAGAAAGTGCCAAAAACACAGTGAACAAAAAATGTAACTTTAACAAGCAAAAAATTATATGAAAGGACATGCATTGTATGAGAACCCAGAATTAACACCTTAGAAGAGAAAGTGGTATGCATCAGTTGCTTAATATGAACGCTGAGGAATGGCTACGGGCTGAAATTCCATGTGTTCCTCTACACTATCCTTGATGTTCTTCCTGCTGATTTTCTAGACCTCAAATTTCTGACAGTGGAACAACATACTACAATTCACTAGTTCTGTCCGAACTGCCTACAGAATATTAACATGTGTTCCAAAACCACAAAACCCATCTTGAACTACAGCACAACAGAAAACAATTCAGTTGACACAGAAAACAAAACAGTCAGCATTTCCTTTTAGGTGCAGCACACCCTAGACACAGGCTTCAAGAGCCTGGCAACGTCAGTGTTCAAGACAAAGTATATACCCAAAGGCTTATGTACTTACAGAATCAAACAGTGGCTCTATGTGAGTTCTAAAGGTTTTAATTTTTGAGCTTCACACTGCCAAATAGGATGGTAGAAGAACCTGACTGATACCACGAAGAGTCTATAATCAAATGGTACCTTATCTCAACAATACTTCAGTTTTAGGAAACAGCCACCTACTGGAAAACAGACCTCGGGAAAATACGGCTAGAAAACAGAATCTTCCAGGATATGAACTCTAATAATTTCAACGTCACTTCAGCAATTGCAAGACGGTCTGATCTTTAAAACCAAGAGCTTGGATGTATTAGCATAGGCACATCAACAACAAACGCTTTTTTTCCAGCATACTCAGTGCCAACACAGAAAGAAAGGAGGGGAAAAAAAGAAAGAAAAAAGAAAGAAAAGGGAAAAGGCGGCATTGTAATACGTAAAGGAGTGCTTGTCAAAGCAGGGACTCAAACAGAGGCCGTGTGCAGGGTACCTCAGGGAGGAAAGGATGGTGCAAGGCAACTGCAGGTCTCACGGTGAAAGCAAAGCCTAGCAAAGTGCCAGGGCGGCACAAAGCAACGAGATAGACCCTGCCCTGCTGGGAGGGCGGCAAGCCAGAAGCCAGGCAGAGACGGCGGTGTCTCCGGACTGCTGGACACCCGTCTTCCACAGATTAGCAACCCGCGCGTTCCCCTCAACCCCACGGAAATGACAAAAGGCCGCGGAGGGCGGCCGCAGGCCTACCGGTACCTGTCTCCGAGCGTGATGCAAAAACCACCCGCGTCCAACCCCACTTCCGCTTGCCCCGCGCGCCTGCCACCCCCCGGAGCATGCCGCCGCGGCCGCGCATGCGCACGGGCGGAGGGGCAGCCTCCGCCGGCCGACAGAGCATGCGCACTGAGAGGGGCGGGGGAGGGCTCGTCTCCCACCTGCCAATTAGGCAGAGGCCAGATTGAGGCGGGAGCGAACACAGGTGACGGAGGGGACAATGGCGGCGGAGAGAGAGGCGGGGGATTCAGAGTGTCCCTTCGGTCGGGAGCCGCTGGCCTGGCCCTGCGCCTCACAGTGGTTTGGCAATGCCCGCTGTCGGCCCTGAAGGCGGCCGTCTCCCGGCCTTCGGCTTTCCTTTATCTCCGCTCAGGCTGCTGGCTAGCTAGATCCGAGCTAGATCGAGCTAGCGACGGTTCCCAGCCGTCATGGACGGGGACTCTCAGTCCTGGCAGGGGCCGCTCCGGTGTTGGGTGGCCGGTAAAATGTGGATGTCGTGACCCTGTTCAGGGGCTTTTAGAAGCTGCCACTTGCAAAAAGTTAAATATGAGAGGGGACATGCTGGTACAGGCACATGCTGGTGTTTGTCGTTCTTAAATGCCAGGAAGCGTTACGCCAGGCTTTGAAAACTAATTTAACGTTGCCAGAGACACAGGGTCCCCCTCGGACCTGCTGGATGCTAAAAGCTGACAGATGATCCCATTGGCAATGCTTGCCATTTCAAAATTACAGCACAGAGGGCTCAACATCTCAGCAACAAGGTTTCTTTCTTCAGAGATTTCAGCTTTCCCTCTCCAGCACCTCAGAGATCGGTCTTCTGCCAGCCTATACTCTTTCCACTTCCTCATCTGCAGTCCTGGGTATCTGGGACAGCTTTCCAGTGGTTCTATCTCATCACTAATGACTTGACAAAAATGTCTCCTTTAAATCTTTTCCATCAAAGCCTACTCCCTATTTTGGAACTGTTTGTTAACTCTCTAATATTTTAGTTAAAATTCAGTTGAAAATTTTAACTTCTATCCATGTTCAGGAAACCTCTGGAAAGACATTCACTTGACATTCACATTTTGTATTCCATTCTTGACAACCTTCCTTGGAACAGGTTTCTTTGATCACCACTGTTCTCAAGAAACTTTGTACCTCCCATTGGGTATCAATTTAATGTACTTTAAGAAAGTAAGGGACACTTTCTGAACACTCTGGGCGAATGTTTTGATATTAGAATTAATGATATGCTAATTCAATTTCATTGGTGGGACCCGGTTGTAGTTTTTTTGTTTAGTCTTTCAGTCGGGGAGTCAGTCAGTAGTCGTCTTCTTCTTCCCCTGTGCTGTGAGCTGGCTCGTTTCTCTCTACGATTCCTTCTAACCAGATAAGAAAACTAACTTTTTGCGTTCGCTTTGAGCTTTAACAAAGTTTTCCCCTTTAATTACCTTCCTTTCTCTCTCTCTCTCTAACCCTTTTGGGAAAAAGGGGAGGTAGGGAGGGAGGAGGGGGGGGACAGGCCGAACCCCCTGGCCGCAGGGGGCAGGTTGGGGAAAGGTTTCCTGTATTACATACTTTGCTGTATATTTCTGTATATATTGTAAATATTGTATATTTTTGTACATATTCATTGCATTCCATATCTGCTTGTAAAATACAGCTTTCATCTGCTTCTCCGGCTGAGTTAGCTGTGGAATTCTTTTGTGTGTGGGGGGAACCTTCCTACTCCACCACATTGGTTATAAGCAAAAATATCATGACATAGACATGAAAAAATAGCCCACAGTCAGCGCTGAGATGGAGCTGGGAATTTAAGCACACTTGCCTAATGATACAGCCATTTGTAGGGGCAACAGCAGAGTAGACAGAGAAGACTTGTGTCACTGGTCCATGTCCTTCCTTTCCATTGAAAGGTTTTCAGAATTCAATCTTATTTTCAGACTATTAATTTTTGTCAGTTGAGCATTTCTGATGTAATATTGTTGTCCTCTCTTGTGATCTCTTTTTATAATCTACATTTTGGAGACAGCGGTTTTGATCACAATTAAAAATATACCAGCAAAAAGAGTTGATAATCAAGTGGTGAAGGATACAATAAGCAATGAAACATTTTTTAAGCCCTTTTCATTGTGTGGAAAAAATAAAATGGAAAAATGGAAAGAGTGCAAAGTGAGGGAATTCTGCTTTAACCCACTGATGTGCTACTCTTCTGTTTCTTTTTTTCATGTGTGCAAAAGATTTTAACAATTAAAATAATGATGAAGTGAAATAATGGAAAGATTATACATTATAGATGAATTAAAATAATTTGGAAACAGCAAGTTGCACTCCTCGAGTAATTTAAATTATTACTTCTCATCTTACTTCTGTCAGCTTTTGCTGTTTCTGTTCCCAGATGCCTTTTCTAAATCTGCTGTTAAATTACTTTATAAAGTAATCTCAAACCTCAAGGAATTTGAGTTTTGTATGTGCTGTCCTGTATATAACAGAAGGAGAAAAATAAAGGAAAAGCTGTATTTATAGAGAATTTTGATAGAAGAATATAGGTCCTAGTCTTATATGTTGCCAAAACAGTTGCTGTGTCTGACGGAAATTTAGATTGAAATACGGTTTTCTTTAATTTTTAATGCTGTTTTTGATTGTTTGTATTTTGGGGGTTTTGTTTGTTTGCTTGAAGTGATAGCCATTTTCCTCTTTAGTCATTAATTTTTCTTCAAGAAACTGCCCAGTTTATGCCAGTGTTATATTATATTCAATTTGAGAAGTTAGATGAACATTGTATTGAATTACATTACATCAGGACACCTTCTGTAATGTTCCGGTGAGGAGGTACTCTCTGTTCAAGCAAACCAAATGTAAACCCCAAAATCAGACTTCTGGTCTTAACATTAGTTTGCTGTATGACTTGCAATAAATGATGTTAAAAGCTTTCACTACTAAATGAAAGTTTGTAAATAATTATACAACATAAATAAATAACAACATAGTAGCTTTATTTCTTGAACTTCAGTTTTGAAATGGAGGAATTTCAAAGAGGGTCCACAAGTAACAGTTGCCCATACTCCTAACCAGTTTAGAAATCGTTTAAAGCTCCAAATGCAACTGAAGTTCTGATCCTGTTGAAAATAATGAAAATTTTCTGTTCACTTTAGCAATGCCAAAACATCCCTCTAGTCATCAAAAATATATGTAACATAAGACACTGAATCAAACCCTTCAGAAACAGAAGCTTTATCTATTAAATCAACAGTGTGGCCAGCAGGAGCAGGGAGGTCATTCTGCCCCTGTACACTGCACTGCTTAGGCCACACCTTGAGTACTGTGTCCAGTTTTGGGCCCCTCAGTTTAGGAATGATGTTGACTTGCTGGAGCGTGTCCAGAGAAGGGCAACAAGGTTGGTGAGGGGTTTGGAACACAAGCTCTATGAGGAGAGGCTGAGGGAGCTGGGGTTGCTTAGCGTGGAGAAGAGGAGACTCAGGGGTGACCTTATTGCTCTCTACAACTACCTGAAGGGAGGTTGTAGCCAGGCAGAGGTTGGTCTCTTCTCCCAGACAGCCAGCACCAGAACAAGAGGACACAGTCTCAAGCTGCGCCAGGGGAGGTTTAGACTGGACTTTAGGAGGAAGTTCTATACAGAGAGAGTGATTCCCCATTGGAATGGGCTGCCTGGGGAGGTGGTGGAGTCACCGTCATTGGAGGTGTTCAGGAGGAGACTTGATGGGGTGCTTGGTGACATGATCTAGTTGTTTGATGGGTTGGATGCGATGATCTTGAAGGTCTCTTCCAACCTGGTTAATTATTGTATTGTATTATTGTATTATTGTGCTGCTGAAGCCTGTTCTCTTAATGAGGCAGGAAACTAAATAGTGGCTTGGAAAGCTAGCCTTAAGTTCATGTTTCTTTCTAATTTTTTGAGCCGTTTTCAAACGTGTTTTGATAAACAGATGTTTCAGTAGCAGTCAAGTGCATAGCAATATTGAAAATTCTAGCTGTTCAACCTGATTTTCCTTCACTATCTTAGTAACCAATAGCATGAGAATTGTCCTGTAGGAATGCAGGCTATCTCCATTAGGATCTTGTGTTCTAAGTTCCGCATCAGATGTTTCACTGGCTGCTGACAGAATGTTGAAAGTATATACTCAGGTTTTAAATAAGGCATCTCTCAAAAAGGATCAGCTTTCATTTCATCTGAGAGCTATTGTAAAACTACTTCCAAATACCTCCACAGCTAAAGGCAGCTCTTTCCTACTCCTCTAACTTTGCCTTGATGAGCAGCACTTGGATTTTTAGTAGACTTTTATGCACAGAGGCCAAAGTCAGGCAGGAGGCAGAGATCCTTTGCAGTACATCTGAAATGACGTGTTGCTTGTTAGAGTAGATAAGCTAATAGAAGTTTAAAATTGAAATTTATTAAAATTGCTAAAATTATGAGAGTATAAATGTTTAATAATTTCTAGATTATTTCAAAAAATGCAATTTTACTAATTACATTTTTATAAGCATAACTCATGTGCAGTGAATCCATAAGAAATATTAATATAGCATGCTTCTCACTGCAAAATCCTGTGCTTAAATGATTTTTCTTCTGTGAAGGAGTCAGGTCCATGAGGTTTTGTTAGCACTGCTAGCAAACCCAAGATACAAAGATGAAATTAGAGTCTTTTGAAATCGTTATGTATGAAGTACTATAATAAATAGTTCTTCATTATGTGTATTATAATAATGTTGCATGTAATTGAAGCTCACTTACATGGATATATTTTATCTGAATGCAAAAATAAATAGAATATACATTTAATAAGTATTTAATGGGTACATTATGGTAATTTAAGAAGCAATATTTGCAGAGGAGGACAAAGCTTTTATTAGACTAATTCGTATAGGTTATAGATTGTACAAGTTACTTGACAACATTGGAAAACCTTCACAGACTATGTCTGGTATTTCAAGTAGTTCACTCACAGAACAGATTAATGACTGACTCCCTGACCAGAAGAAGACAGCTTTTAATAACTCACTAATGGAGTAGTGGATGATTCTATGATGGAGACAATTTTCTATATTTATGGGATAAGGAAAAGAATTGGGAGTAAAGAAGGTCTCTACTATTGTGATTGTGTAGAGATCTGTGCTTGTGGCTATTCAGTGTTTCAGCAGTGTTAAAATATGTCAAATTCTCCAGATTTTCCTGTGAAAAAGAGTGATATGTAATACGTGGATCACTCAGAAAGAAATACTTCTTGAGCCTCCTGGCTACTTCAAGACTTACTGGGGTTTTAAATATTAATAAGACAGATGTTAATAGAATATAAAATTATTACAGTCAGTGTAAATTTTGGAACCTGACCCAAAGTTCAGTGTTTGAAGTTAGTCTTCCCATTGGTTTCAAAAGTGTCCTATTCATCGAATCATCACAGAGACAGTAGATAAGATTTTTATTTGCTAGTATGAATTTTGCTTCTTTCTTAAAAAAAAGGACGTTGTTCTAAATTTGTTACACTCATTCAGTATGCTTGGTCCATGGTTGTGTTGCTAGTTAATTTGCTCAACAGTAGGATTTTGTTTTCTGATGAGGTAGCTACACAAAAGTATTCTGTAGAAATGAACAATAATGGGTTTGTTACCTTTGCATAGCAGGTGTTTTGTTTTGTTTATATTGTAAATTAAATACTCTCTAGCTCTAAGAATGTTGAAATATTTATTCTAAGACCTCAGCTGTCTGACTAGCTGTAAAAGTTTGTGCTTCCGTGACTGATACTTGCAAGCTTATGCTGGCTAAGAAGGCTACTGCAAAACGAAATCTAATTGATATAATTTCCCAAGGCATTGATGTGTGTGACATATCCTGGGAGTATGATAACGAAAAGAAACCCCAACTGGATCTTTAGTTGCAAACACAGGAATAAAACCGGGAATGTCTTAAGATACTTCTGCAAGAAAAGAACAACATATATACAATGTAATTAAAAGCAAAATTACATCATGGAAATGTTTAATCTTTCAGGTGCTTGTACCTGATTAAAGAGCCCTTGTTTGTATGTCTATTCATTGCATCATATGTGAATTTTATTAAGTGTGCTTGGGTTGTAGATAGCAGTGTGCAGGAGCCTAGGAATGTATTTTCAAGGTACTCATTAAAAGAACTTATTAAAGGGTGCAGTTGTGTGAGCGCAGATAAATAGAACTATTTCTATAAGACCTATTATTACTTGTAATATAGTAAAATGTTTCTTGCTCTTTTACTTTCATTAAATGAAGCAATTGTTTTTCTATGGTACTTATAAAACCTGAGAATTACTTTTCTGACTTTTTAAATAGAATTATTTTGAACCAGTTTGTTTAGGAAATTCAGGAATGAGAGTCCTGTGTGGTTATCATCACAAGCGTCCCTATGGAAATTTATAGATGCTATCATGAGATGGAATCCTCGTATGTTTAACACTGTGATAAGAAACAAAAAAGCCAGTTTCTGGGCTGCAAATTTTATATTCTAATTACACTGAGACAATTAGAACTGGAGTTAACTTATAATATAGTGAGATACTTCCTCTGAAACCAAAAAATATGTCTGGAAGCAAGACGAGACTTGGAAAGAGAGATTACTGGAAAGCCTGTTCTTATTTAGTTACTTAGCTTTCACTATTGCCAGTTTCTAAGATGTCATTGCATCCTCCAAGCCAGGAGAAAACTTCAGTGTAGAAAATGAATGATACTTGAGTAAACCCCAGACTTTCTGGTATATATCAAATACCCCCAAAGCACAAAAAGCAATTGTTCTTTTTCTTGAAACTACTTTAGCTCTTAGGATTCAGTTCTGATAATTCTGTCTTCATGCACTCTAGGGGGAGTATCCAGAATATATGTACATTTTTTCCTGATTTTTTACATCTCTCTACCTCTTTGACTTGCATTAAGTTTTTTTGTCTGGTTGGTTGGTTTTTTTTGTTGTTGGTTTAGTGGGTTTTGTTTTTTTTTTTTTTTTGTTTTTTTTTTTTTTTTTTTTAGTATATATCTCTTTTGGGTTTCAGTAGTAGAAAATTTAAAATCAAAACTAAGTAAATAAAGGAGGGGAAATACATGTGATTTAAATAGAATGACTTCAACCCCTGTCCTGAGATACCCTGAATGTTTTCTAAGAGGTCGTTAATTCAGGTTTTAGCTTGAAGGGCCCTAAGAGGTTTTCAGTACCCTGGAGATTAGGATTGGGAATCCAGTGCTCTATAACTCTTTAGTTTTAGTGTTCTGTGAAAGACTGGCCAGAAATTGTTCTACTATGAATGACAGACCACTTTATTTTAAATTTTTAATAACTTTATCATAGTATAGTATCATAGTATCAGTCAGGGTTGGAAGGGACCACAAGGATCAGCTAGTTCCAAACCCCCTGCCATGGGCAGGGACACCCTACACTAGATCAGGCTGGCCAGAGCCTCATCCAGCCTGCTCTTAAACACTTCCAGGGACAGGGCCTCAACCACTTCCCTGGATAACCCATTCCGGGGCTTCACCACTCTCATGGTGAAGAAGATGTCTGTCTTTAATCTTCCAAACATTTTCATCTGTTTATTTTCTTGGGCTAGATTACTTTTTTTTTTTTTTTTTTTTTTTTTTTTTTTTCTGTATTGGAGAAAAGCAGAAACAGCATTTTCTAAAACATGGTAAACAAACATTTTTTGTTTTACAATTGTAAGCAGCCAAAATATTCAAACCGAGGCAGAATATTCTCTTTGTTTTTTGACCATGACTGAAAAAAAACTTCCCATCAGCAACTGAGTAGGAGGAAAGCATAGAAAGACTTCTGTGATGATTCTGCACTCATCTTTACTTCTAAAGTTTGTTTAACTTGAGTGCTTGTGATCTATTACTGGCCACATTTTTCTGAGTGCCCCCATGTGGTTATTTGACGGAGTACATTCTCGTGGAGTTCCATGAGACTTAAATCCACGCAGAATAGATTCTTAAGATGTAAGACCTTATCTAACAGACTGCTGAGCTCTTTAGAAGTATTGCATCTGCTCAGTTTCCATAAAAGTGTCAGAACAGATATTCAGGTTCTCCAGAATTATGAGAATATGCTGATAGGCTCTTAGAGCCTTGGCAACAGAGTTTTTGTTGTCTTTAAAATACAGCAGACCTGGGAGGTATTGTAATCTGAAGAAAGACTCTTATATTGGACACTGACAATGTTGGTTCTTTGTTGTTCTACAAAAGTATTTTGTCAAATTGAAGAAAATTATTTTTAAAAATAAGATGCAGTCAACAGGGACAAGCAAAGGATACTGCACTTAAGCAAAAATATTCAACTGCAGAAATACAGCAATGGGCTAAGTGCTGGTTTTTTTAAGAGAAAAATGGAATGAATCACAAGCTGATTTTGAGTCAGACATGTCATTCTGTTCTGAGCAAGAACAAATGACATAAATAGCCTGTAAGATACATAAAATAACCTTTCTGTTCAGGAACGCCGATAAGCTGAAGTAATGTGTCCAGTTTCGGTCATAAAACTTCAAGAAAAATATAGGTCAGTTGGAGAGGTTCTGAAGGACACCAACAAGAATGATGAAAGGCTTTAGAAACATAACCTTCAAAGATGGATGGAAAGACCTGGGTTATTTAGTCTAAAGTCAAGGGTATGTTTCTCGTGTGAAGTTGTGTAGAAGTAAGCTTAAATTCTGCAATGAATTATTCTTACTAGAATGGAACAATAGAAAGGAAAAAAAAAGAATTATAATGTTGAAACATGGACTGGTTTTTCTGAAACCTGTATTGCTGAATGGATTTTTTCTGGTAATCAGGCTAATATTTTGTTTAACTACCTTATCTGTCTCAGAGCACATGGCTAAACAAGATACCTTCTGAAGGTCATTTCAACTCTATTTTTCTATGGTTCTATAAAATTTGGCATTAAACTTTCACTTTAAATTTACTCACTTCTTAAAGCTGCATTAGTCTCAGTTAGATGGCATTATTCTAAGCTGTTTACATGAAGCCAAAGTAATCACTAGCCAGAGGTGGAAGACTTCATATGCAGACTGTGAAATAAATATTTACAATCTGTTGAATTTTTGTAGATTTGTATACGTTCATTGTATTTTATTGGAAGTGGTTAACATGTGCCTGAAAGTTGTCATCTAGTTTTGTTTTACACAATCTTGCATGATTGTTCATTGCCACATTTCCATGTGGCATTATTTCTTTGCTAATTTTTTTTTATATCGACAGTTCAGTTCAGTTTTGTGGTTTGTGTGTTTTAATGTTATTGGTCTAATTGTTGTCATTTAGATAACTCATAAAAATCCAAGAAGCACTGAGGAATGAACGTTGTAAACAGTGTTTTCTGATACATCATAATTACAAGTGTGTTCCACTGAATTGACTAAAGCTAGGTGCTCAACCAAGCGTCTAATTATTTTGATAAATTGCCATTGGATGCATTTGCACCGAGTACAGACAAGGGTTCCTGATTTCTCTATCTTTAAGAAAGCAATCAACCATGAAGGAGCATAATAGCACAGCATATTTAGAGCCTGCAACTCTTGCTTGTACAAATGATCTTTTCTTAGAGGAGAAGGTCAGTTTATTTGCAGGTAGTTATTAATGTTCATGTAATTTATAGCTGTAGAGAGTACATTGTTTCTTCTCAACCTGCCTCACGACTTTCATTTAGGCACATAATACAGAAAGTGTGTATTTTATAATGATTAGTCTGATGTGATAGTCAACAGATAACCGCTATGCATTGACAAAGATAATTTATCATTTCTATTGACATCCAGCTCTAAATTTCTCTCAGGGTACGCAAATTTTATTCTTATATATTGGTTTTATTACTGTGGCAAGGAGGAGCTTTGTCAGAAACTATCACCACATTGTCCTGAAGAGAACCACAGTCACTGACAAGTGCTTTTAACCAGTGGAAGACAAGGGAAGGTTAGTGAGGCAAGGTCAACCTGATGAGAGATAGATTTAGCACAACAGCAAATTAGGCATTGCCAAGGTCAGCAGTCCAATTTCTTAGTGGGTCATCTGTCCATTTTCCTGTTATTCTGAGAGAGGCCAGTTTCCACATGTGAGAAAAAGTCAAAAAGGAAAAAAAACCCACAAAGCATGAACCGTGGCAGAGAAGATTTTAAAGAGAGGATCATAATGAGCAGTGTAGGTCATTACCTTCAATGGAGAAATATCCAATAACCATTCCTGAGGATTCAAATACCCCACAGCTAATGCATTTGGCTAAATGATAGTAGCAAAAATCACAAACAGAGGTGATTTTTTTAAAAAATAAAGGAAAAAAAGAACTGCAGTAGTGATTAAAGATAATTACTTCTCTTAAACTCTGAAAATGCCATTGCTACCAATTAACTGCTGTTTTCCCTTTTACACTTCTTCATAGTAGTTTTGCAAAATTAGGGATCAGAAGAAGAAAATAAGGAGAGGAAGGTTTCTGTATTCTATGGATCAGCACCTCCAGTCACTATGGAGGGGGTTCTACAGTTTTCATAGGGCAGTGGTACTGTAGTTTGACACATCTCCCAAGTGGGAAGATGAAGAGATGACAGTCATGAAGTTCATAGGCAAGATATTGGTAAGACATTGATTAATTGATAGCATGTTTACAAGAGTAATCTCATTTGAAACTTAATCATAATTGAAATAAAAATGTGCTTGCAAAACAAAGTATCACACACTGCTCAGAATATTAAAAATCTTCCTTTCTTGTATTTTTGTCAGGAATCCAATTGTTCTGAAAAGGTTTATCAGGTGGTGTTGCATGTAGCCATCTGAGAACTGATGTGGACTCTTAATGTAGAGTGACATTCCAGAAATTAATGGATATTTATGGAAAGTCATGAACAACCCTTATATGAATTATTTAACGGTCATAGGCATATTTAGACAGTATAAACCAGAGAAAGGTAATATGAAGAGCTGAAATGGAAAACAAATTTAAAAAGTGACAGGACAAGAAGAAAAGAAGGCTATGAAAAAACCCAAAAGTTATATTTAACATCTTACTGTCTTACCAGGTATCTATAACGTAGTGAAAATCTGTACAACATGAATCTGTGAACATGAAAGGTATATTGGTGATATGTTTGCTTCACCAGTGGTGTGTCTGGTAATCTGTAGCAGTATACACCTACTTAGTTCTTGCCATTAATGGTTGCTGCTATTGTATTGATTGTTGCTATACTATTGGTTGCTGCTATTTCTGATGGTTACTGAAATTGTATGGTACCATGCCATTGATTGGTTCTGTATTACTGATTGCTGATAATAATTTGTAATAGCTTGATAGATGTTGGGGTTTTTCCCCCTATATTAATCATAGGTATGCTATCTAGTGATGATTTTTTGTGGTACTTGTGGTAATTATAGTAAGTAGAAAAATCTAGGGAATAAAACCTCTATGTCATCTGTTAGGGAATCCTAAGAACCCAGGATCATGATCTCTACACAGCCACAGACTGAGTTACCCTTTAGGTTGAGATAGATACTGGGCTTGGAGTATGAGGAGAGAGCAGATTATCTCAACTTCAGTGATGCAATCGATTCCATTTCTTGTATTTAAGCCATCTATTTCTTATATTCTTTAGAGACAAGCTGATTAAGTATAGGCTAGATAAGTGTACAGTGAAGTGGACTAAAGATTGGCTGAAAAGTTGTGCTTAAAGAGTTGCAATCATCAGGACAAAGCTGTGCTGGAGAACAGTTTTTAGTGCTGTGCCCAGGAGTTCATACTGGGTCCGACATCTTTGGTAATGGCCTGGGCAACAGGACAGAGTGCACCTTCAGTGACTTTGAATATGATGGTGAGCTGGGAGGAGTGTGTGATGGTTGGGCTACCCTATCCTTCAGTGAGACCTCACAGAATCAGAATAACAAAATGCTTCAGGCTGGAAGGCACCCTCAAAGGTCATCTTGTCCAACCCCTATCAGTGAGCAGGGACATCAACTACATCAGGTTGCTCAGGGTGCCATCAGGTTTGACCGTAAATGTCTTCATGGATGGGGCCTCAACCACATCTCTGGACAACTAGTTCAAGTATTTCACCATTCTTGTTGTAAAGAACTTCCTCCTAAATCTACCTTGTTCTAGTTTAAAACCATTGCCTCTCATCCCATCACTACAAGCACTTCTAAACAGTCCTTCCCCAGCCTTCCTGTAGGTCCCCTTGAGATACTGAAATGCAGCTGTAAGATCTCCACAGAGTCTTCTCTTCTCCAGGCTGAACAGCCCCAAGTCTCTCAGCCTGTCCTCACAGGAGAGGTGCTCCAGCCTTCTGACCCTCCTCTGAACTCACTTCAGCAAGTCCATGCCCTTCTTGCATTGGGGGTCCCAGAGAAGAACACAGTACTCCAGGTTAAGTCTCATCAGAGCAGAATAGAATGGCAGAATCACCTCTCAGTCTGCTGGCCACACTTCTTTTGATTTTAGAGGGAATTCATAAAAGGAGCCTCACCTGTGATCTCTGAAGTAGTCTGTGGAAGAGCCTGTCTCATACCACCATCTGAAAAGGAGGAACCTGCTTTACTTAGGCTCTTGTGCCAGAGGTTGCATTTTGTGAATGCACCTTTTAAGTGGACAGCTTGTAGAGCACTAGCACATAAAATCAATCTGTCAGGAGGAATATTTTCCATCATATGACAACTGGTTCTCAAGAAGTGGAATACAGAGTTGAAATGACACAAGTTCCCTCACCATTGTCACTGTTTCACTCCTGAGTAGCGCTACCCGGTGCTTGTCCAACCAATGTCCTGACAGCTTGTCAAAGGCTCCTTGGAAATAGCTTTCACATGAATTACTGCATCAAACAAGCTGTCTTTACATTCCAGTTCAGGCTTGACGAATTTGTCAGTTTCTCCAATCTTTTCACAGTTCATAAAGTCAACATTTCAGTGAAGCAACCAGTTCTGAGAGACCTGCAAGGAAACCCCTGGCGATTGCTAGAAGTGTGACTAATTTAGAACTACAGTGAAACATTTTTAAATCTCAACAAGAGAAAAAAGCTCTGAAGGTAGCAGGAGGGCTTCATCGAAAATTATCAAACAACATGTGAGAATTTGCTATGCAGCAAAGATTTATTTCAAAATCTCACTAGTTTAGGAAAACTCAGTGCCTCCATTCAGGAAGTATTTTGTCCATATTTGTAAGCTCTTTGTGTTGATAAAAACAATGGGCTCTGGGATGACCAAAAAGCCCACTTATTTTACTAGCCAGGAAAAGAGCTTGAGTCCTGCATTCCTCAAATATTGCCATCCTTTTGAAGATGTGTTTGCAAAGTTTTTCACTTAATAGTTTTTTGCTATTTTCACTTCCCTATCGCAAAGAAGAGCAGGGTATTAAGCTATTGCAATACATATGGCAGTAAAACAAGAAAAGGTAAATCTTAGTAGTTCTCTGTGGGCGGAGGAACCCTTTCCCCGCGGCTCGGATAAACGACCAACTCAATATGAGTGATAAAACAAGTCCAACTTTATTTTTGTGGCATCAGACTTTATAACCAACCTGGGCCTGCCCGGCGCAATCTTATTGGTTCTAACATAAAGGGTCCTCATTACATACTCCTCCCACCTATGGTCTTTCACAGCGGTCCCCACCTCTTGTCTTTCAGGGCAGTTTGTTTACCAAGTTCTCAAGGACAGACCGTCCTTGAAGTCTTGCTGTGCTGGCTGACATCCGGCTCAGCCTATAGTTATGCTAACAGCCCAAGCTTACCGACTTATTTATTTAATCACCGTCAAAGCCTGGGTTGTGCAGTGCTTCTAGGGGTCCATGTCCTCTCTCTTTAACCCGTTCTTCAACATCTGTCCTATTTCCTTTTCACATCTGTGATTTATTTGAGTGAAATTGACTTTTGCCATATTTTAACAGATGCCACAAGTTAAAAAAAGCATAACAGTTTAAATTACTAGGTGGAAAGAAAGTGAAGAGGAAAAGTAAAATTGTAAATATATAAAATTATTCTGACTGCATAGAGTTCTAAGCTGGAATTAAGCTTCATTCACATCACTGCACTTTATCAAATGGTATAGCTTATTCAGAGTCACGTTGCATGATTTGATGTAGAACTTTTGATTCAGTTTTTTACTGTTTTCTGTACTGATTTAGTGTCTTACATGAAGTGGAGAGATTAGCTCAGGTTTTTTGAAAATTGTCTTGGCTTTTTCTAAATAACAATAGGAGGCCCTGAACAAAGATAAAACAGATTTGTTGCTTAGCAGAGCAACATGTATGGTGTTGCTTCAGAGGACAGTAAGTGGTCTTTTCAGTGCTGGCCAAAGCAGCAGGACTCTGAGTTGTTGGCAGAAGTACGAGATCAAGATTACTTGAATGTGTGGGCAGAGACATGTAAATGATATTCACAAAATCACAAGAGTCCTTGGAGGACTAGAAATGTGACTTTCAATCTTTTATACAATTGCTTCTGCCTGACAGTCTCAGCACTTACCAGCATGCTTGGCTCTGCTGTGGCAGTTATATGTCAGAGAGCCCAGGGTAATAACAAAACCCTTTGGTTCTTGCTACATGCATGATAACATTACTTGAGGTGGTTTGATTTGTGCTACCACACCTGACATTTTCTCTGCCAGCTGAGAGAACTACCAAATCTGACAAATCAAACTGCTCTTGCTGAAAACACTCTTCTGGAAATCGATTTGACTGTTTCACCTGACAGGTTTGTAAATTCCCCAAATCTGATGTTCTGTCCTTGAGATGAAAAATGCTTTGAGCTAGGGGGATGTTTTTTTTACTTTCTTTGGGTCCACAGTGTTTGTACCAGTCTTCAGTTTTTGAAGCAGTTAGTTCACAAAGCCTTCAACAAATTCTTGTGCCTTGAAACAGCATTCACTCTGTTTATCATCTGGAAAAAAGCTACAGAGATGATCGTAGCTGGCTTTGGCCAACAGGAGCAGCATTCATTCTTTTTCTGTTTCCAAGAAGGAGTTTTTGGTAGTCTTCTACACAGAAGTCATGATCTGTGCACTCAAAATGCCTTACAGAGATGGCATAATACAACAGGCCAGCTGCAAGTAGCTGCTGCAACCACATGGTTCAAGACACTTGGGATTTGGTTAGAGCTGCACTGGAAGAGGTTTTTTTAAGTCAGCCATGCTCCTTGTATTCATTTTTTTTGCTAACTTTACACCAACAGAGTTTAACTCAAACAGGAGATGCTCCCTGTTGCTGTATGTTATCATAGATTACACTTATTATGGAGCCTATTAATAGTACTAGTAATCAGCTCCGTCCATTCCAGCCTTGTCCATGCTGTAGAAGGGTCAGCTGAACCAGCTTGAGAGTGCTTTGTGATTGTGACACAGCAAGTTAAAGGATTTTCTTGAAGAATGGCAGAGCTATAAACAATGTCAAAAAAGTACGTGACAAAAGGAACATATGCACTTCAAACATGTTATTTTTCAACACTGTGCTCTGTGGGTTGTTTCAGCAAAAATACTTACCAGGGAACCATTAGCTGTAACTTGGGGCAGAAGAGCAATGTGTGAGATCCATAGTGAATAAGTAAATGTAGCATTAGATTAACCCACTGTAAGGACATGATGTAAAACTGAATCATGGTGAATAGACATAGTATTTGAGAGTGTAATAGGAGCTGTGTTCACATTATATGGCTGTTACAGCATTTATTTTTTATGTGTTTATCTAGATTTTTATGTGTATATATATATATATATATATGTATGTATCTCATGCAGTCCTAATACTGAACACAAACTGCTAGCTTTTTATGCAATGCCTAATGCTGTTGCATTGGAAGACAGTTGCCTATGCTAGTAAGCTTTTAACATTTTACCTTGTGTTTTTGGCATGATTTCTCATATGCCACAACTTACCCAAAGAATTCCTGGGCATGCTGTTGGAATTGGAAAGTTCCAGTGAGTAACTTTCTATGCCAATAGATAGTTTGCATGCAGCCACCCTGTTTCCCAGGAAAACAGTGATCACTAGCATAGAAACAGGCTTTTCTGTGCCAGCTAGTTTCAAGATCTAGGAATACCCTCAGTAAATTTAATTTACTAGCATAATTCTCAGGTGTCTGATCTTTTCCCCTCATTTTCACTTGATCTCTGTAAAATTCCCTCTGATCTCTTACAATCCAGAGTTACTGAAACCTGCATTCAGAAAAAATAAGTTGGGTCTTTCATACTGAGGAAGGTGGCTGAAATATCAGTCAAGAAAATAACCTGAGGTTTCTTGTATTGCTTCAAGTTGCCCTGTTACATGTCAGATGTTTGAACTTTTCTCTGCAATTGCCTATGTCTTTAATATTTGTGTCCCTTGTGAATCACCAGAAGCCATACTTTGAAGCTTGAAGCTTTGGGGAAAAAAATTGTTAATGGAATTTCCTGTTGCAATATGCAACAAAACATCATAAAATGCAAGAAGCACATACAATTAACTGCAAAAGTGCCTAAAGGCATACAGTAGTTACAGAATCACAGAATCACCAAGGTTGGAAGAGATACCTCAAAGATCATCAAGTCCAACCTTGTCACCACAGACCTCATGACTAAACCATGGCACCAAGTGCCATGTCCAATCCCCTCTTGAACGCTTCCAGGGATGGTGACTCCACCACCTCCCCGGGCAGCCCATTCCAATGACGAATGACTCTCTCTGTGAAGAACTTTCTCCTCACCTCCAGCCTAAACTTCTCCTGGCACAGCTTGAGACTGTGTCCTCTTGTTCTGGTGCTGGTTGCTTGAGAGACGAGACCAACCCCCTACTGGCTACAACCACCGTTCAGGTAGTTGTAGAGAGCAATAAGGTCTCTCCTGAGCCTCCTCTTCTCCAGGCTAATCAATCCCAGCTCCCTCAGCCTCTCCTCATAGGGCTTGTGCTCAAGGCTTCTCCTCAGCCTCATTGCCCTTCTCTGGACACGTTCAAGAGTCTCAATGTCCTTCCTAAACTGAGGGGCCCAAAACTGGACACAGTGGCCAGTGGTTAGGTGTGGCCTAACCAGTGCAGAGTACAGGGGCACAATGACTTCCTTGCTCCTGCTGCCCACAGCATTCCTGATGCAGGCCAGGATGCCATTGGCCTTCTTGGCCACCTGGGCACACTATTGGCTCATGTTTAGGTGGCTGTCAATCAGCACCCTTTCTGTTTAATGAGAAATCATATGAGAAAGGGACCCCCAGGGCCCTTTCTAATTAACATGTTACAGTATTTTAAACCTTATGTTGTCATAGGTACCTGCATTTAATGTTACTAACATAACTAATTGTTGTGAAATCAGTAGGACACCTCACAATGACTGGTATTAAGGACAAACATTGGTAATTGCAACAGCATCACATATAAGTTAAACAATACTTTAAAAAAAAATCCATAGATAAAGCACTCCTAACAAATAATTCAGAGAGCTATAAGAGAATTTATCTTCTCTCTGTGGGATGTTTGCTTTTAAAAAAGTCTCTGTAGCTATTTTAAATAATACTCAGACACTAAGGTAGGACCAATGAGTAACTATTTGAGCCCGGTAGTTTTGGTGAAGTATTCTCAAAGACATATTTCTGTGTATGTGATTCTGGTAAGGCAGGAATCAGCTCAACTTTTCTTATGTGTAAAGGTGACTCGAGGTTATTCAAATTTACACAGCAAATCCACTACTGAAGCACACAAACTGTTTTACCAATACTGAGGCTGCTCTAATGACCTTCTTTCACCATTGGTAGCTACAGTAATGTAAGGATAAGTGAAATACAGGATAAATGAATCATAAGATAAACAGAGATTTGCAATAGTCAGATAGTTGAAAAAAACATCAGAATTGGAGGAAAGAGCATTCTCTTAAATGTTAATGCCATTATTGGACAAGTATTAGCATGTCTCCTTTACAGACTGGAGAGAAGCTGGGGGAACAAAAAGTAAAGCAAAACTGAAAACCAGAATAAGCTCATTATATAGATTCAACTGTCTTGTGGAGATTCCCTCTACCAGAGGGAATACACACTTCAGTGCTGTATGGATGTCTAGTGAAGCTGTTAACTTTGATCATATAATTTATTCAAATTCTTTGATAAACACCTCTGAAAGAGGCTCAATGGTATTTCTGAGAGAAGTGTTATAGTTTGATGTTTTGTCCCTGCCCTGTAGGCTGGGACCTTGTTTATTTATCAGTTATGTTATAGTCTTTACTCTTCCATTCACAGATTCAGTAGGAATTGATAATTTTTGTTGCTAAAATGAGTAACTTGATACTGGAACACTTGATTTTAAGACCTGCCAGTGTTGACAGTTGCACATCCTGGCTATAGAGTATGCAAAGAATTAGCATGGAGTAACCCTCAAAAAAACCCCAAAAAACAGAGACAGCAAAACCACCAGTTACTTCAAACACCAAGCTTAGTCTTTTATTAATGATACTATAGAACAGTGTGGATTTAGTGAAGGAAAAATTTGGTAAGACATGAATCCCTTTGTGTTCTCGCCAGTCCTCAGGGGTTAGAGGGGCTGACGGTAGCTGGATGTATCTCTTAATAAATATGCCAATTATCAGCATGATCATTGGCCTAACACCAATGCACAAACAGCCTGACTGCTGTAGGGCTTGCCACATTCAACAGAGGTAGCTGGGTGTATGAATAGTGCAATTTATTTACATGCAACATATACATAGTCTTTAAGATTTCTGGTGATAAATACATTAAACTGCAGAACAGATTTGAAATTACAGAAGAGTAGATTTAGACTGGATGTTAGGTACAAGTTCTTTACTGTTAGGGTGGTGGGATACTGGAACAGGTTGCTCAGGGAGGTAGTTGAGGCTTCATTCCTGGAGACATTCAAGGTCAAGCTCAACAAGACTCAGAGTACCTGGACCTAGTGGAGGATGTCCCTGCTCAGTGCAGGGGGATTGGACTAGATGACCTCTGGAGGTCCATTCCAACCCAAACCATTCTATGATTCTATACTCTAAAATACAGTTGCAATCACAAGAATACAAACCCCAAGGGAAGCATCAAGGTGTAGCCAAAGTTGCAAATATTACCAAAAGGCATCGCTACTGGGGGCAGCAAGAGGAAATCTGCTGCTATGCCCCTAATGTTAGGTGTCAAATTCTCATCACTCCGTTAGGTAAGAAATCAGAGTCATATTGATATCTCTTGCAGAGTGCAGAGTTTGGGACTGTGGCCATTACCACTTGCACAAATAGGTAAGTTGATGTTGTGGAAGATCAGTAGGTGAGTGGAAGAACAGGCATGTGCTGGTTCTACATTCTTTTCTGGTGACATGGCAGTGCAGACCACATGATCTTCACTCAGCCCCTGGGCCTGCTGTGGTCACAATGTCTTTATAAGTAATATTATTTTGTACTTCAGCTGTTTTGTGCTTCTGACAAATAGAAAGCAAGGGGTTAGAATCAGAGACTAAGATGGTCTCTTTTAATCTGTAGTTCTAGGATTTTATTAATTAACTTTAACTAACACTAATCATGGCAGGATGGACAATGTGAATTATAGTTTGTGTACTTTTTACCTTCCCAGGAACCAGCTGGCATCATAATCCAACTACTAGGTTTTTTACGGTATCAGGATCAGTACTGAAAATGGGAGAAGTGATAAGCAGCTTTAATTCTTTCCTTAAACTCAGAACACCATCTACCAAATAATAAATAGGTTCAACCACTGCTCTATTTTCTAGAATGCTACTTATCCACAAGAATCTATTTAATTTTTTTTTTAATGGGTCTATCTACAGTCATTTACTTTTCCTTCATAGTTGGTTACCCAAGGTAATTCTAACTCTAATGAGACTGGGATGTTTTGCTACAGAAGTAGAACTGCTTAGATGCCCTGCTGAGAGGATTTTCCTCTTGCTAAAACCCTCTTCTGTGAGGTTCCTCAGTCTCTTTGTGAAATAGCTTAACAAGACTTATCTGGGACCCCCACCCACCTACCTGTTCATGACACCAAGCCACATTTCAACTGAAGCCTGAGTCCCTAGTTTTCACCTCATCTGCCTCTTTGCAGCCCTGTCCACTTCCTGAAGTGCTCATTAGATTTCTTGCACTGCTATTAGAATGTTTACCTCGGGTTTGCCTCAAGTATGGGTGGGACCTATTGTGATGGTATCCCTGCTGTGCTCACCCTGCTCCGATACTGTGGGTGGGTTTCTACCCTGATGAAGAGGATGTGGATGCCTGTGCTGTGCATAACCTCAACTGTGGTTTGTCAGCCTGCCTCTTGCTGCTCCTCAGCAATAGTTTTGACAAAGAATGTGGCTTAGTCTTGGGGAGCTTTGGCAATTCAGTGGCTGTTCCAGTTTTGCAAAGCTGAATTTAACAGGTTGTGTGGCTTATAGCACCCTGAAAGATCTGCTCATATCCCTAAAGCATCTGGGTTCCCAACATACCAGTATATCAGGGCTGAAGGATATAGACCAGAGTATGTCCAAATCCCAAATCTTCCATTTCATTTTAACATGAAAACCCTGTTGAATTCTGTTTCAATAGCCTGTTATTCATAGAATCATTAAGGCTTTAAGATCAAGTTCAACTGTAACCCAATTATCATGACCACTAAACTATATCCTGAAGCACCATGTCTACACACTCCTTGAACACCTCCAGGGATGGCAATTCCACCATCTCCTGGGAAGCCTGTTCCAAAACCTCACCAATCTTTCAGTAGATAATTTTTTTCTAACATCAAATCTAAACCTTCCCTGGAACAACTTAAGCCCATTTCCCCTTGTGCTATTACTAGTTACCTGGGAGAAGAGACCAACGCTGTCCTTACTACAATGTCCTTTCAGCTAATTGTAGAGAGCAATGCAGTCTCCCCTTAGCCTTCTCTTCTCCAGGCTAAAGAACCCCAGCCCCTTCAGATGCTCCTCATATGACATTCCCTCCAACCCCCTCACCAGCCTCATTGCTCTTCTCTGGACATGCTCTAGGACCTGAACGTCTTTCCCACACTGTAGTGCCCAGAATGGCACACAGAACTCAAGCTGTGACCTCACCAGTGCTGAGTGCAGAGGCATGATCACGTCCCTATTCCTGCTGGACACATTGATTTTGATACAGGCCAGTATGCCACTGGCCTGCTTGGTTACCTGGGCACATTGCTGGCCTCAGCCCATTGATCTAACCTGTCCTCTCTGTAGTGCCTCCCTACCTTCAAGAAGGTCAACACTCCTGCAAACTTAAGTGTCATCTGGAAGCTTGTTGAGGGTGCACTTGATCCCCTTGTACCAGTTGTTGGTAAAGACACTAAACAGAACTGGCCCAAATACTAAGCCCTGGGGCACACCACTTGTTACCCTCTGCATGTTTCAAATGTACTTAACCACTAAATGACTCAAACAAGACACCTATGTCAATTTAGCACCCATTAATATCAGTGATCAATACCTTTTCTTTCAAAAGAAACATAAGCTAAATTTTTGTGTGCTTTTGAAGACTTCACTTGTTCTAGTAATCCTGTAATCTATTAGTTTAAATGATCAACTAGATGGTAGTGGTGGGTGAAACAGTTTTCTAAATAATCTGACCTGGACCTGAAGAAGAATCTGAACTTGGGTAAGTACAAGGGAGAATGAGAATGTGTACTCTTTAACTAGATTGTCTATCTGCAACAATTTTTGTAGCATGACAAAGAAAATAATTTGTTCAGCATAAAAGCTAAGCATGGAATCATCCTTCAACAGACCTATTTGTATAAGATAAAATCGAACAGGAAAAGCTAATGGAAGGAGCAAGCAGACTTTAAGACAGATGTTATGCTGCATTTCCTTGTTGAAATATGAGAACAAATATGTAGATCTTGCACATCATCCTTTTGCTTTGATTTTATTTTTGTGTTTCAGTCCTTTTGATTTAAATACTTCAATATCCCTTCTATCTCAGCATCATTCCTGTTTGCTGTTGACTTAAATATCCTCCTTAGAGACAATAAACTGATAAGTTTTAAAGTGAATCAATGATTCTACCCAGACGTTTTGGGCAAGTAATTAATCATGACTAATATTAACATTTTGAGAGAAGTAGCTCTCCACAGACTCTCAGCTGGAAATGCTGCATGATACTAACGTTGTTCGATTGTTGCTTTGTTTCTTAATTACCTTTCAAAAACTAGGCAAATCTTCCTTCTTGTCAGAAAGTTCTCTCATCATAAGCATATTGCACATAGGGGCCCACTTCACAGAAAGCATGAGAATACAAAATTAGCATTTTAAACTCCATTCTTTAACCGTTTTATTGTAGTCTTTGCCTATTACACCATAAAATACTGCAGTTCCTATTTGGGAATGTAGTAGTAACATGTAGAGAGAAAATATGTTAAAGCTTCTATCAGCAAGTTTATGAAGACTAGCTAAAGCTCTAAATGTTATTTAAACATTAAAGCCCATAACATTTAAACATTTTATGTTTAAATAACATCTTTATGTTTTTATAAAGTTAATTTGACTTTTATATTTTAGAACATTAACAATAATACCCTTGGTCATTTTAATATGAATAAATGACATAGGTTTGGGGTCTATCCTTTGATTTGTTCCTGATTATTTTCTGTGAGTTTCAGCAATTAGCCTAAAATTCTTGGTCCAAATTTTTACAGGGATCATGTTAAAAGAAGGCTGTGCTAGATTATTGGGGGTTTTGCTGAACAAAATAGAAACTCTGACTCTTAACCCCGTAGCACTGACTGAAAGCATCTAAAAAAAAAAAATCAAATCACTGCAGTCTTGGTTGTTGGAAAGGAAAGAATAATTGAAACAAATGCAAAAGAATTTCAGTCTAATGAAGGAAAAAGGATATTGGGATAAGGAGAATATCTCAGCCTTGTTCTGATCCAATTAACACATTTCAGTTTCCTGAAACTGTTGTTTTCAGTTTCCTGTTTCTTTTGTCCCTTAAATATCTTCCCTAACCCATCTCATCCCAGCCCTGTGAAGATGGCAAACTAGAAGAATTAGAATGTTTAAGTTTTATTGTTGTATGTGAGCATAATTTATCCATTAGTACTGTCAGAAGTTTTCTTTAATTAGAATAATTACTCAAAGAAGTGAAAAAATTGACGCTTACCATGATTTTAAATGTTTTGTTATTAACCAGTTGTAATTGCCCAGTTTCACAGAATCACAGAATGTTAAGGGCTGGAAGGGACCTCAAAAGGTCATCTAGTCCAACCCCATTGCCAGAACAGGATCACCTACACCAGATCACACTGGAATGCATCCAGGCAGGTTTTGAATATCTCCAGAGAGGGAGACTCTGCAATGCCCCTGGGCAGCCTGTTCCAGTGTTCTGTCACCCTCACAGTGAAAAAAATTTTCCTCACGTTTCCAAGGACCTTCTTATGCCTCAGCTTCCACCCATTGCCCCTTGTCCTGTCATTGGGCATCACTGAGAACTCCAGTACAAGAGAAAAATCAACAAACTGGAGAGAATCCACTGAAAAGCAACTAAGGTTTTAATGGGCCTGGAGCATATAACTTAGGTAAAGGGACTGCAAAGCTGAATTTGTTTAGTATAAGGGGCTCTCCCCCTGCTGGCACAGGGGTTAGAGATGATGGAGCTAGCCTCTTCTTGGACATGTGCAAAAATGTCTTCAGAGTGAGAGCAGTTAAGCCCTGAAACAGGTTGTACAGAGAGGCTGCAAAATCTCAACCAGGTAATCCTTGAGGAATCTGCTCTGATCTTGGAAGTTAGCTCAGTGCCAGGGAGAAGCATGAGTGGGTTGCTGTGCTAAATTTGCTGTCTGATTGTGCAGGAATGGGGTTAAGAAAGCCAAGGATGACCTGGATTTGAATCTAGCAAGGAATACAAATGACAAAAAGGATTATGCCTCAACTAAAGGAATACTAGGGAAATCCTGGCTCCAGTGCTGAATAGCAAAGAGGAATTGCTGACAAAGGGCATGGAAAAGACCAGGGTTCTTACTTAGTGTCTTCTTTGCTTTGGTCTTAACTGGTAAAACCAGCCTTCAGGCATCACTTGTCCCTGAGACTGCAGTAAACTCTGGAGGAAGGAGTAATTACCTTTGCTGGAGGAGGACCAGGGGGAACTTAAACAAACTGAAATCTGTGCCACCTGATGAGTTGCAGCTACAACTGCTAAGTCACTAAAAGTGTAAGAATGTGAAGTATTAAAAGGTGATCAGGAGTAGTCAGTATGGGTTTATGAAAGGGAAAACATGCATAACCAACCTGATAGCTTTATAAAATGAGGTGACTAGGTTGGTGGATGAGGGATGCACAGTGGTTATTATTTATCTTGACTTCAGTAAGCCTTTTGACACTGTCTCACAACATCCTTATAAATTACCTGTCAAAATATGGGTTACATAAATAGATACTGAGGTGGATTGAAACCTAGCTGAACAGCCAGGCCCAGGGAATCTGTGGTCACATCAGGGTTGTGATCAGTGGCACAAAGTCCATTTGGAGGAAAGTCGTTAGTGATGTGCCTCGGGATCTGATACTGTGGCCAATATTTTTAACTTCTTCATTAATGGAAGATGGGACAGAATTTGCAAGTATGAATATGTCATAAAACTAGGAGGAATGTCAGATACACCAGATGGTTGTGCTGCCTTTTGGAGGGACCAGGACTTGCTGGAGAATTGGGCTAAGTGATTTCTCATGAAATTCAGCAAAGGCAAGTGCAATGGCCTGCATCTGAAGACGAGTAAATTCATGTACCAACTAGTACAAACAGGGTCTGGCCAACTGGAATATATCTCTACAGAGAAAGACACTGGGGCCTTGGTGAATCAGCTGACCATGAGCCAGCAGTGCAGTCTTGTAGTAAAGAAGGCAAACAGCATCCTGGAGTACATAGTGTAGTGAGTCAGTCCTAGCTAGCAGCCAAGAGGTTAAAGAGAATGACAGAGCAATCAGGGCAATTAGTCTTCTAATGAACATATATACCTGCATGGAGGAGGTGACTGGACTAGATGATGTCCAAAGGTCCTTTCGCACGTGAATTATGTTATAATTCTATGACTGCAAAGCCAAATCTTATTTCTTCTTCAAACAGTTTTGTTGCTGTTGCTGTTGTTAAAGTACATTTGCAGTCTGTCTTTGTTGATGACAGTTTAATTGCTGGACAATGAGAAGAGCACTGCATTGTTTCTGAGTGATAAATTTTCCTCAGTTCTGGGAAGCAGAATCTGGGATGTAGCAAAGGCACTTGAGCTTATACTGCTCAGACCAGAATATCAGACCATGGCTGAATTATTTTAATGACTGAAAAAATGCAAGGCTTAATTCAAGTCACATATTTTGGAAGCTAAACTTCTGTTTACTTGAAAAAGAAGTGTTAGAAATTGACATAAAAGTATCAGAAGGTTTAAAAAAATCACATTAATACTAATGGAACTGCAGAAAACCAGTCACTCAGCAGGAACCAGTGTTCATGTGGTGAAAGTGTATGCTCTCTAAAACAAGTATGGTTAATATTTCTTGCTTTCTCACCCACATGTATGTGCACTTACCAATAATTTCTGTTGTATTTGGAGTTAGAATTCATCACATTCTCTTTAGATAAATTTATAATATACATATGCACAGCAGGTATCCCATTACCACCAAAGGGAAACACAAGAATTAATCACCTTATTTATTTTAAGATACCTTCTCTAATATACCATAATCTAGAGTTTCCATTTTTTCAACACATTTTAAAAGAAGCCTAAATTACTAGACTACACATTGACAGAGAAGGAATTTGCCCATGCTCAGATACTTATGCTTGTGATTATTTCCAGTAGACCAAAACAAAAAAAAAAATAATACTTGTCTGTAAAGGCCAAAGGTAATCAATAAACTTATTTTCCCTAAAAGCAGTTTTTATTTGACTCATGGGCCATATAGTACAGGTTGCAATATTGTTACTAGATGCTATTTATTTTGAATAGCTTACCTAAGCTAGTGTTATTGCCACTGTCCAAACACTCTTTCTCACATCTACAATTCAAAATATTTTTATGTATACTAAATGCTAGTTTGCTGTTGTCACTGTAATATAGTTCATGTATCTGAAGAGGCATAGGTCAAATTCTGTTTACATCCCTATATTATGAAACATCATTCAGTCCCAAGGCTTCTCCATAAAATATAAATAAGCATGAAATGGTGTTCTACTTTAAATCTCTTGCCCCTGGTGTTAGAAATGTCTGGATAACTAGTGCAACACATCTTTGAGCTTAGATTACTTATTTTCTGCTTCTTTGTTGGAGTAAAAGGTGTGTTTCCAAATGACAGACAGCTTTTCTATTCATGTTTCAGTTTCCACGGCAATTCCAAAACTAAGAGACTTTTAATTGATAGCTTGCATCCTGTTGCCCTCAGCATAGCTGTTGCTGGTTTGCTGCCTTTCTCAGTAGTTTTGTCAATACCTTTTTTTCTGAGTCTGTTAGGAACTGACTCTAAACAGCACAAAGTCAGAGGGATTAATATTCTCTATTACGTTCAGTAATGACATGTAGCTTACCATATAGTACAACTGAAAGGCAGAGAAAGTGACTATGAAACATGGACTATCAATAAAATACTCTCACCTTATACTTAATATATACTCTTACTCTTTGTAAGAGCCCCAGTTTCTAAAAAGTTACTGCATTTTTTTCCCCAAACATAATATAATTTCTATCTTTTTAATTTAGTTCTTTTCAGTAACTACTGTATTTCATCATTTAACTCAGAAATTGGATGCCTTAAGGCTCAACTTTATCATGCACTAATAAAATGAAGAGAAACAGACCTTTAAAAATAATTGCCAAAATAGAAGCTGTCAGCAAGCATTAGACTCAGCTGTGGCACTGGCTTGAAAAGGTTATTTTGCTTTAGAATACATTAAACATTTATTAGCTTCACCTCAGGTAAACATGCGGTTGTTTACAAATTTGCAAATTTGTATAGACACACTTGTAAATGAATTTAGAAAGGAGCATCATGTTCATAAATGTGTGCCTTCCTTTTCTGTGGTTTGAAAAATAAATAAAATGTCCCATTAGCATTTGTCCATCTAATAAAATGTTCTACTACTTATTTGATTTATTCTGTCTTCCTTCTGCCTCCAACTCTTCCTCTCCACAAGAAGTGCAGGTTGCCTTAAGGGAAGTTTAAATGAGAAGAAAATGAATCCTGGCTTTTTTTCATACTTACTTGCAAGAGAAGATGACCTAAACCTACAAGAAATGTCTGTGCTGTTATCAAAAGAGATTTGTGAAACTGAAGGTCTCAACTAACTCTTTATAAAATGCTGCTGTGGCCAGGTAAAATTCAGAGGGTTTGGTTTGGTACCTACGAGAGGTTTTTTGATGGAATATGGACATGTTGCTGGATCATACAACAGAGTAATTAAGAAAGCTCCTTCCCCAGAACTTGTCATTTAATTAGATGTCAATATTTTGAACTTTGGAGTTCTTCAGGTTTATGAACTTAGATTTCTACTTTTGTACAGAAGTATTCCAGTCTGAAGAAGCCAACTCTGAGATCACGGCCAGAATTCTGGGATTAACCAGTGGATGGAGAGTCTCAAGCACAGCAAATGCACAGAAAAGGGAATGAGAAAGAACTGTGTGCTCAAATGCAGTATAAGAAATCTGGAATCCAGCATGAATTCTCATGACTATTTCAATCTTCTGCATGATGTAAATTAATAAGTAGTCATAGGATTGGAGACAAAGTTGAAAAGTTTATTCCGGACCTTGAAATTAGTTTCTCCATACTATTTTCCAGTGTTTGACTGAGATTTATCTGCTCTATCGCTTCTCTCTGTAACATTATTTACTTAGTGTTTCCTCAGCACTTTTATTTCTAGCTACCTTTAATAATAGATATCTTTCAGAAAGTGTTTTATTATCCTTGCCTGTCTGCCACTTGTAAAATACAAGTTTTTTGTGTCCTATGGCAGTAATTTAGATTCTTCTGTTTTGTTGCTTGCAATGCTGCACAAGCTTTCTGAGATTTTTTACTGCCCTCACCAAATTCTCCAAGTATATTAGGTTTCATTCTATCAATGATTGTACTTCTACCATCTTTTCCATGTAAATATTACCATTTTCCTCCTCTCGCAGCCCTTCTTTTCCCTGTGTCTTTGCCTGATTTTCCTTTTCCTTTGTACTGAAATCAGGCATGGACACTGCACAATTTTGTAAAACTTTCTTCAGTAATTTAACAATTGAAGGTTTGACTTATCTGTGTATTTTCCCAGCTACTTACGTAGATTTCAGTTGAGAGAGTGAATCCTAAAATAAATTCTCCTAGTGCTAAGACATCCCTAACTTATCACATGATCAAACCACCTTTGCATTATCCTGTGCTTCTTTCTCTAGAAAAAAAAGACCTCTTTATCCTGCAGTTGTGTAAGCTTCTCCTGCAGGTCTGGGTAATCCTCCATGCATCCTTCCTGTGGAGTACCGGCAGTCATTCACTGCAGTGACAACCAGGACACCTGTTGTAGTTACCGATCTCTTCATCCCTTTCACCTCCAATGCATATTGTTGGCCATGCCTAGCAAGTACTTTTACAAACATTACAGTGTCAGGCTGAAAAATTATTTCTTGAACACAAAATTTCACTCACGTAGATCTGCTTGTGCCAAGTGTCAGTATCAGTGTTCTTCCCAATCTTCTACTACCTGGATTTCTTTCTGTTCACAGATCTCCAATATGAAATCCTTTTGGTTCTTGTACATTATGGAGTGCTCATTTTTTTGTGGCACTTTTTTTTTTTCTTAAATTTTTTTTTTTTCCTTAATTTTTTTTTCTTTACCTTTTCTGTAGATGAGCATAACTGTCATTTAGGAATGACGAGCTTACAACCAACTGTGGTGAAATGCAAAAGGTTTCTTGGCTTTCAAGGCATAGCCCCCCTCTGCAAAATTCCTAATCTTCAAGTGAAATGAGTCGCCAATACTGTCAGCTGTGAACAAACAAATCACCAGGAAACAGAGGAGAAGTGGGGTTTTTTTGGTCTCCAAGGAACAAAGCCCAAGTTGTTGTTCTTACTGGTAGCCATTTAATTTAAGCGCTTTAATATCTTTAAGGAATGTCCAAATAATATTAATAATAAAATAAATGAAACTATTGATAATATTTTGTATCCACACTGAAGTCGTGTCTTCTAAGTAGTGTTTTATTCTTTACATTAAAAAAGTAGGTGAAGCTTACAGAAATTTATTGAAACCCAATAGAAATGCTATTTTAAACATATTTATCTATTTTAACATTAAGACACGCAGTGAAAATATCTCAGTGTTTCCCCAGAGGCTGTAGTGTTAACTTTTCTCTTAGGTTGTTTTACAATGATGAATTTCTCTGTTTGCTGCAAAAGACTGGAGTGCACATCACATTACAAATGTACACAAACTGATACAGTGACAAAACCCTTTCATATTCAGGCACTCATCATGTCTGTAGACTAAAACTTCTACAGCATGTAGACACTACCAAGAAATCGTGCTTTTGTCCTTAAAATTGTAATCTGTATTAAACTCATTGGTACCTGCATCACATGGACAAAAATAAGAGATTGCTTTTAGCAATTACTAGTGCTGTAACATAGTAAATAGAGTCTCCTCTGCTAAAGCAATTAAAAATGGTGGCATTGTTCTAATTGCAGGACACTTTAGCCATTAGAAAGACTTAGGAAATGTGCTGAGTCTCCTCTGACCGCTTTAGAGAAGGATTGCCATGGGGACATATTTCTGTTCATGTTAATAAAAAGGCGTGCCATATCCACTGAAACCATATTAAGACCTCTCTTTCCTCAACAGGTTTAAGTTCAAGTTGGTATCGCTTTGTTCATGTGGGTTGTATCCTTCTTAAAATGGTTGTGAATATGACCCGTGACAGGTTTTGAGTCAAACTCTGCAGGATTTGAGTTTGCAAAATGATTTACACTATGCATACATAATCTGACCAAATTAATATTTTTGAAAGCATGCTTTACAGAAAACCTATTAATACAAAGTATTCACACTGTGCTCATTGGTGTGGTGTGTCTACTCCTTGCATAATACGCAGGAAATAAAAGGACTGATTGAAGAAGCTTCTTTCAGCTTCAGCAGAGTGCACACATGCTGTTATCTGTCTTTATGCCACCTATTTTGCTCCCAGTGTCCCAAGTCAATAGAAAAACATATACTGTGTGTGATATTTCTATGAAAGGAAATAATATGTGAAATATGGTGCATGCTCAGTCTGCACTGCATAGTATTATACCCTTTTGACATGCCTGAGACAAACTAAATGGAAATAGCACTTTTGTAGCTCAGGGCAGACACAATTTCAGAAGACAGGAAGTACCTCTTGACTATGTGAAACTTGAAATATGCATGAGTGTTCTTCTGAGAGTCTTCAGTCTTCTGGAATTAACATAGTAAGTATTTGAATAGGTACATCAGGTTAAAGGAATAAGAAAATAATTTCAGCCTTTGGTGTAGTCTCTCACAGCAGTAAGCCCTTTACACATGGTGTGCAAGTAGGCACACAGGGGTACAATAACATTCCAACTACTGTGAAGTTTTCTTTTGCAGTTCCAAAACATTAAAGAACATCATACTTTGCAAAATCTCATCCCAGGAATTTCAAAGTTGCAGTTCTTGGTCCTCTCTTTCTTTATTGTTTCCACAAGGATTCTGCAGGGGGGCTGGAACTAGATGATCCTTGAGGTCCCTTCCAGCCTTAACAATTCTATGATTCTGTGATTCTATGATTCTATAGCCTTGACTCTGACACTCTAAGATCCAAACTGGGGATATCCAGATGTGTGATCATGAATCAATATAACCTGATCTTACCTGTCTGCTGGAACAGGTATGTAGATGAGGCACAGAAGGTAATAGCTAACAAATTATGTGGTGGGCAGCAAGAAAACATTCATATCATGTATCATCATCTTTGCAGAACTGTGTTGACTGGGGCATCTCCACCAACAGCATTTCATATTTCCTAGCCAAGAAGCAGGTTTGTGACATGGCTGTCATGAGGTAACTGCTGCCTTCCTTTCTGGCAGAAAATCTCATAGTGCAATGCAAATGATTTTACAGAGGGACTGGCACAAAAATAGCATCGTGATCTCTGGGAACATTTTGGAAATGAGATAATTAAAAAAACATATTTTGGCTTACAAATTGCATCTTTAATCTTCTAGTACAAATGTAAATATGTCTCAGATAGTGCTAGTCCCATTTAATAGGATATTCTGTATAAAAGTGGGTTGGAGAAAATGTAAGAAGCTTGTTCTCCATTTGGCAGTAAGAACAAAGTACCTTGAACTACTGCTACCCACTGCTTGCATACTGAAATATATGACACTTGAAAAAGTAATCTCTGAATTTTATTTAGAGCTAGAAATTACTGTATATTTCCTGGAGACCTTAGTATAAAAATAAATTTTCTTTAGTAGACAGTCAGTAGATTTGTATTGTACTTTGTACTTCAACAAATATTGAAGCAAAGTAAAGGGGCAATTAAGATTTCAATTTTTCCTGGCTTATATTTCTGGAAGCAAGTATTTTAGCCTTTGTTCGTAATGACTGTAAAAAGAAGGTACAAAAAGATAATTAATGTCCACCTATAACAATAAAATGTGACATCTGCCCTCCTTCAAGAGTTGAGATGCTGTTTAGTAGAGTCCCTCACTCTATAGCCAAATTTATTTTAGAACTTGACTACAGTCACAAAGCAATGGCTATGGTTGATGAAGGACTGTGCACTTCCAAATTGGATGCTAGCAAGAAAGTAGGTAGCCTGATATTTCCTTGACAGATAGTGAAAACTTTTATTAAAACCATGTTTGTGCATGTAAATTTTCTAGATAGCCATTTTCCATTAGCCTGGAAATAGTTATGAAGCTAAGGTCATTGATGCTTTAATAGGATATGTTTCACCTACCTCCAGTTATATGAAAATTGCATGTTTACCCTAAATAACTTGTCTAGATAACTCTTTATTCAGTTGAGGTATTTTAAGAGTGTGGGTCATTACTGCCCAAACCAGATTTCTAATAAAGCATGGAGTTGATTTCTCTCATTTTGTGCTCTTTTCTCTCCACAGGTTAAAGAAAATGACAAGCTCAAACTAGGCACATAGTTACATGAAATAAATCCTACCACTAAATGATTGAAACTGATATTTGAGTAAACTAAGGGAGAGTATGAAACTGTAACTTAAGTAGCTGACCTTCCAAAATTACTTTAAATATATGTTGTCCTGAGATATTTGTTCCCTACACACCCTTACTTAAATTATTTTATGAACATGTGGGGTCTTTTTTGCCACTGAAAATGAAATCCTGTTCTGTCATAAATAGAAAGTAAGACCTGCAACCACTGTAAACTGAAATTATTTAATCATGGAGAAGAGATGCAGAACAACTACACAAGCACATGCTTGGTAGCCTGCTCCTATTACCATAGCCAGGGGATGAAGTCCACTCCCATTAACTTCAAAGGAGATAACATTTTAGCCATGGAGATCATTGTATTATCCCCATATTCTGCCACAGGAGACAAAAGCCCAGCAAAATACACGCCATGTGATGTAAAATTATGTCACTCAGTCCTTTCCCAGTGAGAAGCTGAAAGAGTGGCAATGCTTTGAAAGAGAGGAGAACTGAAAAGAAATCTAATTACACTCCACTTTGTTTCAGATCTTTTGATACTTTTTCTCCATTGTTTACAGAAGGAGATTAAACTGGAAGACTGAAGGATACAATTTCCTCTCCCTGATTCCTGAGCCGGCTCTGTAGCAAATGCAGCCTAATATAGTTTAACATTGGGTCTGAAATTATCTATTAGTTGATAATAGGCCTTAAGAGATGCTAAGCAGTCAGAAATTGCATTGTCATTGTAGCTTTCCAACATTTCTCCACATAAAGTAGGTAGCCTGCAGAAAAATTAGGAGATGGTTTTATATATATAGTCATATACATATGCATGATATTGAGAAGATAGATGGAATAGAGCAGAGAATACAGTCTTGTATGTCTACGTCTGTTGCAATATCCTTTAAACTGAAGCGCACTAAAATGCTTTTATAAAGCACGCTGGGTTGTGTATGGGTTCTTTTATTCAAAATGATAATGTGGAGTAGGAGTGGCTGATCATGATACAATTCAGAACATTAGGAGTTGCTACCTCATTCAGGTAATAAGGGCTATTTTGGAAATATTATATTTAGTCTTGCAATTGCCTTTTCCTCTAACCGAAAATAACTTGACCTTATCAGGTGGAGTAAGGGATTAAACAAAGAGACAGCAACAAGTCATTTACCCCCTGTTAGCACCTCAAATCCAAAGGAAGAGTGCTCAGTGGACCCTGGGTCATTGCTCTGATTCTTGTTTTCCCACAGAGAAACACTGCAGACAATTTTTGTGTTCTCCTCCAAATCTGTATTTTGATTTTATGATGAAAATCAAGTAATTCAACATTTAGACAACTGTTTCTTTAAAGATTTACTGAAGCTAGATTTCACACCCAGAGTTTACTAATTGCACTGCAGGTCATGATTCTGAGCTAACCTGGAGGTACCAATCCATCTGCATGTGTAGAATCAGGTCTGCAGGATTGCTCTAATTCTATCTGAATAGTTGTTTGGGTTTTTGTGTTGTTGTTGTGTGGGGTTTTTTTGTTGTTGTTATTGTTGATTGGTTTGGGTTTTGTTTGTTGTTTTTTCTTTGTTGTTTGGGTTTTTTTTCTCGTCTGGTTTGCTTTTTGGTGAGTTTGGGTTTTTTGGAGTTTGGATTAGGTTGATTTTTTGGGGGGTGAGGGGGCGGGGTGTGTAAATATGTTTTGGGTTTTGTTTTTATTCCCTCAGTGGATTATATTTTACAGACTCTTCTGCCTCTGCCTGATGTGTCAGAATCCAGACATCATATACTAATTGCTGTGATTATGACATTAAAAATCAATTTTCTGACACCTCAGCTGTATTGGGGTCAGCTCAGCAATCTCTAGTGGATGAAGAACACACAAAATATTTGGAACACAGTGTCATATTTATTCCATAATTGTCACAGTCTTTCCTTATAATTAAATCCATTGGGTATTCCTCTGTAAAAAAATATGCTTTACTTATGGTTAATTTTTATACATTTTTAGAACATAAAGTAACATTGCTTGATTTCCTTTGACTGGCACAGGAGGAGCTTTAAAAGTAAAATGTGGCGCTTTGCTCCCCTTCCTGATCTTTTAAGTGGAATTTCTTGATCCTCATTACAACACTGCCCCACAGGGATGTTGATGTTTGCACACAGTAATGAGCTGAAAGCAGTGCTGTAGATAAATCTTGGCATGGAAAGAAAACAGGCTATAGATGAAAAATAGAAAACTCTACTAGAAATGCAAGATAACATAGTGGGCTGTTTTTGCTGCTGTTCAAAGCCAGTGTATTTAAGCAGATAGGCTGAATAATTAAAAATTAGAAGAGAGAAAATGTAGCGACACAATCATATACACAGAAAATCAGTAAATAAGATTTTTACTAAGGAAAACTTTCATGTCTATTTCTTCTTGTTTGAAATGGTGCCAAAAATGAATTAACAGAGGAAAGAACTTCAGGGAAGATCAGATCTAAGAGCAATATTGCTGTAACTGATCCAGAGTGTCCTGCAGCTTTCCTCTTTTCACCCACTTTCTTCTATGCAACAACTATAAAACAATTTTGTTTATACTTCAACTTTCATAGTAAAACTGGGAATATAAAGCCAGGACTGAAGTACAGTGAAATAATGAGACAGATATCTGAAATTCTTCAATGCAATAACAGATGACAGGGAACATTCAGTCTGGCATCTTGTAGGACTCCTGTCATGGACTTCAATAGGCACTGGAGCTGAACTAATGACTGAAAATGAGAGTGTCTTCTTAAATATTGTAGGATAAACATTAAGTATGTGTCTCCTGAAGAGAAATATTTTTCTCAATTATTACATTGTGTGCTGCTGCATGTTGGAATTTTGTGGCAACATGCTTACTCTTTGATTTCAATGTCAGTGGAGTTATTTTGAGGGTTCCTCCTGGGTAGCAGAGCAGCATTTGACCCCTTACCATCATTCTTCTTTTGGTTGTCAGCTATCCCAGCAGTGTGCCACAAGGGTGGCAAATGGAGTCTGGCTAATAACTGTCCTAATGAGTTAATCAGTGGATGGCAGTGTGGGAATGTGTTTCCTCTGTCTTGTTTCATATTCCAGTGGAGAAAAAGAAGAAGAAAAAAGATATGTACTCTTTGTATTACTGAAGTGATAGGCATGGAGTGGAATTGTGTAACTATAATTCTGTCCTTTTCTTCTAGTTATTAGAATTGAAATATATATATGTGTCTGTATATATATATATACACACATACAAGAGATTTCATACTGAGGAGTGTCAGAAAGATCTGAGAGAAAGGTCAGTTGTAATTCAATTCCAGTAAAAGTTAAGAAAAAAACCAGAAGTAAACAAACATAAGCACACACTGCTGAATGTCATCCTCTTCTGCATAGAGCTATGTGGTTGCACTGTATAATCTGACCTTAATATTTCTCCTTCTCCCAACAAATTTACTTTTCATAGGCACACATAAAGAAATCTACACAGAGAGAATTTGCCCAATGAAAACAATCCCTTGTCCTCAATATCCTGATTCATCTGGTAGAGTTCAATAAAAGGATTCTATCAGTTGTGGAATAGCGTATTGTACGAAGCACACTGGCTGGACCAAAATACTGTAGCATGGATTTGATGTCTATTAAAGAAACAGTAAAGTGAAGAAACTAACAAGGTTAGGAAGGAGAACAGGACTACAGAAGTAAAAGGAATTGTGCTTTAGTAAAATAAAATGTAACTTAAATCATGATTGTGTTTGCAGATAACACCTATAGCACAAAGAGAATTCCCAGAAATATTCTTGCTGACCTTAGTTAATTTCCATTGATGGCTTGCTTCTTTAAAGGGATATAAATATCCAGTTTCTTTAGTAAGACATGGACTATGATATTAAATAGTAACAAATGACAGATGTGCTAATAAATGCCTGTATTGGGTTTCTGCTGATGTGAGACATTCAAATACAAATCATAATCACCTAGAGTAAACCACAGGACTGCAAGTTTTGGGAACAAACTTCTTTTTCAATAAAGATAACTTGACAGATGTTCATGATTTTTGAAATACATAAAATAAGTATCCTGTTGATGAAGCTGGAAAAGCATAAGGTAAAATTGTATATGCTTCCCAGAAAGAGCAGCTGGGGACTTGATGGGAAAAAAACAAAAAAGACTAGAGAAATATTTTACAGAGCAGCTCAAGATTCCCTCAACGCAGTGTTGTCTGTAGCTGTTACAATGCCAATAATGACAATTTTGCCAAAATTACACCTTAGTGTCCTAGATTATTTCCATGGAGTTCTAGGAATACACAGCATTATTTTCTTTTGGTGATACTGCACCTGATTCTGCTAGTCCCCAAGAAGTGTGATTCTGCACACCCCTACCCCTCCCACCCACCCCACTTTCCTTCCACTCTTTCTCCAACAGCCTAGCAGAAATCTTACAGAAATCTTATAGAAATTCATGACCATTACTGTGGGCTATGAGATCTAGCATTAGAGCACTGGCAAAGCTTTAAAGTTAAAATATAATCTTGGATTTCTTTGCACTTCACCTGTGGATTTGCTTTATGGTGTCCCAGAGGCAGAGATGTTTTGAAAGGCAAAATAAAAATAAAAATAAAAAAATAAATAAAATTAATGCCTGTCTCTAGGTTGTCAAAAGCCACAATACAGTGATCCTTAAGTGCTTCTACAGTCCATATGTAGACTTCATATAGAATACATGTTTTCCAATTGGAGACCTATTTTGACCTTGGTAACAGATTGACATTATGCGGAACTGAATTTGTGCTCTGAGGATGATTGAATGCTCTGCATGGAAGATAGTGGAGTTCTGGAGTGTTACGAAGTGTTTAGAGTTGGCTTGATATATTTTACTATGATGGCTGAATTGACTGATCTAGATGTTAAAAAAAAGTAAACATGATGAGAACTGATTTCTTTTCTTATTTGCAGCTCTATTCAGAGAAAAATGTACTACGGGACTTTTAGATTGAAGATGTTATTAGGAGCATTGTATATTATGATTCTTGAGTTGCTGAAGGGCTTTCTTTTCCAAATCAATGATCTCAGGGACCTTTTCAAGCAGTGGTTAGGTATTGCAAATCCATGGAGATTTATGTAAATAGGTTTTATTCACCTGCCAGAGAAATACAACCGTATTGGGACTGGCATGTAGCAGCTACGCACAGACAGTAGAATGACACGCAATTTTGCACTGAATTCATATAAAGTAGCAGTCACCAAGAGGACTAGACAGTGTGAAAACTGAAATCAGACTACTATCAAATTAATAATGGCAGCTATGTTTGAAACATTGATGTAGAATAGACTGCAAGCTCCAGTAGGTTCTAGCTAACTGCAAATCAGTAAACCCCTTTTCCTATTCTAGTTCAAATGCATTACCCTTTCTTCTCCTACATCTGTTTTTTATCTAATTTGCTTGGGTTTTAATTTGGGTAATAAAAAAATATACATTGGACACAAACAGTATTTTATCAATACTGAGCTCTTCTGATATTCTGTCATTTAAATGTGACCCTAACTAACTTGTGACATTTTAAAGGATCACTGTACAACCTGATAAACGTGCAATATCAAAACAGGAAACTATCAGAAGGGCTTAGAACAGAGACTGCTTAAAAACTACTCCTGAGACCAACAACTGCTGTTTGTACCCTAAATGAAGATTGGAATCATGTTATATGAATGAATATGTTAAACATGAGTAAGTTAGGATATTGATGAATTATGTAGGAAGAACAGGGGACAGTAGAGATGCCCCAGGGTGAGAAATCTATTTCTAGAAAATATTTTAGGGACAGAACTTAGTCCTTTTACCTTTTCATGTATTATAAATATAGAAAATTGCAAGCCATATTCAGACAGTCTCAGGCTGGTGTGAGTAGAAGCCAGCTCATGAATCCCAGAAGGGAAAGAGGTGCTGCAAAAAGGACGCTGTCCATACTGACAGGAAAAAATGGCCCAGATCTTCTGAAGCCACTATGGAGGCAAGCCTAGCAGATCAAAGATGACCTTGTTCAACCCATCTGTCAAGCAGCGTCTTCTTCTCCGGGCTGGAATTGAAAGCTTGTATCTGGGCAAAACTGTTGCAAAAAGGGCACAGGAGCTTGCTTCTTCCAAAGTGTAAGTCTTGTATTTATAGTCTGCACGATGGGCACATTGTTGTAATGTCTTCACTGGGGCAAATTGTCTCAATTTTATGGAGACAGACCATTTTTCAGTGGATCATTTGATCCTGCTTTTCTACTGTGGCTCAAGACCTGCCTGAACGCTTGCAGGATCCAGAGGTGGGGCTCTGGGGATACTAGAAGGATTTGAAATAAATATACTAATTCATGCACAAAAATCAGTGTAAGTATATTTTGCATGATTATTTCCAGGAACACAGGTTCTCTCAAAGTAAAATACTAAAGCACTAGTACAGGTAATAAAGGGGACTTAAAGGAAGGGGAGGCCATTAAAGATGCCCTCCATATTAATTCCAGCTAAGAACAAATGCTCTTACTACCTTTACTCCATTTTCTTTAGCAACCTTGCGCTGAAAAGAGTTTATCTGATGATCAGTTGCTTGTACAGGCTTCATTTATCAGGATGCAAAACAGCCTTCTGAAATATGTAGTGGTAATATAAGGAGGGAAAAAAGAAGAACTGAAGGATGGTAATCACTCTCAAGCTAGCACATCTAAACATAGGCTAACATAAAGAAGAAAACAGTGGTCTTTTTGTTGAGTAATAACAGCCACGAAACTTCCCCGCCCCCTCCCCTGGCACTGCAGAAGGCTGTGCTACTTTTAATGCAGTATTGTAGTTGAATGTTTGGTGGTGAAGAAAAAAAATGAAGTCTTGTATGTTTCCCTAAATTTAGAGTTAGTTCAACATGAAAGTAAATTACAACTTTGTCCTCAGCTCTACAATGAAATATGCAAGCTGCAATAATTTCATTTCAGGATTAACAACTTCAGTGATGGAATTTATTTATTTTTTTTTCTGCAATGAAATCTTTTTTCCTGACAAATTCAATCCTAACCTGTTTTAGCTCAAATATTTGTCATGGGGCATGTTACACTTACTGTAAATTTGCTTTTTCTTGTGTCTGAGTGTGCTGCAAAATGTATTAAATATTTATATAAACTCAATTTTACCTGTAGAGAAATCATCTGGACATTCTCTGCTGGTACAGAGTAAGGATAATTTGGTTTCTGATACCTCCTCATAGCATCTAGGTCTCCTGTCCTGCTCAGCTGTGTTCAGTGTGTGTTAGAGTAGACAGAAGTATGCGCATCCAATAGGAAGTGTTAGAGTCCTGCCGCATCTTAGTGGCTTCTCTCTTTTCTGCTGTGACCAGCGTAGTCGCAAACCAGAAATAATGCATGCAGAGGTGTCCAAACAAAAATGGCATTGATATGCTGTACACAGAACTTTATATTTTATGACCAGTGTTGTGATTGCTAGGTCTTGGGAAAACTTAAGCTATGACATCAATGCCTGAGGTGTTGCAACTACAGCGACACTGTATATGATAAAATAGTAACATGGGGATCAGTGGAGTCTCCATATCTGACTCAGACAGTGTGGTTTCTCACTAATCAAAATACAGATTTGCATCAAGGCAGACTGAGTACAGGAAATAAGTCCTCTTGTACTCTGCTGCATAGCTTTCCCAGTACAGTAGTAGGAGAGGTTAACACCGCATTGCTTTGTCAAGGTTAACAGAGTGTCTTTAACTACATTAACTCATACTCTAGTATTGTGTATTACTCATCAGGCTTTAAAAGGAGAACATTGATTACTGGTCTTTCAGAAGACTTATCTGTAAAAAAGAAACCCAGAAGCTTCCTTTTGGTAGTTAGAGGACATGGCAGAAAGTTCAATCCTAACTTCCTAGACTGCTGCTAGAGTAAATAAAATTTATGTAAGGAGTGCCTCAGCATTTCACAGTCTTCCTAAGTCCAATATTCCACAGGCATTTAGAAGGGAGTGAAGGCTCCACATCACACTTCATTTCCCTCAGAAATGCACACAATACTCCCATAGTGCCAGAGCTCAGTAGTTTACTGTGGGTAGTTGTGATTTTTCTCTTTTGATGTTTTTTAGTTTTTCTTTTGTTAATCTTCTGTGTTGCTGAGTGATGAGTATGGATGTGCATGGCTCAAAACCCATCTTAGTCCCATACAGAAAGAGATGAGTAGCTATCAACTCGTAAAAATAGATTAGATTGCCACAAACAAAGCAGAAAATACCTGTGTGGTTTTAGGGCTAACCTTGCTGTGAGACATAGAGAAGGAGAGTAAATGGAAAACAGCTATACTTAAGAGAAGCTTGGGATCCTTGTAGATATATATTATTTTCCCTGCAAAACTCTGTTCTCAACAAGAAGAGCTGATTATGTACTTGCCTCTTGTTCCGTGACCTCTGAGGTGAAGGTAACAGCTCTGTTCCTACTGGGTGATGCCTGGATTTTGAAAGGAGGTCCCGCAGTCCCTGTGGGCTTGAAATCTTACACCATAGCAGAAGTCAGTTTTTGGACATCAGTGTAATCCTTTCCTGTGCCTCCTGTGTACAGAAATCAATGGGAGGCCATGTAGCTGCAATTTTGCCATTATGAAAAAGTAATATCTTTTTTCCTTGAAACTGGTATTCAAAGCGCTGTAAAGATCAGTCAAGGCTGAATAAAACAGCTGCAGGTCTTATCTTCTGCTACGCATATTTTACAAATCCAGGGCAAAGTTACTCTTTTTAACAAAATGACAGAGCTTTGCTTTCTGACTGTAACTCTAATAAGGGCATTTATTTATTTATTGTTTGATTGATTGCTTTCTGACTTCTTCGAGGGATGTGTCATTGTCAAAAATGGAACAAAGCTATGGGCTGGCCCTGAGTTCCTGCTAGCCAGAGAGCACACGATGATGCCACAGTTGGCCAGCTTGTTGATGGGGTGCAATTTATCTTCAGTTTATTTTCTTTATTTGCTGGCATGGAATTCCTCTGTGTGAATATAATTTTGAGTCCTTGCCAGATCTGTGGCCAGTTACAATTACACATTTACTGACAAATTAATATTTTCTCTTGGCATCAGCCTTATGTTTATTTTGTTCAGATACACAACATTTTATTTGCAACATCTGCGTATTTCTAATCAGTTTATCTACAGTATATAGCTGCTCTGTCAGAGGGATAGGAAGAGAATGGAAACCTAATATGTGTTAAATTATATGATGCATGTATATTTTAATATGATTTAATCCTATATGAGTCTTTCCTGTTTAAGAAAAAAAGCTAAGCCTCCTCCTCTACATTCCCCCTTTCTGAATGTTTTTTGTTACTTTTTCCCAAACAGTTAAAGTCTTTTAAGAATGTAAAGAAAAAACCCCAAACATTAGAGCAATGTAGTCTTGGTTATCCTTTTAGAATTATTTTCCTCCTAATTTTCTTCTTTCTTATTTTCTAGGTCCTAGTGGCTTCTTTTGCAGGTCCTAGGTGGGAAGTTACATAAAAGATGCTATTATTTCATCACCTTCAATATATAATTGCTTGATAGACTGTGAAATAAGTGCCTGAAGCTTCTATGATTAGTTTGTCCTTATTGTGCTGCTTCTGTAATAAAAATGAAGGAAAAAAAATAATAGAAAAATGATGCTGAATTTCAGTAGGTGGCTGTGTTAAATTGTTTCTGAAACAGAATGTGTGATTCCAGACATGCATAGAGATGTTGCTCTTTAATGACTATGCAGGATGATGGTTGATTTCTCTTTTTGGCTGGAATGATTTTCTCAGTGCAGGTTTTATATATCATGCGATTTGTTTGAGGAGCTTCCATCTATGCACAAGTTATTCACTTGCAACTTTTCCATCCTTGTTACCATTTTCTTGTTCTCTCGCAGCTTTGCTGCTGGACTGTTGAGAGCTCTAAACGTCCTCTTGGCAGTCCATCAGAAAAGGACACGAGACATGGTGGTAGAAAACTTCAGAGAAATAGCATAAAACACGGCCAAATAAATTCCTCTCTAGGATTTCATATAGATTTAATCAGAGAGATACACAAATCTGAAGTTGCCTGCTACTGTAGGAAGTCATGGTACTGTAACTCTACAAAATACGGTAGTTTCCTAAAATATCAAGTTTTAATCCTTCATGCCACTGTTTTTTTCAGCTGCAGAGGACAATCAATACCTGCTTTTAAGTAGCCAGAGTTATACCTAAGGCCCATAGAAGAATCTGGGAAGCCTGTTACATGTGAATCTTTAAAACACAGTCATGTTTGCCAATTTAGCTTGTTTCTTCTATAAGGTAATTTCTTATTCTGTGTTAATAATATCTGAAGGATACATAACCTCAGATGCTTAATAACTGTGCATGATGAGCTGATGGTTCCCAGGTTCTAACTGAGGCACAGAACTGGAGCAGAACTTCATCTTCACTCGACTGCCATAGGAGAGGTCTCCTCTATCCTGGCATAGCATTAGCTCTGCCCTGGTGAGGCTGCATCTGGAATATTGTGTCCAGCTCTGGGGTCCTCAGTTCAGGAAGGACAGGGAACTGCTTGAGAGAGTCCAGTGCATAGCCACAAAAATGATGGAGTGGAACATCTTCCTTACAAGGAGAGACTTAGGGAGCTGGGGCTCTTCAGCTTGGAGAAGAGGAGACGAAGGGGTGACCTCATTAATATTTATAAATATCAAAAGGGTGAGTGCCAAGAGGATGGAGTAAGGCTTGGCTTGGTGATGCCCAAAGACAGCACAGGGGACAATTGGTGGAAGTTGAGGCAAAGGAAGTTCCATGAAAACACGAGGAAAAATTTTTTCACTGTGAGGATGACAGAACTCTGGAACAGGCTGCCCAGGGGGTTGTGGAGTCTCCCTCTCTGGAGATATTCAAAACCCACCTGGATGCATTCCTGTGTGATCTGGTATAGGTTATCCTGCTCTGAGAGTGGGGGGGTTGGACTAGATAATCTTTCGAGGTCCCTTCCAACCCTTAACATTCTGTGATTCTGTGACCTTAACAGCTCCATAAAGATAAATCAGTAGAGGTATTGGATTAAACAATTATGTTATGGGAAAAATGAGGTGACTACACTTATCCACAGTCATTTTGAAATTTAGAAGCAAAGACAATTTAGAACTGACATGAGGTGTTGAGACACAGCACAATATCTTGTGGAGATAATTTGTGTGAAAAATGGAAGTACTTAATAGACTGAGAGCTTGCTGTACCCTCTGTCTCTGAAATAATAGTTAAAAGCACACCCAATGAAATGTGATTTACAACAAAATTCTGTATCTTTATCTCTTTCTTCTTCATGTTGCAGCAACATCATTTTCCCTGAGGCAAGGTTCCTCATACATTTGGCATAGTTCAGGTATGCCATGTCATCTTTCCTTATCTTCAGCCGTGCGAATACCTGAACTCCCCTGCTCTTCTAACCATATATACAACAATAGGATTTGAAATGTCATGGGATATTTATTTATTGTGATCCAGTTTTTAAAAAACTTCAATTAATATAAAGCAGACCACTCCTGACACAGTGACTCCATAGTTCAAATCATGTTCATGTTCAAATCGTGTGTGAGAACACCTTTGTCCAGGACAATGAAAACAGGATGGAGAACATCAGATAGAAACTCTACAGTAGAGGAGCTTCAAGTAATGAATGATGGACAGATTTCAGAGGATCTGCCAAATATTCTAGTCACAGAGTCAGGATGAACTCTCTGATGCGTTTCCTGAAGATTTTGTTTTCCATTGATGTAGTGATATATTCTAACATGTTTTCATAAAGCAAAACTCTCTTTAGGGGGAAAGTATGTTATCACCATTTTTCAGAGGGGAGAAACTGAAGTAGGGAAAATTAAATATATGCCTGTGATCACCCAACGGAGACAAAACTGGAATCTAGTTTTCCTGAGTGTGATCTTTCTTACATGGGTTATGTACTCTGGGCCTAAGGTTTTATTAGAACAATATGTCTTTTCTTCATTACACCAGTATTTTCCAGATGATTACATACTTCACTGATACTCAGTTTTCAGGCATTCAAAACCTCCTGATACGAATCCAAATTTGTTTTGGAAAATAACATGACCAGTGTCTGGCAGAAATACCCCTACATAATAAACTTTTTCTTTAAACACACTTATTTTGCCTTAAAGACTGTAAAAACAGATAAGAATGCATATATTTTTCTCTCCATCTTTGATGCACACAGGAATAACCAAGTCAATTTTACTCAAATTCATTTTCATGAAGCTCACTGGTGGGTGAAAAGAGAAGAAAACTTTCAGCGCAAAGAGTGAGAAGAATGGATAACTAGATGCTCAAGAATGCTACAATGAATCATTTGCAACTTTACTACATTTTTTTTTCTTTTCTGCAAGACATACTATAACTAGAAATGGACTTAAACTGAGCTCTGAGGGAAGATAGCTGATGAGAATGAATGGGGTCTTCTGAAGGCAGCTGCAATCTCAAAACAAATTGAGGTCAGAATTGTGTTGCTTCCGATTTCTCCAATATTCTCGCTTAAATCCAGGATGATGAGAACTCCTTCAGTCTTAGGGAGATTTTCATGAATATTATAGATAGAATAGAATAGAATTACCAAGGTTGGAAGAGACCTTGAAGATCATCGAGTAGATGTATTCAGTAAAGCTCTATACAGGATAATAATAGCGACAAGCATGTACCTTGATTATTGACAATTCAAAAAAGTCTGTACTTTCATGCCATCTACTATGATCGGTTCCTTCAGGTTTGAGTAATAACATGTCACATTTTGCATGCGTGCTTTGGGTCAAGCCATGAACAGATAACCTGTGCTGAAAAACTATGGGGCCTTCAGATGTCACAGTTCTTTGGATGGATATCATACAAACTGTGTAAAAGAAGAACCCTTCTTAGCAGTGCACTTTATCCTAAACCTAATGCATCTTCAGCAAGACTACTTTAAATAACTTTCTTTACCTGCATGTGCATCTGCAAATATAATCATAAAGGAGTTAGGAATACTGAGATATTTTAACCACAGCACCAACTCAAAGACTTTATTGCTTGGATTAAAAAAAAAAAAAAAAGCCCTTCCTCAGAATTCCATCCTAGTTTTATTTACAGCCAGTTTATCTATGATAAAGTAATATATCTAAATAGGATATTAACGGTGTCGTACAGAAATTGCTGATTTTTTAAAGTAAATGTAGTAAGTGCAACTTCAAAGACAAATTAATATAAATTTAAGGAAAATCTAAACAAAATTTGATGTAGTATAATCATTACATTTTCCCCCTTGATGTTTTTCTAATACTATTACATAGAGAATATTCAATAACTATTTCACTGAGATACACTTTTCATACTATTGGTCAGAATGTGTAATTAATTACTAATGATGAAATGGCCATAACCCAAAAGGCATTCCTATTTCATTGCTTGGTTTTGCATATCCCTGATACTATATTTCAAGCTTTAAAATATTTAACCTTTCATTTGAAAGTCATTATGCAAGATCAGTGTTTCAGAAGTCTCTGAGGAACTGATTCTACAACCATTATTCTTTCTGTTTTGAGATGATCTTTTCACATAGGGCTAATTTTAAAAAAAGGAAGCCTGTATTCTAGTCTCCATTTCAGTTATTCTTTATGTGAAGTCTTCGGTATGACAAACCTTCATCTGTTAATACAGCAGAGTCTTACCACTCTGTTTATAAATATGCTAAATATCATTGATGAATCTTCTAAATTGCTTTCTCCTCAGATTTGTGATGCTGTAACACCAAGGAAATGTGCCATCATTGGCAGAACATGGGAGAAGAGCCTGGGTATGCAACTTCCATTTCCTCTAACACTGCCCCTTAAAAAAAGAGCAAAACAAGTGAGGCTAAACCCCTTAGTAATAAAATCAAGGTTGAGACATGCTAAAAATGATAAAATGCAGGATGCTGTCTTTCTTCTTTGGCATTCACTATCTTTTTAAAATATTGAGCTACTGTGAAGGCAAGCAGACAAAATATGGAAGAATGTACCTCTCACGTTTATTCTGCTCTTTCCAAAAGCTGAACAAAATCGTTAGTACTTCTCTAGCACACCCCTCCTCCCCCGCCTTTATTTTTTCTTTAAGACCACAACCACGAGCCTGACCTGACACAAAGCATGTTGTTTACTTCCTTCTTCATGATTGTTCTAATTGTCATCCTTTTATTTTAATTCAATAGGCACTAAGTTTCCTGACAAAAGGTTAGAAATCAAGGTTAACAAGTAACAAATTGCTTTAAAACAAAAATGTCACAAAGCCTCGGCGGAATGCAACTGCAGGTGTTGGTTACTCAGGATCAATTTTTCATTAAATTCTGCAAGTGATTTTAAGCCTTCCTTCGGTGTCGATGAAAGATCTGTTCTTTATCTGCTGCCAGAAGATGGAGCTCTTTTAATAAACCATAATGCTGGCACTGAAAAAAAATGCAGGAAAAAAATTGCATATGAAAAATTTGAGAAATATTGCAAATTGTTTCCATTTGGGTTTAACTAAGCCTTGGTTAATACATTTTAGAGAAGGTAAAGATTGTTGTCTGCTGCTGTAAATCTGAAAACCAGCTTAATACATTAACTGTATTTTTAGATTGTCTTAGTTTTAATCTTGTATTTTAAACTCTCCTCTTCCCCCATCTTTTAAACATTCCAGACATTCCTGAATGGGCCAGAATTTACCATTTAGCTGGGATATATGGAGCTGTAAAGTAAGTAAAAAAATGACTCCAAATCATTTTTTCTGTGCTTCCAGTTCCGGTGGTGTAAGGCTGGAGCAGAAAGCAGTGTAGCTGGGCTCTGCAGAGCTGCATGGCTGTCAGACCAAACGTGCTTCACTGACATTTCTGTCAGCTGCTAAGCAGGTGGCCTTCACTTCTGCTGACATAAGCCACCTCAGACAGGCAACTGTGGATTGTGAGATAAATGTGCCTGTGAAGGTACGTTTTTGTCTCTGCTGCTGCATTGACCACAGAGGAAAGACAGATAATGAGGTTAGACTGGACACCTAACTTTAAAGACAGGTGAAGTTAGGCAGAATGAATCTGGAAATCTTATTAACAGACTTTATGAAGAAAAGGTCAAGTCTCTAGGCATATCATTGATTCACATATCTTTAGTGTAAGCTGTGACTGGAGCAGAATCTGAGCATGGAGTTCAGATTTTAGGGAGACAGCTATATACTTTGGAAAGTGTTGGGGAAAAGAAAAGTTATTATTTTGTGTCCAGCACTCTCTTAGTTTTCCAGTTAAAACTGAAATAACTTTTCAAGCCCAGATGGAAGAATCACAAAATACAGATTATGCTACTTTATGTACTTCATCATTGTGTTATTGAGGGTGGATGAATAGCATGCTGAAGAATTCTCACACTGATGCAGTGCTTGAAAAAATTTAGATCTCCAAAGTTTGCTTGGTATGACAGGATTATCTTGTTACCCTATTTTAAGAAAATATCTTTTGTCTGTATGAAAATTAACCAGATTAATGTGCTCAGTCTGTCAATAGCTCTCACTGGATTTGTCAATCAGCCTGGATTGCATTGAAAGCCACTTCAGGCTTGAATTTCAAAACTGAAACTCCACACATGTTTCCATGTGTGTGTATGTCTTTACCACTCTTCTCCCAGTGCAGAGAAATGTTTACTTTTAGTGGAGATTAACAAAATAATAAATTAATTTGTTAGACATTCTCACAGCTGTACTATAGGAGCACAGGCTGGAGGTTCACATATGATACATTGGTACCTTTGCTCCCTCTCAAGACACTGAACAAGAGAAAAATGGCACTTACATTGAAGTTGGGCAGTTCAGAAAGTAATCACAGAATAATAGAATTATTTTGGTTGGAGAAGACTCTAAGGTCATTTGAGACCAACTGTTGACCTAACTCCACCATGGACATTAAACCCTAAGTGCTATGTCTAAATGTTTTTTGAACACCTCCAGGAATGGTGTCTCCACTGCCTCCCTGGCCAGCCTATTCCAATTCCTGACCACTCTTTTAGTAATGAAATTTTTCCTAACATCCAATCTAAACCTCCCCAGCACAGTTTGAGGCCATTGCCTCTTGTTCTGCCACTTGGTACCAGAGAGAAGTGACCAACACCCACCTCACTACAACCTCCTTTCAGGTAGTTGTAGAGAGCAATAAGGTGTCCCTTCAGCCTCCTTTTCTCCAGACTAAACACCCCCAGTTCATTCAGCCACTCCTTATAAGACTTTTTCATTAGACAATTCACCAGTTTTGTTACCCTTCTCTGGACACACTCCAGCGACTCAATGTCCTTCTTGAAGTGAGTGGCCCAAAACTGAACACAATATTTGAGTTGTGGCCTCACCAGTGCTTACTCCTGCTGGCCACAATATTCTTGATACAAACCAGAATGAAGCTGGCTTTCTTGGCTGCCTGAGCACACTGCTGGCTCATGTTCAGCTGGCTGTCAGCCAGCACCCCCAGATCCTTTTCTGGGGGCAGCTTTCTGGCCACTCATTCCCTATCCTGTAGGGTTGTGCCAGGGAAGATTTAGGCTGGATGTTAGGAAGGAGTTCTTCACTGAAAGAGTGATTTTCCATTGGAATGTGCTGCCCAGGGAGGTGGTGGAGTCACCATCACTGGAGGTGTTTAAGAAGAGACTGGATGAGGCACTTGGTGCCATGGTTTAGTTGATTAGATGGTATTGGGTGACGGGTTGGACTCGATGATCTCGAAGATATTTTCCAACCTGGTTAATTCAATTCAATTCAATTCTATTCTATTCTATTCTATTCTATTCTATTCTATTCTATTCTATTCTATTCTATTCTATTCTATTCTATTCTATTCTATTCTATTCCATTCCATTCCATTCCATTCCATTCCATTCCATGTGTTGCCTGTGGTTGGTGTGGCCTTGTTAAACCTCATATAACTAACCCCAGCCCATTGATCCAGCCTCTTGAGATCCCTTTGCAGAGCCTTCCTACCTTCAAGCAGATCAACACACCCACCCAATTTGGTGCCTCTGCAAATTTATTTAGAGTGCACTCAATCCTCTCATCCAGGTCATTGATAAAGGTACTAAACAAGACTGGTTATGTTTCATGAAGTGAAGGGTAAATTTAATAGAGATGAATCCCCTTGTATTCTAGTCAGTCCTCAGAGATTAGAGTGGCTAGGTGTGGCTGAGCTTGTCTCTTAATAGGTATGGCAGTTAAGATGTGTAGCTGCAGGTCCAGCGCCAGACACATTAACAGACTAGTTTTGCTATAGGTCTGTTTGCTTTCAAAGGGAGCAGTCAGATGCACAAACAACATGGTTTATTTAAACTTGCAATATATAAAGATTCCTTAAGGTTGCTGATGATAAGCATTAAGCTCCAGAAATCACTATGTAGCTCTAAGAAAATACAGTTGCAATTACAGGCATAATTACCCAGGGTAAAATAGATACTTGGCATAGCTGAGGCCACAAACTTGCCAACTCACCCTGTGGGATGGGTGAGGAGGTCAAAGACCTTTAATCTGTCCTGAGGGCTTTGGTGTTGAATTCTTGTCCATAAGTTGGGTCCTATATGGGCTAACATTTGTATTTCACTTTTCTATTACTGTGTACAGTGTAGGGGTGGGACTGTTACCAAATTATTAAGTGGCTTTTCACTTGCACAAACATTCCATGATGCAGCCTTGATGCCTTCTGCCAGAAAAGTCAACTTCTGCCAGGAAAAATTAACTGCTGTGATAAGCAGAAAAAAAGGAGAGGCCAGGCGCACACCTTGCTCAAATCCACATTTCTCCTTGACTTCATCCCAATACAGACCACTGGATCTTCACCCAGCCTCTGTGTCAGCTCTGAACACTGAATGCTTCTCAGCAGTGATAAGCGCTGTTTTTTTTCAATTGTTTGTGCTTTCAGCCAGTGGTTTATCCAGGGAAGCATCCACCCATCCAAGCCATGAGCAGCCAGTTTCTCCATGAGGATGCTGTGGAAGACAGTGTCAAAGGTTTCACTAAAGTCCAGGAAAATAATATGCACAACCTTTCCCTCATCTGCAAAGTGACTCACCTGGTTGAAGAAGGAAGTCAGGTTTGTCAAGCAGATCCTGCCCTTCATGAACCCACGCTGACTGGGCTTGATTACCTGGATGCCCTGCACATGCTGCATAATGGCACTCAAGATGATTTGTTCCATGACCTTCCCTGGAACTGAGGTCAGACTGACAGGTCTGTAGTTCCCTGTGAATTAGATCTTTGAAAGAAGAGCTTCACCACTGTTTGCTCTGCATTGATTTTGCAGGTGGCTATGCACCTCATTTCAAGACAAAGATTCTGGAAACCCTCCTGCAGTCATGTGTATTTTCCAAATGCATCCTCTATCATACATTCTGAAGCTGTACTGTGGTCATGGGTTTCAGCTTTGCTCTAATTGCTACTGTTTTCTGATCTCATTTTAAAAAAGTCCACACTTCCTTCCAAATTTTGAAATAAATTTAGAAAGAACAAAGACATGATTTAAAGTTTCTTTCTTTTTAGGACTGTTTTTTACAGTCAGTTTTCAAAACTGCCATTGGCTTTGGATCTTTCTGTAGGTTTTGCAGGGTAGCAATGAAAGGATCAAATCTACTACAAAGAAGTGTGCCCACTTGACAAGAAATGGCCCTAATGGACACATGCCAGAGGATTCAGCAGGAATACAGGTGCTGTCCATCCATAAATGATGATGCATAATGATGACAAAGAGAGTGCATATATTATTATTTGAGGCTTTTATCACTTACGGCTTTCATGTTTGTGCTGACACATCCTCTTGTAGTGTCTTACTGTTGTATCAATCTTATTGCAATTGCAGAACCATGTAACTTATTCTGCTGGATAGTTAAATTTTCCTGCAGTCTTCTGAAGGGCCTTCTCGGAGGAGGTTAAAATTGAGAATTCTTGTATTTGAAGCCCTAGAGCAAACACAGTGTAGCACTTTTTCCTACTCACTCTGTTACCTTTGCTCAAAATAGAAATATCTTGCTGGGTGATTAACAGATAAAGGGGCTATTGTCAGGGTTTGCAGCACTAAACCTAGCAATTACAATGGTTATAACATTCTTCTCATGCACCTCTCACACTTCCTGAATGCTACTATTACCTCAGAAAAATAAACCCCACCCTTGCACTCACTGTGGCTGCTAGATTTCACTAGTTGAGTCTTCATTTCCTTTGGTTGCTTGAAGCAATGTAGTGCAATCGCAAGATAGTCAAATTCAGAGGGAATTTAAAAGTAGCTTTTGGTACTGGACCTATCAGTTTTACTTTTGGATGGAAAGTGATGCTTTTTCATTAATTTAATCATAGAGTAGTAGGGCTTTGAAAGGACATTAGGAGATCATCTTAGTTCAACCCCATTGCTAATGCAGGCATGCCTAGATCATGTGGGAGGACCACTAGGTCACGTGGGAGGACTACAGAGAAACTGTCCAAGCAGCCAGTGAAGTGAAGATAGAAGTAAACTTGGCTAGGGACATAAAGCAGAATAACAGTTTCTTCAGGTACATCAGTGACTGTCCCAGGTTAACACAGCCCACTCTTATAAACCCCTCTCCCAGCACACAAATGGAAGGGAAAGTAACAGAAAAATAACCCTCTGAGTTGAGATACAGAGTTCCACTGGAAATAATATAATTCACAATTACCTTAGCCTGTTTACAGAAAGAGTGCAGCAGAGTGGATTATACAGAAAAGTGGATGATATTGTTTCAGAGTATGGTGCATCCTATAACAGAGGCATTTACAGAAAAAAAAAAAAATTCTGATATTAAGCAAAGAAATCTGTTAAAATGTAGCATATTAATTCCTCTCAAATGTTTCTCAGCCATACACTCCAGACTCTTCAGACCAAGAAAACCAGTGGAATAGCTACTTATTGCCATGAAAAAATCCCCAAACCCTAATGACAAAGGAAGTATCTAGCTAGCTAGATATATAGATATTAAACAAGATAGCTAATATTTTTCTTCAGTATATCTTGGAAAATAATAGAGTGAATGTAGGAAGATAACAGCACTTTTGGGAAGGAATTGTGCATCGTCATTGATTGCAGATCCTTTTACTATAGTTCAAAGCATTTATAGTATATGTGTCTTCTGCTAACTTGTAGAAGAGACATGCACTCTGTTGTTTTGCAACCCGTGGTAGCTTACAAAGAACACAAGCTAGGCTGCTGGAAGTCTAGAAGGTTAACCTATAAAAGGCTCTAAATTTTTGGGAGTTAGCCTACATTTTAATTCAGGTGCCATCTCTTTGACATTTCATTTAAATATGCTCACAATTTTACATCCTCTCATCTCTATCCTAAGCAGGCAATATGCTTATTTCATTTTTTCCTAAAATTTAACTCCCAAAAGATCTGATGAGTCAGAATTGAATTGATTCTTTAGGTTCATTTGTCATAATGAGCAGAGATTAGAGCTCAAAGAAGAGTGACTCATGATGTCTGTGCCCATTGCAGCATGACTGACAGTTTGCAAGTTAAGAAAGCCATACTACTTTTTCCCCCTGGGAAGTCAGCAGAGAAAAGGCCATTTCATTCAGTCAAACTAGAGCTGTATTTTGGAAAGCATTACATCCAGCTGCTGGTCTCTGTGGACACTAATAAAGTCTGTATACCCAGTCCAACACTTTCCCCAATGTAAGAGTGTTTTGCACTGATGGGTGTCCTGAGTGCACTCTTTTCCCTAACTTTTCACCTGTGAAAAGTCTTGCAGACTTCAGGGGAACTTGGGTCTGGTAAAAAGGTTACATTGCCAAGTTTTCAAATCAAACTGGGAGTTTGGGTCCTTAGTAATAGATCTGTGAATGGATATTGACACTGCTCATTTAACCTCCTCTTTTCAAAGAACTTCTCTTTGAATTGCTTGATTTCTATTAATTCACCTCTAGCAGGCCTCAGACTCATCTTGTCTTGTGAGATGCTTTTAGATTTAGTTGCTTTAAACCTTTGAAGTGGATAACTGCAGTGATCTAGAAAACTGTTAAAAAATGTTCTGGTTGGCTTCAGCACAAGACTGAGTCCGATATCTTCCTGCAGAAGAGGAAATATTTCCTTTATCCTGTTTTCACCCCTTTTGTTACATGATAATAGACAGACATCATAGTTTTCTGGTTCTTACTGTTCTGTTGATTATATCAGTCTGTAAACTACTAGAGAAAAAAACCCAAACCAAACAAAAACTTTTTTATTACTCAGACTGTGGGGCTGTTCATTACTATCTCATTAAACCAAAACTTCATTGAATTTGCAGTGAAATTTAGCTGCTTACCTTGAGATCATATTTAGGCCTAAGTGAATATCCTTGTAGCTCCAGAAAGAAGCTGGATATTCCATCATATTCCAGCTACTCAGGAGATAGCCCTAATTTTACAGTGTAATTCTGCATTGATTAATTGGATTGATTTTTCTAACTCTGATCTTGGACTGTGGAAAAATTTTTGTTGTGGAAGATGTGCAGGGTGCTAATACTGCAACACTGGAACAAGTCTACTTTATTCTGATGCACAGAGTGGAGGATATTCCATCTTTTTGGAAGATACACAGCAAAAGGGTAGTGAGGCATTCAAGGAGGCAGAATAGCTTTAGAAACCTGAGTTTCATACAGCAGCAAGCCACAGGAGAAAGTGATTCTTGAATACTGTGGCTGATGCAGAATCTTTAGAACACAAGGGCATATATAATTTATCAATGACAGCAGTAGGCAGAAGGAAGAAATTAAATTCAAAGGAAGAAGGAACAGAGGGAAGGAGGTGTTTTAAAAACAAACCATAGAGCTCTTTCTGGCAATGGTGCCTTACAGGATTCAAATGCAGACGGCCAGACTCTTCTATTGATTGCTGACTGATCTGTATTTTCCCTCCTGTCAAAGTTAGCTTATACTCAGCTTTTAAATCCAAGATCTGCCATTAACTTTAAAGGAGTAAAGGCCTGGATGATTCTTCTCAAAGAATTGCTTTTCAGAAAAGAAGAAAAAAAGCAAAAAAAAACCCCCAACAAAGTAAGACACAGAGAAAAGGTTTTTCCTGGAGAAAAAAATCTTAATGCATTAATGCCCTTTTCTTCTCTTTTAAGCTGTAGAACAGACATTTAACTACCCAGATTTTAATTTTATCCACATGAGAGTCACGTCCCTGTAAACAACTGACTCCTCAATAGTAAGATGGTCTGAACATGTGCTAGGATACCTTCCCTTTAGCTGCCTGGTGCTGTGATTTGGGGAATGCAGAAGGATCCCCATAATTTGGTGCAAAGAATCACAAACGTGGAAGGAAGTTGAATGATTAGTCAGTAGTCACAAATGAACAAGTCTGCCTTTTGATGAAAGCTAGAAAGCATCATTGTCCTGTCATTCTAACATGAGACTGGACTTCTTATGGTACAAGAAATCACAGCATCTGCCAGGACACCAACAATCTTCTTTACCGGCACTGATCCTTACGTGTTCCTCATCAGCTGGGGTAAACCTTCAAGAAACATAAGCTGTATGTTTACTACATCCTGTTGGTTATTAATGAGAGAAATAAGAAAGAAAGAAAAAATGTCATTCTGCTTCCCTTAAGGAATATAATTGCTCTCCTTGCTGGAATGGGAGTAATAGTATCATAAATATTTCAATCACTCTAGGATATGATGAATATAGAATCATAGAATCAACCAGTTTGAAAGAGACCTCCAAGATCATCCAGTCCAACCTATCACCCAGCCCTATCCAATCAACTAGACCATGGCACTAAGTGCCTCATCCAGTCTTTCCTTGAAGATCTCCAAGGATGGCGACTCCACCACCTTCCTGGGCAGCCCATTCCGCTGGCAAATCACTCTCTCTGTGAAGAACTTCTTCCTAACATCCAGCCTGAACCTCCCCTGGCACAGCTTGAGATGGTGTCCTCTTGTTCTGATGCTGGTTGCCTGGGAGAAGAGATCAACCCCCACCTGGCTACAACCTCCCTTCAGGTAGTTGTAGACAGCAAGAAGGTCTCCCCTGGGCTTCCTCTTTTCCGGGCTAAACAACCCAAGCTCCCTCAGCCTCCCCACATAGGGCTTGGGTTCCAGGCCCCTCCCCAGCTTTGTTGCCCTTCTCTGGACATATTCCAATGCCTCAACATCTCTCTTGAACAGACAGCCTTTGGGTGTGGCCATCAAGCCAGTTCTTTATCCATTGAATGGTCCATCCATCAAACCCATTCTGCACCAGCCTGGAGACCAAGGTGTCATGTGGGACAGTGTTGAAGGCTTTGCTCAGGTCCAGGTAAATGACATCAATTGCTCAGCCTTCATCTATTAATGTTGTGACCTTGTCATAGAAGGCCACCAGGTTTGTCAGGCAGGATTTGCCCTTGGTGAAAATGTGCTGATTGTGCCAAATCACCTCTTCATTATTCTTCTGCTGCAGCAGTGCCTCCAGGAGAATCTGCTCCATGATCTTACCAGGCACAGAGATGAGACTGACTAGCCTATCGTTCCCTGGGTCATCCCTCTTTCCTTTCTTGAAAATGGAAGTTATGTTTCCCCTTTTCCAGTCAGTGGGGACCTCCATGGACTGCCATGACTTTTGGAATATGTTGAAGAGCAGTTTAGCAACCTCATATGCCAGTTCCCTCAGCACCCATGGGAGTATCCCATTAGGTCCCATGGACTTGAACACTTTCAGGTTCTTCAGATGGTTGTGAACCTGTTCTATGCAAATTTGAAATGATTGCATTAGTTTATTACAAAGGAATTTGGTCATTGAGATATGATCAATACAATACAATACAATACACCAGGTTGAAAGAGACCTTAAAGATCATCGTGTCCAACCCATCAACCAATCATTAACAAAACACAACCTAGAAAAATGAAAATTCCCAGGCTTTGAAAATAATTCTGCTGTGACATATAAGCATGAAGTAAACATAAGTTAAAGTTGTGGGGTTCTGTGTTGTTTTGTTGTGTTTTTGTTTTTTTTTTTTCCACTTCTGGCTATAAGACCATATTCAGCCTAAAAGCTAAAGCAAGTGATTTTTTAAAACAGAGTATTATGAGAATGCATCAATAAACTGAAATGTCTATCTTTTCTCATAACAATCTTCAGGCTTTGATCAGTACTAGAGCTGAAAAATGAATAGGAAATTGATAGTGGGACTTTCAAAATTATTCATTGGCCTAACCATTAATTGTTAAGGTTATTGAATGATTTGTCATGGTCTAATGGCAGCAGTTGGCCAATTAACTCTAGATATGTAAATTACTGTAGCACTGGCCGGGGACTTCCATCACGCTGAAACCAGGTTTGATTATCTGTGTCTGCCCACTGATCTGCTGACCACATTTCCCTATTCTGTGCTGCTTAGACAGAACTCCTTCATCTGACCAAAAAGACTGTGAGATTGTAAGGACTCCCCAGATTTGTTGCTGGTTTAAGCAACTTAAGTTTTAATGCAGCAAATAATTGAGAAAAAGCAAAACTTTCAGTATCTATGAAACACAGAGAAAACATCAACACCAGTTGGGCTTCCAGGGGCATTGAGTCCTTATGGGAGAAGCCAGTTTTAGAAAAGGGATGCATAAATGTTGAGGCACTCAAATAACTGAGGTTATTGTTGTCATTCAGTTTCCTTTAAACAACTAATTAGAAAGTCTGTGCTAAAGGTAATTAATTTTAAAATCTTTACAGAAGCTGCAAGATTGATGAGGATTATATCCTGTATACATGATCAGTATTCCAACATAGCAAGTCACAAATCATTTTAATATGAAAGTAATAGCAGAGTAATAAATACAGGTGAGATACCTCTTTGTATCCCCCAAACCCCTACATCATTCCTGGTGAATAATTGCATTAACCCTCTTTATCTAAAAGCAGCAGCTACACCAGGATATCAACTCTTGCAACCTGAGAACTACAAGGTAAAAATCCTTCTCTTTGCATATATTTTTTCCCTTACTTTTTAATTATACTTTTGGATCCACCATATAATGAGGGCAGTGGCTAAAAAATAATACTATGTATATGTTTCCATGATACCTCATATACAGCCCATAAATTATTACTGAACTTTCTGAGTTTCTTCCATATGTGGCATGTGTTGCTCCATTAACTTCAGCTGCACAGTAAGAGAAAGTCTAGTTCTTTATTTCTTGTTCTGTTATTTTTCATTCAGCTTCCTCTCTTGCAGACTCAGAAGAATACTGGGTTTTTTTGTTCAGTTAAGCGTGAAGGCACAGAAGGAGTGCTTCACTGTGGAAAGACTGATGCTGCTAGGAAGAAAATTTCAAAACATCTGGGCACTAGTCTTTTTTTATCAAAATCTGTGAGAGTTTTACCATGAACTTCAAGAAGAGTGGATTAAAAAATTATTGCTTTCAAAAATCCTCAACAGAAAGCATCCCTTTCGTCCCCCTTTGTGTGCTGTACTTCTCCCTTCTTCTGACTCTCTAATGTCTTTTGAAAGATATCCAGCACATACATAACTTCAAATGGAATTTTCAGAATGCAAGATGTATGTGCTGAATTAGTGTATTCATAGAATGGTAGGGGATGGAAAGGACCTTCGGAGGTCATCAAGCCCAACCCCCCTACCACAGCAGGAACACCCAGGGCAGGTCACAAAAGAATGCATCCAGATGGGTCTTGAAAGTCTTCGGAGAAGGAAATTCCACAACCTCTGGGCAGCCTGCTCCAGGGCTCCAGCACCTTCACACCAAAGAAGTTTCACTTCATATTGAGGTGGAACTTCCTGGGTTCTAGTTTGTATCCACTGTCCCTTGTCCTTTCACAGGACACCACTGATAAGAGCCTTCCCCTTCTTCTTGTCCCACACCCTTCAGAGATTTGTAGACATTAATAAGATCCCCCCATCAGTCTGCTCTTCTCCAGGCTAAATAGCCCCAGGTCTCTCAGCTGCATTCAGCTGCTAGGAGCTTCCCAGAGACCTTCCAGTCTGTGCTGCTGCCTGAAAGATAGGCAGTTGAGGGGCTGACACAAGAAGGAAACACAGATATTGCAGGCAGCAGGACAAAGCCCTTCTCCCATGTCAAAACCCAGCTCCTCACCACCACACATACATCATTCCTTTCTCTCTTAGGAGCCATGGGCAGTAGGAAAGCTGCTGAGCAGGACATGGAAAATGAGTTGAGCTGTGTGGGTGGAGGAGGGATCATAGCATCATAGAATCATATACACAAAGTAGAAAACACAGGTATCTTTTACTAAAAGTATATTACAATGGTATCTCTCGGAACATAAGAGAAAGTGATATGCTTTAAGATGCTGAATTCTAAATTTAGCTCTTTTGTTCTTGCCTCAGATCCCACCTTTGGGAGTCCTGATAAAATTAAAATTAAAGCTGGGGGTAAAGCATTAATAAAAAACTTGGAAAGGAGAGTCACTAATTTCCCTCTGGGAAGGATCTTTTCTTGTTTTTGTTAACAACAGATAGAGCTGTCCGTACTGCAGAAAAGGGTGGGCGCACGTTTCACGAGTGAAAGGACCGCTTGAGGAATGGGGACTGGCTGCACAGAAAAAGCAAAACTTGCTTCAGTGTGAATTCCACACTACTTCTGCAAATGATCTGAAGTACCTCTGTGCCTGCAGTTAGTGCTGACAGATCAGATAAGTATGAAGGCTCTGGAGACAAACCCACCTTTGGAAATATCTGACATTGTGTGACATCAAATCTGCATGGCAAGAAAACATTGAGGAACGCCCCTGTTTCATTCTGCATATAAATCATCCTGGGACTTGATAGCTATTTTTGCATTACATCCACTAAACATGCACACACATATTTGTATTGTTCATATTTAGATGGAATTTTTTTAAATGTGAGATTTTAATATTTTTCTTTATAACAAGTATTTTTTTTTTTATTTGGGTTTGTTACAAATGTTCTGTTGATTCAATATTTTCACTGGTATATTAGGCCAATACTGTTAGGCTGCTCTCTAAAAAGAAATGGCTATTTCATTGTTGTATTTATTTCCATATGCTTAACACAAAGGAATAATTATTTGGAACTAAGTGTTGACTAAACGCATCAAGCAAGGTGTGATTCTTCTACTTGTGTAAGTGATGGGAGATTTCATTTTATTTAGATATATATATATGTATATACACGGATTTGTTTTCTGTTCACCTCCTTTTATTCCCTGTGTCACCTCTCCTACTCTGTGATTTTACGTAGGGAAGTTACATCTAGGCACTTTCCCATCTGCTGAGAAAAGTGCTGCAGAAATTTTGCTGCATCATCATCATCATCATCATCATCATCATCATCATCATCATCATCATCATCATCACCACCACCACCACCACTGTCATCTGTATGTCACAATGTTAAGAGCTAATGGTGCTAAAATCTGGATCTGGGAAGTAGTGACAGAGATCCCAGGATTTGATCCCAGGATTACAGGATGTTAGGGGTTGGAAAGTACCTGGAGATCTTTGAGTCCAACCCCCTGCCAGAGCAGGAACGTATAATCTAGCACAGGTCGCACAGGAATTCATCCATATGGGAGATGCAGTATCAAAGCCTCATTTAGCAAAATAACAGGCAGGATTTGGAAGCCTGAACATAGCATCTAGCGACGTTTTAGAAGCCCAAGGTATTTACTGACTGGATTCCAGATCACTCAGCAGAGGGTTGTGCATCTTGCAGGAACTGTATTATATTTTCCAGCTCTGTGTAGGTTCTCTAAACATCAACATTTGGACAGGAGAATCTTACCCAGTTAATGCACACTGATCTGTAAAGTTTTGAAGAGGGTGGGGAGAGGAACAAGAAACATCCACAACGAGATGTAAGAACTCCTTAAATTTCTAATGGTCATATTGAAGAAGACTTACTGAAATCACCACTTTTAAAAGATATATTTTTTAAAATTCTTATTTCTTATTTCTTTTTGTACAAACCCAGTGAGGTGAGATTTTCAAGGTGTCTGTCAGAAACTGTTGCTTAAAATAACTGACTCTGGAGATTTTCCATTCTATTCCAGAAATAAGTAAATAAGAAAATACATAATTTAAAAAATAGCTCTAGTTGCATTTTAAAACTCACAGTTCAGAAGAATGTTGCTAATTAAAAGGTATACATGTCAATTTACAATGGCCTATTTCTTTTGATATTCTGTATGCAAATGGCATTAGTATGAATTAAAATAAGGTAATGAAAACAACTAATTAAAGCTCCTGATCATTAGAAGTGTTTGAGCTTTGATGCTTAAAGCACCAGTGGACTTAGACTCTGTACCTCTGGTGTGCCCAGCAGGCTCATCAGCACATCTCATTCTATTGTTTATTTCTTAAGATTTATCACCATGCAGTGCCAGCTCCCAAGACATTATCCAAGCAGCTCATTCAAAGGTGGTAGTTTCACCCTTGTTGATATTCCACATACAGTCTTATTTTTATTCTTCTTTTCCAACCTCGCTGTGAACTTGTTGGCTTTGTGTTACTCCAGCCCAAACAGCTACAGAAATTTGGCATGGTAAGAGCTATGCTTTTAAAAAGTAGTTGTTCTACTGCTACCGCACAAAGATGTTCTTTTCTGGCCCTTGATATTCCTGAGTAGTGAACAGCTGTATCAGGCTTCCTGGGTGATTGATAGCTCTTTTCAGCTCAGCTAGAGGAGAGGGTATTATTTGTTAAAGAGCTCTGTCTGTGTTTGTGAACTGAACTTTTTCAAGGACTGCTGTGACCTGATCATTCCTGTGGATTAGGAGGTACAGGAAGCTGCAGTTTTGGTTAACTGTTGATTCCAGTCCTCAAATATGTCAGAAAGAAGAGGACTTTAAGCAAAAAAAAGCAAATTCTGGCTTGTGATTTTGCTCCAGCAGAAGTTGCTAGCATAAATTCTTCAGATTCCAGATGGAAGCAGAACCATCATTACATTGAAGTTTTGTCCGTACCTTGAAACTAAATCAAATAAACACATCTTAGGAGAAAATCCTGCTTGAAACACAATATTGGTTCCCTTCTAATCTGCAGAAGATCTGCTGCAAGAAAGTGCAGCTGAGTTGGAGAAGTCAGGCATGTGTAAATAGAAGAGAAATTTCAGAGACCACCGTGAAAATCCTGCTGTATTTTTTAACCTGTGAACTGTGGTTGCTCCTGTCATTATGGACCCTGGCTACAGAATCCTTTAGACAATGATAGAAAGCTGCTTTAGGGAAAACCACGTTCCATCTCTCTCCCTTTCATGTCTTCTTATGAATCAATTGGTGAGTCAATGAACAAACTAATTGGACCTTTAAGACTTTGGAAGGCATTGGGCACTCAGTGCTGAGTTGACAGAGGATTGTTTTTAAGGAAAGCAAAGGTTTTTGAGAGAAATAAACTTTCTCCTTTTTTCCTTATTTGAGTAAAGTTTCTCAAAATCTTGTCCAAAGTCTGTAAGAACAGGAAGAAAGGTATCAGAGTAAGCACTATTTTGGAGACACACAGTATTAGGAGACCAGGCTTTACTTTCTTGATCTACATAAAGATCAAGTATTTGAACATAGGTCTCCAGTATGAATGAACATAAGCTATCTAGCTAGGAAATGAAAGATTTTGTTTGGGTTACAAAGAACCCACATGTTCAAGATACTACAGTCAAAACAAATGTCAAAGTGTGCTGAGGTCACACCAACTCCAAGGTATTCTCAGGGAGGAGAATGAAATTAGATAACTGTAATGGCTCCTAGTTATTCCTTAACCTTTAATCATTATTTAACTTTCAAGAACACTGCAACTGTGAGGAGACAAAAAAATCAAATCAAATCAAAACAAGTAGCTCATTAATTACAGAATACCATAACCAGCTTTCAGGTGCACATAGCTTTGTTTGTAAGTCAAACAAGAAATTAGATTATGAAGCAGGTGTGAGAGTCAGTATCTAAACAAAGCACTGAATAGGCAAGTAGGAAAATCCCTGGCAGCAGGCTACACTTTTTCTTGATGGAGTCACAGACCATCTCAAAAAAAACAAGAAGGAAATAAGTTCATAGACTACCAGACAAATGTACATGTCTTTGGGAGCTGTAACCTGCCTGAGGAGGTGTCAGGCCCTAATCCCTGTGTCTCTGGAATGCAGAGATATGTATTTCACTGGATGCCAAATATCCCCAGAAAATCATTTGCAATCAGGAGTGTTTACAAGTTAAATACTCACATTTGGAAAAATTAATTGTAGAATTACATAGAAGAAGAATCCACAGAATAATTTAATTTCTTTTATGTTATGATCTGGCATGTACAGCTTTTGAGTCTTAAATTTGCAAGGATGCAGTATGCAGAAACTCTTCCAGGTTGCTACATTACAAAGTGTTCACTAACTATGTGAAGGAGAAATGCATATCTATAAAAAAGGCCTAGAGGAGCTCAGAAATTTTCCTTTCATTTATTTTAAGTTGGATAAATTTGGACTTTCTGTATGTGCACTTTTATGGAAACACATATACATTCATGTAAATGTGTATCTCTGAACATGTGTTTGTTGCATGCTGTATGAGTGCCTAGTGTATATCCTTTCCTGATCAGAAAAAACAAAAGATCTTACTCTGACTGTGTAACTTCTTGGAAGAGGAGGCTCAGGGGAGACCTCATTGCTCTCTACAACTACCTGAAAGGTGGTTGTAGCCAGGAAGGGGTTGGTCTCTTCTCTCTAGCAACCAGCACCAGAACAAGAGGACACAGTCTCAAGCTGCACCAAGGGAAGTTTAGGCTGGAGGTGAGGAGGAAGTTCTTCATGGAGAGAGTCATTCGTGATTGGAATGGGCTGCCCAGGGATGTGGTAGAGTCACCGTCCCTGGAAGTGTTCAAGAGGGGACTGGACATGGCACTTGGTGCCATGGTCTAGTCATGAGGTCTGTGGTGACAGGTTGGTGCAGTGGTTTGGGCTGGGTGCCCAGCAGAGGGCAAACTGCAACAGTTGGACTCGATGGCCTTTGAGGTCTCTTCCAACCTTGGCAATACTGCGATACTGTGATACTGTGAAGCTCTTCTAGTCTTTTCCCTGGAGGATCTTCAAGTGGTTCCCAAGAGACTGTGGCAAGACATACTTTCTACTGTAGTTTATAGAAGATATTTCTACATCATAGACTGTTATATTAGAAAGCCTGAATGTCTCAAATTACAAGAAAGAAAAAAGGGAATTGGTAGTCATCAGATGATCAACACGTAACTTGCTGTTATTTTTATTGAATGACTAGGGAGAAAATGGACATCTTTCAGATAGATGTAGCAACTAGAATGTACATTTCAGCCTGTAAGTAAGGCACGTAGAAGCTGGCTTTAAGTGACAGCTCTTCTTTACTTTATTATTAAAAAACCAACCCAAACCCAAACAGCCTTGGAAGATGTGATTTTTCATTTAATAAATTGTTATGCAACTAACCAAACCATCCTCCCAGCCAACAAACCAGTAAAGCAAACTGCAGTTGTAGAACATTCTGTACAGATGTGGGACAATAGCATTCCTTGTACACACAAAAGTAAGGGGCTGTTGTGTTTAGTTATGGGAGAGAGATTTCTGAAGGAAACTAAGTGTCAGTAATGACATTTCTCCTTCCAGTTACCTCATTTATGAGATTAGATGATGAAAAGCATGGTTACCCAATTCCTTCTCCTCCTCCTTTCTCTGGAAGGACTATACACATGAACTTGGTTGCTTGCATTTTGGTTCAATTGTTTTCTTCAGGGAGCTTCAAAATTTCTTGGTTTTGTCCTTGGAGAATATTTGTTGACATTCTCTTCTGACAATTCTTCATGTGCAGTTTTAAACTATTTTCTGATATTTAATATGGAGCAATAAGAATGACAAAGTTCATATCCCTACCTGTAAACTGTAATTGTATGCTTGCTCTCTACTCTTCCTAACTAAATTAATGGGGTCAGTGTGTAGATTTCAAATATTGTTGGGGTATTCTGGGTTTATTTTGGTTACAGTGAATACCTTAGTCATAATGATCCCATAATATAAAGACTGTTAATATCCCTTCTTTTTTTCCCTGAGAATTTTTATAACTAGATTGGTTTTGGCAGTAACAATGATAGTTAAATATATATTATCAGGAGAGTCCTTCTGAAACAAAACTGTTGCTGGAACAATAACCAAAGGCTGTGTGACTACTGGTATGAGGGAGTAAAATGAACTGCTAGGTCACTTTGTTAGATAACTGCTCTTTATTTGCAAGGATTCACATATTCCAATCCTGGAAGATGAAACTGAAATGTATTAGCTGAATAGAAAGAAATTACTATTATGAAAAACACTGCATATGATAATAGAAGCAAATCCTATTGTTAGGTGTGTGGCCAGATTGATTTCTCCATGAATTAGGCCTTTAGTGTAAAAGAGAGATGGCCAGCCTTTCATTCCAAGCTCCACCTCCCTGACACCTTAAAAATTGTAATTTGTGTGGCATCATGGATGACTTTTCTTCACTCATCCACTTCAGGCAGTGAATATCTTATCCTCACATCTGTGAAGTAAAGCCACACAGGCAATACTCCATTAGCTGACAGTCACATGCCATTCATCTCACTGATCCCGTTACATGCCTAAAATTAAGCCCACTCTTCACTGATATATCCAGGCTCTAAAGACTAATCCAGCACAATTTTTCTACAATCAGCAGAATCTCATCCATGTAATTCTTACTGAAAGAATAAATACCTTCTGACCCCAAGCATGAAGAATCCAAGGCAAAACCATAGGCAGCTCCTTGCTTTTTGAAAAGGTTCTTCTGGCCAAGACACAAGAGCTCTCTCTCCTCTTTTATCAGTCTAATATCACCACCTGCTATCTAAAAAAACAGGATTACCATACTCATCTTTCCTTATTCTCTGATTACCTTACATCTTCAGGGCAGACAAGTTCCAAGTGTTCCAAGTAAAGGAAAACAGAATTTGCACAACACTAACAAATAATATTAAAGTTCATGTCTTTATGGTAGGAACAGGAGGTTCTAGAAAACAAGTTGATGAATTTAGATTTTCTTCATTCTTGCCAGAAGTTGGTTGGTTTTGGTTTTGTTTTGTTTTCCCTGCCTGTTGCTTATTTTCCTCATCTTTTAAAATACTTTATTGATTTATTTGAATACTTCTGAAGGGTAAACACAACAGGGTCATTTGACATGATTTGGATTTTTAGGAGTTGTTTAGCAAATTGCAGGGAAGATTTGAAATGTAATGTTCGTGTCAGTACATCAAGTGCAGAATGACAGTTCTCACCACTATAATAATACAGCAGGTTCTGGAAACCATTTTGGCAGCCATCTTCCACTCACATTCTGTAAAACAGGCAGGAGGCTGATTTAGCTGGGTACCTGAGGATGCTCTACAAGAGATGGGAAGCTTGTGGTGATGCCATAGCTGCAATCATTCTTCTGGATGTATCGTTCAGAATATGTTCAAGGAAAAGACAAAATGCCAGGGTTGCTCAGCCAGTCCCTGTTGCCATGACAACTGTCGAGAGCAGTAATTTAGATCAGCCTTAAGGCTGCTCTATCAGCTCTAGCAAAGGAAAGGACATAAGACCACTTACAGCTGCTGGAGAAACCAGTGTTAATGATACATGTCTGTAGGTATGCATGATTCCACTGTATCAGTTAAATAAAACATTGAGGTTACTGTTATATGCCTTCAGAATTATGTCAGCAATTGCCAGTATACCAGTGCAAAAGTAAAACCTCAGTCTGTAAGAAGGGAGAGGGTTCAGGTTATTTCATTGAATCAGACCTGCACCATCACAGTCTGTCTGCACTCTGTCCACTGTCTTCCTTTTCCTGCTCCTTGGCCTTGTCAAATGCTCCTGTGCACCATACCAATTCTTTTTGTACATGGTGGCAGCATCAGCACCAGTGGGATTGAATGTGCCCCCTCCTCTAGTAACATCCTTGTCCTCTTCCATGAGCACTCTTTAGGCTGCTTTTTGCTCTAAATTCACTATCTATAGAACTCAGAGGCTTTGCAGAAAACAGCACACAGATACTTATGAATTTGCAGAATTCACCATTTCCTTTTGTGTTGCTACTCAAGGAATTCCCTTTTAACATAAAACAGCTTGTGCTGCAGAGCCAGGACAATTCTGTGTCATTCACCTCTACCTCCATGTCACTTCTTTCTCCTGGGGTCTTTCTACATATGGTGTGAAATAAGCCACAAGGTATGGCTGATTTCCGTTCATCTAACTAAGCTTTCACTCCAGTCACAGTCTGAATCACACTTGTGTTTTAAAAATGTTCTTTCTCATGACGTAAAACATGCAAGAAATAAGACTTTGTCTCATAGGTCAGATTGAATGTATTCACAAATTCACCTATAACACCTCAATAAGATGAACACAAGTGATGAGACTGTGTAAACAAAAGACATATTCAGCCTGTCAGTATGGGCTATTCTTTTCTTCTCTTTTAGCAAGAAAAGACTTTGGAGTGCTAAATGCACAACATTTGTCTCATTATGCGCAGCATGCTGTTGCTTTGCTTTTTCACAATGGCAAGGTAACCTGCTGACACAGCTTGCCAAACTCCTGCCTCCCTCAGTGGATATATAAGCCAGTCTGATGCAAATGGACTATTGAATTGCATTCACTTTGGCAGTCCTCCCACACACAAGATGAAGAGCAGCAACTTTGATTTGCAGGACCTCTTCTTATTTACTTTTTGTGTAGTGCAATACCTTTTGATCCAGACACATAGTCTGAACTGAAATAGAAAGAATAGAATAGAATAGAATAGAATAGAATAGAATAGAATAGAATAGAATAGAATAGAATAGAATAGAATAGAATGAACCAGGTTGGAAGACACCTTCAAGATCATCGTGTCCAACCTATCAACCAATCAAACCCACCTAATCAACTAAACCATGGCACCAAGCACCCCATCAAGTCTCCTCCTGAACACCTCCAATGATGGTGACTCCACCACCTCCCCGGGCAGTCCATTCCAATGGGCAATCACTCTCTCTGTATAGAACTTCTTCCTAACATCCAGCCTAAACTTCCCCTGGCGCAGCCTGAGACTGTGTCCTCTTGTTCTGGTGCTGGCTGCCTGGGAGAAGAGACCAACATCTGCCATCCGCCTGGTAAGTTCTGGTAAGTTCTGTCCAATGGTCCTGTAGTGAAAGACCTTTTGCTGCTGCTACAGATAACATTCCTCTAGCAGAACAAGACATCTGAACATGTTCCAGAACTCAATGTATCTATCTAAATATTTAACAAAAGTAGATGTCCAGGTATTTTCTAAGGCATAGTTGAAACCCATGGAATAGAAAATTTTGGTTTGGAACAAAACAAAGGATGTTCTCAAAATGCATATATTGCCATTGCATATTGATTTGAACATGTTTGAGTGTTTAATATAAATATTCACCGAAGAGTTTACTCTTGGTAGGATCCTTTGATGTACTTCAGGCAGAGTCCAATATGATGGCATTCAACAAATCCAAGTGCCAGGTGCTGCACTTTGGCCACAACAACCCCATGCAGAGCTACAGACTGGGGTCAGAGTGGCTGGAGAGCTGCCAAACAGAGAGAGACCTGGGGGTGCTGATTGACAGCCACCTAAACATGAGACAGTAGTGTGCCCAGGTAGCCAAGAAGGCCAATGGCATCCTGGCCTGCATTAGGAATAGTGTGGCCAGCAGGAGGAGGGAAGTCATTGTGCCCCTGTACTCTGCATCGGTTAGGCCACACCTTGAGTCCTGTGTCCAGTTCTGGGCCCCTCAGTTTAGGAAGGACATCGAGACACTTGAACATGTCCAGAGAAGGGCAACAAGACTGGTGAGAGGCCTTGAACACAAGCCCTATGAGGAGAGGCTGAGGGAGCTGGGATTGTTTAGCCTGGAGAACAGGAGGCTCAGGAGTGACCTCATTGCTCTCTACAGCTACCTGAAAGGTGGTTGTAGCCAGGAAGGGGTTGGTCTCTTCTCCCAGGCAACCTGTGACAGAACAAGAGGACACAGTCTCAAGCTGTGCCAGGGGAAGTTTAGGCTGGAGGTGAGGAGAAAGTTCTTCACTGTGAGAGTGATTGCCCATTGGAATGGGCTGCCCAGGGAGGTGGTGGAGTCACGGTCCCTGGAGGTGCTGAAGAGGGGACTGGACGTGGCACTTGAAGCCATGGTCTAGTCATGAGGTCTGTGGTGACAGGTTGGACTCTATGATCTTTGAGGTCTCTTCCAACCTTGGTGATACTGTGATACTGTGATTATTTTCCTTTTGTATTTCCTTTTAGGTCTGCTCAGACTAATCAAAGTAGAGAAAATACCTGCAATTCAATTTTTAAAGGAAAGTAAACTCTATATTTTAGTAATTTTATTAATTTTAAAATAAAATTAAAATAATTCAGCACCTAGTTAAACATTGCATTCATATTGTATTGCCTTTTCCCAGTTTTAGTGGCAAGAAAGGAGACATGTAAAATCAAAAACCTATGACTTTCAGATTTTTGGCCATCACTTCTTGCTTGGGAATTGGAGTGGAGAAAGCTGTATTTCTGGAAGACTGCAGTTATTTTGGATGGGGAGGGATGGCATGTGAGTTGTTCTCTTGTATTCATAACGCAGTTTTCTCCTTCTTCTCATGTAAAGCTAGAAAATTAGTATAATGTATTCCTGCGTAATGTAATCTGGAAGATAAATTTTTCATTCTTGTGACATCTGCTTTATGCCCAAGTCATTCCCAGCAACAGTAGTACCTGAGATCAGCTTGGATCCTCCAGTGGCTACAGGAGCACAGGCACACAAGAACATTTCATGATCTAAAGCGCAGACCTAGCTATGAGGTTCAGGAACTTTTAATGAGCTCTGAAATGTAGTTTTGGAGTATTTATAGACTATGTTTGCTGTATTTAATTCCCCCAGTCCCCTTACCATCCAAATAGGTGCAGCTCCTCACAAGGATAATTGCTTCTTCTAGGCTGTGCTGATCACTTCTGTCTGTAGTGCTGTAATTAGAGTAACATTATTTCACTCCTGACTAAATGCAGCATTACTGGAGACCATAACCTTAACATTTTACCTACCAGTTTCAAAAGGGAGGCAAGAAAGTGGCTGTACCAAAAAAGCCAAAAGCTTTATCTGTGTTATCTTTTCATGCACTTCTGTGGATTATCAACATGGATTTGCAGAGGAATTTGTCCTTACCACAAATGCTTTCATTTCTCTTAGAAGCATAAATACTAGTAAACACTAGCCAACTTTCCTAGGAAACTTATCTTTCTGCCCTCTCTGTCTCAGTCTCTGCTCCTCTCCTCTCTGTCCACTTTAATCAGACAATTTAGCCACTGAAGTGCAGGACAGCAGCTGGGATCCCATCCTCACACAGGCAGCACATCTACATTTTGATTTTTAATGAGAGAGGGAAAGAAGGATTCCTGTCCCTCCCTTCTTTGATGCTGATTTTTGTTGGTGTACTTGTCTTCACTAATTCATCTCAACCACCTCTTTCTCCCTCAGACCCTGACAGGGCCATACATTTTTAGGCTTTTGATTGTCAATTCAATTCTCACAGTTAGGCACAACTCAATTAGGATCCCACCTCCAGTAATTCAGCTGACTGGCATTTGTCATCCCCTGACTCACCATCACAGACAGTCTTTTCTTCCGAACCAACAGACTGCTAAACCAACAGACTGCTATTTTTACCAGCACTCAGAAGCATCAAATGTCAAATAAGGTGCATTGCACCCAGTAGCAGGTGGCTGTATGCTGAAATATCAGGGCAATAGGAGCTTAAAGTACCTCCAACAATGCTTAGAGACATTGTTAAATCACTACATTCCTTTTGAGACTTTTTTTCCACGTTGGTGTGTGGAGAACCAATAGCATATATTTCTTTTAATCTGAAAAACCTAAGAATTGTGGTAGCTTCTGTTTGTGACCTGACCAAGCTATCTACTGTGAACTGTTCAAAGTAAAGATTACTTTGTCTAGTATGGACTTTATGTTAATGTGCCAATATCTTACATGACAGGATTTGGCCAGAGTGATTTTCATGTAGGGGCCTCTTAAAAATTTCATGTAGTAATAATGAAATTAAGTGCTGACTTTAGAACATGAAGAATTTGAGCTGCTGCAGAAGTTTTGGGATAACAGGATTTGAGTTGTAGGGGTTGGAGCACCTCTGCTGTGAGGACAGGCTGAGGGAGCTGGCATTGTTCAGCCTGGAAAAGAGGAGGCTCTGGGGAGACCTAATAACAGCCTTCAAGTACCTGAAAGGAAAGATGGAGAGAGACAATTTACAAGGGCCTCCGGTGACAGGATGAGGGGCAATGGCTTTAAGATGGAGAAGAGCAGATTCAGATTGGGTGTTAGGAACAGGTTCTTTACTATGAGGGTGGCGGAACACTGCAACAGGTTGCCCAGGGAGGTGGTTGAGGCCGCTTCCCTGGAGATAGTCAAGGTGAGGCTTGACGAGGCGCTGGGCAGCCTGATCCAGTTGGGGATGTCCCTGCTGACTGAAGGGAGGTCAGACGGAATGACCTTTGGAGGTCCCTTCTGGCCCAGACCATTTCATGATTCTATGATTTCCATACCTGGTCCCTTGACTATGCTATTGTTGCATATTTATATTTACAGACCTCCGAATCTTCTCTCTGGAGCTGTCAGGCTGAAAGAGCAGATGACAGAGAGGAGGTGACAGATCTGGGTAAGGCCATATCTCTTCTTCACAGTAAGGTTTCAATGATATCAGAGCCCCAGTGGAAGGACTCCTTCCCCTCCTGAGTATAATGAGCCATAAACTGCCAGGCTGGCCAGCTCCTTCCAGCACACTTAGTCCCAGAGCAGGCAGGGGTCACACTGCAGTATTGCAAAGGAATGCAGCACAGAAACTGCTGGTGCAGGTCTCCCTTGGTGACTTGACAGACCTGGATTCTGCTGCTGCCCTTTTGCAGCTCCAAGTGGACACACTGCTTGCTAATTTATTTATACCAGCTTATTTAGTGAGAGAAGTTGACTGAACCATTAGTGTCAACTATGTTAGAAGACAACAGCTGTGGAAGAGTTTTACTGGCAGATTTGGGACACAGGAGAGAGCACTTTGAGGCTAAGAAACTAGAGGTATTTCAAATACCTCAATTCTCCTCTTACAGTAGCTACAAACATGAATCCTATTTAGCAAAATAAAACCACATTTAAGATTAAGAACTGCTTGTAAAGTTACCACTACTAGTAGATATGCAAGATATATTTCAGGTTTGCATTCTGCCTTAAGATACTGTGTTTATTGTTCTCATCTTCCTTTTTAAAGAAGCTGTAACATGTTTTCTCTTCCCCCCAAACCCCATTCTTTCTGTGGAGTCAATATTAGAATCAAGAGGCCTCTAGCATGACGCTATGATATAGCATCTTTCCCTCTAAATACTAAAAATTTAGGCTGGCAGGTTTTTCATGAGGATCATTTTCAAGCTTCTGATGACTTCTCTCCCCCCCCTCTTTTTTTTTTTTTTGCTGTTTTGTTTTTAAACTACAAAATGCTTCTTGTATTCTACAGTTCTGCCTTTCTTACAGTTCTTGCAGCTTTTTCCCTACTGATCCTTACTCTCCCATCTCTGTTTTAGGCTTTCCACTCTCTGATACATTAAACAGTTTGGTAAGCAATTTCCTCTTCACTGAGATACCTATTTTTAGAAGCTTCTTCACCTAATAGGCATCTTGGTGTTTATTTCTATGAAGAAGACATTTCCTGAGTCACCTAATTCTTCTGCCTAAATGAGGTTAGAGGACAGGTCAGGACCAAACATTGACTGTCTGAAGAGTCAAGTATGCAAAGGATGTTCATAAAGATAAGATAAAGAACAACATGCCAATATGCACATCTGGCTCAGTCCAAGTTGATATTGCACGAGGGAAATGAGCTAGGATTACATTATTGATGCTTGTCCTACATCTTCCGATCAGTGGCAATAAATCAACCACACCAATAAAGATTTTGAGTAATGTGCTCTACATCTTTCAGAAATATAAGTTAATGTTACAATGGAAGTCTTTAAAATGGTTTACCATTTGTCAGAGAGCCTTCTAGTTGATGCAACACAGCAATTCTTTTATGTACAAAGTTTGAATACAAAATTAGATATAAAAAGAAATGTAGAACTACTTAACACCTCTATTTTTTTCTGGGATGAACTCCTCCCTCAACACAACTACTTTTGAAAAGGATATGTTAACACCACTTATATTGAAAAGAAGATAATGAAATTTCAGAGGTGAATTTAATGTCTGTGCTTAGTTGAAAGCCAATTTAAATGGATAAAATCTTCTGCTTCCCAAAGCTGTCAGCCTATACGTTCCATCATTGTCTTTAAAGTCAGCTTCATCATTAATCATGCATTGTACTTGTGTGTGAATTACTCCATCTCGTCTCCAGCACATTTTCAGCACTATGATTGGGGCATCCAGCTGAAAGAAACTGAGTGAAGTTGTATTTTAACATTGTACATATATTCTGTCTGAAATGTCCTTGTTGCATTCATCAGAATGTTAGGATTGCTATTCAGACCAAGACGGTAAGTAAAGAGAGGCACGGCAAGAAAAAGAATTACAAAGTGTTGCTGGCAAAACATAATTTTATTTTATTTTAAAGACTGAAAAACCTGTTTGATTTTTGTTTTCTCTGGGTGGGGTTTTAGAAGAATGGACTAACTCTACCCTGCTACCAGACATTTAAACGCGATATGGAAAACTTCAAACTTGGTCTTCCATTATTTGTTTGAGCATTTGTTCCACCATTTTCCAAACTCCCCAGCCTGTATTAATCAGCAAGTGACAACTATTTGATGTTTGGTTTTCAAAATATCAAAGCTATATGTCTAATAGGGGATAGTTTATTAACTAAAGCCTTTATAGCCCACTGTATATGGGCTATATGTGTTATAAGCTAGGTTAAATTGAAATCCTAAGTTTTAAGAAGATTTTGTGGAGCCTCACTGTAGAGATTTGCCAGTATAAATTAGTTTAACAGACATTGGATTTGTCTTCCTTTAATTATTGTTCTGATGTTATTAAGCACAGAGGTCTCCATCTAGATCTTTCTTTGTGTAACAAAGAGGAATTCCATGATCTGCTCTTCCCCTGTATGACAGCAAATTCAGGATCACTGAAAAGTGGTAAGGCAAGACCAGTGTCACTGGTTACATGGTTAATTTCATGCAATCTTTTTCTAATTATCTACTTTTAATTCAACAAGTTTTATTGCCCCTACAATTCCTTTTAAGCTACCTTTTTGAATAATTCTTTTCTATGGCATTTCCTAGCCCTTCAACTAACAGCAGCCTAAATCGCTCCCTCACAAAACTGGAGGATCTAGTATCCAGTTAAGATTCTCTCTCATTTTCTGGTACTCCTCAAGAAATAAATACATATAATTGCTTATTTGCTATTCTTCTTATGTTTGTGTGCTTGGCTATTATTTGGATCTTGATTGTTGTGCTCGTTTAGGAGGAAAAGAAGATCACAGGGTCAGAGCTTTGTTGCTTGCGTTTCTTTGCGATAACAAAAGAATACAAAGTAAATCTTATGAAGTCTTAGTAAGAGTATACTCAGTGTAGCAAGAACAAAGAATAAGCAGCAATATTTTCCCTTGTCGAGGATTCAAAATCTTGAAACCAGTTTATGACCTAGGAAGTTCTGTCTCTTAACCTGCCAGACATCTGCTGGGAACTTAATTCAGCAGAGAAGAGGCAGTCCAGAAGGTTGCTAGAGTGTATGGAGGACAGCTTTATGATGCAGCTGTTAAGTGAGCCTACCGGGGATCAGGCTCTGCTTGACCTGCTGTTCTCAAATAGAGAAGGGCTGGTGGGAGATGTGATGGTAGGAGGCTATCTAGGGTTCAGCGCTCATGAGATAGTGGAGATTTCAATATGCAGGGAAATAGGGAGGAGCAGTAACAAAGCCATCACTTTGGACTTCCAGAGGGCAAATTTCAACTTGTTTAAGCAACTTATTCAGAAAGTACCCTGGGTAGCAGCCCTTAAGAACAAAGGGGTCCAGGACGGTTGGACCTACTTCAAACAGGAGCTCTTGAAGGCACAGGAACTGGCAGTTCCCACATGCCGAAAGATGAGTTGGTGGGCAAGGTGACCGGCCTCGATAAGCAGGCGGTTCTTGAAGGAACAAAGGGAAAAAAATAAGATGTATCACCTTTGGAGAGTGGGGGAGGCAACTCATGATACATTTAAGGATGTTGTTAGATCATGTTGGAGAAAAATTAGAGATGGGATCCATCCTAGGGTGCTGAGAGAGCTGGGAGATGAGCTGGCCAAGCCACTCTCCATCATTTTCCACCAGTCCTGGCTCACTGGAGAGGTCCCAGATGACTGGAAACTGTCCAATGTGATGCACATCCACAAGATGGGTCAGATGGAGGAACCTGCAAACTACAGGCCTGTCAGCCTGAGCTCAGTGCCAGGCAAGATTATGGAGCAGATCATATTGGGGGCAATCACTGTGCACCTGAAGGATGGCCAAGGGATCAGGCCCAGCCAACATGGATTTAGGAAGGGCAGGTCCTGCCCCTCCAACCTGATCTCCTTCTATGATAAGGTGACCTGCCTGGTGGATGTGGGGAGGCCTGTGGATGTGGTCTACCTGGACTTCAGCAAGGCCTTTGACACCGTTCCCCACAGCAGACTGCTGGCTAAGCTGTCAGCCCCTGGCTTGGACAGCAGCACTCTGATGAGTTAGGAACAGGCTGGAGGGCCAAGCCCAGAGAGTGGTGGTGAATGATGCCACATCCAGCTGGCAGTCAGTCACTAGTGGTGTCCCCCAGGGATCAGTGTTGGGCCCCATTCTGTTCAATATCTTTCTTGATCTGGATGAGGGGATTGAGTCAGTCATCAGTAAATTTGCAGATGACACCAAGTTGGGAGCAGGTGTTGATCTGTTAGAGGGTAGGAGGGCTCTCCAGAGGGACATTGACCAGCCGGACAGATGGGCAGAGCCCAACATGATGGCATTCAACAAGGGGCCAAAGTGCAGCACCCAGCAGTTGGACAACAACCCCATGCAGCATTACAGGCTGGGGTTGGAGTTGCTGGAGAGCTGCCAAACAGAAAGAGACCTGGGGGTACTGCCCAGGGGGCCAAGAAGGCCAGTGGCATCCTGGCATGCATCAAGAATAGTGTGGCCAGCAGGAGCAGGGAAATCATTGTGCCCCTGTACTCTGCACTGGTTAGGCCACACCTTGAGGACTGTGTCCAGTTCTGGGCCCCTCAATTTAAGAAGGACATTGAGACTCTCGAATGTGTCTAGAGAAGGGCAACAAGGCTGGGGAGAAGGCTCAAGCACAAGCCCTGTGAGGAGAGGCTGAGGGAGCTGGGATTGTTTAGCCTGGAGAACAGGAGACTCAGGGAAGACCTTATTGCTCTCTACAAGTACCTGAAGGGAGGTTGTAGCTAGGAGGGGTTGGTCTCTTCTCCCAGGCAACCTGTGACAGAACAAGAGGACACAGTCTCAAGCTGTGCCAGGGGAAGTTTAGGCTGGAGGTGAGGAGAAAGTTCTTCACTGAGAGAGTTGTTAGCTGTTGGAATGTGCTGCCCAGGGAGGTGGTGGAGTCACCATCCCTGGAGGTGTTCGAGAGGGGATTGGATGTGGCACTTAGTGCCATGGTTTAGTAGTCATGAGGTCTTGGGTGACAGGTTGGACGTGATCCTTGAGGTCTTTTCCAACCTTATTGATTCTGTGATTCCTCTCTATCTTTAGTATCTGGTGTCTCTGTTTTAATCTGATTTTTTTAAGTCACGCATCCATTTTCATCAGCTGTAGTCACAGCCCAGCAGTTTGTAACTTCTGCCTCAGTTTCTTCTTGGTCAGATATTTCCAAGCAGCACAACAATTTTCCCAATTTGTGGTTATTTAACTTCGTAGGGAGGCATTGATAAACTATTTCATCAGATCTAGATGGAATATGGCTAGAAGCCTGTTAACTTTAAGAAGGTTTGTGTTTTTTAGAGATCAAAGACGTCTTTACTGACACAAATGCTTCCAGCATGATTGCATATTTTGCCAATTAATACTGTTATATAAATCTTTCCAAAATTCCTAGGAGTGGGAGGTTTAGAAACTGCTGGGTTATTTTTGAAGATTATTTGTAAGAGACTGTTATCTGCATTCTGTGAGACGAGCCACACAAATGGGTCATTCTGAAAAGTTAAAAATAGAAAATGTATCCTCACTTCTTGGCATTATGCTAATTTTTATTTGGCAAAAGCTTTTGTTCTGCTCTTTAGTCAAAGTAAATTGGAAAGCTTCTTTATATTAAAAAGAAGCCACAACAAACACAGCCTTGAATGTGACTTCACTATATAGTGAAAGTGTGAAATTAAACGAGAAAGTGGATCCATGAATATGGATTAATTCAATGCCTTAATTTGGCAATTTCACTGAAAGAGCTACTCGTAGATTTCTTGTATAGATCTCCCTCAAATAGCAGCACTTGAGCTTTCATAATTACCAACAAATTTATATCCATATATTTTTATAGTTCTGTGGGTTGATCAATCAATAGCGGATTAGTGTGCAGTAAAACATGTGTGCAAGCATTATGAGCTACACAAGAGCTGGAGTTTCACATTCAGGAAAAGGCAAACAAAATGTGCTGGAACATTTAAAAAGTGAAGGATTGGATAGATGGTAGAATGAGAAGGTTGTAGCAATGACATGTCCTGGTCCTTTCTAAATCCACTAGATATTCTTGGAAGTCAAGTCTTTTCTCCAGTGGTTAAGGGAAGATTCCTGCCACAATGCCAAAGGGAAAAGGGAGAGGCTTATAATGACATTGATGCTTTTGCCTGCAAGATAACTGCTCTTAGAGCTCCATTTTGGATGTGGGGAGATGTCCTGGTAAGTTTTTCGTATGCTTTACTTTCTGTTTGGATTGATTTAATCCAACCTTCATTTTTGTCTGAATCAACTGTGTGAAGTAGGTTTCAAAAAGTAACAATGTATTGTGATTATGTGCAGTGGAATAATGGGCTGTATGGGGACCACTCCTTAAAAGAATTAGCTAATGAATTAGTGAGACTAGGCAGAAGGCTGAGATAAAACTTCTTGTTGTTTTTCTATATAAAAGGTAAAAATTTAATAGTTTCTCAATTTAAAAAATGTTTGCTTATATATTACTTATCAAAACATCAGAGCAAAACTTCTTGTCACTGCTATTTCCCATTAAAATAAATTGAAACAATATTACTCTGGTTGCTTAGTAACAACAACAAAATGTTGAAAAGGAAGACTTTGGAGTGGGTAAAAGGTACAACAATATTTACATCAACAGAGTAAGAGACCTCTTGCTGAGAAGTTCATCACACTAGCACATTTACAATGTTTACTGTTTGAAATGCTGGCTAATTTTGTATTATAATCTTAATTTGTCTATGTACACTCACACTGCAGGAGCAACATGCAATGTGTGATCTTTTCTATTGCAGTAGCCCATTACATTTTCTTCATGACACTGAATATTCCAAAGGCCTGTCTGTGTACACTTTGGTGTAATTAAAGCGTTGCTTGTGAAAGTCAACTACTATATCTATCTTTCCTTTGCAGCCTGTGACAGTCTTACATTTTTATCATAGCAGTTAAAGACTTTTTCTCAGGACCAGCATTTTTGGTTGGTGTCACACTGTACACTAACTCGTTGCAAGTGTATGCAATACATTTTTCATCAGATTGTCACAGAGTTTCAATAATTCAATATAATTCACAAAAATAGCAGCTCACTTTAGGACTTCCTTATAAGCATTCGTATATCTGTTTGCATAATGAACATTGCTAGAGTTGATATTTTATGTAATCATTGTTGAGATAAAATTTTTGCTGTTTGCCTAGCCACAAACTGCACATTTTCAACACCCACATACATTCACTAAAACTGACAGCTTCTTTCTGATAAATCACGTCTGACGATTGGCAGCAGCGCAAATAGTAAAATAACGCAACGGCAATCACGGAATGCTTTTACTCCTTTTTTGACAGGAGCAAGATCTGCCCTGGTATTTCAAACCCAATCCTATACATAGATGCATGTGAACGAGCCCCTCAGGTTAACAAGATGCCTCAAAGATGCCATTTTGCAGCAAACAGATGTGATTACAGATTCAGAAGAGAAGGTTTAATATCATGAACCAAATTGATTTTTTGGGGCTAGCAATGGGACAATTTGTTCAAACTGAATCCGAAAATACATTGCAGGGTATATGGTCAACAAGTGCAGAAAATAAATTATTTCAGATTCTCCATTTTTAGGGGGAAGAGTGAGGGTAAGAATAGGCAAAGAAAATGGAATCTTCTTTCATGTGAAGGAACATACTTGTTTTGCAATGGTAACAAGTGGCTCTTAAGAGAAATTATGTTGATAATTTTTGAAGAACATGTTCTACTAATAAACTATAGGCAAGTAGGGGAGGGAGAAGGAGGAAAAGAAATGCATGAAGGAAGGCCAATCAGATCCTGAGCTGCATCAAGAGAAGTGTGGCCAGCAGGTCAAGGGAGGTGATTCTACCCCTCTACTTAGCCCTGGTGAGACCCCACTGGGAGTACTGCATCCAGTTCTGGAGCCCCTATTACAAGAGGGATATGGACGTATTGGAACGTGTCCAGAGAAGGGCCACGAGGATGATCAGAGGGCTGGAGCACCTCTCCTATGAGGATAGACTGCAAGAGTTGGGGCTGTTCAGTCTGGAGAAGAGAAGGCTCTGAGGTGACCTCATTGTGGCCTTCCAGTATCTGAAGGGGGCCTACAAGAAGGCTGGGGAGGGACTTCTCAGGCTATCAGGGTGTGATAGGACTAGGGAGAATGGAATGAAGCTGGAAATGGGGAGATTCAGGCTGGATGTGAGGAGGAAGTTCTTCCCCATGAGAGTGGTGAAGCCCTGGAATGGGTTATCCAGGGAGGTGGTTGAGGCCCCATCCCTGGAGGTGTTTAAGACCAGGCTGGATGAGGCTCTGGCCAGCCTGATCTAGTGTGGGGTGTCCCTGTCCATGGCAGAGGGGTTGGAACTAGCTGATCCTTGTGGTCCCTTCCAACCCTGACTGATACTATGATACTATGAAGGTATAAGTCATACATGTGCATGTGTGTTTGTGTTCCTAGTGCATGTTAAAGACAGTGAGAAAAACAAATGAGTGACAGGAAACACAGAAAGAACTTGACTGAGATCGTAAATTACCAGTTAATTCTGAGAAACTAGAAAAAAAGAGTAGCATTTCCTCAGAGCACAGCATACATAGTCCAGTGAAGAAACTAAATATTCTTTGCAGGTTTAAAAAAAAAATTATAATTCTATGGTCAATGTGTGCACCCAAATTACTACACTCATTTTTGTAAAACTGCTTGACATTTTCACAGTATTTCACATAACTGGATGACTGCTTCCAGATCAGAAGCCCCACTGTAAAAGATGAGGACCTGCTCAGGCAGGTCCAGAGGAGGGCCATGATAATGATCAGGGTGCCAGAGCACGTCTCCTACAAAGACAGGCTGAGAATTGGAGTAGTTCAGCCTGGAGGAGAGAGAAGGCTCTGGGGAGACACTATAGTAGCCTTCCAGTACCTAAAAGGGGCCTAGGGGAAAGATGGGGAGGCACTATATCAGGGAGTGTCATGATAGGATGAGGTGTAATGGTTTTAAACGGCAAGAGGGTAGATTTAAATTAGATATTATGAAGAAATTCTTTACTGTGGGGATGATGAGACACTAGAGCAGGTTGCTTAGAGTTGTGGATGCCCCCTCCCTGGAAGCGTCCAGGATGGATGGGGCTTTAAGCGGCCTGCTTTAGTGGAAAGGGAGGTGGGAATTAGATGACCTTTAAGGTCCCTTCCTACCAAAATCGTTCTGTGATTCTGTGACCTATAGTGTAAGCACCATTGGCATTCTGTGTGGTTCATTTCACAATGTATTAAAAACCTGTCTGTGAAACCTTAGTTAAAAAAAAAAAAATTTAAAAAATCTGATATTTGTCTTAGGAACAACATGAAGAAGGATTTTGCTGGGTGGTAAGATGAAAAAAAAAAGGGCTTATTTAAAAATTGATGAAGTTTTCAAGCTTAGTGTTTCAAGTGTGTTGGTTTTCATGCAATTGTAGATGCGACTTTCATAATAATTCAGAAAGTGAGAAACACCTAAGTGCTTCTCATGCTGAGGGCAGAAAGCTGAGTGCTCTGGACCAGGCTTGTGAAAGGAACTGCCCAAATATTTCACAAGTGTGTAGCAGATTAGGGTTTTTTTCCTTGGGAAAGGAAGGAATTTACACTGATGTTTTTCTGGAATATTTTCTCTCTATCTATCAAATACCGATTCAGTTTAGCAACATATGATTCATGGAATATGTGATTTTCATTGGACAACACTAAGTTCAGAATAGGTTTTCAGATAGATGTACAGGGAGAGACATTTTCTTTGCAAGACCATCTAGTTTTGGGGGTATTTGCCTAAAATAAGTACCTTATTTGTCTGCTATAGGCCTACTATACAGTTCTCACCAGAGTGTTTGCATCTTGCTTTCTCACATCTGGATAATTTCATGTATTAGTGGGTTATTGGCTATTCTAAGGCCATTATATGACTGAGTAATTATTCAGTTTCTGTGCAAGAATTATTAAACTTTCCATTAGGAGTGCTTATGTAAAATCTAGGAATGCTACATTCCAATTCTTTGTGTTATGAGCACTAAGTGAGAAACAGTGAAAAATATGCAAAATAAAATCTCTCCAGGAAAACAGGGTGGAAGAGCTCTTCATCTCTGAGCTTTGAAATCTTTTTAGGCATAGCACTCAAGTGGCATGTGGATCCCTCACAAAGAGGTAAAGTTCTGCATTTGTATTTTGGAAACTGCTTTTAAGATCCTGGGCCTTTTCCTTGTGAAAAAAAGTCTATAATGTTCTGGATGCATGGCAATTATGCAGAACTTGTGTGTACCTGAAGTGAAACGAAGTCTCTCTTTACTTAAAACTATCCCATGTTTATTGGGGGTTGTTTTTCTGGGATAGTTTTTTGCTTTCCATTATAAACATACTGACTTGTCTCCAAGGAAATAACACTTATTTGGAGCATTTAAATATTTTTTTTTATTATTGTTTACTGACATTCTTCATATGACTAGAATTTTAATTTTTTTTAACTTAACCCTTGCTGTTAGAAAAGAATGTTTGTTGCAATTGTCTACATATTCTGTGTAGCATATATATAAACATAAAATCTGATATTTTCACCAGAACAAGAGGACACAGTCTCAAGCTGCACTAGGGGAAGTTTAGGCTCGAGGTGAGGAGAAAGTTCTTCACTGAGAGAGTTGTTCACCATCGGAATGGGCTGCCCAGGGAGGTGGTGGAGTCACTGTCCCTGGAGGTGTTCAAGAAAGGATTGGACATGGCAACTGGTGCCATGGTTTAGTCATGAGGTCTGTGGTGACAGGTTGGACTCGATAATTTTGAGGTCTCTCCCAACCTTGGTGATTCTGTGATTTTATGCTAGTTTGTTTACCTTCCATAGGAAGGCAAGAAAAGGGTAAGGATTTTTACCCTATATAGTTACATAAAGATTTCTGAAGTGCTCGTAATCTACTTTCTGTTTTAGAAAAATAAATCCCATTGTAGATGGATTTTACAAAATTTTATTATTGTATTCTGTCCTAATAGATTCCAGTAACAAAAGGGTATGTAAGTTAGAAAAAAATGTAGAACAATTAATTAGTTTTTACAGCAGGTAATATGAAAGTATGTATTTTACAGCTTTCCCTTAAACCTGTACAAGTAACAAAACGACATACATATTGTTCAAGAAGTCCCAGCAGGTGGCTATCTGTACATTGTTTCTTTAGATGTCAAGGTCTCTTCCAACCTGGTTAATTCTCTTCTAGTCTACCCCAGCCTCATAATCAAAGCTCTTTACAAGTGTTTCTGACTTAAGCAAAACCCCCACAATTGCTTGAATGCAGATAGTTGTTTTCCTTATTAGGGTATGGGAGATGTTTTTCACTACAGGCATTCTTAGGTGAGTTTCTAAGATTAAAATCATCAAGAGAGCTGAATTATGAAAAAATCATGAATAAGCAGTGGTAGCATCCTATTGCTTATAATATTGATGCCAAATATCCAGATAGGGCTTTTTCAATAATCTCAGAATATATATTCATTGTAGTCACAGCTGTAAAGCGCTTAGTGTAACAGTAAATGAGCCATGGAATGCTATCAACAATTGATGAAAACAGTATTAGATCATGTGTGCTGATTTTATGGACACAATTGTATAACTAGATCAGGCCCAGTCAGCATGGGTTTATGAAAGACAGGTCCTGTTCTACAATAAAGTGACCCACCCAGTGGATGAAGGAAGGGCAGTGGACATTGTCTACTTGGATTTTAGTAAAGCCTTTGCCACTCTCTCTCACAGCATTCTCCTTCAGAAACTCATGGCACAAAGCTTGGATAAGTGCATTCTGCACTAGATAAAAAACATGGCTGGCTGGCTAGGCCTAAAGAACAACAGTGAATGGAGTGAAATCTGGCTAGCACCCAGTCACTAGTGGTGTACCCTAGGGTTCAGAACTCAGGCCCACAGTTTTTAATATTAATGATCTGAATGAGGGGATTGAGTGCACCCTCAGTAAGTTTGCAGATGACACAAAGCTGGGCAGCTGCATCGACCTACTGGAAGGGAGGGAAGTGTACAGGAGGATCTGGACAAGTTAGACCAATTGGCCAAGAATATGAAGTTCAGCAAGGCCAAGGGACATGTCCTGCACTTAGGTCACAGCAACCCCTCAGGTTGGAAAGCTGCAACTTGGAGAGTGACCTGGGTGTATTGGTTGATAGTCAACTGAATAAAAGTCAGCAGTGCACCAGGTGGCCAAGAAGGCCAGTGGCATCCTGGTTTGTATCAGAAACACTGTGGTCAGCAGGAACAGGGAAGTGATCACCCTCCTGTGCTCAGCACTAGTGAGGCTACACCTTGAGTACTGTGCTCAGTTCTGGGCCCTTCATGACAAGAAGGACATTGAGGTGCTGGATGTCCAGAGAAGGGCAGTGAGGCTGGTGAAGGGCCCGGGGCACTTTGAGGAGTGCCTGAGGGAGCTGGGGTTGTTCAGTCTAGAAAAGAGTAGGCTGAGGGGAGACCTCATCACTCTCTACAACTACCTGAAGGGAAGTTGGACCAAGGAGGAGGTCAGCCTCTTCTCCTTGGCAGCAAGCAACAGGACTAGAGGAAATGGTTACAAGCTGTGTTAGGAAAGTTTAGGTTGGATATTAGCAAATACTTCTTCACTGAAAGGTTTACCAAACATTGGAACGGTCTGTCCAGGGCTGTGGTGGAGTCACCATCCCTGGGGGTGTTCAAACAGCATGGGACCTGGCACTTAGGAACATGCTAACCCTTCAGTACTGGTGGAAGGTTGGACTAGATGGTCTTTGAAGTTTATTGCAACCAGGTATATTCTGTGATTTCTTTTCATCAAACTTTATATTCTACTGTTCATTTGAGGAGTAAACCATTTAACTTTTTTCTAGTTTATCATCACAGTGAAAGGCTAGTATTCTTAAGGTAAATGACAAGAAAATTGTCAGTGAACCCAAGTTAAGCAGTAATAGCAATAAATCAAATGGAGATTTCTCTTTCCCTTCTTCATGCATTTATTCTTCAAGCAAACATTTATAGTGTGCTTTGGGAAGCAATTGGTTTAACAGGAGATACTTGCATTATAGACAACACAAAATGGACTTGTAAATACCCTTATTTAGAACACAGTTAGCATAAATGCTTTCATATAGAAAGTCTGAATTATTCTCTAAAGGGAGGATATATTTTCTTTCAGGAGAGAATTTAATAAATTGTGCTTTGTTGGCACTTGGCAATTACTGAGGCAGGAAAGGTAGGCTAAGCAATGCTGTCATTTTAAGTGTTGGTACTCCCAGTGTAATAAGAGCTGCAGAGGAAAAAAACCTATCTATTGAAGGATGTCATACCAAACTTAATAAGAAATCTTCTACAGCAATAATTAATACCTTGTGAGCTCAGGAAAAAAGACATAATTTCACAAGACACTATCAAAAGTTAAGTAATAAAAAAAATATTCCACAGAAAACTTGAATAATGCATTGTAAGACTCTAGGAAGTTTCAAATATTTCCCCAGACTGCACATTTGAGTATAGTAATAATCTCTGTCCATGTTTTTCACTTAGTCATATACCTGTGGGAGATCTACCAAGCACCCAGCTGTATGAGCTTAGATGACTCCAGCTGCATTCATCTGCCAAACGTTGACATGAACAGGCCCCACCTGGTGGTGCCCAAGCTTGCCCTGGAAGTTGGGAACTGTTGCTTCTGCTTCATTGTCTCCTTTGAAGGTACTTCATTGTCCAAAAGCATCTTTGCCAATGTCATTATGATACCAAGCAGGCTGGTGCCAGTCATTGATAGGGGCTCCAACGACATGTGGTCCAACAACCAGGACTTGATCCTGGATGGGGAGAAGTCCTATGATCCCAATTTGGATGATGGTGAACAGACTCCACTGCTGTAAATTGGTCTTGCACCTACTCCTCCAAGGTATGAGCAATTATGGACAACCAAAGAGGGGGAACTTTTGGGAACTGCACATCAGCTCCACACAAATATGGCTGCATTGAAGTGGTGTTGAGAGAAGGTTTGGGAGCATCTTTAACAAAGCTGCTCCAGAAGGAAGTTTGCAAAGATTTCCCATGTCACAGCTTAATGCTTTACCATGAGGGTGCTGGAACACTGTAACAGGTTGCCCAGGGGAAAGCAGTTGGGGTCCCATCCCTGGGGATATTTGGGGTGAGGCTTGACAAGGTTCTGAGCAACCTGATCCCCTATTCCCCTCACCACCCCTCCCTTCATCTTCCCAAAGCAGCTCCTGCTCCCTCTACACCATCCTCTACCCTGCCTAAACAGCTCCTGCTCCACCACCCCCATCCTAGAACCAGGGACAAGACCCTCAACTAGCCAAGAGACCACACAGAGAAGCTCAGCCCAGGGAAAGAGGCCCACCCAGCACCCGTGGATGATATTGAAGTAGACATCAATGTTCTCCCTACCTAACCGGGGGCCACCAGGCCCCCCGGCCTTTGTTGTCACCACCACCATCACCCAGTGTGCACCACAAGGACTCACCAGTGATGAGAGGAGGATCCCTCAGCCCAAATGGGCTCAGCTTGGGGCTTCTGCCTTTCCTGAGGGGTATTAAAAAAGGGAGTGGGTGGGGAGGGCAAAGTGGCCACACCTGGGGTGGGAGGAGACTCAAACAGAGCCCAGGTGCTCTGGGATTTGAGGTAAAAAGGGTGGACAAGGGGCAGATGTGGTGGGAAAGGGGAGGTGGTGGTGAAAGAAGGGGATTTAAAAATAACTTCCATAATGCCCAATTGCAGTTCATGGTTTGCTTTGCCTCCATGCAAAAAGAACAAACCCAGCAACGCTTCATAAAATAAAGCACAATGGTGGCTGTTACAAAGAAACCTTTCCGTAAGTATAATTTTGCTTGGTGGGAAAATCTGTGCTTTTCAAATCAAAATAATAAGTTTTAACAACAACAACAAAATTTTCTCCAAGAATGAATTTTCTCCCTGGATACCAGAAGAAAAAAACAGGATGATGAAGGGACTGGAACATGTGCCCTGTGAGGAGAAGCTGAGCGCCCTGGGGCTTTTTGGTCTGGAGAAAAGGAGGCTGAGGGGGATTTAATAAATGTTTATAAATATCTGAGGGCTGGGTGTCACAAGGGAGGGGACAGGCTCTGCTCAGTTGCACCCTGGGATAGGACAAGGGGTAATGGATATAAACTACAGCACAGGAGGTTCCACCCCAATATGAGGAGGAACTTCTTCACTGTGAGGGTCATAGAGCAGTGGAACAGGCTGCCTGGAGAGGCTGTGGAATCTCCTTCTCTGGAGACTTTCAAGACCCATCTGGATGCATTCCTGTGTGACCTGTGCTAGATTCCATGGTCCTGCTCTGGCAGGAGGGTTGGACTCAAAGATCTCCAGAGGTCCCTTCCCACCCCTAACATCCTACAATCCTAATGCCTCTGAATGATCACCTTGGTAATGCTTCATTCCACCTGGCCATCAGAGCTCTTTGTTTCCTTGAACTCAAAAATTCCTTGTAGTTGATCATAATCAATCTTTATTGCCAACGACCTAATAAGGTGAATGACAGAAATATATTTTTTACTGTTCTTTCTGGCTGTGAGTGGTCTGTTAGAAGCATATTGCAGGAAAAAGTACTGAATCCCCTTGCATCACCAGTTGAATTGTCATAGTAAAAAAAGATTGGAAAGTAAGTTTATGGTACATTTTTATATGGAGACAAACATTTGTGGTAAGCATTACTCAAAGACTACAGATAAGTTGGATTTTGTGTTATAAGCTGGTTTTTGTGTTTCCACCATCTTTGATAAAGACAGGCATTCTGGTGTAAAGTCAAGTCGTGTGAGATTTGCAGAAAAAAGCAATGGTGTACGCTAAGGTCTGAAGCTTGATAGCTCTGGGGACTTCAGTAGCAGTCAGCACTGGTGTGGTGCAGCATCAGCCAGCACTGGACATTGGAAAAAGACATCTATATTTAGCCTCTATCTGAGCCTAAGCTATAGCAGTTGCTCTGTCACCTGATGACCCTTCCCCACTGAAGAAGGAAAAAAAGGAGAGACGAGCTACAGGCTGAAATGAAAAGAGATTTAATGAAATAACCAAATTAATACTAACATTAATACCGACATTACTACAAGAGAAAGAGAGAGACTCAGCCTAGCAAAAGTGCAGCAGTCACAATATCCAGGAAGGCAGTTCTCAAGAGCAACAAAAAGGTGAAGAAAACCCCAACCATCTCAGTAAACTTCCTCCTTTTTATTGTGTGAGCAAACTCAGCTCTGGCTAGCCTCTGAGTCTGTCCCAGCAAAAGCAGGACAGAACAAGTACAGGCTAACATGTTACTGAATCAGTTTTGACAGAACTCCTTAATTTTTTCCATTGATGCCATTTTCCAGCAAAGATGTCCTGAGGTGAATGAAATATAAATAAAGCAATGCACAGATCTGATACAGTCCTTCCAAAGAAGCGTAGCAAACTTTGTATGATTCCAAATGATCAGTTGCCACCTGCATAGAAAGACATTGACTGGGCTGGATATTCTTGAAGTATATATATACCAAACTACTTCTCTTCAAGTTAGTAAGTGGCAATTAGTCTGAAGGTTTGGTGCATCTGGGTATTTCTCATTAATCTCATAGCCTGTCAGGGTGCAGCTTGGGCACCAGAAGTGTTAGGTGATCCCTGAGGACTCATGGAGCAGGGCAGGTGGGGGACAGTTGGAGTCTGTGGTGAGTGGCTGATGGACCCAGGGAGCTGAGATGGGTCCTGGGCCATGGACAGGATGGGAGCGAGTCCAGGGGCGGTACAGTAGGGCCATTATGGCCATCAGTATTGTCAGGGCTCTTACTCACACTGCCCTTGGGAAGTGTTATGTGATTTTATTTCTCTATTTATTATTTATTTATTTTTTAAAGGGCTTAACATCAACTCTTTTTAAGCTTTGTGATTTTTGTTTTTGGGGTATGTGTGTGCATGTTAATTTTATAGATCTAATCTCTATTTTGTTAGTAAATCAGAATCATTGTCCAATGAATCTGGTTCAAAGCAATACACTGAGTACTTTGATATTTGCTAATGTTTACTTATCCACCTCAGACTGGTTCTTCTGTACAATACAGATACAAGGTATCTGATTGCTTTTTGTGTTGATATGCTGTTAGGCATCTTCGAGTGAGACACTAAAATGAACAAAACTTTCTATGGCTAGACACGTATTTTATTGCTGTTGGCATTCCTGAAATGACTGCTAATGACAGAATTCTACATTTTGCTACATCTAAAGAAGAAAAATCTGGCCAACTGTAATTACATCTGAAGCTGAAAGAAAAGATAAATACTCAGCTGCTTTGTGACAGATAACTTTGTAATTCTGAGTGGTGAACTTTGTTAAGGTCCTAATTCTGGAAACTCATGTGCAGCACATCCCAGTTCTTAAGATTCTAATCTGACAACTGTGTTTGAAGCTCCTTGTTGTGCTCTAGTTCAGTCAAAAATGAAATACCAGTAAGATTTAAATGAGACATTGTAACAGGTTAACCTGCCTGTTCAGAGGACTGAAGTGAGGGAAAAGTAGCACACACAAAACCCCGCTCTGGGTTGAAATGAAGAGTTGAGATAAAAGAGTTTAGTATATGAGATAACATGCTAGTTACCAGCCTCCAACTAGTCTTTGTGCCACTGGTTGCCACCCTCTGGGCTCCATTGTTCAAGCAGTTTCAGTCTACCTCACTGTTTGCCTCTCCAGCCCATGCTTCTACAGCTCACCTATGAGGATATTATGCAAGACAGTATCAAAATTTTCAATGAAATTGAGGAAGGCCCTATAGTACTGAATATGGCAGTACATTGATGAGATTCTCCCTAAATGGTGTGACAATGTGTGTGTAGTTATAAAGCACAACAAGATTATTGAGTTTGATTGGTGCTGCCTATTATGAAACACAGGTATCTCTTCTAGATCCAGAACTGTGAGGCATGCAAATGTGAATTCTTTCCATTTCTTTGAACAAAATATGTCAGCACAGCAACCTTGCATGTCACAGCTAATTTCTATGCACTCTTTGCAGAGTGCCCATGCATGGGCAGAGTGGAACAAGTAAATAAGAATTTGGTCAGGAACAATTTTGATGCTTGTCATTGGATTTGTTTATAGAAAACTGATACAGTATTGGCTGAGAAACTGAATAGCGGTGAGAACAATTTATCTGTATTTTTCAAAGTAGTTCATTGTAAGGGGTTAACCATCTATTTCCCTCCAACACAGAAGTGAGGGAAAGTAGCACAAAATAAACCTTCTGGATTAAGATAAAGAGCTTTGATGAGAAAAAAGTAATGAGATAATATAATACACATACCTTAGTCTATTCGCAGAAAAAATGCAGCAAAATGCAGAAAGCAACAGGAGAAGCCCATGAGTCACCCCCGTCCCACACTCCTTCCCATCCCTCTGCCATCCCAGAGAAGAACCAATCCTGGAACCCAAAAACTAGCAACAGGAAAAGGAAGCCTCTCATGTTAAAATATGAACTTCAAGCCCTATAATACTTTGCTTCAGCCAGCATATGCATTTTGAAGCTGGCACGGCATGGTATGAATAGTAGCCCATTCAATTCAATCCATGACATTCATAGATCATTTAGCTTATTAGAGTCAGAGAATCTTATGGATTGTTTCTGGATAATAATTTTTTTTCACTCTTACACATCTTGATCTGAAAGTACAGAGATGTCATTCTCAGAACACTTCTCAGATGGTACAGCATTTTCCTATACAAAAGAAACATTTACCACCAAATCTGTCTCTTTTGGTACTTGCCAAACAGTTTATCACTATCATGATACATTCTTTTCACTTTCACCAGTGAGTTAGTAATAACCTTCCAGATATTTCTTACCTTGTGTGTATTGGTTATAAAAAAGCTCTTATTTTTAGGAATTTAGCAGAAGATGTTATTATCATGTTCAGTATCTTTATCAATGACCTGAATGAGGGGATTGAGGGTGCCCTCAGCAAGTTCGCTGATGATACAAAACTGGGTGCGTTGGCTGACAACCCCATCAGGCTGTACAGCTATCCATCGAGATCTGGACAGGCTGGAGAGCTTGGTGCAGGCAAACCTCATGAAGTTTAATAAGGACAAGTGCAGGGTCCTACATCTGGGGAGGAATAACAATACACACCAGTACAGGTTAGGGGATCCACTGCTGGAAAGCAGCTCCACAGAGAAAGACGTTGGAGTGCTAGCAGACGGCAAGTTCTGCATGGGGCAGCAATGTGCCCTTGTGGTCAAGAGAGCCAATGGTATCCTGGGGTGCATCAAGAAGGGTGTGTCCAGCAGGTCTAGGGAAGTTCTTCTACCTTTCTACTCTGCCCTGGTGAGACCACACCTGGAATGCTGCGTCCAGTTTTGGGCTCCCCAGTTCAAGAAAGACAGAGAACTGCTGGAGAAAATCCAATGGAGAGCCATGAGGATGATTAGGGGACTTGAGCATCTCCCCCATGAAAAGAGACTGAGATCCCTGGGGCTGTTTAGTCTTGAGAAGAAAAGACTGAGAAGGGATCTCATCTGTGTGTATAAATATCTGAGGGGTGGGTGTCAAGTGAAGGGGCCAAGCTTTTTTCAGTGGTGCACAGTAATAAGACAAGAAACAACAGGTTCAAACTTGAACATAGAAGATTTCACCTCAACATGAGGAGAAACTTCTTTACAGTGAGGGTGGTGGAGCACTGGAACAGGCTTCCCAGGGAGGTTGTGGAGTCCCCTTCTCTGGACACAGTCAAAACCAACCTGGATACATTCCTGTGTGGACCACCCCGAGTGATCCTTCTCTGGCAGGGAAGTTGGACCTGGTGATCTTTTGAGGTCACTTCCAACCTGTGATACAGTGATACTGTAACAACAACAAAAGGCTTTTGTGTGTCCTACAATAGTCTTCTGTAACTAAGCTTTGGAAGATAACTTTGCATTTTGCTGTGGGTTCTTTTGACTTCAAGTGAAGAGAAATAATTTCTCTTTCTACATTAGTGTTAGGAATTCTGCCATTCATATGTAACAAATGGAAGTAATTTTCACTACAAAACTATTTTCTTCAGTTATTCCAAAGGTACTAATGTAAGACAAAAGTATCTGGAAGAAAAATGAGAATAGCAGTCTAGCTTGGCTGATTCAGGGAAATGCAGAATACATTTCTTGTTAGGCTGTCCCCTGAGTTCAGGGTAGCCCTGCCAGAAGACATTATCTAACAGACATGGACTGAAATTGAAGTAGGTGGTGGCTGCAATAAGTGGAATCTCAGTCTGCTCTAGAGAAGGAAGCTGACTTTCTGCAATGTCCCCTCGAGCTACAATAATTTGTCAAAATGCCCTTCTGCAATTGTGGAAGCCATTGCAGCAGACCTTGGAAGATTAATTTAGCTGTTTGGATTCACTTTGTCACTAAAAGTGAAATCCAAAAAAAAAAAAAAAAAAAAAAAAAAAAAGGGGGGGGCTGACTTAGATGTTTAAAGAATGACTGGTGGAATTGAGATACCAATTAGTTGCAATCCATTAACTCATCAGCTAATGGCTTTTCAAATTCACGGATAAACATTCATTAGGCTTTTGTTTGTATTTTTATCTCCTTAGCCACTTATAGTTTTGCTTCTGAAAATGGCTAGATCATCCTGGCTCAGTACTGATCTCTTCTTTAAGGAGCCTGCTTCACATTTTCCACGGGCCTGATTCAGTAGGATTGCTCAGAGACAAGTCTGTCATGAACAGTGCAAGTCATCTGAACAGACACCGGTTTGTTAATACTGGTGGGGTTTTTTTTTGAGAATAACTGTGAAAGATTCTAGTTGTGGAAGCAGAATAGTTAACCTATCATTACCAGTTAAGAAACATTTACAGCTGATGCTTTAACCAGCTGGCTCAGTTTAATTAACAAAGGAGTGATTGTAAATGGATGTATTGTCAAGAGCCTCCTTTCCTGAACAATTTCAATTGCTGTTGTTACTTACCATAGTCCTGCTTATGTGACACAGTTGTGGTGAAGAACAGTTTGTACAGCCTAAGGGTATATAAGCTCTGTAACTGCCCCATATGGGCAGAGTCCCTATCAGCAGAACCTGCCAAGCTGCTGCTGCCCGATGTTCTCTCCTATATATAGCCTTAGGAGAGAACTACCCCTTCTGCTTATAAACTGCTTGTGTTCTGACCTGATCTCGAGTGTACTCTGTTGTTTGTTGTTTGGGTTTTTTTGTTTGTTTGGTTGGTTTTTTTCCACAACATTAAAGGCTACCTATATAAAGTCTGTCTACAGAGATCTTGGAGAGGTACAGACATCCTGTCTACCTCAAAAGAACAGCAGACCATTTGTCTGTGACATTTGTAATTGCTGTTGAAACAATACCAGGCATCAGAAAACAAAGTTTCACTGGGAAAAGAGTGCATCGCCCAGCCATGCAACCTAGTTACAAGGGTATTCTTCTGAACTTTAGATTCTGGCCCTTATTTCTGTATTTTGCCTTAAATAATCTTTGAGTTTAAAAAAAAATAATCAAACTATAACATGAATCAGCTTGCAAACTGCAAAACATGATATACATTATTTCAGTCTTGGGATTAACCATTCTATTTAATTTTCTTTAGCTAAAGGAATGCTCTATACATGGCCTGCAGTAGCTTTTTCAATACTTAAGCATTTGTAGAAAATTTGAAGAATAGAAAAACAACAAACAAATGAAGAACCACACACGGAGCGAAAAAACCCAACACCAAAAAAACACAAAACCCCAAAAAGGATTACTCAATTCAGCTGTATATCATGATGCTGACATAAACCTTAAGGGCATATTGATTGTTTTGTGGGGAAATCAGAGTAAATGGATTTCATTTGGTAGAGGATTTATTTAGAGTACTTTGAAGACAGATCTGAATAGAAATGGCATGTGCTGTCCATTATTAAAATCTGCTTTTCTTAACAGCCATTCATTCAATTTCTATTTATTTCCAGTCCTTCCATTCAATATATTTCAAAGCAAGCATTTCCAGGCAGTCCGATGCTGAGAAAGAGACAAGCTTCTGATGTCTAAATTTCTCATATTGAATGTTTAATGCAGTAAAATATATTGAAAGCATATAAAATTTTAAAGCTCTTGAGCTTCTTTCAAGTTGAAAAAATGTTGCCAGAAAAGGTAGAAAATTTTTCCATTAAGTCTATAGACAGAGATCAGGCATAATTTTTATCATGAAGAAAACATCTACTTTCTGGGGATATTTCAGTTGTGTAGGTATGTAGGAAAGACAGATAATCTCTTCAGTAATAATTCCCCAAGATCTATCCTTTCCTAACCCACCTTTGCCCTCCTCTATTTTGTTTCTTCTTGAGCAGTCCATGATTTTTCTACTGATCTAATATTCACTTAAGCAGATAATGTCAACATTATAATTGATTTGATTTAAATAGGGCTGGTCAAATGGTTTTTCAGGAATACAATTTTCCTGTCAAAGAAAGAAATGATAGTTTACTAAAAATCTATTAATTCATATTAAACAGATCAAAAGGAATTTGTGAAATGTTCTTTCTATACAGACCCTATTCTGATTTTTCTGTCTATACTCTTGAAATACAGAATGTTCTCGTCTTATACAAGAAGCTCACATAAAACAGAATTCAATGCAAACTGCGATGAAAATATAAGCTGGTTTGGAAAACAAGGGTAAACACGGTTACAATACTAAAAAACCCCGACAGAGCCACACCTTTAAAAACTGCACTTTTCAAAACATTAACTGTAGCACATCAGAATTTCCAGCATTGGAACCTACCTAATAACAAGCAACAAAAGAGGCAAACATCCTCAGAACCATGACAAAGAATTTTGAAAGTTCATAGATGGCTGGACTCAAGACTTTCAAAATTGTGTATGTGCACCACGTTCAAAGCTAAAAGAAATTCATAAGGATCTGTTGAGACCAGTGGTGCTCTCATGCCCATCTATGATTTAACACTTTTGTCCTTATTCTCTGCTTTTTATTTTCTAATAAATGAGGTTCTATCATTTATCTCAACTAGAGCTTCTATTCAGTTTCACATGGTATATGAATTAAATGCCACTGTCTTCAAGAGAAAACCTTTATTATCAGTCTGTTCCTCTCTTTATGCTTGAATGAAAATATATAGATGGATATAAATTTCTGATTTTCACTCTAGCTGTCAGAGAAAATCACTCTGGGTAGGATTCAGCTCCATGTTTGTAGGTGTCTATATTTAAATTATCTACCTGTGAATCAGTGCCTAAGAATCCATGATTGTCCATGGCAATCTATATTATAAATTTTGTGAAGTTAGGATGAGATCTAGATGACAAAATAGATGTTTGGTGTACACTAGGGCCTTTTAATTAGGTGTCTGCTCCTTGTGATGACCATGTAGCTCAAATGCAGACACATCATAGACACTTTCATCTGTCTGAAACTGAATTACAACCAAAGTCTATAAATTTTTTTTTCATTTAGTGGTGAATGTTTAACCTCAGATGTTGTACTACTCTCATATATGCCACTTTATAGTAGAACTCAATCAAGGGAATGACATCAACCTTTAGTTCTTGCAGAGATCTCTAATGTGTTCTAGAAGTAGTAGCAAATGTTGTGCTTCGTGATATCTCTACATCTAGGACTAACATGTTCATCTTCTTCTTTAGCAACCTTCCACCTCAAAGGCAGGTAAAAGATGGACAACTTAAATTCTAAGTAAAAACAATGTGTAGTCTTTCGAGTCTTCTGTGTAGGGGAAAAAAATTGTGAAAGATAATTTTCCATTCATGAGGCTCTGGAATGTGAGCACATAGTCATGCCACATCACTTTTTATTACTGATCAATCTGACATCACCTTCTGTCTGGACTACTAAGCTATTTCCTGTAAGAACTTGTAGTTATGATTAATCCACACTGTCTTTTGTTTTGGCTCCTGCTGAAGCCTCTTTCTTGTGACTAATTTGGGTCCATTTTAAAGACTCTATAAGCTCTCAGGAGGTGCAGATGGCTATGTGTTCAGATATTTGAGATGTTCTCCTTTGTTGATTTCTGTTGGTACTTCTGACAATAAGAAAATACATCAACTTAAGGGTAGAAGAGATGAAGCTTAACTGGTCAAATGCTGATATATAAAGCACAGTTCATCAATTTCACTTGGGAGAAGCTATTAATATAGTGTCTGTCATAAATTCCCGTGGAATGGATGAGCTTCTTAACAGGAAAAAGATCCTGCCAAATGGCATTTATTTTCATAGAATTTCAAGGAGATGAGTGACATGTTAACATGTTCAAAATGCATGATATTTACCATGCACTCATTTTCCATAAGAAATGTTGATTCATAGTAAAGGAAAAACAGAAAGATCTCATCACAGTGATGTGCATCCCTATCAGATCCCACATTTGCAATACACATTATGATTATGAATAAACAGCTAGTTCCAAGGCATGTACCAATCATTCCTCATTCTGCTGATAAATACAACGCAACAGATAATTTAAGTTACAAAAATAAACATGCAAAATACTTTGAATAAGATCTTACATGGGTTATTAAGTAATGATCAACACAATATATAGCTGCAAGTCTTTAGCAAATAAGACTATACAGTGATAATGAAATTTCATAACATGTTAGTAATGTAGCTCAGCAGTAACCAAGATAAAACTGCTCAGAAAAGTCCATTAACAAGGCTGATACAGAATCATCTGAACTTTTTGAATGTTATGCTCCTGATGGAGAAACCACACCTTTTCTTCTTCATGCTATTAAGGCGGTTGATGTTGATACATGTGGAATGGAATTATCAAAAAATAGAATGGTTTGAACTGAAGTTCCAAGACCTCTGCCAAAAACTGAGACACTTTCCACTAAACCAGGTCACTCAAAGCCCCATCCAACCTGGTCTCGAACACTTCCAGGGATGGGGTATCCACAGATTCTCTGGACAGCCTGTCCCAGTGTCTCAGCAAGATAAAATGAGTTATATATATGAGGTAACATAATGCACAATTAATATATGAGGTAACATAATGCACAATTACCTTAGGTAACAATACAATGGAAAATTACCTTAGCTTAGCCAATTTGCAGGAAACATGCAGAAAAATAAACTCAGCATAAAGCAGAAAAAAAGCAAGCTAACCAAGTCCCACCCATCTCACCCCCATCCCTGCAGAAAAGAGCCAACAGCCAAAACCCAGAACCCAAGAGCAGCAACCAGTACAGGAAGCCTCTCATGTTAGAATCTGAACTTCAAGCCTCATGACACTTTGCTCCAGCCAGAACTTTTATTTTGAAGGTGGCATGAAGCAGGATGGTTTTGAAAAACAACAGATTTAAACCTAACCCATGACATCTGCCCATTCTGTATTTGTGCTTAGGATTGCCTTGACTCAGGTGCATGACCTTGCACTTGGGCTTGTTGAAATTCATGAAGTTGGATTGGCCAACCTCTCAAGCCTGTCAAGATTCCTCTGAATGCCACTCCATCCCACCAGCATGTTGATTGCACCTCACAGCTTGGTGTTGTCAGCAAACTTGCTGAAGATACACTCAATCTCACTGTCAATGTCACTGACAAAGACATTAAATATTACCAGTCCCAATACTGACTCCTGAGGAACATCACTTTTCACTGGTTTCCATTTGGACATTGAGTCAGTGACTGGAACTGTTTGAGTGTAAAATATCCTATCAAACCTTCTTACAATCCAGAATTCACCACCCATTAGTGAGTTCTGAAACAGACCTGGTCTAGACATTGCAAACAATTGTTATGATTTTCACTCAGCCAGCAGCTGAGTTCCAACAGTCTGCTCTCACAAAAACTCTCCCTGGCAGTCTTGATTGGTGTTTCTGTATTGGGAAGTGAACCAGGACCACCTGGGTGAAAGCCAGGAATCCTAACCACTAGACCACCAGTGTGTAGAGTGTGTGGAGTTATGCTGCAGTGGCTGTGTACCAAAACAGTTGCTTAAACAAGCCTCACACTCAGGAGCAAAAAAAACCCAAACCCAAAGAAACCCAAAACCAAACAAACACAACCAACCAACCAACCAACCAACCAAGAAACACACAGAGAGAAAACAAAAACCAAACCAAACCAACCAAACAAAAAAAACCCAAACAAACAAGAAAACCAACAAACCACACCACACACAAACAAATTTCAGATATTCAGTGCAAATGCAGGGTGAATATCCCAAGTTTGCCACATCACTGTATTTTGAGTGGCAATATAATTTCACACAGTTGTATTGTGAGATCTGTGTTTAAGCAATAGGTTATCTGTTTAAGATTGTTACAGGGGCTTCAGTATCTTTGGGCCTTACTGTTTAAATATGTGAAATAAGAAAGTCTCCAAATTAACCTGCAGTTTCATTTAAAAGATCGGATAAGAACAATGACCTAAAAAGTGTTAGAGTATGCCCTGGAGTTCATAAGTATGCCAGTAGAAATTTGCAAGCTTTCCTCCTACACCTTACCTCTGACCTCCATTAACATTACCATTCTAGTTCAGTACTTGTCCTAATCATGTTAAATTCTACAGTACGTTGATTCCACTAGTTCACTAGAAAACTGGACAAGATAAAATGAATGTCACTAATAATCTAATAACACTTAAATACTTTTTCTAACTAAAGCTTCTATGGAACTGAGTATATTAAAAAAAATCATATGGACTAATTAATTAAGTGCTGTATCTTTTCGAAGATTTAATGAGAGTTGATTGTACAGGATATAGCTTTAGACATAGAACTGGCATTAGCAATATATATTTCTATCAGTGAACTGGAAATCATTCCAGATCCATGCAGAACAATAACCTGAGCATGAATATTGGATATTGAAGATGTGAAATGATGTCTTGGATATTGAAGATGTGAAATGTCTACATAGTAAAAGGATGAATCTCATTTATAGACAGCAGTACTTGGTGTGGAAACACTATTCAGCTTCAAGCTGGGTTTAGTGGGGTTAGAATATTACCGTCTGACCATGTGTTATGTAAGTAACACATGAGGTTATAAATACAGTAAAAGTTGCTGAGACAATAAAAAAAAAAATTGATTGCACAATTTTGATCTTATTTTCCTTTAAAAGAAAATCTCAACCCTGGTACAGATGAAAAAAAAAAAAACACTGTCTGTCTTTCTGGCCTTTGAAACCCTAGAAACAATTAAACTTGTGCTTAACTTCAACACTACTGTGCAAGTTTTAACCTCAGAATCATATATGGCCAATTGTTAATTACATACTACAATCCTCAATGCCTTCAAATATGGGAATTTTCATGAAAATGCTGGATAATATTTACACTAAGCCAAACAGTTTAAAAAATAGATCCTTTCAGGTAATCTGTCTAATATTTCAGGTTGGACTCGATGATCTTTGACGTCTCTTCCAAACCTTAGTGGTACTGTGATACTGTGATATATCACAGAATCATGGAATATCTCAAGTTGCAAGGGACCCATATGGATAATCAAATTCAACTCTGTGTTCCTCACAGGACTATCTAAAACTAAACAGCATCATCCAGACACTCCTTGAACTCTGACAGGCTTGGTGTCATGATCACTTCTCTGGTGACCAGTTACCCTTTCAGTGAAGAACTTTTGCGAATCTGAATGTCCCCTGACACAGATTCATTCCATTTTTTAGTTAATAAATATATGTTCTCTACTGGAAGCTAGCACAACCTTAAATGTTGAAACTTTATATTTCTTCAGATCCATTTGTCCTTGACTTCTACTCGTTTTTGATCTCTTTTTACAAGGTAAAGAACATACAGCTGTCTCTTTTGTATGGGAACTATGGGTATTTTGCTGTTGTCAACAGAAGGTATTATATCCTTAGCAGAACCAGGCCTTTTTCACTATCTTCTAGGTCACTGAGAACCTTTAAATCAGTTCTGAGGACCTGTTCAGCTGACAGTCAATCATATGAGTATGCTATGATGAAATAATCTTTGCTTGTTCTTAAGAGTTTAATTTGATATACACTGTTTTAATTGCATGTGCAGGAGTTATCCTTTTAGTGGGACTATCCTTAGTCCCTATTTGCTAAAATATAAAAGTGAGAAAGTGAGTCTTGTCAGAGGGACTATTTCTATATGAAAGGAAAGGAATGATTGAGCTGTTCTTGGAGAAAGTTAAAAATTGCTTCTACCACTAAATATTATTTCTTTAAATTTTTATGGTTTTGTTTGCTTCCTGTGACAGTTTCAGGCTGTGACTGAGTTAGCTGTGGTTTGTGTGTGTGGGGAGAATCGAACTTTTCTCACTACCACACTTCCCTATAGCAAAAAACCCCCCAAAACAACGATTGCTTCTATCTCCTCTTCTTCTCTCCTCCTTCCCTCCATTCCTTTCCTTTTCCTGTTCTTCCCCTCTCTTTTCTCCCTTCTTCCTTCCCTCCTTCTCTTCCTCCCATTGCAAAATTGAAGTATTGAAAGAAAATCTAAGCAGAAAATTTTTGAACATTTTCAGTGAGCTTTAGAGAAAACCTGTTAATTCTAAATGTATCTAGATGTGGTATTTTCATGCAAGACCAAATGATACAACGTGCACATGACACCATTTCCCAACAGGGTTGCTGACAAAGTCAGAAATTAGAAAGATAGCAAAACTGGCCTATGATGTCAGTAAAGAAATCAGAAAAAATAACGTGGGAAGTTCCAGCCTAATATCAAATAAAAAAAATATGGAAAGTACATATTTTAACAGGCAATTCCTGATCTCCTGTACAAGCTTCCCATCTTCCCTGATAAGTATTTCAAACCACATTTACTCTGACAAGCTCGTCTAACTGGAAGCTTTAAACAATCTAATCTACAGTCTCAGAGCTCTTATAAATGTTCCTGCTAAATGATAGCTGTCCCTATTTTCTAATTTACAGACTGCACAAATTTGTTCTTCTGGCAGGAGGAAGGAATCAACAGACACTGACACAAGAAAACTCAATTGTGGATGCCAGCATTTATTTTCAGCTCCATAGCTGGCTCTGCAGTCTGTCATTGCACAGGTCATTTGGTCTATCAGGCCATTAATCTATAGATGACATTCTCCTAAACTCAGGTTTTAATGAAAAATTATTTTTTGCTATTCATGTTCATTCTAAATTTTAACTAGCTATGCACTACCATGTGCATTTTTATGGGCCAACCTGAGACAACCATAGTTGAATGTACTAAGAGAAGGGAAGGAAACAACCCTTCAATGCAAGCTTTAAATTTGTAAAAAGAATTTGTAAAAATAGTGTGGAAAGAATGATCTAGAGAAAACTAGAGAAAACAGGGTGTTACTGAGAAAGAACTACAGAGAGTGACAGAATGCAAGCAACAGACAGGATCTAATTAGATGTCCCCAAAGAGGGACTGAGTTTAAGTAACAGAATTTCAGTGGTTCAGGTAATTGTCACAGCTTTAAAGCGTCCTGGAAAAGCTTTTTCTAAGCCACTTCAAGTTGAGGGAGAAGGCTAAGCTAGAAAAGAAATAGTTTAGAAGAACATTCATAAATGGAATGCCATTTCCAGCTCAGCATCTCGTGTAATATATAAATATATGGCTACCTTTAAAACGTATATAACATTTTCCTATTGTCTGCACTAGAGCTAGAGGCAAATAAAAATACAACCTGTGCTTTCAACTGTGAACTTATTTTACACAGATTTTCATCCAAAGTAACTACATTTATATAAAGGGCCATTCATTCCCTAGGGCTTTCCTGTAATTATTTTTCCTTGGGTTATGTGGTAAACAGATTGTAAGTCTGACTAGGAAGCAGGATAAAATTATTACCAGACAGATAGCTTTCTAAAAGGCTTTGAGAAGCAGAGCAGAAATTGAGATTTACTTCTTTGTATCTTATAAAAGGTTATGACTTGAAAAGAAGCAGCATTAAGACCTATAGAGGGAAGATTTTTAGATTGATTTACTGCAGTTTGTATATATGATTATATGTCTTTAACCAGAGGACTTAAGGAGTAAAGAAGCACTACATAAAAATAATGTCTTCTCTGCCAAATTCAAGTCTGGGATAAGATGCAGTGTAGTACATTTCAGCATGAATCCGTGTTGCCTTCTGAAGAGAACATTAAAATGCCTCTAAATAAGTGATTATCTGGGGATGCTATTAATTTAAAAATCTTTACAAAAATATTCACTGAAATGAAAAGAAAAATAGAAATTTGCCAGAATATATGTTCTGAAGTAGGAAACTGTGTGCATAAACACACACGGTCCATATGTGTCTGTGTGTTTATGCAGAGGAGTATTGAAAAGCAGCCCTGTGGAAAAGGACTTGGGGGTGCTGATGGATGAGAAGCTGGACATGAGCAGACAGTGCTTGCAGCCCAGAAGGCAAATCACATTCTGGGCTGCATCAAAAGAGGTATTGCCAGCAGATCCAGAGAGGCAATTCTGCCGCTTTGCTCTAGTGAAACCTCACCTGGAGTACTGTGTACAGATCTGGAGCCCTCAATACAGGAAGGACACGGACCTGGTGCAGTGGGTCCAGAGAAGGGCCATGAAAATCATCAGGGAGTTCGTTCGAGTGCCTCTGCTACAAGGAGAAGCTGAGGGAGATGGGATGATTCAGCCTGTAAAAGAGGAGGCTCCAGGGAGACCTAATAGCAGCCTTCCAGTACCTGAAGGGGCCTACAAGAAGGATGGAGAGAGATTGTTTACAAAGGCCTGCAGTGATAGGATGAGGGGCAATGGCTTCAAACTAGAGAAGAGTAGATTTAGGTTAGATGTTTACCACAAGTGTAGTGAAACACTGGAACAGGTTGCCTGAGGAGGTGGTTGGGGTCCTATCCATGGAGATATTCAAAGTGAAGTAGGGCAGGGCTCTGGGCAACCTGGTCCGGTTGAGGATGCCCCTGCTGACTGCAGAGTGTATTGGACTAGATTTGGAGGTCCCCTCCAACTCAGACCATTCTATGATTCTACGAAAAGTCTGCTTTTTTGCAGAAGTGTCCTGAGTGGCATAAAAATTTATTCTCTTAAAGCCTGATCTTCATGCTTGGTCATTAAAAACCACAAGTGAGGGTTTATATTCAGATATTCTCATTGCTCAAAATCTTTGATTAACCCAATAGGTGACATCATTACATGAAAACAACTTTCCAAGAGACCTCTGAGAAAGAAGGGTGCTAAATACAGATGTTGAGATATTACCAGTTTACGTATCAGTTAAAACACTTTGATATTTTTTTTTTCTTCTGATCCTGTCTCCTGCTGGTTTAATATCTATTTATGTATCTCCCCAGCCTGGGGTATCTAATTTTCTTCTCACTTACTGGTGTTGCATTCTTTCTAATTGTATCATGGTTCACAATTTTAATAAAGCATATAACAAAGCCATTTTGAGACAAATTATTGACAATTTATTAGCAAAAGAAGTATATTAATTTGAACATCACCAACTTAATTTGCCATTTCAGCACACACAGGAAGATATTGCCTTTCACTGCAAGTTTGCACTTTAATGTGTGCATTTACTAAAACATAGCTTTTTCTTTCATTTGGAAAGCAGGTTAAAAACCCAATAGGTTTCTATGTCAAGTTAAGAAGTCTATTAAACAGATGAAGCTGAAATAACAATGTTCTACTATTTCTCCCTTTGGCTAAATAATGCAAAAACAGGAAAATGCTAAGAACTTTATTTTTTTTTCAGAAGGATTTTGAGAGAAGAAGTCCCGATACCAATGTAACTTTGATAACAGAAACATAATATTAACATCATGATTTTATTATGAATCAACAATAACAACATCTTTGACTGTTACTATACCTATTCATAGACCCTTAATGATGTGACTCAAATATGGGAATTTAGCATATAAACATATTTATGGAGCAGCGATAGTATCTTTCTAAGCTTATAGTAATGATTATAACAAAGTGCAATTCTACTGCCTTGTGATTATCACACAGGCTGGCTTTGTATGTGATGCAGACCTACAAAGAAATACTGTTATTTTGAAACAAACTTAAGGCAGGCAGCATATATTTACCCAAACAGAACTGTAATATTTCTCAGTTTAAGGAATGTGGTCATTCTTATATAATTCTTAAGGAAGAAAAGGTAGAGCTGAATTGGTTAAACCAGTTCTCACTTCTTTAACTTTAAATCTTCATCCTAAGGTTTGCTTTTCTATGGCAAACTTAAAGAAATATCTTGTTACAGAAAGTAATGGTCAATTGTGTTGTGTGATGTACTTCAGGAAGCAGAGGAGGGCCTACAGGGGTGGGTTCTGTGAGAAGATCTCTGTTTCAAATTGGACCTGCTTTTGGCCAAGGCCAAGTCAATCAGTGATGGTGGAGGCTTCTCTGTAGAGGACTATTACAGAAGGGAAGAAAAACTAGGGCAACCTGGAATAGAGAGAGGAGTGGCATGTGAAAGAAACACCTATGCAGACACCAAGGTCAATGAAGGAGTGGAGGAAGTGAGCCAGAGCATCCCACAGGAAGACAGCAGGCTGTCCTACTGCAGCCCATGGATGTTAAGAGTGGACCAGATGCACATCTGCAGCCCATGGAAGAGCCCACACTGGAGCCCCATAGACTTCTGTATGTCTAAGTGGTACAGCAGGTCACTAACCAACTCATCTTGGATTATAGGAGCATTGCTTTAATTCCTGTTCCTATCTTGCAACTCAGGGGTCTGAGTACCAAGCAACCAACCAGTCCTACTACTAAAGACTGAGGCAAACAACAGCACTTCAGCCTTTTCTTTGTCTGTGGTCACTGTGTTTCCCCCTGCATCCTATGAAAGATAGAAAAGGAGGCCTCCATTTTTTGTTAATATATTTCTAGAAGTATTTCTTGTTGCCTTTAACAGCTGATGCCACATTAATTTCTAGCTGGGCTTTAGCCCTCCTAATTTTCTCCCTTCATAGCCTCACAACAACTTTGTATTCCTCCTGAGTGGCCTGACCCTCTTTCCAACTAACATAAACTTTCCTTTTCCCCCTGAGTTAGAACCAAATCTCTCTATTCAGTGAGGCACAAATAATATAAGCACAGGTAATGAAAATCATAAATTGCATGTTCTTGGTCTCTTTTTTGTTTTATTTTTCTTTCTGTTCTTCTTGAAAAGAAAATTAAAAAAATAATTTTGCCTTTACAGTTTTCAAAGTGAGGCATAAACATAACAAATTACTCTATAGAAAAGAAATACAGAGCTGTTAAACCTAATTCTTTATGTAGTCTTCCCTATAATTTATTGCATGACAGCAGTTTACATTATGAGAGACATTCAATTGCTAAGGATTTTTCCACTTAAGGCAAATTATATTTGATAATTCTTGTCTGAAAAAAAAAAAGGTATATGCTTTCTTTGGTGTTTTCTCTTTTTCCTTTACTTCTTTCAGAACTTGGATGTTGGCCAAGGTTATATTAAAGGTAATATTAAACCCAGGGAGCAGTTCTGGGCCCCATCCTCTTTAATATCTTCATTGATGATCTGGATGAGGGGATTGAGTCAGTCATCAGCAAATTTGCAGACGACACCAAGTTGGGAGTAGATGTTGATCTGTTAGAGGGCAGAAGGGCTCTGCAGAGGGACATCAACCAACTGGACAAATGGTCAGAGTCCAACATGATGACATTTAACAAATCCAAGTGCTGGGTGCTGCACTTTGGCCACAATAAACCCATGCAGTGCTACAGGCTGGGGTCAGAGTGGCTGGAGAGCTGCCAAACAGAGAGGGACCTGGGGGGGTTGATTGGCAGCCAGCTGAACATGAGCCAGCAGTGTGCCCAGGTGGCCAAGAAGGCCAATGGCATCCTGGCATGCATCAAGAATAGTGTGGCCAGCAGGAGCAGGGAGGTCATTGTGCCCCTGTACTCAGCACTGGTTAGGACACACCTTGAGTCCTGTGTCCAGTTCTGGGCCCCTCAGTTTAAGAAGGACATCGAGACACTTGAATGTGTCCAGAGAAGGGCAACGAGGCTGGTGAGAGGCTTTGAGCACAAGCCCTATGAGGAGAGGCTGAGGGAGCTGGGATTGTTTAGCCTGGAGAAGAGGAGGCTCAGGAGAGACCTTATTGCTGCCTACAACTACCTGAAGGATGTTTGTAGAGGACACAGTCTCAAGCTGCACCAGGGGAAGCTTAGGCTAGAGGTGAGGAGAAAATTCTTCACTGAGAGAGTAATTCGCCATTGGAATGGGCTGCCCAGGGAGGTGCTGGAGTCACCATCCCTGAAGGGGTTCAAGAGGGGATTAGACGTGGCACTTGGTGCCATGGTTTAGTCATGATGTCTCTTTGGACAGGTTGGACTTGATGATCTTTGAGGTCTCTTCCAACCTTGGTGATTCTGTGATTATATTCATAATTTAGGGGCTTCAGTAAAATTCAGCAGAAAATGTATCAGTAATTATGACATGATATTTAAAAATATATATTCTTTTTCTTTACAGCTGTTTAAGGTTAATCAAAACCAAAACAGCGCTTCAGCCCCGCTGATGCAATCTGTTGCAGCCTATGACTGTATGTGGATGGGACTCTCTAAGGTATTTTCTACCTTCAGCTTCTGCAGAAATATATCTGTCCCCAGTAGCCAGTTTCAACCCAATGTGAGCAATGGGCAAAATTTTCAGAGGCATTCAGTACTCAGTGCTTAGGGAAAACTTACATCTTTGTAAACCAAAGCAAACAAGCCAAAAAAAGTGTTTGACCTATGCTTTTAACCAGAGGGAAAAAGCCAAATAAGATCACTCTAAATATATGTTTCCTTTGAAATATCTCTGTCACCTAAAATAAGAATTATCATAGATCACACCTTCTCAGATACTGGAGTAAATAACTACAAGAGATCAGTCCTTTGAGAAACTCAACTCCCCTGTTTCCAACAGTGCTTTGTATCTTTACTTCTCCCTGGCTTTGTTCAATGGCTGGCAAATTTTGGTTCAAGCTCTAGTTTTTGCTTGGTAAGTTGGACATATATACATCAAACATGCAAATACATATGCTTTCTGAGTATGGGGAGGATACTCTTGTATGTTTTTTCATTCTATTGTAGGAAAGCAGAAACTATACTAGCACTATACTAAAAGAGGCATGGAAAATGTGCAATAGAAGTAGTTAAATGGAGAAAATGCACCTAAGACAATGATGTTTTAATTGTTGGGGAAATGATGCTTATTAATGATCGCAGCAAGAAAATGGTAACTTTTTAAGGCACCACCTTCAAGATATGTATTTAATTTGTTTGCTACTGTTGTTCTTAAGACATCTGGGTTTTGAGGGTTTTTTTTACCAGTCTTCAGTGTTTAGATTTGAATCTGCAAGGTCTTGTACTTATATTTAATTGTATTCATTAGGCATTATTGTAAAACACAATTTAAAAGAGTTATGGAAAGTTCAGTGAGGAAAAAGTTTACATCATATTTCAATTTTTTTTTTTTAAATTTATTTTGCTTTTGTTGGCCTGTCAAGACTACTTTGTACTTTTGCATATAGTGCACTTTTGTATTCAGGGGAAAAAGCTGTGTGTGAATAGTCTTTTTTGCTAAACTAGCTAAATGTAGATTAAGAGGGTGAAGCCATGTCCTCAAAGTTAAGCTTTGTATAATGTAATCTTCAAAAGGGCAGTAGCTTGAGTGTTTAGTTTGTGGATAAATATTTGGATGTGAGCATTCTGAAATGTAGTAAAATTTCTCAGACTTTCTTGTTTCAGGGAATTTTTTCTTATGGGATCTTAAGAAACCTAGTAGCTTATTCTAAGACTGAAGAATACAGTTCTTAAGCTTTTCTTCAAGGTGACTTATTATTATTATGATCATGCGCTGAGAATTAAAATAACAATCACTCTCTTCTAAGCATCAAGCTGCTTCATCTTTAGCAAAAAATCCAGTAACAAACTCTTCAGTACAGAAATAAACGTGGTAAAATATTGGAAGAGACAAAGGGAATTTACATTCATCTCTGGAAGCAAAAGATGCCACAAATGGCAGAATGAATGATTTCTCAACATTGCTGTATGTGGCTGTCCCAGGTTACACCCATCCTTGATGGGGACTGAAAAGAACCCAGCCCGCCAGTGGGCAGAAGTAATCTGATTCAGGTGGACAGAGAGAGATATTTGGTTTTCCCCCTCTCAGGAGGAGGGGTCCCCCTGGATCCAAGGTCTATTCCACTCCCCCTTTCTGTCCAGACAGCTTATCTAAGGAGAGACATTTTTTAGCTCTTTCTCTCAACAGACCTTGATCAACAGACCTCTCTGCTGCCCTCCTGATTCCTGCATCAACCACAAGGCCACACTGTCTCCATGCAGCATCCATGTTTCTAAAGAACTGCATCCACTTACATAAAGGGAATCAAATACCAGCTGGGCCTGGCTTTGTATATTTTCCTATTCAACCTTTTCCTTATACCTTTGTAACCTTCCCTATTACTCAAATTGTATATATATATATATATTTATTTTTTTTTTTAAAATTACCATTTTAACTTCAAAATCGATTCCAGACCATTTTATTTCATGATTTTACCTCTTCTTTCTCCTGATGTTTGCTTTACCTTTCTGGGAAAAAAGGGAGAGGGGGAGCAAATCTAAATGTATTTCCATTTGGGCTTTTGGGCTTCAGGAAAAGCTCAAACCATCACAGTGGCAGGACCAGAAAATTTGTGAAACCTTGGAAACACTCCATTGTGAGCAAGACAAATGCTATTATAATAGAAGGCAGTAATTGTAATGATTAAAAATACAGTGTTTCTTGCACAAATATTGGTAGCAGATATATTTTCTTTGTAAGAAACAAAGACCAATTCACTTGTTATGGATCTCTAAATTACAGGGATAAAAATTAGAGATGAATCTTGGAGTATACAGATATTCACAGAATCAATTATCAACATTGTCTAAATGTGCACTAAGTGTACCTCAATGTCTTTCTTGCACTGAGGGGCCCAGAAGTAAACATAATATTTGAGGCTTGGCCTTACTGGTGCTGTGTTCAGGGTGATGATCACTTACCTAGTCCTGTTGGTCACATTTTCTTGGTCTTGGCCACTTAGGCATACTGCCAGTTCATATTCATCTGATGGTCAGATGACACCCCCAGATCCTTTTCTGCTGAGCAGCTTTCCAGTGACTCTCAGAATCATTGAATTATTTTTGTTGGAAAGGGCCTTTAAGATCGTTGAGTCCAACATTTAGAGACCTTTTTCCTATAAAATAAAGCATCAACATGCTGAGAACTGATTTAAATCTGAACAAAGTGCGATAGGAGCTTCACTCTGTAATTTGGTTGACTGTCCTGGCATTGGTGTTGCCTTTTCCCTATGTGATGATAACACCAGATGGCGTACCCCACATAATTATTGTCTAGGAACCTTGAACTGGTGTGGCTGTTATATGAGCATCCTCTTTAATTTTACACCATTTTTGATGTAATATACAATCAACTTTTGTGCAGAAATTATTTCAGGTGAATTAAAATGTGTCTGTTGGGCTCATCAGCAACTTCCTGAAGTAGTAGTCGGGTTTTCTGAAAGTTAGGTGCCTAACTTGCCTGAAATTTTCGTGCATGTTTAAAGAGTTACTTTATGGGATATGCATCTCTATTTTCTTTACAAACTAACTCTGAGATTTTTCTCTTGTAAAGGACTGTCTCTAGTCTAAGTCCCCTTGATAACTATTTTACTATCACATTTTTCTTTGTCTCTAGGAACTTGATTCAGTTTCCCACATAAAAGTGTCTAGTGACATTTGAAATGGTTGACGTGCTTGGCCACCAGTTTCAGGTCTGGATGAGAATATATTCATCAAAAGTCCTTTGCTATGTTTTCCAATCCAAAGATGGCTCACATGACCTTAAATGCTACAGATTATAGTGGCTGACCCCAAAGAGACAACAGTCTCTTGTCATATCGTCTCTTTTTCTCTTTGTTTCTGCTGAGACTCTCTTTACTGAAAGCAAAGTTTGAAATTATGAGACTTAACTCCATAGCTTTACACATGACCAAGGTGTCTGAGATCCCATTATAGACAATGGAGACATCTATGGATCTTTGAAAGAAATCCAGCTAATCAGCTGCTAAAGATATCTAGCCCATGCCATTTGTGGCAATTCACCTGGTTTGGAATTGTCTATGGTTTTTATTTGTTGTTTTTAAAGAATCACAAATGCTAGTAATAACAAGTAATACACAAGACCTTTTCATGCTATTGCCAGATATAAGATCAAAATAACAAATCACCCAGATGATGATGATTTTCTTGTGTCTGACCTCACCAGCCAAGTCTGCTTCACTTTAAAGAGATCAATTCCTGCAGTTTGCTCAGTGTTTTTTAAGAGCTGAGATCCTAACTTTGTTCACTTGCTTCATATGCTTGTTTGTTCATAAATGCAGTATCAACAGCATTTACATTTATTTGGAAAATATATTGATGTTTATGCCTCACTTTCTTCCCTGAGGAATTCTGAGTCTGCAACAATGTCTTTTCTTTTAACACAACATCAACTGCCCTTATTTTACATTCCCTCACATTTAACTCTTTGTATATTAGTATGCCATGCATAGTAATAGAGTATATGATTAACTCTTCAACTCATTGTATAACTTGTGCAGTGGTAAGAAAGAAAGAATAAGTGCAGTATTTGGCAAATCTATTGGAGCAAAGCATAATCTCCTTACGCAAAATAACTGGAGGCTCAAAAATAACTGGAGGCTCAAATAGTTGTTTCCTTTACAAGCCTCCATCTTATGTGAGCCCTGTCTTGTATCTGTCAGTTAGGTGCCTATCTTGTGTGCTGCTGTATCTATAGTGGCATTAGGCTCCTGTGTTTGTAACTTAGTCTTACCTCCGGCATGTCTTTTAGACAGAACTGAATAACTACGTGCTTTGAATCATAATGTGAACCCTACAATTGGTGTTTATCCCTCAGAAGCATGTCTACCTTTCTCTTTAAAAACACCCTAAAAGTTGCTGATAACGGTGGGCACAAGAATATTAGTAGTAAGACATTGTGAATGTGCTGGACTCAGTTTGTTATCAGAAAAAATAAGTCAAAAAATCATGAGGTAAAATCTTGTTGCCCTCCAATACTGCTTGTAAAGTTCCAACTGAATTTGAAGGAATTGAATTTCAACTACAGTCTCTGAGATGACAATCATACAGACAGCATCTTAGTTCACTTATCACCTAAGCCTTCTAAACATAGCAAAGGAGAAGCAGAACACAATTAGGTAACAGCAAAGCACTCTTACTCAATACATCTGGGGTTGTTTAGCCAGGAGGAGGCTCAGGGAAGACCATATTGCTCTCTACAGCTACCTGAAAGGAGGTTCTACCCAGTTGGGGGTTGGTCTCTTCTCCCAGGCAACCAGCATCAGAACAAGAGGACACAGTCTCAAGCTGTGCCAGGGTATGTTTAGGCTTGAGGTGAGGAGAAAGTTCTTCACAGAAAGAGTTATTGGCCAGTGGAGTGTGCTGCCCAGGGAGGTGGTGGAGTCACCGTCCCTGGAGGTGTTAAAAAAGGGATTGGATGTGGCACTTGAAGCCGTGGTTTAGTTAGTCATGAGGTGTTGGGTGATATGTTGGACTTGATGATCTCTGAGATCTTTTCCAACCTTGTTGATTCTATGATTCTATGTTTTTTCCTGTTTTTTATTTAACAGACAAAGCATTATTTTCAGCACTATGAAAGACTAAGCAGAAAAAAATTACCTGAACCTATGCAGAAAATTATCCACTAAGTAGCACAAAAAAATCTCCTGTGAACTGGTTTCTTTTTTTTTTTTTATAATGCCTGTCACCATGGTAGCCGAATGCCTATAACAGAAAGTCGAATGAATATACTGGATGTATTTCATAATTGATTCACATGTATTGTAGCTATACAGGAAAAAAGTGAAAGACTACTTTGCTATTAATCTGTAACACTTGTAAAATAAATGGATACTTCTTGAATTTGTTAAAGGTAGAATGGATATAAATTTGTAGAGTGTGAAAAATAGGAACTAGATCAGATAATGGTTTGGCTCGATGACCTCTGTGTATCCCCATGGTGAAATAAGGAAGCAGGCATTTTGTTCCCAAAGTCAGCAGAATATGCTATTTCTGAGTTTCATGTAAATTGCAGGAAATATTTGACCATATACTTCTTAATGCGGTGCTCTAGAGCAGATTTACATTGTTCTAGATTAAAGTATAGGCATAAGGAATTCTTGTCTATGGGTAGTACCTAGTATAGACTTGCCTATATATCTTTTTCAAGCTATTTTCTGAGGGCCTTTTCTGTGCAGGAAATGTATAATTTTTTAACCTGCATAATAAACAAAGGATAATGAATCCAAGCAGTAATTATGTAAAGTGAGAGAGGAGGATGTGAATGCAGGAGCTTCAACAATGATTGGGGGATGTGGGGGGTGTAGTGTGTGTGGTTTGCACAGTTTTTCAAATAAAAGCTATATATCTATTTTTATCAAGGACAGCTCCTCAGGGAATAATAGTAGAATCTGGAAATTGTGAGGTGAGGCATGCATGTAATAGCATTCTATGAAAATTAAATACAGGTCAAGTAAAACTTGAATTATGAAAGCAAAAAAATATTTATTTTATTCATGGCTGTATTTTATCCTATACCTTGTTTCATGATAGCTTTTCCCTCTCTCTTTCCAATCTGATTAATCCATTTATCCCCCTTTTCTTCATTATTCTCTTTTCCCAATGAGTATCTTTATAATGATGTATTAATACGAAGACAAGAAGGTGACTTATCTGCAGTTTCTACTTTGAAAGACAAGAATGTTTCTGAATTTCTGAGGGAGGACTGGAAAACTTCCAGTAAAAGTGCAGATACAGAGTTCCAACAGCAGCAACTAACAACTGATGCTGAATCATTATGAAAACCTGAATCTTAAGTCTTTCTAAACAATAAGTTAAATCATTGCTTGACATGGCTTCCTTTTAACAACTTTTTTTCAAAAGGATGTATATTTAAGCATAATTCTAGTTTCATAAAGGAATCATCTGCTGTATGCTGCATCACAGTCTCTCTTCTTCTGTCAACTGTAATGGGTGGTTCATTTCATGGTATAATTGTTAGTTGATTTTCTTTCCCTGTTCTGCTTAGTTCAATAAAACTGGGGGGGAAAAAAGGCAAAGAATTAAATCAGGGAGCTTAGATAGAGAAAAAACGGACTTGTGGTGGGTGTTTAGCAAATGCTGTCATCTGCACAGGAATTCCTCTAGTGCTAGAAAATGAGGGGGTAGCCAAATACACAGAAAAGAAGATAAAGAGCTCAGCTATATGTATATGTTTTCTCTATTCAGACTATAATCCCCACCAAAAAAAGAGAAATCAGGATGAAAAAGAAGAAATCAGGATGAGTTTAATACCAACCTATTTGTGCTGAAACTACTGAATGAGCAGCATCTGCATGCACGTAGTGTGCACACACATGTGCATGTTTTGTGCGTATCTGAATAGGTAAGTGTGTGGCCTTGTGAACACTGCAAAGAAAAAGAAAGATAGCCATTGCATTATTATAGTCTTCACGCTGTTTGTAGTATGAATTGCCCCCTCAACTCAGCAGAAGTCCAAAGGAAAAGATTGGATCACATTTCCCTTGAAGGGCATGAAAGGTGCCCATCAAATTGCGCTTCTTGCTGCTGTGGGGTAAATTGTCCTCCCTAGCCCATCCATGCTTGCATAGGTGATAGCACTGAAAGATTCTTTCTCTTCTTCATGTTCACTTCTAGTCTCTTCCACAGAAATAACCTGACTCCTTAGGGGATGTGACAAGATTTGAACTGATACCATTGCAGACTGCGGTTGATGAAGTCAAATCACTGCTGCCTGTCTTTTTTCTGGCATTACCTTAAAGTAATTTAAAGCAAACTTCTAGACTTTTACTTTCAATTGCAGTATGCTCATTTCAATGAAAGTTCACTGCAGTCTTTGAAGATTACTTCCGTGAGCTATCTTTGAAACTTTTCCCTTGCTCGTGGGATTTAGGAGCCTGAATGCTTCTAAGAGGTTTTATTCATTTTGCACTTACCAATGAAAGGTGTTATTGTAGTAATGTAAATAGCTAGCACTTACAAAGGTATTACTTAAGAGACTAGTTTAATACTTAGATTAATTTGTGTTTTCACTTTTAGTGATAGTTTAAAAACATATGCTTATTGATTCAATAGATATTACTTCCATGGCTGAGTCAGAAGTATAAAGGATCTTAATTCTAGCACTTTGAAAGAAACTAAAATAATGTTTAATTCAAGCTAACAAAGTTTTACTCCTATTCATACATACCTAAGGTGCTACATTTATTAAGTTTTAAAGAAAACTGACATCACATCTGTTATGCTATCAACAACAGAACATTTATGCAAAAGAAATTATTTAGGATAGCTGATGTGTTATTTTGACTTTAGCGTCTCCTGCTTCTTCCAAGAGAATAGAATAGAATAGAATAGAATAGAATAGAATAGAATAGAATAGAATAGAATAGAATAGAATAGATCAGGTTGGAAGAGACCTTCAAGATCATCGTGTCCAACCTATCAACCAATCCAACCCACCTAAACAACTAAACCATGGCACCAAGCACCCCATCAAGTCTCCTCCTGAACACCTCCAATAATGGTGACTCCACCACCTCCCCAGGCAGCCCATTCCAATGGGCAATCACTCTCTCTGTATAGAACTTCTTCCTAACATCCAGCCTAAACCTTCCCTGGCGCAGCCTGAGACTGTGTCCTCTTGTTCTGGTGCTGGCTGCCTGGGAGAAGAAACCAACATCTGCCTGGCTACAACCTCCCTTAAGGTAGTTGTAGAGAGCAAAAGGTCACCCCTGAGTCTCCTCTTCTCCATGCTAAGCAAGCCCAGCTCCCTCAGCCTCTCCTCATAGGGCTTGTGTTCCAAACCCCTCATCAACTTCATAGCCCTTCTCTGGACACGTTCCAGCAAGACAACGTCCTTCCTAAACTGAGAGGCCCAGAACTGGACACAGGACTCAAGGTGTGGCCTAACCAGTGCAGTGTACAGGGGCAGAATGACCTCCCTGCTCCTGCTGGCCATACTGATCCTGATGCAGGCCAGGATGCCATTGGCCCTCCCTGTACCAGTTGAGCATGCTCAAAACAACACAAGTCACAAAATGCTGGAAACACTCATAATCCCTTATTTGTTCGTATTGTCCACTTTACATTCTTTATTTAGTGTGTCAGCCTTCCCCATATTTCCCAAATATTCATATTAAAAAAATATATTCTTGAAGTTACACCCCCAAGTCTAAATCAAAAGAATATTTTTTTAAGGGTTTGGATTTGCTCTCAAAAAATGCAACAAGCAAATTGGCTTATGGGATCAATTTGAAGACCTTTAATCATTACAGTAGATATTTCTTTGGTAGAGTCTTAAACTGTCAAGCAAGTCAGGAGTAGTAAAAACTGTCTGACCTGTCTGCACAACTTTTCTGAGCACCTCTCTCATCATTTCATAAGAGTTTATTAAATACAGTGCATTAGAGAAAAAAATATTAGAGAAGGACGTGTCCAGAGAAGGGCAACGAGGCTGGGGAGAGGCCTTGAGCACAAGCCCTATGAGGAGAGGCTGAGGGAGCTGGGGTTGTTTAGCCTGGAGAAGAGGAGGCTCAAGGGAGACCTCATTGCTCTCTACAACTACCTGAAAGGTGGTTGTAGCCAGGAAGGGGCTGGTCTCTTCTCTCTAGCAACCAGTAACAGAACAAGAGGACACAGTCTCAAGCTGCCCCAAGGAAAGTTTAGGCTGGAGGTGAGGAGAAAGTTCTTCACTGAGAGAGTGATTCGCCATTGGAATGTGCTGCCCAGGGAGGTGGTGGAGTCACCGTCCCTGGAGGTGTTCAAGTGGGGATTGGACATGGCACTTGGTGCCATGGTCTAGTCACGAGGCCCGTGGTGACAGGTTGGACTTGCTGATCTTTGAGGTCTCTTCCAACCTTGGTGATTCTGTGATACTGTGTGATACTGTGAAGGACAAATCCAATGCTGTAGTAACACCATAATAACTAATTGTATATTCCCATGAGACCTTATGTGGCAAACTAAGTCTGGAAAAGCAAGAATTGTTTATTCTGCTCGTTCCAACATTTGGAGTGCTTTATAAATGCTGTATTAATATCAAGCAGGATCATATAGAGGGAGACAAAGGACAGGTAAGAAAAAAAAATAGCTATTAATGTAGATGCACAATTTCATCAAGTAACATTCTCTATTGACAGGGGAAAAAAAAAGTCCTTCATAAAGTGTTGGTTTTTTCATTAATAAAACTTGGCCAGTGCTACTATTTAGGCCAGCACTGAGTTTCTGCTAATGAAATTGCTTTTTCTTCCTTCTGAAAAAGGGACATTTTATCCCATCTTTATTGATATGATAATGAGAAAATATGAGCTCTACATAATTCTGATGTTTCTTAACCCAAGAATAAATCTTATAATAGTATTGTGGGTAAGGGCAAATTTTTTCTGAACCTTGGTAACAGCAAGATGCGATTGCTTTATGCCAACCTGATTCAGAGTTGTAAGGGTTTTACAAGATTTTCTCTTTTTCTGACCCTTCCATTATTCTGTTTGTAAAGCATTTCCTGCTTTTTCTGCAATTCTTGTGCATTTATTTTCTGTGAACTAAGTCTGAAGAGTGCTGGGTTTACATTATAATCAGTTTATTGCTTTGTCACCTTCAGTCACATACGATTCAAGACACCACTTGTAAAACAGCAACACATGACTTTAGAAGAAATAACTCAAACAGTGAGAAAATGGAGACAAACTTATGGAAGGACAGAATAATACAGAGGAATTTTATTTCATTCTATCCTAGCAGTTGTCTAAAACGAGAAGTTCTTTATAAGCAAATCTGTTGCTGGAGGAAATGTTTCCTGACAATGACTTTGAAATTTCACTTTGGTGAGCTACAAAGCACTTGAAGTACTTTAGTTCTGTAGAGGTAGAAGATGGTAACCTGTTATACCAACATTTTTAGATATATTAGAAAAATAATATTATTCAATACTTAGTATTTTCACAGATTATTAGACAAAAATATATTACATTTACATATATATATGCAATTATTTTTTTGTCTAATAGGCCGCTAAAATACTAAATATCAAAAAATATTTCCATTGCTACTTGTTGCTTTCTTAAGCTGAAAAACCAATGACAGCATGTTGAAAAATCCATTTTTTTAAAACATGTTCCTTGATTTACCAGTTTTCATCTTTCTCATGGATATGTTTCCTCTGGTTGCCATCAAAACTCACTTCGCCAGAGATATTTAGTGTTTATTTTGGTGACAATAGACACAAAACAAAACCAAATTCCTGATTCTGGCTGCAAAGATCTTTTCTATTTAGGCAGTGAATTGTTAGGAGGAATAGATTTTATGACCTTTGCATTTGACAAGCAGTCAATAGCTACCAGAAAATTTAAGTAACTGAGTCTGCATAAACTTCCTGATAAGGCTGCTATTCAGTGACAAGTCTGTCTGTGATAATTCCAGATGCTTCATGCAGACTGAGGTTATGTTTTCTTGAATCAGCAAGATTCAAGAATCACTTTACCATGCCAGTATTCATTCCAAGCTTTAATTCATGGGCTTTGGCTCAAATGCTTCAGGAAACATTTTAATGAGTACCACTAAGTAACAGAGGATCATGTATCTTCTCTCTGGTTCCCACTACTTTTTTTATTTATTCGTGTGCTTTTAAACCATTTTAAAAAATGCCCCAGCCATGAAAGCTGTATCAAGCAAATCCTGCCACATGACAAGCCATACTAGGATTATCAATTATTTTGACCTCATACTTGCCAATTTTTGAAGAACACACTTTGGAAATTTTTGTTTATGTGATGTCAAGCTGGTAGCATCTACTTGTTCCATATAGTGCACTCTGTAAAAACCTCTGAGTTAAACTGTGACCTAAGTCAATTAATGAATAAATGTAATTAGACCAAATGATCTCTTCTGGGAATTATTAAAATAGGTGGTTCAATGAAAACATTAGCTGAATATGTTTAAGAAATAAAGGAATCTAAAGTACCTGAAGGGAGGTTGTAGCCAGGCAGAGGTTGGCCTCTTCTCCCAGGCAGCCAGCACCAGAACAAGAGGACACAGTCTCAGGCTGCGCCAGGGCAGGTTTAGGCTGGATGTTAGGAAGAAGTTCTACACGGAGAGAGTGATTGCCCATTGGAAGGGGCTGCCCGTGGAGGTGGTGGAGTCACCTTCACTGGAGGTGTTCAGGAGAAGACTTGATGGGGTGCTTGGCTGTATGGTCTAGTTGTTGGGTGGGTTGGATTGTTTGATGGGTTGGACGCGATGATCTTGAAGGTCTCTTCCAACCTGGTGTATTGTATTGTATTGTATTGTATTGTATTGTATTGTATTGTATTGTATTGTATTGTAACCCTTTGGTTTCCCAGCTGATGAGCTTTTTAAATGGCAATTGTTAAAATTGAAAAGCTACCATTTAAAAGATATCCTTACAGAAATCCTTGAAGATTATTTTTGGACCAGAGTAGCTTTAAATGTAACCAGGTTTCGCACAAAAATCTTCTAGTCTGTGTGTTGGTTGGATGAGGGGTGGATATGTTGGGTAAGGATATATATCCCTCATAACCAGCTCACACAGATGAACAGTTATTGCTTGACTGTGAAGAATATTTTTATCAAACTACCCAAATAAAATATCTGTCTGACAAATCTAAGGATGTTTCAATATGTACAGTTAGACAATGCCCCGAATGTCTGTGACCTCTGGTGAAGGTGAAATGCCAGGTGAATCATGGGCCAGTATATGAGCCAAGAGTCAGTTGGTATTTGACATCCCATGTATCTTTAGAGACCCAGTAAGAGCCTGTGGGAGAGGCATTTGTGGGAGGAGTTGGCATACAAGTCTGAGCATATTAGAATGTAGAATGTGAAGTGGAATGTCTACAGTGCTTAAATGAAGGTGTTTATTACATGCACGTCTCCCAAACCAGGTTAGACCATGACATGTGATTTAGTTTCATCATTGTCACAAATTAATATTAGTATTCCTTCATAAAACAAGTCAATTATAATTGAAGATATGATTAATACATTGTCTTTTCTTGCATTATCTTGTTTGTGGAGCAAGTAGAGGATGCTCTTTTTGCTTATCCAGCTAAAAGCAGACCACAGACTCAGGGAAAACTTTGCATGTCATCCCCTTTTGATTTTATTGGTCTACTATGAAAAAGTAGATCTCTTCAGAAATTTAAAGTTAATAATGATGGTGACCATGCCTATATTGTTCTACCATGCATGTTCACATTCAAATTCCTTATCTCATCACCAATCCCTTCCTTTCCTCTAGGGAACACAGCCTACAGTGATTGTATCTTATTTTCATACTAAGCAAAGTGTGAAACTTAATGCCTGGAGACAATAAAATCACATTTACTCAAAGTGGGTTTATGTATATGAGAAAGAGGGATAGAAACAGATGGAGTGAAAAAGAGTGATATGGAAATGTAAAATACAATATGCAACCAAAATAAAATACTGGATGTGTGGATGCAGCTTCTGAATTAATACTTTCCTTTTCAAATGAATAACCAATTTAGAGGGAACAGAGAAGGCTGCTATAAAAATGACATCTAGAATTCTACTTCAACAGATATTATAGGCAGTTTAGCACCTTAAAGGCTGTATCACTCCTCATAAAAGGCTAGGGATGAACACTTGAGAAACTGAAGTAGTTCTCATTTAGGATTTTTTTCCATACCCTTCCCTCAGAGATGTGATAAAGCAAGACTGGAATTAAAAGGAGGTTGTGTAAATGCCCTTATTCTTCATAGACTTTCAGCATTTGGATTCTTGCTGTAACTGAAAACTCATTCCTAATTAACCAACCTTAATAAGGACTGAAAAATCCTCTGGCACTAGTGTTTGTTCACCATGGCCTTGGATCTCAATGAACTTCAGGCAGCCTTTGATGCAGATGTGTCTCTTCTCACCACTCTCTGCTTCATCTAGAAACGTTATTGTATACAGGGGAGGAAAGGCTGCACATAGTATTATTATGATCTCTACATATTTGATCCATCAAGCCTAACTTCAAGGCAACAATGGTGCTGAAAGAGAGACTGTAAACACTTAAGGACAAACACCAGAGTTCTGGATTTGCCATAAGGGCATTTTGCATTCTGAAATGGTATAACCCCGGGAGTTATGCTTTCATATTTGTCTACAGAGGGAGCTTATTCTCTCTTTATCATGGAACGCTTTTGTGAATTACTTTGCCTGTTTCATATAGCTACTTTCTTCCAGCTATAAGCTTTCTGTAGTTCTTCTGATTTTTTTTTATTACAACTGGAATCTTCTGCAAAATAACCAAATTTCAGAATGCAAACATATTTCTGATGAATCACATTAGGAAGTTTGATTTAGGATGCAGTATTCTATACTGTGGTATGTGGAGATCTACACTTAATGGTTACATTATTCGTATGTAAAAAGTTCTAAAGAGTGAAAGAAGAATACAATACAATACAATAATACAATAATACAATACACCAGGTTGGAAGAGACCTTCAAGATCATCGCGTCCAACCCATCAAACAATCCAACCCACCCAACAACTAGACCATACAGCCAAGCACCCCATCAAGTCTTCTCCTGAACACCTCCTGTGAAGGTGACTCCACCACCTCCACGGGTAGCCGATTCCAATGGGCAATCACTCTCTCCGTGTAGAACTTCTTCCTAACATCCAGCCTAAACCTGCCCTGGCGCAGCCTGAGACTGTGTCCTCTTGTTCTGGTGCTGGATGCCTGGGAGAAGAGGCCAACCTCTGCCTGGCTACAACCTCCCTTCAGGTAGTTGTAGAGAGCAAGAAGGTCACCCCTCAGTCTCCTCTTCTCCAGGCTAAGCAACCCCAGCTCCCTCAGCCTTTCCTCATAGGGCTTGTGTTCCAAACCCCTCACCAGCTTTGTTGCCCTTCTCTGGACACGTTCCAGCAAGTCAACATCCTTCCTAAACTGAGGGGCCCAGAACTGGACACAGTACTCAAGGTGCGGCCTAACCAGTGCAGTGTACAGGGGCACAATGACAATGAATAAGGATCTCTATTTTGAAGCAGGATGGACAAACATATTGTCTTTTTTTTTTTTTTTTTTAATCAAGAATCTGTTAGAAATGTTAATTAAATTTCAGAAGATTCTTCTGGGTGACTCTTTTTTTGTTTGGTTGGTTAGGTTTTTTTGCTATTCCCATATAGCCTGTAGATAAACAAAGGGGTAGTGCATTGAGGGGACTTTCTCAGAGAATCATAGAATGGTCTGGGTTGGAAGGGACCTCCAAAAGACATCTAGTCCAACCCCCTCTGCAGTAAACAGGGGCATCTTCAACTAGATCAGGTTGCCCAGAACCCTGTCAAGCCTCACTTTCTGTATCTGCAGGGTTGGAGCCCCAACCTCCCTAGGCAACCTGTTGCAGTGTTCCACTGTCCTCATGGTAAAGAACCTACTCCTAACATCCAATCTAAATTGCCCTTCTCTAGTTTGAAGCCATTGTGCCTCATCCTATCACTACAGCCCTTTGTGTAGAGTCTCTCTCCATCCTTCTCATAGGCCCCTTCAGGTACTGGAAGGCTATTAGGTTTCCCTGGAACCTCCTCTTTTCCAGGATGAACAGTGCAACTTCCTCAGACTGTCGTCATAGCAGAGATGCTCCAACCACTTGACCATTTTTATGGCCCTCCTGTGGACCTGCTCAATCAGGTTTGTATCCTTCCTGTACTGAGGGCTTCAGACCTGGATGCATATCACAGGGCAATTCAGAGAAAGAAAGAATAATCAAACATTGATATTACCTCTGGTTAATATGAATATTTAATAACTTAAATTTCATTATCTGAATGGTGATTAACAAATTGCCTGCAGATTTTTTCCTCTCTATTGAAAATTACATTAATGTAATTGTCAGTTGTTGCAGATGAATCAAATCTCTCTGCCTGCCTACATGACTTGGTGCAAATATGTAATCACCTACATATAGATAAAGTGAAGGGACAGTTTGTAAAACTGGCATCAAATTCTGTTTGATCTTTCATGGCCAGATACCATTTATATGATACAAATGTCAGACTCAGCAATTTATCAAAAAGAACAGACGTTTGATTTCTAATCTTGTTAATACACAAACTTACTGGCCTTGTAACAGCCCAGAAGTGACCATGTTAACCTCTAAAGATGTGCTACAAGGTGAAAACTCTATATTAAAAAAATAATAAAATGTTAACAGCAAATTAGAAGAGAAAACTTAAAGCATCAATTCCTTTAAACAAGTATTCTAAAAGAATAAGATTTGAATTATGCAGCCATTTAAAGATCTTCCCCACCACCACCCCCTGAAATGCAGAAATACACAAATGGATTGTTTCTCTCCTGCTGAAATGTGCAGCGTGTCTATTGGAAGTGCTCTGAAAGAATTGTATTCTATTCTATTCTATTCTATTCTATTCTATTCTATTCTATTCTATTCTATTCTATTCTATTCTATTCTATTCTATTCTATTCTATTCTAGAGAAAGTTTGGAAATATTGCATGGCACCTTAATTCCTTCTAGACTGGGAGGATGAGAGTAGGTTGCATATGCTCTATTTATTGTATGGAGGCAGCCGTTTAAGCCCCTCAGTTTGTGGGAGCAGATCAGCTTCTTTAGGCAGCAAAGCATAAACATTTTCAAATAGAAGTTCCAGGTAATTCTCTCTTCCCTGTCCTTGAGGAACTGAGCAGCAGAAGCTATTGAGAGAAGAAGGGATCACAAGATGATCAGTCTGGAGAACAGAAAGCTCCAAGGTGACCTAATTGTAGCCTTCCAGTATCTGAAGGGGGCCTGCAAGAAGGCTGGGGAGGGACTTCTCAGGATCTCAGGTAGTGATAGGACTAGGGGGAATGGAATGAAGCTGGAGGTGGGGAGATTCAGGCTGGACATGAGGAGGAAGTTCTTCACTGTGAGAGTGGTGAAGTACTGGAATGGGTTGTCCAGGGAGGTGGTTGAGGCCCCGTCCCTGGAGGTGTTTAAGACCAGGCTGGATGAGGCTCTGGCCAGCCTGATCCAGTGTGGGGTGTCCCTGCCCATGGCAGGGGGGTTGGAACTAGGTGATCCTTGTGGTCCCTTCCAACCCTGACTGATACTATGATACTATGATACTATGATACTATGATACTATGATACTATGATACTATGATTAACCTAAAGAGGACTGCCAAAACCTCCTAATGCAATGAACTAACTCATCAGTATGGGGGAAGGGAAATGATCTGTAATTATGCTGAAATGTCAAAATCACTAATGTAAATATAAAAAAGGCTCATAAATGCCAGAGGTGAGAAAAAGGATTATTTTCATTAAATGTACTGTCTCAGCATAAGATCTCAGGTCTGCAGTGCAAGTCTTCTAGAATAAGATTTTAAATTTATGCCAACAGAAAATTCTTTCCTCTTAGCTACTTATTTTGTATGTTAATGAAATTTTTATAAGGAATTGAGAAAAGCAAAAGCACTGTCAGCCTGTGGAAAATTTTGGAAATTGGAGCACTATGGCAAGGATATATACCTCTAATTTTGTCTCTAATTTTACCTCTAATGTCAGCGGTAAAAAAGGGTCAAAAGCTGGTGAAAGCTGGGAGACAACACTGGGAAATTTTAACTCTATGCTTATAGAAAAGCTCCTTTTCTCTCATCTCATTATATTTTTCCATGCTTTTTTTGTACCTTGCCATGTGTTTTTATATTCATTTTATGAGAATAGGTATGTTATGGAATTTATCTGGCTTCCCTAGGTTACTTATATCAAAGACACAAAGACGAGAGATGTGACTAACAAAGAGTTTTTCTGCATGCTTTGTAAAGATCACCATGCAGCACCTACAAAACAACTCTCTAAGTGGCAAAGCCTTCCTGGTTGGAAGGCTTTCCATTCGAAAGGAATGTGGAAGCAGAATTCAGCTCTATAATAACAAACCCAGCACGGAGAAGAAGCCACATGGTGTAAAAAGCTGAACCTGGGATTTCTTTGGGTTAGCTGGATTAGGGCTTTTACCAGAGGAGTAGCCATGAATAGAATACTGCAGCAAGGCAGACTGTCCTGTGGTTCTTCCAGGCAGGAAAATGACCATGAACTGGGGAGTCCTTCAGATTGCTTAAATGTATAGTAGCAATCTCAGTGGCCTCTCCAGAAAGGGCTCTCTCCTGAGGTTTGCTTTCTTTTATACTTTTGCAATACAGATTTTTTTTGTTTTACTACATACCATTAATGAATGATCTCCATTTGCATAGTGCCTAAATACATACATCTTTATAGTTATCTTTAAAATGTTAAAAGCTGAAGATATTTGGAAAGGAGAAAAAGAAAAACATGTCAGGGCTTAGTTCCAAACGTCAGCCTGTGGGTCTTAAGGATTTCCTGAATAAATGTTTGAGTGAAATGGGCTAGTTCACAAGAGGTCACTTAACCCACCAGGATGTCTTGGATGCTAATTTTTACTAAAGTACCATTGATAATATATTTTTTTCTAATATAATGCAGTTTATCTTGTGCCTTTTTTCTTTTGTATCCATTCCAGTTTGAAATTTAAAGCACTCTGTTTTTACAGATACTTTAAGTTTGTAAAAGCAGCTATGTTTTCACTGTACCGTTCTGTTGATAGTCTGCTTGTTGTCAGGGACCACAGATGATGAGTGCTACTTAGTATTCATTTCTTTGGAATCCAGATTTTTCCATTTTCTCCCCCCTGTATTATTTGAAAACCCTCAATTACATTTTATTGGTGAGTCTTTACTGATCCCTCTCTGTGTAATCTGAAGATGGAACTTATGTTCTCAAGTTTGTCTAGCATTTATGAATGGAGGATTTTTTTGTATTTTGCTATATGGAGATATGAGTGGAACAGACTTATTGACATATTCTTTAGGGAATGGATCACTAATGATTTAAGAGACTTTCAGATATTTATGTGAGAGGGAGTAAAAGTGACGCTTAAATAGAAATATCTGGGTTTGATTTAAATAAATGGAAATTATTTATTTGAGCAGCATATTTCTCTGCAAGGGAAAAATGCTGAAGAATGAAATTGAAGAAGAATTATTCTCAGTGTCAGGGTCCTAAGGTACTACCAAGCCTTATGGATGTGCAGAGTCTCCAGGGCCTCCCCCTCATCCCTGGGGCCCAGGATCCCATTTCAGTTCAGTCTGGGGCCATCAGCCAAACTCCACCGGCACACCTGTCAATGGAAGATGAGCCTGACCTTAGTTGCCCCTCTGCTGCCTTGCTCTCTGGCTGGGGTTTGGGACAGAATGGGGTGCCGGGCCCGGCTTGCTGCATCTCTTCAGGGGACCCTCTCCTGCATGGCCAGCAGATCAAAAGAGGTGATCTTGACACTCTGCTCTGCTCTGGTGAGACCTCACCTGAAGTACTGTGTGTGTGTCTAGCTCTGGGATCCTCAGCACAAGAAGCACAAGGACCTGATGGGGCAGGTCCAGAGGAGACCAACAAAGATGATCGTAGGGCTGGAGCACCGCTCCTGTGGGAAGAGGCTGAGAGAGTTGGGGTTGTTCAATCTGGAGAGGAGAAGTTCTGGAGAGATTATATAGCTACGTTTCAATACCTGAAAGGGACCTACAGGAAAACTGGGGAAGGACTATTTAGAAGCGTATGTAGTGATAGGATGAGGGACAATAGTTTTAAACTACAGCAGGGCAGATTTAGATTGGATGTAAGGGGGAAATTTTTTACAATGAGGGTAGTGAAATACTGGAACAGACTGCCCAGGGAGGTAGTGGAAGCCCTGTCTCTGCAGACATTTGATGTGGCCCTTGACAGCCTGATCTAGTTGGAAGTGCCCCTGCTCACTGCGGGGGGGTGGGGGTGGTGTTGGACAAGATGACCTTTGAGGGTCCCTTCCAACCCAGTGCAGTCTGTGAATATGTGAACATAACAGTGGCCTGACAATACCTTTGAGGAGGTGGAGCCAGGCTCTTCCACAGCACATGGCGAGAGGTTCAGAGACAACAGGGATAAACTGAAATGAAAGGTCCAGACTGGATATAAGGAAAAATTGTTTCACCATGAGATGAATCAGGCAGTACAGCAGGTTGCCTGGATAAATCAATATTTTTTTTTTTTCCCAGAGAAGTGCTCTGATATTCAAAACTACTAATTCCCTGAAAACCGAATCGCTTCTAAACACTGACATATGGATTTTTTACAGCTTTCAGGACAACTTTAAGCACTTCAACAAATTACTTGTATTTACATATTGCTGAAGTCTAAATACTGTTCAGAAGTGTTTACTTCATTGCAATTTGCAAGCGACGTGTGACACATTTTCACTTTCTCAACAGAAAAAAAAAAAAAGAAAGAAAAAAAGAAAGGAAAGTTTTACCTACCTTATGTAGTGTTGCTTAACCTAATTAGACAACCTAATGCATTATTGGTCATATTTTAGAAGGGTTTCTCTTCTGACTCTAAAAGGGACCGGGGCATAGCATGATAATTTGTAATGGAACACAACAACAGAAAAAAAAAAAAAACAACACAAAAACCAATCCCCCTTTGCTTCAACTGCTTTACATGCATCAACAAATTAGACATTTATTTGCAATATGCAGATCAAAATTAAATGTCAGTATGATTATTGTTTGATTTTCTTGGCAGTGGCTAATGCCTACCAAAGACAAAGCATTGAGTGCTGGTGCGTTCAGTTTTCACTTCTTCAAGCCAATCTAATTTTCTTGCATTCTCTGGTAAAATAAGTTTGTGGGTTGCAATTTTCTAGATAGAAAAATGGGTCTGTTCTTTGTCACGCTTGCAAACAAAAGCAATAGCTCCTAGAAGCCCAAATGCAGAAGGAATTGTCTCTTCTCATAACCTACTGGACTTAAAATTTGATGCCTTTTACAATTCAGAGATTATTTTATAGGAAATTATTACAAATAGCAGAAGACCCAAGTCGGTGTCCAAGTCATCCAAGGACAGCGATGCGTTTCTCCAGCAGGTGAACAATTCTGTGCCATTTCTTTCCTTCCCTCACAGAACAGTCTTGAAACAGCACAGATCATTGTTGTGCTTGAAAGCACATTGTTTAAGAGGATAAAGACATCACTGCAAAAATAACGATTTTAAAAATACTGTTTCCCAAACAAAACTATCTTCCATTGTGTAATCATTATTGTAATTTCCATTATTTCTGCTGTATTTCTCCACAAATTATAGAATTAGAAATCAACGCTGGAAGGTATTATATATATTATTTTTTTAAAAAGCTTTTTTACTATTCTCCTTGAAAGTGACGTAAGAATTGCTGATGACTGGCATTGGTTCTACATAGCAGAAGAGGGTGTACATAAAGATTGCTTTGTCTTCAAGAACAGCTAAGAGTTTATTTGTTGAGAAATCCTTTGGTGAGGATGCCCATCAGTTCAGAAAATGAGATATGAAAGTTGCCACCCAGGTTATAAATTATACTGCAAGCTCACATATTGTTAAGAAACCATAAATCAATCTCCTCCAATAGACTTACAGGCTTACAGTCTTATATGGAACATGTGAAAAATAATGAGTCTATTCTTAGTGATTAGCATACCTCTTTTTTGGGAGAGATGTATAAGTGATTATATCTGCAGATGGCAGAAGCTGAATGAAGGCCACAACAATTTTGTTAGTTTTACCAGTTTGGGAGCTGGTTTAATAGATTGATAATTTATTGTAATTATCAAAGCTTCTAATTCTCTCCATAAAAGAATGTTCTTTCAGCATTGTTGTTTCTGTAGTCAAATTTAGAAATCACTCAGGCATTTTTCTTGGGAGGAAAGCAAGGAAGATTTTTGAATGCATAGAATTTAGCCAGCCAATGGCCTAGCGTTTCCTAAGAGTAATTCAAAATCTTACTCCTAGAAATTGTTCTTAGGAACTACATTAAATATTACATCTGATTAGTAAAGTAGTCAGCTGAAATTACAAAAATGTGACAACTCAGTCTATTTTTCAGGTTACACTAAGTAGTGGCATAAGGCTATCTTGGCTGTATGCATATGTAAAGGTTAAGAAAATTCTTTCTTCCATTTCATATGGATTTGCATAGGACACATTTCGCACAGTGATAAGTGATGCATAAGATGTTCTGCTGCCCATCACCTAAGGCTTCAGATGTTAATGAGGAACACACCATGAGTGCTTTCAGAATATTCAGGTCTTCATCTGTCTGCATGCCACTACTGCTGGCTGACAATCTGTTGCCATTGAACATATCCCCAGTGAATGCAAAGCCCTGTGAACCAGCAGATGCATACATATGTTGCTGAGATAATGTGAATCTGTCAGGCTTTCCAATTCAAGATCAAACCTAGGGGGCTGAGTTCAGATGACAATAAAACAATAAAAAAACCAACAAAAACCCCCAAATCTCAAGGCTTCTACCCGAAGTTATTGCTGTCAATGCTCTGTGTGTCTATAGATTTATAGAATGTGACAACATGACCCAGAGTTTCATGGGTCTTTAAGCCTTAACACTCATTGACTATTGACATTAATTAGATAGGGGATGGTGTATGCATGTTAAATGAAGCAGAGAATTGAGGCAGGGGAAGATATTAACACTCATATAATGCAAGTGTTAATGAGTCAATAATTTAGTAAAATTTAACTCCAAATGGATTGAATTGCTCTGCCAAATCTGCACAGGTGAGAATGACTAATAGTGCTTCATTGTTCTGTTACAAGAATAGTGAAAAATTAAGGTGGTGCTGTTTGGCCAGTTCACTCCTAGGGGAATGATCAAAATATGGCAATACAAAAAACTTACCTTGAGTTACCATTTCTAAAAATTCCATTACACAGCTATTGAAAAACTGCTTTTTTTCCATATCACACTTTCTGACGGTTATACTGCTAGGCAGTAAATTAAGCATACATCAGCTGATTGTGAAGGCATCATTACAAATGCAACCTTTTAGACAACATATTTCTGTCACCAGCTAATCTATAAAAAATTTATCTTATATCCAACAGCTCTGGAACGGATTAATAAATTAATAATTGAATGAATATATGAAATCAGAAGTTTTATGGGGAAAAAAAACAATCTTGGTAAGTATCACTGAATGTATGAACTTGTCAGGAGTTTTTTAGCACCTTTTGACTTGGAATTGTTGCAATTGTTTGTTCACAACACTGAAAAAAATATGCTTTTCCATCTCACATAAAAGTCCTATCATGCAAAAGAAAAATGTCCTGATTAAATTTAAACCCTTCAACATATTTGAGATTTTTAAAATGGGAGAGATTATTTGCATTTCACTTATTACAAGTAATTTTACACCTTTCTTATGGATCTGCTCCTGATATTTTAGAGTCTATTTCTTTGAATCTCTTTCTAGCAAGAGTCCTGGGGCTCAAGTGGCTGTTATTTCTTTCAAATATTATCCCATGGTAGCATTGGATTCTCACTTTGCTCTGGCAAAAGTCAGAGCATCCACATAAAAGCTTAGCTTCTGATTACTTTATCTGAATATTGACTGGATGACAGTGCAATTAAAATTTTTACGTCTGGAAAGGAAAGCATCTGTGCAAACAAAACTTGTATAAAACAAACAGAGAAGGCATATCAGCTACTGGAGGAGGAGACAGGGATTAGAGTCTTTCCTTTGAGCCAGTGGTTATTTTCACCTAGCCATATGATACGTTTGGCAAAGCTCTTTATGTCTCCATTTTCATAAATTCTTTCATGGTAATCAAGATTGATTTTACTCCTTCGATTACACAATTCCAGATACTCACTCAGTTACTAATTTCTCGATAGGAGTTTGCACTTCTCTCTGTATGTCCTTCCCTTATTTATTTTTATAGAAATAAAAATTAGATTGTTTTCCCTCAGTTCTCCCCAAATCCAGAGTCTGTAATACAACTGTTTATACTCATTTACTTCTTATGACATTACAATATTATATAACAAATAGTGTCATTCTGCATAAATGTTGTAATGCATACAAACAACCTTTTAATAGCTTCCTCTGAAACCACTAGAACATAGGTTTACCTGTAATGTAAAAAAGAAATCATGCATGGAAAGCATAATAGATTAATCATTAAAACTCTATATCATGCTATAAAAAAATTATCTCTGTCTCTGTGCTCTGCATTGTAATACGACTACAGGAGAATGACTTTATAATACATTATAACACTTTCAAGATTTCTTTGGAAAATTTATTAAATTCTTTTCACTTTTCAAGTAATACAGGGCTAGTGTTGTGTCCTGTTGGGAAAAGTCATCCAGTGATAGAGTAACAGCTACAGTTTAGCCCCAGATATGGGCTGATTGTAGACATGTTATGTTAAATTTGTTGTTTTCAAACCCCACAAACCTTGGGATGCTACACTGATCATACATGGCTGTATTTGAATTTCTCTTACTAATATGATGTTTCACTAAAAAGTCCCTTCAGTAATAAAAGCCCTCCATGATCATAGAATCACAGGATTGTTAGGGTTGGAAGGGACCTCAAGGATCATCTAGTTCCATCCCCCTGCCCTGGGCAGGAAAGCCTCACACTAGATCAGATTGCCCAGAGCCACATCAAGCTTGGCCTTAAAAACCTCCAGGGATGGGGCTTCTACCACCTCCCTGGGCAACCTGTTCCAGGGTCTCACCACCCTCATGGTGACAAACTTCTTCCTAATATCCAATCTGAATCTACCCATTTCTACTTTTTTTCCATTCCCCCTAGTTCCATCATTACTTGACACTCTAAAAAGTCCCTCATAAGCTTTCTTGTAGGTCCCCTTAAGAAGGCCATAATAAGGTCTCTTCAGAGCCTTCTCTTCTCCAGACTGAATAGTCCCAACTCTTTCAGTCTGCCATCATAGGAGAGGTGCTCCAGCCCTCTAGTCATCCTCGTGGACCTTCTCTGGACATAGTCCAGCACGTCCATATCTTTCTTTTAATAGGGACTCCAGAATTGGACACAGTACTCCATGTGGGATCTCACCAGAGTGGAGTAGAGGGGGAGAATAGAGTAGAATAGAATAGAATAGAATAGAATAGAATAGAATAGAATAGAATAGAATAGAATAGAATAGAATAGACCAGGTTGGAAAAGACCTTCGAGATCATCAAGTCCAACCTGTCACCCAACACCATCTAATCAACTAAACCATGTCACCAAGTGCCTCATCCAGTCTCTTCTTAAACACTTCCAGTGATGATGACTCCACCACCTCCCTGGGCAGCCCATTCCAATGGCCAATCACTCTTTCTATGAAGAACTTCTTCCTAACACCCAGCCTAAATCTCCCCTGGTGCAGATTAAGATGGTGTCCTCTTGTTCTGTTGGTGGTTGCCTGGGAGAAGAGACCCCACCTGGCTACAATCTCCCTTGACCTGCTGGCTGTGCTTCACTTGATACAGCTCAGGATGTGATTTGCTTTCTGGGCTGCAAGTGTACACTAGTGGCTCATGCTGAGCTTCTCATCCACAAGCACCCCCAAGTCCTTTTCTTCAATGCTGCTCTCAAGCCAGTCCCTGCCCAGCCTATATCAGTGCTTGGGTTTGCCACCCCAACCCAGAAGCAGGACCTTGCACTTGGTCTTGTTGAACCTCATGAGGTTGGCTTGGGCCCACCTCTCCAGCCTGTCAGGGTCCCTCTGGATGGCATCCCTTCCCTCCAGCATGTTTGCTGCACCACACAGCTTGGTGTCATCAGCAAATCTGTTGAGCGTTCACTCAGTGTCACTGTCTGTGTTGCCAACAAAGATGTTAAACAAGACATGATGAATTTAATCTCTCTCAGACATGATGAGTTCAATCTCTCTCAGACCCTTAACCACAAGGGTGGGATTTATCCAATTTAAATTTGCTGCCTATCTAATATATACTTGTGTGCAAGCAGAGAGATGCACCTCTGAAGAATCAATTGCAGCTAATATTTTAGACCTTCCTCTAAGACAGAATTGTCTAATCACTGCCTATGGAAAGAGTGCATAGACTCACTATATCTATCATCTCATCTAATTTTAGATGTAAGCAGTTCTGTATGTGAGCTAGTCAGCAAAAAGTTCTTTGAAATTAATAAAAAGAAATAAACAGCAAGAAGGTACAAATTAGCTCATCCTTATATATATCTATATATCTCAGACTTTTCAGATGAATGGTAATATTGTTTCTTTCCACTCAGAGTCTAGATAAATGTCTTAGATGAAAAACCAAAGCATATACTGATGCCTAACTGAAGTTCCCTATCATCATTTTGAGATGCTTTGGATTATCTGTTATTAGGAGACAGCAGGTATGACACCAGGAGAGTCACTTCCTCTCAGAGAATATTTGAAGAACTGGGTAGAATACCTGAGACATCTCAGACTGGCCTCCCTTTCTTATCTGCTAGCTCTATGAGGGTCTTCTAAATGTCCTAGAGTATCTCAGATGGCACTGGACACCTATTTTTGGGTAACTAAATCACCTCTGATATTTCCTGATGATCCTGTAAATTGAAATGCCTAGGGAAGACAAATCTAGGTGAAGTGACCTGGAACTGAATCCTAGTAAGAGATGATGTTTATACTGCTAAACAACAGACAGTTAGGGAGAGAAACCATGCATGGCACACCTGATCAATTGCATGTTTATTTTTGTTTTCCCTACTTTTACTTTGGAGTTCTCCAGATGGCTTTGAAAAAGGCAATGCATGTGTTCAGCTGGGAAGGATGGAATTCATCAAGGCATTGCTACAAGAAGGCATTGTGAATGAGAGAAAAAAATTCTATCTCCCCATCTTATGCATCTTGCAGCACTATTTCAGAAGGTTGCATCTCTTAGTCATCCCACACAACTATTCTTCCCAGAGTAATCAACAAGCATTGCAAGCTGAAAAGAAGCACAAGATAAATATGCTTGGGGCCAAGACCTAAGCACACAGGTCACAGAGCCAGAACCAGGGGCTATGTAGAGTTGTTGGTGTGCATATTTGGGGAGTTTATCCTAATCAGTGCAGGTGCAAGTTAGTTAATGCTCTCATTCAGGAACTGGTATTTGGCCTTTAATTATTTGGATAATATAGGGATACTTTTATATTTTGGGTACCTGAAATGGAAAAAAACCCCACATGTTTAAAGCTAAAGAAATATTTGCCATTAAGTGCAATGAGCATAGTAAGTGTTAGATCAAAAATGAATGAGAGAATAGAATAGCAATCTGGAGTTTCTTCATTAACTACCACCTTATGTACAGGACTGAACTTTATCAGTTCAGATTCTAATTAAGAGAAGGGAATTATAGCAATAAAGAAAAGACTCATAAGACTTCCTAGTGATATTCTGCAAAGACTGGACCAGACCCTATGCTGTGCAACTTCATAAATCATCTGAAAGCAGATTTAAGAATGCTACTAATGTAAAAACAGCATGTGATAATGTCGGGGCAGTCGATAAGACTCCCTTTGATTGAGTGAATGACTGAAACATACAAAAAGAACAATGAAAAGCTACCATATACATATAAACTAGAACTATAAACAAGAAATTAAGGATACTAGATGATCATATCTTGGAAATCAGACACTAACAGGTTGAGGGAGGTGATTCTCTTCTTCTACTCCACTCTCATGAGACCCTATATGGAGTACTACATTTATCTCTGAATCCCTTAACATAAGGGTGTGGACCTGTTGGAGTGAGTCCACAGGAAGACTTTGAAGATGGTCAGAGGACTGCAGTGCCTCCACTATGAGGACAGGCTGGGACAGTCAGAGTTGTTCATCCTGGGGAAAAGAAGGCTTTGGGAAGACCATTTATCAGCCTTCCAGTACCTAAAGGGGACCTACCTAAAGGGGACCTACAGGAAATCTGGATAGGGATTTTTCACATGGACATGCAGTAGTAGAAGAAGTGGTAATGCCTTCAAACTGAAGGAGGGTTGATTCAAATTAGGTGCAAGGAGGACATTCTTCACGGAGAGTGGTGAGGCAGTATAACAGCTCTCTTCAGATGAAGTTACCTAGTTTGTCAGTATTCTGAGACCGTTGCTATCATAAGAATGGACTACACAAGATTTTTGACCTTTTTCCAGTTTCTGTTAGATATGTGCCCAAAACTCTGCCAAGTTGGCATCTTTGTAGGCACTTTCAAAGATAAGGTCAAGAACTGAAAGAGCAAAGAGATTGAATTACCCAAAGCAAATATGAAAAGAAATCTGGAAGGCTTATTCCTAGACTTGAGAAGAGGAAAATTATTTTATACAGCAACTTGCCTGAAGCAAAAAAAAGTACTCCAGGAGTACCAGCCCTTTCTGCTCCAGACCTCAGTCAAAAGCAGTGAAAAAATATTTATCTGGTATGGAATAGTTCTGGAACTGGATGATTTTTGCCTAGCAATGATCTAGCTACTCTTCTCTCATTGCCTTAAATGGAAATCAACCTCTTTCTCAAATGCAAACTGTGGGTTAAAAAAAAAAATATATATATGGGGCCACTACTGAGATGGGCTCTAAACAAGTCAGCTAATTAAAAGTAGGAGTATTTCTATAGATAATGTTATTGGTGAGACAGCAGTAAACTTTTAAAGTCAGTTGAGTAAGTGTCGCAAGAGTGTCAGCCCCACATGATGTGTGTAGTCAGCAGAGGAACTGGCTAGGATGACAAGAATAAGTATTCCCTAAAAGCCATTTGAGTGACAATTCTCAGATGGGCTGGGAAAGAAAATGATAAAAAAGCCAGATTTTCATCCTAGGAGTAATTTCACCTTCTCAGTGTTTTTGTTTTGGTTTGGTTTAGTTTGTTTTTATGTGTGTGGTTTTTATTCCATTTCATTCCTGAAAAACAAAACAAAACCCCAAACAAAACAAACTATTAAAAATCACCTCAGGCTTTTAAAAACAAGAGCAGCGTTACCTTCTGAAAAGGAGCTCAAAATACTGTGTAAATTGTAACATGAATAGCTAAATCAGAATAATTCCATTCTGGTTAAATCTGAAACAGAAAACCACAAAAGCCTTTTTTGACCTTACTAAAGTTCTTTCTTCCCCTCAAGTGTTTTACTGCCATGAGAATTTACTGAAATTGACATATTCTCACAGAATATGTAGATTTTGACAAAACTGGCCTCTTTTCTAGGTGAAAGGAAAGGTCACAGGAGGATTTTGCCTGGTGCTAGCGAGGAGTATTGTGTTTGCAAACAGCAAGTGACAAGACCAGAAAATTCAAGGCCACGTGATTATCAAGATTCCTGGATACTGCATGATCCTTTGCTCTGGTAGCCCTACTCATTCGATTTCAGGACTCCAGCTGACAAAGCCCTAGCCTCATGTTTTCAGCCCATTCTTCCCACCTTTTGTATGAATATGCTGTCTTCTTAATGCAACTCAGGTGCTTCACCCTGAACATTTGCCCCTCTTTTGAGGAAGGGATACTAATATCTTGGGACTTTTAGTCTGTAACAGTACTATAGATGGGAAGTTTTTTCCTTCTGTCTTTGAGCTGTTGACCATGTTTTCTCAGCTATTTCTAGCTGCATGGAATCACTTGTGTATGGCTACACTATTTCATTCCCCACAAGGGTACAGCACTATTTCATATCAGATGTACACGCTCTTTATTTTGCAACAGATGTACACGCTCTTTATTTCATAACAGATACTGGAAACTCTTGGTAGTAGATGTAATAAATAGCAGCAGTGCTTTGCAATTATTTTCCTAGTTAATGTATCACTCTATCTAGCCACACTGTGTCCTCTTGTCATGAGAATGTCTGTCTCCCCAGTAAGTTTTAATCCAGTTTGCTCTATGAAAAAAAGATCCTACAGTTTCTGTAAAAATCAAAGGCATTTAGTGGAGACTGAAGAATACACAAAACAAAGCATTTTTCTGAACAAACCACAGGTAAAACAAGATTCAGTATAGAGCTCACACATTTTTTTAGAAAATCTAACTACAGGGGACAGATCTTCATTAGTTTCATTAGTCATGAAATGGTTCATTTTTCTCTGCTTATTATCTTTTTAGTTGTCTTCATTTATGATAAAACTGTAGGCAGTAAAAGTAAGCAGTTTAAATCAACTTAAGCCACAAATTTCTTTACAAGAGGATACAACTTTTTACTTTTGGAAGGTGACACAGGGAAGATACCATGCAGCCAACTATTCTTGATCTGCCATGCTTTTCTGTTAATTTTTTTTTTTTCTTTATTGTGAAAACTACTCATGAAGGTTCTGCCATTGTCTGGTTAAGTTAAAATAATTCCCTTCAATTTGACAGATCCTGATCCACTGCCTGGTGAAATAAAAAAAATGATTCATAATTATTTACTGTTGGACAAGCATGAGAGTGGTGAAGCCCTGGAATGGGTTGTCCAGGGTTGAGGCCCCATCCCTGGAGGTGTTCAAGACCAGGCTGGATGAGGCTCTGGCCAGCCTGATCTAGTGTGGGGTGTCCTTGTCCATGGCAGGGGGGTTGGAACTAGATGATCCTTGTGGTCCCTTCCAACCCTGACTGATTCTATGATTCTATGATTCTGTTAGAGTCCTAAATCTTTATTCTCATCAGCTAAGTCTTCTGTTTCTGCCTTGTTTCAAATCCCAGCTAGAAACATATGATTCCATAAGTTCTTTTTGCAGATTCTGTGAATCATACATGCTTATAAGTGAAGAAAAGCTGTGGTGGTGTTCCTGTGTAACTTAACACTTGATATAGTTGGCAACTAATAGCCAGTACCACATACATGTAAAAGGCAACCGTCAAGTCTATTTGATGTCACCTTAGTTTCACAAAATCCTGCTTTGTGCCTCCTATGCATGTACGTGTTCAGACTAATTCAGTACTGCATATGACTTGCAGAGTAAGGCCTATCAATTGAAAAGAAAAAATATTTAGCTACCCAAATACTTTTAAAATACTGAAGTGCTCACCTCCTTCTACATTACCATCCCAGGAGATATTAAAGATAATATATTTCCTTGACCAAATATAAGACAGGTTATTCACCAAATCTGACAAGAGGAAGGCTACAGAGCAACTACTCCAATGTTAGTATACTATAGTTTTGTCCCTGAAACAGTGAATCATGAGATATAATCATATCTCAAAAAAGCTCCATGCCACTTTCTGCAAAACACAAAATCTTCTGCTCAGAAAAAATGCTATGATATTGTGGCAGTGTGCTCAAAGCCCTTCTTTCCCCTTCCCCCTTGCAGAGTCAGAATGGGGGAAAGAGAAAAGTGTGGGAAAGGGGCAGGGGAAGGCACCTCTCCTGCCTGGGGCCACAGCTGTGGACACATGGCTCCTTTCTCAAGCCACGCGTCAGAACCCCACACTTTGGCAAGCCTGGGATGGTATAGGTTGAGTTTTCCACTTGTTTTGGTGACATTATGACAGCAGTAAGTCTTGGAGTGAGTCAAAAAGTGCATGCTCTTCACTAGCTGCAAAGCTTCTCGCTCGCTTTGTCTGGCTTTTTGCATTGTACATATGGATTATAAAGTGCAGTTCTGGAAGGCTTTTGCCAGAATAGGAGACCATAAGAGGAATTCTCACAGCTACCAACACTGCCTCATGTGTAAAATTGGAATATTTACTAGAGTCTCCAGGGAAAGCCTGCCTCTTGTTAGTAAGGAACCGTCTTTGCTTGTGGACTTATCTTTTTCCAAATACTGTTTTCTTAAACTGTTCTATTACTGTTTATATACATATTTATACATATGTTGGGAAGATATTTCCAACCAAACACCAAACCTGTGAATGTTCATAACTTTGTATATAGTTTGGTGTTTGGATTGATAATTAATTTAATTTAATTTTTATTAATTCCATGCCTTACCCCCTCTTTATCATGATCACACGTACACAGTTCATCATTTTCCCATGTATACACACCATGGAACTGCATAAGGTGCAATTCCACAGGAAACTAGATCAGAATGCATAATAAATTTCATACTGTTGTTGAATCACTGTTTTCAGTAGAAATTTGTTGTAAAAACCTCAATTATCCACAGCATCTAAAGCTAATAGAAAGCAGCTCTACAAAGTGTATTACCTCTACTCTGATTTGGAAGGACCAACCTAAATGCGTGATCAAAGCATGGATCTTTAAAAACGTGTGGTCTCAAATACATACATGAAAAAACATAGGAAAACATAGTTCTGATTATGTGTGAGGTGTTTTTTTAATGATGTGTTTGAAATCACCAGCCTGACTCAGATAAACTGCCACATAATTTCAGATTGTAGTATTTCTAGCCTATCATTGAACTGAACAGAATTGCCTAGATTACTCTGTATTGCAGAATATACTTCCTTGAAACACATTCATCCAGACAGCAATTGAATGGGACTTAGGTTTGTGCCATGTCACTGATTTGTGGACCAGATGCTAAAATAATAGGACAGGGAAGTAAACACATTTATCCAAAATTATAAAGCCTTCTCTATGCTATTGATGTTTTTTTCCAATATGTTTTGAAAATAAATTAATTCATAATAGTGATGATAAAAATCATACCTTTCATTCTAGTAAAAGGCCTGCAAAAAAGATAGGCAAAAGCTGTAATGGTGCTTTTGGCAACAATATCTACATGCATTCTGAATCAGATTTAATTTGAATTAAACAGAAATAAAAACTATTTACCATTGCAACTTAATGACTATAATTTTCTCTCAAGCTGTTACTTACAGACACAGTATGCTGCACCTCTGAAATAGTCTCTTCCCTGTTTTTGTGCGTAGGGAACTATGTTTTGCTGCACATATTTTTAACCACTAGTCAAAAATTGTGGACTCCACTAGAAAGGTTAATACAAAAGTGAAGCAGAAAAATTAATTTTCCCTGTCGTGATGGAGGAATTTTCAATTTATACATTTCCATCTGGCTGGGCCACAAATATCTGAAGCTAACAAAATACTACCCTGCCTCTTCTTAGCCAATGGTATTTAACTCCATCCAGATACCTGTACTAACAGTTTGTATACACCAAATAGCTATTATCCTGCTCAATTAGCACAGTAGCCAAAATATCTCCATTATAACTGCAAGTAGCTAAAGTCTCCAGTGACAGATGGTATACAAATTGGTCTCATCACAGAGATACAGAAGTCATCACACTCGCAATTTATTAGCATTATGAGCCCCCTCCTCCTGTGAACTTAGTGTGACAGATCCTCTTTATTTAATCTCTAACTCAGTGATTGATACATATCAAAATCCACCATCACATAAAAATGTACTAATTAACAGAAAATTAGCATTTCCTAATTGTCAGCAAATAACTACCCAACTTGAGTGTCAGTATAGAGATCTACTGGAAATAGATGCAGATTAAAAATCAGATCAGCTTTTTGAGTGCAACGTTAGTGCAAATTATCTGAATTATTCCAAGGTGGCTTTGAATAGCTTTCCTCCAAACACTGTAAACATTTGTTTGCTATGTAGGAACATTCAGCTATTTGTGCAGATGAGCAAGAATTAATGATAGCCTACTCTACTTCATGGGAGTTCCTGTCTACAAAAGATTTATCACTTAGTCCTCATGTTCCCGTACATTAACATTTCAGTAAATTACTGGAGGGAATTTCAAAAGTAATATGTGATAAAAACCACAAACTTTATCTTCAGGAAACAGCTGAATACCATTTTATGTCTTCTATTTGACTGAGAAAAGTTAACTGAGAAAACTTCAAAATAGTGAAAGAGTTTGCTGACTTTAAATGTTTATTTCAAAATTCTGAATATATCTTAGGCTAGATAAATTGTATTTCTCCAGTGTTCCCACATAACATTTATCTATCTGTCTGTTTTGAATGACAAAAACCCCACTTTTATAATCTCATAAAATAGCTGAAGTAAAAGACAAGAGATGCTTTTATATTTTTCTATGCATCAGCATGCCTTGGAACAGAGAATTTATCTGTTTGGTCCCCTAATAGAAATGTCCTGTTCACTATATATACTTTCTCCACGTAACTTCAATGTGCTAGGTTCTCTCTGCCCTTCTTTCTCTCAGCAATATTCCTTCTTTTAGCAATATTACCCCTTTTGTCTCAAAGCCTTTCATTGTCTGTCATTTGGAAAGATCCCTGAGTAGCTATTGTCAGTACATTTGACTGGCAAATGGAGCGTCTGGATGCAATGTCCTGCCTTAAGAAAGTTATATTTTAATCTAAGAAATTTTGGCAAAAGGAGCCCTGTACTAGGGGTTTTACACTGCAGATAAATGGATAAATGCCCAATCACAACCTAGAAGAAAGTCATAGTTTTCTTTACTGTTCCTCCCTGAAATCTTGTCAATGGCTCTTACACAAGAAGAATAATGTTCCAGAAGAACACATTTCTGAATCATGACATAATAGAATATAAATTGCAGTGACAGTCCTAAAGAAACAAAGCTGTTCAGCTATACCTTTAGAAGGAGAAAATGCAAATTCTGATTAGACAACTTACCTTGTTCTGCAGCACTATTACTATATGCCTTTATTTTATTTTTTTTTAACTGAACTCATTGTATCATGGAAAGATCAGAGGAAAAATGATCTTACTGTTTTATTTCAAATATATGCTAAACAATGCTTACTCTTTTATGGAAAATGCAAGTGTAATTGCCATTTCAGAACATATAATAATGTGGCCTCAATTTATAATGGCAGTCACATAAAAACCATAATTGCTTAAGAGTTACAAGAGAACCCTTTTTGTTTTCCTCTCAAGAAACTATACTTAGACTTAACTCAAGGTCTCAAGTCTCAAACAAGGACTAATCTAATCTTGTTTATAAGACAGTAAACTACACTACACAAGGATGGAGCGAGACTGTTTACAAAGGCCTGTAGTGATAGGACGAAGGGCAATGGTGTCAAAATGAAGAAGAGCAGATTTAGATTGGATGTTAGGAACAAGTTCTTTACCATGAGGCTAGAGAAACACTGTAACAGGTTGCCTGGGTAGGTGACTGGGGCCCCATCCCTGGAGATACACAAAGTGAGGCTTGACAGGGCCCTGGGCAGCCTGATCTAGTTGAGGATGTCCCTGCTTACTGCAGAGGGGGTTGGACTAGATGATCTTTGGAGGTCCCTTCCAACCCAGATTTATTTTATGATTCTATGATTCTAAGACAATTTTCAATCTACAAAGAAATATTTATATTCACAAACACAGCTCTGTATTATCTCCTCTGGGAAAATGGGGAAAACATCTCAGAATAGATGAAGAAACTGAGTATAAACATCAGAAATGCATCAGTAGTATTGGATAATATTGTATTGGGTAATAGCTTACAAGAAAATCGCTACAGACAAGGAATTCTGTTTTCCTGTAAAATTAAGGTGCCGGGTTGTGCACATTGGCCACAACAACCCCAGGCAGTGCTACAAGCTGGGGTCAGAGTGGCTGGAGAGTGGCCAGGCAGAGAGGGACCTGGGGGTACTGATTGATTGTAGGCTGAACATGAGCCTGCAGTGTGCCCAGGCAGCCAAGAAGGCCAATGGCATCCTGGCCTGCATCAGGAACAGTGTGGCCAGCAGGAGCAGGGAGGTCATTCTCCCCCTGTACACTGCACTGGTTAGGCCACACCTTGAGTCCTGTGTCCAGTTCTGGGCCCCTCAGTTTAGGAAGGATGTTGTCTTGCTGGAACGTGTCCAGAGAAGGGCACCAAAGCTGGTGAGGGGTTTGGAACACAAGCCCTATGAGGAAAGGCTGAGGGAGCTGGGGTTGCTTAGCCTGGAGAAGAGGAGACTGAGGGGTGACCTCATTGCTCTCTACAACTACCTGAAGGGAGGTTGTAGCCAGGCAGAGGTTGGCCTCTTCTCCCAGGCAGCCAGCATCAGAACAAGAAGACACAGTCTCAGGCTGCGCCAGGGCAGGTTTAGGCTGGATGTTAGGAAGAAGTTCTACACGAGAGAGTGATTGCCCATTGGAATCGGCTACCCGTGGAGGTGGTGGAGTCACCGTTATTGGAGGTGTTCAGGAGGAGACTTGATGGGGTGCTTGGCTGTATGGTCTAGTTGTTGGGTGGGTTGGATTGGTTGATGGGTTGGATGCGATGATCTTGAAGGTCTCTTCCAACCTGGTGTGTTGTATTGTATTGTATTGTATTGTATTGTATTGATATAATATTTCCTTTATTTATAAAAGATAGGGCAATATTAATCAAAAAGTTAATAACATTTATTAATATGAAAATTGCCAAAACATATCAAAAGGTTTGATGCGTGGTTAGAATATATTTACAAGGGCAATGCACAGTATTTGGGCAACTACAACAATTTATTTTATGCAAACCAGGAGGAATGTAACAGAAAAGAATACCCTGGGTGCGAAATGGCACTCGACCACATGGAGGCGGGGGGAGACTCAACAAGAACTGTTATGCCAAAGGGGCAGTGAATTAATTACTTACAACAGGATGTACCCAAGTAGGGAGTGCTGCTGCTGTGTATTAGAGGCTTTGGGGCGCTCATGCGCCAGGCATGGCGGGTTGCCGGCAGGAATGCCACACGGTCGTCGATGGCTGCTCTGGCTTCAGCAGATGGCAGGTTGTTAATGATGCTTTTCTGCAACGGGCACTTAGCTTTGTGCAGGGGAAACTGAGGCACGGCAAAAATCCTGATCACAAGGGGAAGCAGGCTTAGCTTCAACTCCTAAGCTCCTAAGCTCATGGCTTCTCTCGTAGCTTGCGGTTTGTATATTCACGGCTATATCCCAGCCACTGGACCGGGCAACTCAAGGCTATGCAGCTCGAGGCAACTTCAAGCCAGACAAGGTCCAACTGGGTTCACGCACACAAGGCATGAACAAAGCTAAGTGTAGTAGTGTGAAGGTTTCATCCTCCCACCACATAAAACTCAGCTAAACTCAGTCGGAGAAGCAAATGGAAAGCTGTATTTTACAAGCAATAATGAAATGCAATGAATATATACAAAACATATAGTATTTACAATACATACAAAATTCACAGGAAAGAATGCAACACAGAGAAACACTCCCAAGGAGAATCCCCCCTCAGGTTCCCCTCAAAATCCCTCTCCCTTCCCCCTTTCTTGTCCAAATTAATTGGATGGAAAAAGGAGAAAAAAAGAGAAATGGATATTAAGGGAAAATCATTAGTTCAAAGCAGTTGTTAAGAAAGTTAGTTTTCTTGTCTCATAAGTTTCAGTCCAAGGTCAGTTGCATGCAGGCTGGCCAGGAGTAGAAAGACTGAAGACAGACTGTAAGATCTTAAAGTTACACTCTACTATTCTACCAATGGAATTACTTTAGAATTATCTTTGCTTTCCTTTTTACACCTAAACATTCAGCTAGACTATTCTGCAGCATCTCTTTTCTGAAAGGCACAGCCCAAAACTGTCACACTAAGCAAGACTAGAGCAAAGCAAGAGCAAGGCATAGGCTACTAGAAATCAGCATCAGAACAAGAGGACACAGTCTCAAGCTGCTCCAGGGGAAGTTTAGGCTCGAGGTGAGGAGAAAGTTCTTCACAGAAAGAGCTGTTAGCTGTTGGAATGTGCTGCCCAGGGAGGTGGTGGAGTCACTGTGCCTGAAGGTGTTCAAAAAAGGATTGGATGTGGCACTTGAAGCCATGGTTTAGTTAGTCATGAGGTCTTCAGTGACAGGTTGGACTTGATGACCCTTGAGGTCTTTTCCAACCTTGTTGATTCTATAATTCTATGATTCTATGATTCTATGATTCTAAATCTTGCCCAAGACCTATTGGACCAATAAGGCAACAGAAACTAGCACATAGTTACCCAGGAGAAGGGGTTCTGCCAGGCTGTGGCCAGAACACATGCCCTTGCCATAGATAGAGGGTTTTTTACCAGACATGTATGGTCCTGCCCGCTTTGTTCCCTTTCCTGCATTACCTTGGCTTTCTGCAGGAAGGAGGGGAGAGAGGCAGACCATGTCTAGATGCCTTAGAGTCTGTCTGGATTTGTGCTGGGGCCATTTGGCCCTACCATGACAGCAGATTAATGAAACACCTCAAATGGCAGTTGTAATGCCTTATATCAGAAGGTAAACATACATAAAAAACTTAGAGAGCTTGTTATCTAATCTGATAAAGGCAACTGAAAATAATACTTCATTTTGAGACTAAATGATCACTAAGAACAAAAGTGCAGAATAAGAGAGTATATGATGCCACAAAGACATAGACTTCATTGCCTTCTTCATAGTTAATCAGTCTATTCATATTTTAGAAATTTCTATGCACTTTTATCCTTAGACAGTGCTTGGACTTTAGATTTTAAATGTGCATTAGCTACAGCTGTAATCACTTCATGCTCATCATTATGAAGCCTGAAACAATTCAAATCAGCAGGTATTTTTTTTTAAAAGGAAGGAAATGTCTAGACTATTCTACTTTCATGGTTTTTTAATTGTATGTAAAGATTATCTGCTCCTCTGTGTTTCTACTGAAAAGCTTATCTATAGTTCTTGTTTGACTATTTACACATCTTCCTTTCTATCTTCTTTTACTTTGAGCTCTTTTAAATGCTACCACAAAAATCACTTACTGTATCAATAATCTTGACCAAGCCCTATTCTTCTTTAAACTCATTTGTTGACCTTCCTTTACTCTGCAAGAACTGGAAATTCATATTCTTCCTTTCAGACTGACGTTTACCTAATCTTCTGCCCTTCTCACTTCTACCATTCCCAATTAACACAATTTATCTTACATTGTAGATACTTTTCTCATTTCACGTCCTCCTTCATGAAATTCCTTAGGTATGCATGCACTTAGTCCTTAAAAATAGGTCTACATACACCCATCTCAGTGCTCTTCAAGTAGTCTTTTGAGAAGTCTGTACTCCAGCACTCCTCACAGGACAGTGTGAGGGAAATGTAAGTTTTTCAGGGAGGAAGAAAGGGAGGAAGAGCACTGAGGAGTAACTATTCTTCACCAGGAGCAATTGTTGTAATTTTCATTAAAAGTGTTGTCTGACATTTTTTGTCTTTAGAAGTACTTAATTTCAAGAAAAGGAGAAAAAGTCAAGATGAAATTAAGAACTAGTGTAATTCCTGCAAACACTTATAAAAATCCTGTGGAGATAACAAAATGGGTACTAGACTTTGTCCTGTGTTTGATGACAAGTTCAACTTCTTCCTCATATTTCTATATTTCTGCTCAAATCATGAAGTCTTCTAGGTAGGAATTTCACATCCTAACATCCCTGTAAAGACCTTAAAGCCCTTAACACTGTGATACTGGAGTCAGAGTGGCATATGCTCTATTTCAACCTGAAGTTGTGCTTAAGAGATTGTACTTGAGCTTTGTTTTGGTTTGGAGTTTCAATTTCTACTGCAAAGGCATATGCAGACTAAATATGCAGGTTAGACTTGTTAGATGAGGAGGAGAAAGGAGAAATTGGAGGGACGTGTTCTGTGAAATGAGTATTGATTTGGTGATAAACAGTTATAATTGCATGGTACAAGGAAGAGGAGCACAGTCATTGTTCCTTGGGCAAAGAAATGACTTTTTATGTTTGGAAACAATTCTTAAAACAGAAAAAATATAAAATTTTATTAGCATCTCTTCAAGGGATTTAAATGCAAATTAACCCGGATGCATTCTGCATATGTTTCATGCCACATAACAAAGCCTATCATTAGAGAAAAAAACCCCACAAACACAAACACTAAAAAGAGCTGCTTCAGCCTTCAAAACCTAGCTAGTCAAGTATCACAGCAGTGAAGATCAATCAAAAATTCTTTAATTGCTAGTTAACTGGACTTTCTGTTGTGAAATGTGTTACTCAGTCATCATAAGCTGACTGAGGAAGAAAGCTCACTATGGTTTAACAGTATAGAGCTTTTTTTAATGAGGCTGAAATGAGTTGTAAAAAAATTCTGAGGTTTGTGGTTTCACTAGGAGGTAACTTACCTTATTTCTGTCTTTTCTTTTGTTATCTGAAAAGTTCACACCAGCAGGATTACCATGTGGGTATAGAACAAGATAATTGGTCTAAAATAAGGTGGTTCAATGCTTCTTAAAGCTGCTTTGCAACCAAAGCACCATACTGCCATGCTCTGGCTTGAGGCCAGGCAGATCCCCTCTTGCCCCTAGCAGGGGCAAAAGAATGACACCCACACAAATGGATTGCAGAAGTGATCGAAAGTTTAAATGGAAAAGCAATTAGTGTTTTACAGAAACTACAAGCATAGTGACAAAAGAAACTCAAAGCATACAGAGTCCCCTTACAGCATACCCAAAAACCTCCCAACACTTCCCTTATCCCCACCTGAGCGTATACCCAAAACCCCACAGGGCTCTTTCTTCCACACCTATGAGGAGAAGCTGAGGGAGCTGGGGCTGCTTAGCCTGGAGAAGAGGAGGCTCAGGGAGGCTTTATTGCTGTCTACAACTACCTGAAGGGAGGTTGTAGCCAGGTGGGGGTTGGTCGCTTCTCCTGGATGGCCAGCACCAGAACAAGAGGACACAGTCTCAAGCTGCACCAGGGGAGGTTTAGGCTGGATGTTAGAAAGAAGTTCTTAATAGAAAGAGGGATTTGCCATTGGAATGGGCTGCTCAGGAAGGTGGTGGAGTCACCATTGCTAGAGGTGTTTAGGAAGAGACTGGATGGGGTGTTTGGTGCCATGGTTGAGTCGACTTGAGAGTGCTGAATGATGGGTTGGACTCAATGATCTCAAAGGTCTTTTCCAACCTGGTCAATTCAATTAAATTAATTTCAATTCAATTCAATTCAATTCAATTCAATTCAATTCAATTCAATTCAATTCAATTCAATTCAACTCAATTCAACTCAATTCAACTCTTCTTCTCTTCTCTTCTCTTCTCTTCTCTTCTCTTCTCTTCTCTTCTCTTCTCTTCTCTTCTCTTCTCTTCTCTTCTCTTCTCTTCTCTTCTCTTCTCTCTTTCTTCTCTTCTCTTCTCTTCTTCTCTTCTCTTCTCTTCTCTTCTCTTCTCTTCTCTTCTCTTCTCTCTCTTCTCTCTTCTCTTCTCTTCTCTTCTCTTCTCTTCTCTTCTTCTCTTCTCTTCTCTTCTCTTCTCTTCTCTTCTCTTCTTCTTTCTCTTCTCTTCTCTTCTCTTCTCTTCTGATTTAGTGTGTTTGGAGAGACCAGGATGCCTGTCTTTTTCCTTCCTCTGTTACATGATGTTGCTTACTGTGAAACATGAAAGACAGAAAACAAATTCAGAGGTGAAATATGGTTAAATTGCACATATAAAAGCACGTTGCTCAATTTTTGCCTTCTCTATAATACCTGTAGGCTGTGTTCACAACAAGGTTTCAAAGAATATTTTGTGGTGTGATTGCTATCCTTCTTACCTGTTTAATTTTAAGCAACAAAAAAACCCCACCCTAATTCAGATTCAGTAGTGTCACTAATGTATTATATTTCATGGAAAATTAAATTCTTCTATGTCAGTTTCTTTGAGTGTTACCTTGCTTTAATTGTTCAGATTGCATACATGTAGGAGTAATATAGAAATGTTACCATGATGTTTTAATTAATTAATGTAAGGATGGCAGTAAACCCACAATTAATTGAATATATTTTGTGTGGCTCCTACTATTACTTTAATTTTTACTGCAGTACTGCACATGAAAGGAGTGGAACATGTGGGTCACATAGCAGTGGTATGTATCGCTCAAGTATCATTTTGGAGAGCATCTATTTCCTCCTCATTCAAGTTTCTTTATGTATTTCTCACTCCAAACTCCAACATTAGACTTCAGAGCTGGGGCTTGTACTAGAGCAAAAGAGCTACTGTTATAAGGCACAAAGTTCATGCCTTCATCAAAACCACCCATTGGTTAACTAAGTGGTCTGATTACAGGATATGAATTTTACTGAGGAACAGGAAGTTCAAACAATTGGCAGTTTTATAATTTAAGACCTTCAATCTTTTTTTTTTTTTTTTTTTTTTTTTTTTAATAAGCATATACATGAAAATGTGAAAAGCTTATATGAACTATGAATGTGGTAACAAGCATGCCCAGAAAACATTTGTATTATATTGCAGAAGAAGATGGGCATGAAAGAGTCTCAAAGAGAAGAAAAGTTGAAGAAAAAGGTGCTGGCTAGGGCTTATAATAGTGTTGTGCTGAAAAAAGCAGATGAGAAATAGATCTTTGTTTAGTTGTTTTGTTTTGGGGTTTCTTTTTGAGACTATGGCTGCTTAAATGAATCAACAATCCAGTTATCAGATATTCACCAATTAATTTTAATGCAAAATTATTAAAACCAGGCATTAATTTTGTATAGACAAGCTGAATCCAGGAAATGACAGCTCTTAGTTACTCAGGAAAGCAATAAAAATCTATAGTACTTTGTGTTTCCCAGGGTGAATGTGGAAGTATCTAACTTTTTTATTGGAAAAATCAAATAGAGGCATGACTCCCACTGAATCCACTGTGGGCTCATACACAATTTCCTGGATATACTCAACCCAAATTAAAATTCAGAAATTAAGGAAACTAAGTAACACTTAGAAATATTTCCTTTGTCTATATGTTGTTCATTGAGAGTTTTCTGTTTATATTTTACATTCTGTTTATGCTAAATCTCACTGCATTGAAATGAGTCTCAGATGTAGGCTAAAAGTAAATAGCATACAGCTCAACCATGCCTGAGAAGCTGTTTTCAAAATCTTCATGCAGACCTTAATCTTTGTTCTCCCATTTTCTTAATGTTTTTTCCCTAGTCAGACTGAGCAGTCCACAAGCAATCAGTTATCAATGTGTGGATGTATCCTAGTGTCATGTCACAGGTAAGATTTTGACATTTGCTTTTCTCAGATACCCAGGACTTCCATTGAAACTGCTTAGCAAAGTCAATATTTTGCCTCATTGAGAGCACCAATAAGGGCTTTCACTGAGACAGTTTTGGAAAGTTCAAAAATAGATAGGTTTGATTTATTAAAGACACAGGTGCAATAGATTTGTACTTCCCATTGGTAAATGCATTAACTGAAAAAAAAACCTGAGCTATTAATTCCCAGGTAACATCTGACAAAATTGGACATTCAAGTCTGCAATAGTGATAATATGAAACAGTAATACTAGTGAAAGTTAAGCCATATATTAAAGGTATGTTTTTTACCAAAATGGTGTCCCTGTCTTGGGTAGAGGAGGAGGAGTACAGTTCATTGACTGTCTCTGCTAGATCTTCAGTCTCCCTACCACCAGAAACTCATTCCCCTCATGATATTCTGCATCTTAATTCTGTCTCTCTCTGCCTTCAATATGATGTTTAGCATGATTTGGGTGGAGAGCTGAGTAACACAGTCATATGTTTAGCATGTATTTAATTTGGCTCATTATCTGAATGAGAGGTATAGACTTTGATATTAATTTTGCAGTTAATTACACAAAAGTCTTCATTGACTTGGACACTATTGCCTTCAAGATCTGTGTCAATGTGCCTTGAATCATAGAATCAGTCAGGGTTGGAAGGGACCACAAGGATCATCTAGTTCCAACCCCCCTGCCATGGGCAGGGACACCCCACACTAGATCAGGCTGGCCAGAGCCTCGTCCAGCCTGGTCTTAAACACCTCCAGGGTCAAAGCTGCTTAGTTTTGGTTGATTGGTTGGGTTTTGGTTTATTTTCTTTTGTGTGATTTTTGTGTGTGTGTGTGTTGGTGGTGTTTTTGGTTTTTTCTTTGGTTTTAGCTTTGTCTCATTAATTTTAGCCAAAACAGGACCATCTTGTTTTCATATCTACAGCTGCCTTCAGGCCATCTCGGTGGATCTTCATTTGCAGAGATAACATAAATATCTCTGTTAACCTTTCTCTTGAAGCATACTGAATTAATCTCCATCCCTGTCACATGGCAAGCTGGCAGTTATCCACACCTAGAACTTCAATAACAATTGCTAGATTGTTGCCAATTGAGGCTTTTGTATAATTATCCAGTAATTATTAAATAAAAAAATGAAGAAAATGGTCAAAATGTTATTTCCCATGTCCCACCAGTGAGGTTTTAAGCATCCTTCAGGTTCAGGAGAAATCTTCCTTTCCCTGGCTAAAAGTCTATGAAGCTTATTTTTTAAAAGAATTTAATCTTACCAGTATTGTATGTGATTATTCTCACTTTTCATTTGTTGTCAGTCAAGTGTCTTTAACAGCTGGACTGCTACCAGCAGATACGGCAGTGGCTACTGACTGCTGCTTTAATTTTTTCTTTCTTGCGTTTCAGTATTTTTACTTTTGCATCTTCAGTTTTACTTTTTGCATAAAAAAAGCATTAGCATTGTGTAACCACAGATAGAATCAATTATATTATGTATAAATACTTGTGGCTCTAATTTTTGGTAATAAAGTTCTATTCATACTGCATAATAAAGTGAGAATTTTTGTAAATACACCAACGCACCGGGCAAATGCATTAAATTTTTGCTGTACAAATAAAACAAAGCCTACTAGCTGATCCAAGACCCTTTTCCGGATGGAAATAGCATTTTTTAGTCTAGAAAACCAAATGAAAATACTAAATCTATTTCAGAAAGTAGACTTCAGCCTCAGATTTTTCTTTTATGAAGGTTTAGAATAAAATATAAAATTTTTGGAAAGGACTGGAAAATGAAATTCAGAAGGAAAGGATTTTGTTTTATGTTGTATTTTAAGACAATGATCCTGGGCCTTATCTGAGACTTTGCTTTTTATTTTTAAACCAAAGATAGCAGCATTCTGTAGCGTTTAAATTTTAGCGAATCAATATTTTAATGTGGAAAAGTCTTTCATTGCAGAATTTCTGGATAACTAACTCCAAAACGTAATCGCTTTCAAGGCAAGCAGCTCAGCTCTTCAAACTGCCACACAGTTTGCAATGAGAAAACAAACAAATTTTTTGGAACTTAAGGAAATGATACTTGCAGTGCTCCAATGCACTGTCTGGAAGCAAGAAACAGAAACACAACATGAATAGTGACATGGCAGTAAGCTCTATTTAAGTTTCAGCATAAAGATAACTATGCAGGTACAAAGCTGAAATTACACCGATACAATTTTCTTCTTCGATGTCTCTGAATCAAAATCATTATTTTAGGTTTCAGAGTGTCTTTTGATTTGATCAATGAACTGCTGCTTTGATTTTGTATCTTTTTTTGTGTGTCTGTGTGTGTTTTTTTTTGTTTGCATGTTTGTTTTTCTATTTGTTTGCAGGGAAGGAAGACTGAACATTGTTTATTCCAAGGAAGAGCACTTTGAAAGCCGTTTCTGAAAATCCATGGCAACTGGGTCATGGCCTTCATTTTCACTTCAAATCCCCTCATGATTTCCGGAGCAGTAGACTTCTTCCCAGACGTAAAACACATAGTTAGGAAGTCTAGCTTTTCCAATTATAGTCTGTGATCAGTAGACTCTCCCAGAGAGAACTGCAGACAAGCTGTACAGCTGCATCATTAACCAGTCACACTGGTGAGACTAAAGTCTGCTGCTCTTGCCAGCCAGGCTTGGTATATATATTGGCTGTTGGTCTATTACTTTCTCAGTAGATTCTTATATGTTTCCTTCCTAGTCATAGGATCCTTTCCATTTTCATGTTTGTTTGAGCTTTATCATTAATCCCTCTCACTATCCATTTTTTCTTGTCTCCTATAGCATCCCTGTGTACACTTTCCCCCTGTGTTTTCTGATTATTCAGCATTCTCTGGAACCCTCAGCCCAAATCTCCTTCCAGCTGTCTTTTTATCATTTTGCCTTTTGATGTTGGGAATCTGGATCAGCCTACTATAGATTTTCCTAGGTCTCCCTCTCATAAGATGTTGTGCATGTTTTCCCTCTCCCTGTCCTAAGATCTCTCATTCTCCCAGTCATGAAAAAAATGATGTCTCCTGCTGCTTCTTACCTCTTCCTTCTTCCCTTTTCAGTATCTATCATGGGCTCTGTGAGAACTTATTTTCCCTTATTGCACTATTCTTTCTACATGGCAGAGAGGATATCAGTATCTTGTTTCATCAAGAGAGTGGCAAGCTATTAGAAAGTTCTATGATTTACAGACAATCAAAATAGCCTTCCTAGGGTGTTAAACACTTAACAATTCTGTCCATTACTTCTCCCCTTCTGATTTTCTTCTATGGTAATGCAGGACTATCCATCACTTATCTCTCAATTGTTTTGGTGTTCCTTCACTGACCATTAAATAAATTTCTCTGCTAAACATTGTCATTATATGACTTTTTCTGTACTTCAACATTTTCTTCTCCACATTTTTTTTTTCATCAAAACTTTCTTGGCTGTTTCCCTCCTCCCTCCCTTCTCCTCCTGCATACCCTGTATGTCGTAACACAAAGGTGTGACATATACTCAACTCCTGAGCGAGCTTGTTTAGATACTAGACGTACAGCACATCTACGCTTTGGTATCACAGCAACCTGTTAAAAATAAATACCTAACTTCTCATCATCCTATGTTTTTTCCCAGCTTATACAACATGAACAGAAGTTGTCTGATTTATCTGCATAATTCATTAAGGAAGATTTATTAAAGCTTTCTGTACTTTTCTTACATTTCATAGAATCATAGAATCAACAAGGTTGGAAAAGACCTCCAAGATCATCAAGTCCAACCTGTCACCCAAGACCTCATGCCTACTAGACCATGGCACCAAGTGTCCTCTTGAACACCTGAAGGTGCAGTTAATCTTGAAAAACATTCCCAGGGTCACGGAAGTGCAAGGAAATAATCAGAAACAGTCATCCTGGCTTCAGCAAGGGGAAGCCATGATTGACCAGTATGCTAGATTTCTATGATCATAGTATCATAGTATCATAGTATCATAGTATCATAGTATCAGTCAGGGTTGGAAGGGACCACAAGGATCATCTAGTTCCAACCCTGCTGCCATGGGCAGGGACACCCCACACTAGATCAGCCTGGTCTTAAACACCTCCAGGGATCGGGCCTCAACCACCACCTTGGACAATATATCTGAGAAAAAATTGCAGTCAGCACCATCGCAATGACAGTATTATCTATACTCATGTTCCTAGTCTGGAGTTTTCTATTTTCAGTGCTCTGTACCATGACTGTGAGATCCAGCATCACATGACTTTCCCTGTGCTCTGCCTTGATCACTGACATAGAGCTCCCATTGCAGGTGAAACCTCATGGAGGTTTTCTACCATATATTCAATTTCCAAGTGATTTATCAAGAATACTAAGATATTACCCAGAGCATTTTATATCTACCTAATTGCAAAATACCAGGTTTTCTTTTCTACAGCAAGGCTTACTTTTTAAAGTAATGGCATATTGTTGCAACATAATTTTCCTACTAACATCCACAGTGAATTGATAAAAACCCATGACATAGATATTTTGACTACATAATATTAAAGCCAAAGTGCAGTCTAATGTAATTCAAATAAACTTTCTTTTTTTTTCTATTTCTTTGTTATCACCACAGTTCTTTTGTACTTAAAATTATGTTATAATTTGTACTCCAATTACATTGTGGTTCTATTTTTCTTCAAGCATTGCTACAAACTTCTACAGACAATAGTAGAATGGGGAAACAAACCCAATACAATAACCTCTGGAAGCACTTAAAAAAACCTAACAACTTCCTTGGCTGTTAAACCACCATTACCAAATGTCTTGTCATTAAGAAATTGACTAAACCCCTGTTGTTTCTTTCCATCAGAGCAGGAGCAGTAAGCGCTGTGTCTGCTAGAAAATCAAGATGTGGGTGTTTTGGTGGGCTGTGAACATGGGAGCTAACTTATCCAGTAGTTTTCTGGTTTATGAAACATTATTTTAAGGCTGCAAAGTTCACCCAGCATATGTTTAACAACTTGAAATACAGCCATCTTGAACTTTCTTGCTTCTACTAGAGAAGCTTTTAAAGTATAAATGCTTCAAATAACTTTTTTTTTCCTTTTTGCAACATTCCTACAACATGGGAGATGAATTTATTTTATGCCCCACAAGTTCTCTCACATTTTAAATGTTCCCATCTGTCACACTGATTCATTCTTTTATTTTCTGAAGGTTAGCTTCTTCCTTTTCTTTCTCTTTTTCATATGCCTCCTTTGTCTTAAATATAGGAAAATATCAAATTGTTTTCTTTTGAAAATCCTGCTTTAGATATTCCTGCTGTTCTATTCTTGAATTATATATAGTTTATGGATTTTTTTTTTTGGCATCACCACGGGATATGAACTTGTTTCATCTCACATGCCTAAATGGCATAGAAATGTATTATTTTATTTATGAAATGCTCAAAATTTTCTCACTTGGTCATATGCAATATTTGGACAGTACCTCTCAAAGGACATCGTGCATATAACATTTGCTGGAAGCTGATCTCGCATTTGAAACTAGCTTGATGCCAGTGAAAAATTAATGTATTTAATTTTGGTTGGCAATTTTGAAGTATAGTTTCCAATTAACTTTTTTTTTTTTTTTAATGTCTTCTTGTCTGTCCATTCTATATGGCTGCTGGTTTTAGATGAAAAAGACTATTTGAACTGCACTTGTAAGCCATCTGAATCATATCACCGTTTATGTGTTCTGTCTTTTATGTTTTCACTTTCACAAGATAATGACATCCATTTTTGCAAATACTACATTTAGAGAAGCTATTAGACTCATGGTCATTTAGCTGATTCTTTAATGTAGTTCACTCAGCATAACTTACTATCATAGTATCAGTCAGGGTTGGAAGGGACCACAAGGATCATCTAGTTCCAACCCCCTGCCATGGGCAGGGACACCTCACACTAGATCAGGCTGGCCACAGCCTCGTCCAGCCTGGTCTTAAACACTTCCAGGGACGGGGCCTCAACCACCTCCCTGGATAACCCATTCCATGGCTTCACCACTCTCATGGTGAAAAACTGCTTCCTCACATCCAGCCTGAATCTCCCTATTTCCAACTTCATTCCGTTCCCCCTAGTCCTATCACTACCTGAGATCCTGAGAAGTCCCTCCCCAGCCTTCTTGTAGACCCCCTACAGATACTGGAAGGCCACAATGAGGTCACCTCAGAGCCTTCTCTTCTCCAGACTGAACAGCCCCAACTCCTTCAGTCTGTCCTCATAGGAGAGGTGCTCCAGCCCCCTGATCATTCTCATGGCCCTTCTCTGGACACGTTCCAGCACATCCACATCCCTCTTGTAATAGGGGTTCCAGAACTGGATGCAGGACTCCAGGTGGGGTCTCACCAGAGCTGAGTAGAGGGGGAGAATCACCTCCCTTGACCTGCTGGCAACACTGCTCTTGATGCAGCCCAGCATCTGATTGGCTTTCGGGGCTGCAAGTGCACATTGAGAGCTCATGTTGAGCTTCTCGTCCACCAGCATCCCCAAGTCTCTCTCCTCAGGGCTGCTCTCCAGCCAGTCCCTGCCCAGCCTGGATTTGTGCCTGGGATTGCCTCGACCCAGATGCAGGACCCTGCACTTGGTCTTGTTGAAGCTCATGAGGTTGGCTTGTGCCCACCTCTCCAGCCTGTCAAGGTCCCTCTGGATGGCATTCCTTCCCTCCAGCGTGTCCACTGCACCACACAGCTTGGTGTCATCAGCAGACTTGCTGAGGGTGCACTCGATGCCACTGTCCATGTCACCCACAAAGATGTTGAACAAGACAGGTCCCAAGACTTATGTATTTCTTATCTGTTGTCTGCTGGGCAGAAGATATTTCTGATAGCATAGATATAGGTGACTTCATAGAACTATATTGGGTATTAAAAATTGAGACTATTATGGGAAACCCATAGAATGTTTCTGTGTACTTATGGTGGAAGCTTCTTATTTAACAAAGTAATTTATCCAAAGACAATCTTATTTTTCAGAATCACATCACTGAACTTCAACTTTACAAGGTGAAGTCCATTCCATTATATATGTTTCTCTATGTCACAGTGCTTATCTTTCCAGTGAAAGCAACAGAAACAGGCAGTGAGTCTTACAAGGTAAGTACCATTGCCTGAGGCCATGCTGGGCTCAGTGATGATGTGGACTTCCCATTAAGTTTTCAAGCCAAAAAGGAGACATTCTGCAACTTGGATCTATATTCAGAACTCCCTATTATGATTATGATTACTGTACAAATAAATTTCCATCCACACGATGGTGGTGAGACACTGGAATGCGTTGCCCAGGGAGGTGGTAGAAGCCCCATCACTGGAGGCTTTTAAGGTCAGGCTGGATGTGGCTTTGAGAAACCTTGATGTAGTGTAAGGTGTCCCTGCCCATGGCAGGGGTTTGGAACTAGATGATCCTTGAGGTCCCTTCCATTCTATGAATCTATGATTCTACCACTGGCTGAAGAGATCCCAGTCAATAGAGATGAAATATAGCTAAAATATGAGAGCTCAGCATCCACAAAGATTTTTAAGTTTTGTGGAGATTTGTTTGCTTGCTTGTTTGTGTTTTGTTTGTTTGGGTGGTTGTTTTCTGGGGGTTTTTGGCTGGCTGGTGTTTTTTTGCAGTTTTGTTTTGTTTTTTGTTTGATAGCCAGTTGCTCAGGTAATGAGCCAGATGAAGTAAGTGAAATGTTTGCCACTGACTTAGCTTTTTTTGAGTAAGATCTTTATATTTGCTGGTGAAATACATTTTATGCCAACCTGGAGTAGTAGCTCAAGAGCCAAGATTAATCCTAAAATGGTTATCCAGGGTATTCACAAGTCCTTCTCTATAGGGCTACTTTCAATCTATTTCTCTTCCAGTCTGTATTGATGCTGTGGAATACCTCAACCTAGGCACATGACTTTGCACTTGTTCTTATTGAACTCCATGAAGTTCAGATAGACTTTTATGGTTTAATCCCAACCATCAACTAAATACCACACAGTTGCTTGCATGTCAAGGTCCCTCAAGCAAATCAGCTACATTACTCAGTATGGTGTCATCTGCAAACTTGCTGAGGAGTGCACTCATTGATGAAGATATTAAAGAGTTCCAGTACAAGCCCTTGATAAATGCCACTCATCATTGATTTTTACATGGAGCCATTGACTAGAACTCTTAGGAGATGTCCATTCAGCTCATTCCTTATCCATCTAACAGTTCATCCATCAAACACATATCTCTCCAATATGGTGTTGTGGAGGACAATACCAAAGGCCTTGCAGAAGTCCAGGTAGATGACACCAGTAGCTCTTCTCTTGTCCACTGGTGTAGTCACTTCATCATAGAAGACCTCAGAACTAGTCAGGTACATTTTGCCCTTGGTGGCTGTGCCTAAATATTTCGCTGTATTCCATGTATTTTGATGTCTTCCAGAAGGATCTGATCCACAGTCTTACTGGCCATGGAGGTGAGGCTGACTAGTTGATAGTTCAAAGGGTCCAAATTATTACCCTTTTGGAAAATGTGTGTGACCTTCCCTTTTCTCCAGTCATTGGGAACTCTGCCCAACTGCCAAGATTTTACAGATACGATAGAGAGTGGCTGAGTGACTGTATCAGCCAATTCTTTCAGAAACCTGGATGCATCTTGTCAAGTCTCACAGAGTTTTGTGTGTTCAGGTTCCTCAGGTGGTCTCAAACCTGATATTCTCTTAGGATGGTAGGATGGGATACACTATAGTGCCCTGATGTCTGCCTTGAGGTTCCAGTGTTTGAGAGATGTGGAAAGAGTGACTACTATAGAACACTGAGGGGAAAAAAAAAATAGTTGAATACCTCAGCTTTCTCTATGTTAATCACTGTTTAATCTGTCTTATTTATTGGCTGGGGAAGGGGTGTGTGTGTGTGTGTGTGAGGGAGGGGAGGAGAAAGGTGGATTTTCTTTAGTCATCTTTTTCTTACCAAAGTGCCTGTAGAAGCCTTTCTAATTATTCTTCACACCCCTTCCCATAGTCAGCTCCTCCTGTACCTACGTTTTTGCTGATTCCTTCCTTACACATCTCGCCAGTGTCACTGTATTCTTTCTAGGCTACATATCCCTGGTGCCACTTCATACCTTTCCTTTTAGACTTTAAGCCGAAGTTCTTCACTTGGCCATCCTGGTGTCCTACTACCCTTGCATGATTTTTAACACATGGTAATGAAGAATTCTTACACTCGGGGAAAAATGTCCTTAAAAAACTGGCAGGTCTGTTCACTTCCACTATCCCTCAAGGCAGTTTCCCAGGGGAGATATTAGTCTCCTGAACAACTCACAGACCTCACATACCATATCCTCAAAATAAATTATATATGTTGTTTTCAATCCTCTGCCTAACACTGAAAAGGATTTTGCATTAATAGTAAGCAAAATTTCAATGTTTCACCATCCACATCTGTTCTGAATAAAGAAAGAATCAAACAAGGCTCAGCTCTCACAATTTTTGTTTTAAATTTCAGAGAATTCCCCAAATGTAATAAATTAAAATATGTGGTTCCTGACTAGATCCCAGACTACCTTCGGTCATATCAAATTAAAGTTTTGTCTGTATATTTCACAGGACAATTTTGGAGCTTTAGTTAATTTTACAAGAGAATTCTCTCCTGAATTATGACCGCATTGCTTGGAAATGACAGGCATTCTCCATTCATGCTTGCCTGTTTTTATACCCTCTCACAGATGTGATGAAGATAACTCACTGACAAAATCTTAATTTTTCTGAATGTATATAGTCAAAGACATTTCATTATTTTTCCCATGGCTTTCAATGTCATTGTGAATAAGCACATAGAATTAAAAAATATTTTTGTGGTAGAGTCATAGTTCTAAATCTTAAAGTAGGTCTTGGTGAGATGATTTGAAAGAAATCGCAGTAACTGGATGTCTGCATTAACAGAAGGTTCTGGATGTTTGCTGTAGCACTAGACTTCCAAAATAATAACAATTAAAATATATCATTGTGGCCAAAGAGAAAGGAAATGCTGCTACTTTTTATCAGCTAGATGTTGGTGATAAAATAGTGATTTAACATGTTAAAAAGTAGATACTGACTCACAGAACACAAAATAAAGAACTTCTTCATTAGTTTGGATATTTCCCAGAAGGAAAAATATCTGGAATCTGTATGCAGCCAGAGTGCATGAACTCTCTAAGATTGTTCTGTTTGGAGAAAAGAAAAGTAAGGATGAAGTTTCACAGTAATACCAGCAAGCATGGTGCTATATTAAGACCTTCATTCCTTGTATTCTGCCTCCAGTAGTGTTTTCAGATCTTGCTGTAACTTCTCTACAGACTATAGTGCTCACCATCAGCCAGAGCTGCCTTCAAGGCACAGGGAAATAAACTGCAGGATTTTTGACTTGTATCATTATCTGGGAGCTTCCCAGAATTTATAACTGTTCCCAGGTGCCCTGAGGCAGGATGAAGTGAGCTGCAGGAAGGAAAGGGCCTCTGTTACCCATGTATCTTCTTCATGTGCTAAAGTCTTCCAGTCCTTCCCCATCCTACGTGTCTCATTTGTCTGTTCAAAAGGTGGTAGGACCAGGGGCTAGGAAACAAACACTTTTCAATGGAGTTTATCCATAGAGGGCTGCTTCTCTCTGCTGTGATGTATCATATAATGAAACAGGGATATCTCAGCCTCAGCTACACTCAGACAATGACAGAATTTATACAGGATTCCTATGAATTCAGTTTTAAGAAGTTATGTCATTTTATTAGTGTGGTGGGTTGAAAATTCCACTGCACCCAACATGAAGTTTGCCAGACCACCTCAGCTGGAAGCAAATGAAAGCTGTATTTACAAGCAAAAGTACAATCTACAATGGAATGCAAGGAATATGTACAGAATATACAGTACTTACAATAGTTACAGGTACTTCCAATTAATAAACAGCGCAAGGACCCCTGTGGTCAAACACCAGGAGAAGTTAATAGCTTCTCCTTCTCTGCTCCCCTTACCATTGTGTACATAAAAGGGACAAGAGACAGAGCAGAGAAGTTAATATCAGTCACAATGAAAGTGATGCAGCCAAAGTCAGTAAAGTCGATTAGTATCTCCCAGCTTGAAGAAGAGAGAAGAGCGAGAAATTGTTTACATTACTAGCTTAAGTCTGTTATCTTTCCAACTGGACTGTTTAGAACTATCATTATATTCCTTTTTACACCCAGTAGTGATTTATTTGCATTTTACTACTTTCTGTTCAAGATCTGTGAAAAATTTTTAAAGGCATAGCCTAAAACTACCGCAATTAGCTAGCAACATGGCCTGTGTAATCAAGCCAAATGAGAGCTTGCTAAAAACCTTCTGAAGAGGACAATATACAAGTAGCTCACATTTTATAATGAAAAGTATGGAGAAATCTATTAATTTGGTGCCTGATACTTACACTGTCCTTGATAAGATTTTAGGTGCAAATAGCTTTTGCATCAAAGAAAACAAACAAAATGGGAACTGATGATTTTGCTTTCAAACACAGTTTTGCACAGAAGAACAAAAGACATATAGAAAGCAGTCTTCCAGATCTCATTTCAGCCCCTGATGTATGGGATTATGTTTCATCTTAATCTGGCTATCAGGTTTTTTTGCCTCTTGTTACCCTTAACACGACCTCTAAGGTTCTATCAAGCACATACTGAAATTTGTTTTAATCATTACAACATAATGTGGTATAGGGAAGAACATTGTGATGAACTGTGGATAATCCTTCTTTGTTCCAATGAAAGAGTGTGATAGTCTGCTTCATTTAATACACTCTGCTTTTCCATAACAATCTTTTTAAGGAATGTAATTAAGATTAGTGACCAGCTTCTCCTGAGGAACAAAAAGTAAACTGCACATACATTTACTGAAAGAGGCAACAAGAATGGGTTTTATTGCCTGGTCTTTTTCTAATTGCAACATTTTGTTGTTTTTTATGTGTTAATATATATTGTGTGCTTTCTTTTTCTTCAACAATAATTGTTCCAGCATCTTGCCACAGCAATGATTGTTATGGAAAATTGTGGCATAAGCAAAAACTAAAACAAATAAATACCACTCTTTTTTAGTTCTGAAACAAAGATAAAGATGTAAAGAAAAAAATCCCTTGGATCAATCCTAAAGCTTTTTTGTTTGTACCTCGAACCTAGAGATTTCACTAGATACATAAACAGTCTCATGAATAATAAACTTTTAAAGAGTTCAGTTCCAGGTGAGTCATAGCTCTGAATCATACAAAACTATAGTATCAAATATCTTTCCTCCTACAGCCTACACAGGAGGGAAAAAAAGGGCATAAAGAAAGAAAATCAACTTTCTTTCACTGCATTTGCATGTGAGGAAAACATTAATATCCTATTGCAGTCGTCTTCTCTGTGAGTGTGTATAAACACCATAAATTAGATTACCACTTTTAATCTATGTTACCAGAAAGCCTGAGACTAAGGAAAATAAATAAAAGAAGAATCCTTAACAAAAATTTTTGTTTCTGTGCTCATTATTTAAGGGAAATGGTCTGCAAACAACTACTAGCTAGGAGGAAACACACAAGTCAAAAGGACACGCAAAGATGACACTTATAAAGCTGATTAACTATCATGTAATCACAGAGATTCTGGGATGTCTAAACATCTCAGATGGGTTTAGAAAAACACCACCACATAAAGGCCTCATGAAAACAGGGCTCAATTCTTTCATGAAACATAAGAATAAGATATGCTAAGATTTTAATTCTGCCTCCATTTCTTCAGTGAAGAATTATGAAGAGACTATGTTCAGCCTGTGTCACAGGAAAATTCTTGTACACTTTTGATCACATACATAGTATTTCAAACTTGTTTTAAGAATTGTTAAGTAATACCCATGCCAAAAGTGTTTTTATTCTTTGTTAAATAAGGATACTGCCTTAAGAAAGAATAATAACTGTACATAAAAAGGAGATAAAGATAAAAAATCCAAAGCATGAATTGTCTTATCAAATCCTTAGTGAATAAATCTTATAAATCTTCTGAAAAAGTATTGGGATTGTCTAATGGATTGTTATTTTCTGTGAGACATAATAGCTTTCAAGACAAAATAACCATCTTCTGTTCTCTAAGCAGCTCTAAGTATATGAGTAAAAGAGAGATGAGGTCCTTGGGAATTGGATTAGAGGTATAAAAAACATTAAAATTACCTGACTGGTATTATTTACCTTTTAAAATGAAGACTGATTTCTTCTTTCATCTAAACTAATAACACAACCATCATTTTCGATTTGCAAGCTAACATTCCTCATTATGGAATCATTATTTTCAGCAAAGAGTATGATTTGCAGGCCATCCTGGTTACTTGAGCTAATATTAATATGTATTCTCACTATTTTAATTAATATTACTCTAAATAAAGGCTAATATCACTAATGCTGTAGTATTAAAAGCTGAATGATCTGTTATGATTAAGTGTGTACTTATTGTTGATTTTTCAGATGTATACATTTTCTCCTCTGTGAAGCAGTACAGGAATTACAGTATCACAGTATCACTAAGGTTGGAAGAGACCTCAAAGATCCTGAAGTCCAACCTGTAACCACAGACCTCATGACTAGACCATGGCACCAAGTGTCACATCCAATGCCCTCTTCAACACCTCCAGGGATGGTGACTCCACCACCTCCCTGGGCAGCCCATTCCAATGGCAAACGACTCTCTCAGTGAAGAATTTTCTCCTCACCTCGAGCTTAAACTACCCCTGGTGCAGCTTGAGAATGTGTCCCCTTTTTCTGGTGCTGGTTGCTAGAGAGAAGAGGCCAACCTCTTCCTGGCTACAACTACCCTTCAGGTAGTTGTAGAGACCAATGAGGTCTCCCCTGAGCCTCCTCTTCTCCAGGCTAAACAGTCCCAGCTCCCTCAGCCTCTCCTCATAGGGCTTGTGCTCAAGGCCTCTCACCAGCCTTGTTGCCCTTCTCTGGACACGTTCAAGTGTCTCGATGTCCTTTAATGTGTCAGTGTGGCAAACTAGGCATAGGAACTGAGAGAAAGTTAGATTAAAAAAAAAAAATAAAAATATATATATATAAAAGAGAAAAGTATCCAAGAAAAGTTTTCAGAGTTCTCGGAATTGCTGCCTGGGGACCTCTGTTGGCATCAGCTGAGCAGAGGTGGTTCCATTCATTTTTCATTCTCTTGGTTGCTTCTTAGAGGAACTCTGAAGCATGGGATTGGGGTTGCAATTTAACATTACATAGAACCTAGTGTTACTTCAAGCTGCTGCTGAAAGCAGGCTCTGGGGTGTCATGCATAGACAAATGATACAGACTGATGTCCAGTACACTAAACTTATGAAATTCTTTTTCCTAGAACTCTCTATGCACATGGGTGATGCTCAATGGATTTAAAAGTAATGAGAAAGGAGTTTTTAACAAGGTTGTTGGTCAAAGGTATGAACATGAGGAAAATGCCCTTTCTGCTATGAAAAGAGGAGTCCTGAGTATATAGGTATTACAAGAAAAGTAATGGGCAGAAATTGTTGCTAGGGTTTGATTTTTTTTTTTTTTTTTTTTTGAAAATTGGTCAAATGTTAATGACATGAAAATATGTAACTGAACTCAATGAGGGCATGTAGGAACAATGTCAGAGACATATTTTGTTACATGGTAATCAGAACAAATTGTCTTCAAAATTATCTGAAACCTGCCTTTAAAGGTGCTGATTTGAATTCACTAGAAAATAAAGAAGGAAGATTAATCTTTAGTGCTTGAAGTTTCCTCATTTTTGCACATAGGAAGCAAGTAATAAATGACATCTTACTTTTACTTGAATACTTCACAGAATGAGGACTGATTAAGAAAAGAATAAGGAGACTGAAAAGACTGAGTCCTGAAATCATAGAAAATATCTACTTCCTCACCCAGAGCATCTGAATGTGAAGGTTAGGCTGAAACAGTTACTCAGTTATGTCCACCTCGCTGTGATGTTCAGAAAGGTTAAGAGGAATCTGAGAGAGGAATTTAATGAAAAGCCCTATATATATGAAGACATGAACAGAGTGGAGCAAACCTACCTGATAAATGGGTTTGTAATTAGCCCACATAGCAATACCTATTTGCTAGTTCTGTGGCAACGTATAATTCACAAGTAATCATAAATAGCTTATGGAATAGCATATGATTTTCATAACACTTAAAATAACAACATGAATAAGAATTGCCACACATCAGTGCCTTAGAATGTTCTGAAACAAGTTGCATTACCTGATCTCAAGGCTTTTGTTATTCACTACATGCCTTTTGATAGACTTTTTCATTGAAGTATGCCTACTTTGTTGTTTAAATATGTCTAACCATTCTTCAGATGGAAGTAACAGTCTTCTTCATTAACCATTTTTCAAAGTAGAGAAAGACATCTGTGAATCTCAGGAAAAATGTTGGGGTTTTTTTTGAACACAAATGTGTACCTTTGAAAAATAAAAGCAATAGCATTTTCTGGCATTTTCAAACCTTTTGTCTTTTTCTAAGTATGTTATTTCATTATTGCTGAAAATGTATAAACTTCTATGTGTGCCCTTTCTTCTCCTTTTCTAGATGAAAGCACTTGACATGCTATGTCATATGCTGGACTGAAAATAGGAGAAAAAGAAAAAAAAGTAGAAAAAGAGAAAAGAAAATCAGTAAATGCATGCATTCATACATTCAGCAATCAAGAGGGTCACCTTTTAAAACATGAGGGGTTTTTCTTTCTGTTTTTTTCCCAAGGAACTGTGTTAGAAGAAGAGGACTTTGAACTTGTGATTATCCCACTTCCATTTTCTCTGAGATGTAAAAAAGCATTTGAAAGTAAGTGTGAAACTGATGTTACCAATTTTTAATGATGAGTCTTGTAGATGGGACTCACTGTACCCATGATGGATAAGATGTCTGAGGATGTAGACCAAAAAAAAAAAAAAAAAAAAAAAAAGGAAGAAAGAAAATGGGAAGAAAAATTGATTAAAATCTACACTGAGGTTAGCAAATGAAGTTTCAAATACACAATTATTTAAACTGGCATTTACCAAAATATTCAGAAAAAGAAAAGATGAGATATTTAAAGGCAGTTCCCTAAGACTTCAATAATTTATTTGGTTTTGAATGATTTACCAGACATAGCATGCACTGACAACCTGAGAGCCTTGAGTTGCCATGCAGTTCTATCCCAAATGCTAGCTTGACGCTTCCCTGGAGTTTTCTGGATGGGATCTGAATGCAGTTGCATTTTATGAAAGTTTAATGTTGAGTTTGATTTATTGCCAAAATTGCTCATTTTAATGGAAACAAAACTGTGCAATATCATTGCTGCCATTTACTGAAAGATCTTACTTAAGATTTTGATTCCATAAAGTATAGGAAGACACGCAAGTGAGTCTCGAGCCATGTTAAACAAGAATGGGGACCTGCATGATTAAAATCAATTATATACTTGAATGCTTTTCAAGATCACAGCCGGCATGGTCAACACTCAATATCATTCTACAGATAGGTAATTTTGTATTGCCTTTATAAAGTTTATGCTGTAGTATTTTCTTACAAGGCAGTTTATCAGGTAATTAAGCCTCTCTCCAGGTCACTCAATTGGCCACATATTGTTGGATGTTTAGCCATGCAAGCATTTTGTTCTGTTTTTCTGACCTGGGTTTAGAAGCTCTTCTGACATAGACTTCCGTGCCAGAAGATTTTCTTTTACCTCTGCCTCCCCTCCCCATCCTTATACCATATCATTGGTGGTTAAAACAGACAATTAATACTGAATGTAATGCACCAAGTTAAGCCATACAACTTGATAGTACCCGATTTTGTAGCAAAACCACATCTTCTTTTGTGAAAATATGTATTTTCAGTGTCTGGCAGGTCCCTTATTAAACTTGCACAATTTTCCACCCATGTCTGTTAAAAATAATTAATAATTAATTCTGCATTTTCCTTTGTACTCTATTGTTTGCTCCAAAAAGAGATGGATACATATTAAAACTTTTACTTAAATAAAATACATAATTACTATGTTCTGGAGCAAATACTATTTAGCTTGGGAATATTCTTAGAATATGATTAATTTACCTCTACTTACACTTGTTGAAGTTTGAGTTTCTAATATAAACTAGTTTTCTAAACTTCCTGTGCAGTAATTTTTTATGGGTAGTGTTCCTCCTCAGCACAATTTATTTTACCTCTCTGAGAAACTTTTTGACTATATGACTGAGTCATATTCTCCACAGAGAGCTGTACCATTGGCCAGTCATCCATCTGGCATCTTTTTGCAGGGGTTGACATGTGCCTTCTCTCTCAGGCAATGCTGAAACTGCACTCACTGCTGGAGAGAAGGCAGGATTGGTCCCTCTGGGCTGGGGTGACCACCCTCATTAACCATACTCGCTTGCTAAATTGTGTTTTCAGCTCTGTTACATACTTGGGATTACCTGTAGTAAATATAGTGACAAAAAAGAGCACTTCAAAAAACGTATGAGATGTTAATCTAAAAGCACATATCAATGTGCAAATGTCATCTCTAACAGCTTAAATGCATCCAAGTTACTCCCCACATCTTTTTGAAGTGGCAGCTATTGAGCAGCAATTGCTGTCCCTTTTCTAAACATACTCTCAACCTTAATAGAAACAAGGTTTGCATTAATTTTCCCATTCGAGTTTTCAGTTTCCTTAAGGTCACAAGTTAGGACTTCTCCTCCTCAAAATCACTCAAAATTCAGTGAAACAAAATATCAATAATTTACACAGTTGTAGTCTCAAGTTTCCCATATGGTTGTTTTCCACATACTAACTAGTCTACATTCTAACTTCTCCAGTAATTATATCTGGAACTGGAACTATATTTTTTTTTTTTCCTGGCAAGGCTTGTGTCTTTCTTATTAATGGTATCTGAAATTGCTTAGTGTTCCACCAAATATAGATTGTTTAAAATTACAGAATGATGCAGCAAAATTCTTGAGATCATTGAAAAAAAATAATTTGATGAACTACTTCAGTACAAACAGTCCTCTAAACAAGCGCTTTTCTAGATTGAGTAGTTGTCATGAGAGTTATTATACAGCATTAAAATATAACTGTATATGATTTATGATTTATTGTCCTGCTCGATCTCATTTTTATTGCATGTATGAATATATTACTTTATATAAAATTGCATCATTTTATGTTATTCCATCTTTTGTACATCTGTTATGAAATACATATTATAACAGGTTGCATTTAATCAAGTATTTTACTTCCTTCTGCTCATTATGAAACAGGACAGTCACCTTACCTGAGAATGACAAGGAGTGACAAATAAACCATATTGAAACATGATCAAGGCATTTTATGTGCTTACAAATCTAGTCTCAAACTGTATAGTCTTTTTTTGGTATATTAGATTAGATGACAGTATCTATTTTGCTGTCCACTGTCTCCCTAAAGAATGTTATGCTTTACTGGTCTTCAAATATGCTATTTCCTCCTACTGGGTGTTTGAATCTCCGTTCATTTTTCTCAGACACACTAGCGAACACTTTCAAAGGTTGAATGAATTCATGTTGGTTGTTTGCAGACATTTGAGAATTAAAAACTTTCTTGTCACTTAGTGGTGTTGGTGTTTGTTTTTTCTCTTTATCCTCATTAACGTCTGTAATGACTCCCTTTTTTTTTTACTGATTCAGAACACAACTTGGTTTTATTCAGCTTTTCATTAATTTGTTCTTTAATATAATTTAAGTCAAAATATACAGAAGATACTTGAAGATAACCCACATCACAGAACATTTTGCTTCTTTAGTTATGCCATTAGGGATCATGTCTTTTATTTTTCAGTTTCTTTTCTTCTGTGTTTCTTGATTTATTTTTTCTCCTGGCAAAACTAAATCTACAATAGTGAAGTAACCAAAGGCATTTATCTAGGCTTGAGCACAGAATCAGGAAGTCTGTCATTGTTTCAGCCATAATGAAGTTTTGGGTTATAACCTTGAGATAACTGCCTACACAAATATGGAAAATAGAATAGAAAAAAATACTAAGCAGAAGATCACCTGAATTCATCCTCCATTACAAATTTCAACTACTGTTTTACAGCCTGTTGTAGACTATGCACGGGTTGACACGCTCAACTTCGCTCTGTCATTAGGTAGCTCTGCAGACAGCTCTAATGCGTCGAATGAGAAGGGCTCTTAGGAGTCATACTGGTAGTGCTTGTGCTGAAGCTCTTGCAGTATTCCAGATCTTATACTGTGCTGCTTTACCTTCTGCCTAAAGCTTACAGCTCTATCATCACACTGCGAGAGCACAAGTAGTGCAGCCTCTGGGAAATTTCTCATTATCTTAGATGTATTATGAACAGACAATAAGGAATCTTAACCAGGACTGTAAAATAAATCTAGTCCAAAGATACCCACATGGGACCCAGAAGGACTCTACACACTCAAGGTCACAAGCTTTGAGGTAATTCGTGCCTTACAGCTAGAGTTAAATTAGGGGCAAGGAAGGGATATGTTTCATAGGAAAAAAAAATCTCTGATTGCCTAAAGAACTGAAGTGGAGAGCATTGCCTTGAAGGACCAGTGAGCAACCCCTGGTACCATGACTTGGTCAGAAAGAGAAATATCAGAGTAAATTAGTATTTGAATAATCAAATTACTCCTAGAACAGAAATGAATATGTTGACAAATCACACAGAAATAAGTAAGTAGGCAACATAACATCTGTAACGTAAGTACCTCATCAGAAACTGCTCTAGGTGCACATCATGCAGGTACAGAGACATCATTGCCAAGAGAGGTAGTAAGAGCAGAATGATCCAACAGCCTTGAGAACTGGAACAGTCTAGTTGAAAGAACTCATGCTGTAACTCATTGCAAATGCATGGCACAGTCCTTAGCACAGTTTTTCTGTCACTGTGAGACCCTATTTTCCTGAGCATGTTCAATAGGCAGCTTGTGTGACTGTCACTGAAGTGGTGCATAGGGAAATCTGTGAAAATGAGACAAGCTTTGGAGATGGCCACCCAGATTATTGCAATACTCTAATTACTATTCTAATGGGCAATTGCAATTAATAGTGGGAAGTCACAGGGACAGAAGTAGGCTGAGTGGCTAGTCCCGCCTGGGAGCGCATGTCTGTCATTCCATGAGCATGGAGGCATATTCCTTTACTGAATATGGAGTGGTTAGGTGGTGTTTAGCAGCAGGTGATCGATACACCATACCAAGAAGGAAATAAAAGCATTTTCAACAGACCAAATGATTCATGAAACATATTTTTGCAATAACAGTGTTTATTGCAAATAAAAAACTACTTCAACAGCCTTCAGAGTAACTTAGCAACATTTTTCCTTTTTGTCATTCCTCTATTTCTTCCACATAATATTCCTTAAAGAAATACTTTCTTATCTGGTCTCAGTTACAATCCCTATCTCAGGCCATCTGTCATTTAGCTCTTCTGCTACTACTGATGAAACTGACTCCAGAAATAATATCTGAAGACTCTTAAACTTTGGGGCATATGGCATCTGGATCTGATTTGTACAGCTTAAAGCAACCACTACTGGTAGGTCATCTGGGTTTGTTGCCCAGCTATATTCCTGCATTTTACACTTAAGTGCATGAATACTTCCTTAAAAAAAAAAAAAATAATCTTATTATCCACCTTAATCCCTTAAGATGTTCTTTTCCTATTTAGCCCTTGTATTTTTGCCCTTGTAGATATCTAAGAACCAAGGACTCTTCAAGCTATCTTAAGATGAACGTGTAGCACTATAAGATTTTAAAATTAGTTTCAGCCTTAACTCTGAAATGACTTTATTTTGCCAAGATCCATACAAGAATGCCAAGACAACTTTTATGATTTACTAATGTAATTATATCAGAAATCTTTGAGTTTATCTGGCATGACTCTTCTTAAATGACCCTGTTTTAAAAGCACATTTCAGAAATAGATCGATCCCAAAGGCATTTAAAATCGTTGGGCAGTTTATCTCAGGTAAAAAATTAAAACACACTATTATCTGCCTACCAAATGGAATGCAGAGCTTCAGGCATTTCATCTTGGCAAGTGGTACAAACAATATCTGTTTTGTAAATGCCTTTTTTAATGGAGTGACGAACAGCGTGTGTAAGTGTTAACATAAAGGAATATAAAGCATATGGAGAATTATAAGAAAATATACATGCAAGTTTGTAATAGGTATTTCTACAGAGGATTTGATCTCAGAACTGTGAAATGGTACATAAACCCCAGTAATTTTTTTTTTCTTTCTACTCCTTTGCGGTTCCTTTTGCTTCTTTTCAGTCCCACTAAATTTTTCTGTCCTGTATTTTAAGATGGTTAATCTTGTTATACAATCATATTGCAATGTTATCATTTTGGGGCGTTTCAGTGTTTAATTTCTTTTCTTGGCTGGACAAATTATCCTCTTGTCCCCTGCAGCCAGCTATAATAATTTTCACTGAATGCAGTAATGAGGGCAGAACTGATTAAATGTAGTCTTTTCTACTGCTAAACTCAGCCAACAAGCTGCCTGTCAGTATCTAGGGAGATTTTCTACCCTTTTTATTTATTTATTTTTTTTTTAAGAAAAGAGAATCTTCTGATACAGAGGTTACATACTGGTGGATTTCCAAACACTGGACACTTTAAAGATACAGTTGGGCAAGATGCTGGGCCATATTGTCTAGACTGTACTTTTACCCAGAAAGGTTGTACTGGATGATCCTTGAGGTCCCTTCCAACCTGGTATTCTATGATTCCATGACTCTGTAATGTGAATAGATGAGTTATATACAACTCTGCCAATTGCATCATGATGTTTGGACATAGAATTCTGTCACCGGTAATCTTCCAGCAAAATGTGTTTTTGTCATTGCCTGATCTACCAACTTTACCCTGTTCCAGACACCAGCTGCTCTTTATAAAAGGTATTGCAATGCGTGGTCTCAACTTTTGCAACTGAACCCTTTAGGACTAGTGTATTATAGTGTTACAGAACCTGTAGAATTAATATACTATACTGTGCAAAGCATAAGAAATATTAGCTTACACAACTAGGTTAGAGCCATAGAGAATCATAGAATCACTAAGGCTGGAAAAGACCTTTAGGATCATCAAGTCCAACAGTAACCCAACCATCATGACCACTAAATATACTATAAATGCTTCTCTCTTCCCTATTGTTTAGAAATGAAGTCTAGAAAACCTAGGCCACAAATATGAACATACATAAGAACAAGTCCTTCTGAAGACACTGAAGTATTCATGGCTAATACTTGATTATGCTGATGGAATATCAGTATTGCAGAAAATAAAAACAGCCTAATTATTTTGCTTAACTCTTGATCCCATTCTTCAAATTTATGCAAATTAAATTTGATTCCAAAGAATGTTCCTGGACAGAAGAGGTTCTTTCACCAAAATTAAAGATTAATGATGGCACAACTGTTTCCAGAAATGTTTGCATGAATGTCTGGATAGCCTTTCTTTATTTCTCCCATGAAAGAACCAGCCATAAAAGGCTTGCTGTGAAAAAGTATCTACACAGAACTTTTGTACAGAAATAACATACTTCCATGAAGTGGAAATCAACCACTTGTTAGGAAGTCAAAATAAAAATGAGTTTTCCAAAAGACAACAACCCAAAATCTTTTACATATACAACTTCTCAAATTTCTGCATGCTGCACACTCATAAAAATTAATTTATAGGGGGAAAGTAATTAGGCAAAGTGTGTTTCTACATTCTTAACAGCTTAACTCTACAAGCATTAACAACACCCTGATATTGAAGACCCACACTTACATTGTTTTTCCCACCAGAGAATTCAGCCTATGTGTTCTTATTTATGGTCTAGGTTTTCCAGACTTCATTTCTAAACAATAGGGAAGATAGAAGCATTTATAGCAATTAATTATAATTAACTAATATAACCAGGATGCAGTATTAATGTATTATCTGTCACAATTATGTCCAGCAACTCTCTATATGAGTGTAGACAGGTATAAACCCATGTGTGTGTGTATATATATATATATATATATATACATCTACTAATATGCATAACATTATATATGATTTCAGACATTATATGTTTATTAGGAGTTTTGTGAGCATTCTCCATATTCTAGGATGCTTATAAAAATTAATGAACTTTACTCCCAGACTACCACAGACAATGTCCATAAAAATGCTAGTTGCTGTAGATAGCAGTTAAACTCTATTATAAAGCATGTCTAACACATCATGGTGGCAGTGTGCTCAGTGCCCTTGTTCTTTATTATTTAAGTGAGAATCTAAGACTGATTAATAACTTAAAGACCTTTAGCTTGGTAAATGTATTGGGTACCTCCTTCTACTGATGACTGGAGTAAACCTGCATGACTCTCCAGGGGCTTACACTCCCCAGGATCCATCTTCATAGAAAGAAGACATCCTTTTTGGTGGTTTTTGGTTGGTTGGTTGGTTTGGGGGTTTGGGGGTTTTTTTTGTTTGCTTGTTTGGAGTTTTTTGTGTGTTGGTTTTTCTTTGTCTGTTTTTGTTGTTATGGGGGTTTTTGTTTGTTTGTTTTTTGTTTTGGTAGAAGTCAACCTTCCTCAGTCACCCACTCACACTATAAGCTTAGAGGGTAAAGAAAACTTTCCAAAGGAGTATATTTACAGCATTGATCAATTTTGTACAGTATTGATCTGCTTGTTTTCTTTGAAGCTTAGCTTGCCCTTAAGGTCTGACTTTGCTGGTGCTGTGCTTCAGAGACAAGGTTTTGTGATGACTTGCTTTCTCCTATTATACATAAGTGTCAGTCTTCAACATCAGCGTGTTGTTAATGTTTGTAGAGTTATGCTGTTAGGAATGTAGAAACATACTTTGCTTAATTACTTTCCCACAATGGGATGGAAAATTAGACTCAAATTCTGCCTTTTATGCTGCACTTAAGAGTGCTAGGGATAATGAAGCAGAAAAGAGAAAAATCTCATCTGGAAAACAAACAAATAAACAAAGCTAGGATGAAAAATTATATAGAAAGCAGAGAGAATGGCAAAACAATGTTACTTAGAGATGGATGAGAGTGCAATATGAAATGAATTTAAAAAGAGCTGCACTGTTTTAGGCTTAAATTTTGCTATCTTGATTTTTGACAGATATTTTTTGACAGGTAAAAATCTCTTCTGCCATCTCTTTTAAAATCAACAGCCTCCTCTTCTTCTTTTTAAAACCAGGTGTTTTTAAAATTACCTAACAAATGGGATTCTTTTTGATGGCATTGCTAAAACCCCACGTGCCTCCCAAGAATTCTCTTTGATGAGAGTAATTTGAAACATCCTAAACTTAGAAAAATTTAGCCTTGACCACCAGTGCATGCAGGCATATAAAACCTGCCTGATCTAGGTTGTAGAAGTGGGTGTCAAAGAGAAAAGGTCAGCTTTTTTCACCTTGCTGAGGCTGGTTCATGTTGCACATTTGGTCGTTTGCGTTATGCATACAAAGAACAAATTGGTTGTTTGGGGCATAGCGGTGCTTCTTTAGGATGTTCCTGAGAGAGTTTGAGCCACCTTTCACAGCATCCCTTTATTCCATTTTCTGTCTTGTAACTGCTGAAGTGAAAAAAATCTGTGAATGCTTGTAGCCAAGACATTTTTGCAGATGACTTAAATGCTGCTGAAGAGAAGGACTATTAAAAAGCAATATGTTTGGCCATGAAGCGTGACTGGTGTAGGATCAAACTCTGAAGATTGTGTGTGGGTGTTCTGCTGGGCACATGTATTACTCCAGGATATATTCATACAGAAGCTCATCATTGCACCTCTTGTTCTGTCTACAAAAGGATGACAGACAGATGCAGCCTTCAGACTTTCAGACTTTGTATCTGAAACTTAAATTCTATATACAATGAATAGGTCTCTTTTTATTTAAATAGCATTGGCTCACACAGGCAAGACTTACATTTTACATTAGACTTAATTCAACTGAAAAAACAGCAAAAGGTAGCAGAAAGTCCAGACTTGCACACAAGAAGACTGGCAAGCACTGTGACCTCTTTTTAAATGACAGAGAGGAGATACATATGCAAGGAGATGGTTCAGTTATATTGGACACAGAAGACATGCATGAGAAAAGTGCTGAAATGTTACAGTTAAATTAAGCCACATGCATTCACAGACATGCCAAAATACTTGGCATGGTATTTTAAGGCAGACAGACCATATGGCTTCCTTAGCAATGCACAATGCTTTGTACTGTGTCCCACTTACTGCAAAAGAAACAGCTGTAATTTTGGGTGTGGCAGATGTCTTGTCGGTCATCCAGTTTCATATTTAACTGTTCTCTGCATAAGCTGGATAAAAACACAGTGGCACTGCTCACTGAGTAGCCAGCTCCTTATTCTGAGGGAAAATAGCATTATCACAGAATTTATGAAATGGCAGCAAACATTAGCTCATTCCAAGTGGACAAGGTTCCTTTGAAGAAATGTCATCATTTTGTAACTATGGGAGAAAAATGAAGGCTAACTCCCAAAATAATGAAAAAGGCAGAAGCATATTGGATGAATATACCAATAATCTTGTCTGTTTACCAGTGCATTCACTGATGCATTCCTCAAGTTCTGTGGAAACTTTCTGGGGTTGGTAATGTTAGTATCAATACATTTGCCTAATAAAAGGCACTGCAGATGAAGAGGGTGACAGCTGTGTGTCTAAGGGTTGAGGGGTGGAGTGTCACTTAGTACTAACCTCCATCCCTTATGAAATCTCTCTGGAAGTTCCCCAGTACCTGATCAATACTCTTGGAGGGATCATTGTCTAAATGTAAAAAAAAGTGTAACATATGCAGGAGTTTTGCCTTTCAGCAGCTTAGTAATCAAGTTTCTCAAGTTTCTGTTGTTTTCTCCAGTTATATTGAGCTAGTACAGTCAGCATTAATGGGAAAAAAGGCATCAGTAGGCTCACTCACTAGAGAATTATACTCACAGTTGGAGCAGACACGCAACAAATCCTTTTTCACTGAAGGTGTAAGATATGCTCACATTTGATGGATAAACCTAAACGATCATTAATTTTTAAAAGATAAAATGGCAGATCAAAACCTGGGTGCTTTTGCATAGTGATGGATCTGTAGCTGGAAACGCACATTATTTTTGAGCATTCTTGCTAGAGAAGTGATGAGAAAGAGGGAGGAACTAGTAAATTTTTTTAAATAGTTTTATGACTTAAAGGAATTTTTTTCCTCAAAAGTTTTGGAGTTTACCACCCTCCCTCCTATTCTTCTCAGAAGAGGGTAATTTCACATATGCCTTTTTCTCTACTCAGAACAAGTTCTCATTGAAGGTTTTCCATCCCTTCACTTGCCCAGATAGTGACCACAAAGTACATGTATTACTCTTCACCTTCTTGATCCTTTGCTAAGGGAAATACTTTTAGATTTGCCATGGCCTGTATCTCCTTCAGTGCTGCAGCATTTAGATTTTCTTTGAATATTTTTTTAAAGTCCTCCTTTTTTTCCAGCTAATTTTAAAACCTAAATTAAAAACATTTGTGATCCATTTTAAAATTGTCTCAACATGTTAAAAAGATATAACTTTATTTAATTGGCTGGATGATTGCATCCAGAGGGTGGTGCTCAATGGCTTGAAGCCCAGATGGAGAGCAGTGACAAGAGGTGTCCCTCAGGGGTCTATACTGTTTAGTATTTTTATCAATGGCATAGACAGTGAGATTGAATGCACCATCAGCAAGTTCGTCTGTGACACTAAGCTGAGTGGTATTGTCAATACGCCAGTGGGACAGGATGTCATCCAGAGGGACCTGGATAAGATGGAGAGTTGGGCCCATGTTGAACCTCATGAAAGTTCAACAAGAGCAAGTGCAAGGTGCCGCACCTGGGCTGCAAAAATCCTCACTATCAATACAGAGTGGGGGATGAGGTGTTAGAAAGCAGCCCTGTGGAAAAGGATATAGGGGTACTGATGGATGTGTGCTTGCAGCCCAGAAGGCACATCACATCCTGGGCTGCACCAAAAGATGTGTGGTCAGCAGATCCAGAGAGGTGATTCTGCCACTTTAATATCCTCTGGTGAGACCTCACCTGGAGTACTGTGCACAGATCTGGAGCCTTCAATATAGGAAGGACATGGACCTGATGGAAAGGGTCCAGAGGAGGGCCACAAAAAATGATCAGGGGGTTGGAGCACCTCTGCTACAGGACAGGGTGAGGGAGCTGGGGGTGTTCAGCCTGGAGGAGGCTCTGGGGAGACCTAATAGCAGACTTTCAGTACCTGAAAGGGGCCTACAGAAAGGATGGGGAGAGACTGTTTACAAAGGCCTGTGGTGACAGGATGAGTGGCAATGACTTCAAAAGACGGATATCAGGAAGAAGTTCTTCACTATGAGGGTGGTGGAACACTGGAACAGGTTGCCCAGGGAGGTGGTTGAGGCCCCTTCCCTGGAAATATTCAGGGTAAGGCTCGATAAGGACCTGGGCAGCCTGGTCTAGTTGGGGATGTCCCTGCTGACTGCGGGGAGGTCAGACTAGAGGACCTGTGGAGGTCCCTTCCAGCCTGGACCATTCTATGATTCTATGATTAATTAGAATAAACAAACAAACAAACAAAAAACCCCACCAAACAAAAACCACACAAACCCTGCCCCCCCCCCCCAAACCCCCCACCACATATATATACACACAGCCCCCCTTCAAGTATTATTGGAAATTGACATGATAATGCAAAACATTACATTTCCATTTTCTCTTTGTAAATAACATTTTGCCTAGGAAATACTGATCCTTCAAGTTGTTAGCTGGCTCTAAGGTTTGTTAATTATACCAGAGTTTTAAAATGTTACATTGAATTCTGAAGTTTGAAAACTATTCTGAGCATATAAAAAATAATTTGTTGGATGGCTTTTGTTCTGCCAAGAATATAAAGAAGATTAAGACTAGTCAAAACAGTATCAAGCCCATTATTTTTCAAGAGTATCACCCAGTCTGCTCCACAGTTATGCTGAACATACTGGCATAATGAAGGATGGTTGGGAAGTTTAAAATGACATGCTTTGTATTCATAGTACAGAAGTCACCTTGATTTTTTAGCTCTTCTTTGCAATTACGTTGCCGCTAACAAAGTAGGGAGATGTCATTGGTGCAGACTGAGGAGCATATCATGTACAACGTCATGTACCAAATCATAGAACAAGTAGATGCCACAGTATCTGATTAAAATGCAATAGTGCAGTGAGGACTATGTTTAGAATATGACTTTTTAATCCCTGTTAAACAACTGGATAATTCACCTCATTTATGACTCTAAAGCCATTGCTTCAGAAGAACTTTGAAGAGAAGGATGAAATGCAATGCTCTGATGTAGTATAAGAGAGAATTTATACAAGGTGAAAATTTCCAGGAATATTCACCACTATGCAGAATGTAAGCTGAGGTCCTCTGAAAGTAATAATAATAAACTGATTTAATTCAGACTGGTGATCTGATATCTATACCTTGTTCTGAAAGCTTACATAGAACTCAGGTGATACCTTTCACAAAAAGGTGAAATTCATTTATATTAAGGCAATTTATTCTTCCCAAAAAGAGAAGTGTAGTAGGTATCTAAAATCCACTGTGGGAAGGGGATGTTTCTAAGTTTATGCTCTACTTAAAGGGAAATATACTTGGAATTTGGCATTTTTTAGATAAAATAGCAGAGGACATGTGGTGGAATATTGACACTTTCTAACTGGTGATAAATTACTGTACAGGCTCTTGGAAAGAAGCATTTGGAACAGGTTTCAGGGAGGAATAAAATGTGGATAGGGAGATTTGAACATGAACATTTTCTTTATGTGTGGCAATTAATGGTAGAATTTTCATTTCTCAGACCTTGATAACATGTTTTCCTTTGGAGAATGCCATCAACAATTCAATACAATACAATACAATACAATACAATACAATACACCAGGTTGGAAGAGACCTTCAAGATCATCGCGTCCAACCCATCAAACAATCCAACTCACCCAACAACTAGACCATACAGCCAAGCACCCCATCAAGTCTTCTCCTGAACACCTCCTGTGAAGGTGACTCCACCACCTCCACGGGTAGCCGATTCCAATGGGCAATCACTCTCTCCGTGTAGAACTTCTTCCTAACATCCAGCCTAAACCTGCCCTGGCGCAGCCTGAGACTGTGTCCTCTTGTTCTGGTGCTGGATGTCTGGGAGAAGAGGCCAACCTCTGCCTGGCTACAACCTCCCTTCAGGTAGTTGTAGAGAGCAATAAGGTCACCCCTCAGTCTCCTCTTCTCCAGGCTAAGCAACCCCAGCTCCCTCAGCCTTTCCTCATAGGGCTTGTGTTCCAAACCCCTCACCAGCTTTGTTGCCCTTCTCTGGACACGTTCCAGCAAGTCAACATCCTTCCTAAACTGAGGGGCCCAGAACTGGACACAGTACTCAAGGTGCGGCCTAACCAGTGCAGTGTACAGGGGCACAATGACCTCCCTGCTCCTGCTGGCCACACTGTTCCTGATGCAAGCCAGGATGCCATTAGCCTTCTTGGCTGCCTGGGCACACTGCAGGCTCATGTTCAGCCTACAATCAACCAGTACCCCCAGGTCCCTCTCTGCCTGGCCACTCTCCAGCCACTCTGACCCCAGCCTGTAGCACTGCCTGGGGTTGTTGTGGCCAATGTGCAGAATCCGGCACTTGGATGTGTTAAATCTCATGCCATTGGACTCTGCCCATCTGTCCAGCCTGTCGAGGTCCCTCTGCAAAGCCTCTCTGCCCTCCAGCAAATCAACTGCTGCCCCCAGCTTGGTGTCATCTGCAAATTTACTGATGATGGACTCAATGCCCTCATCCAGATCATCAATAAAGATGTTGAAGAGCATGGGGCCCAGTACTGATCCCTGGGGCACACCACTAGTGACAGGCCGCCAGCTGGATGTGGTGCCATTCACCATTACTCTCTGGGCTCGGCCCTCCAGCCAGTTCCTAACCCACATGCATAATACCTGCCTCAGAATCTCTCCATGCAATGGCTATATCGTGAGAGCTGCTGCAACAATTGTTATAAGAAAGATGTCAGAAATCAAGGAAAATTCCACATTTTTCCATCTTTAAGGAGGTAACTAATTAATTCTTGCATTTTTCACATAATATGCATAAAGGTAGCTATAAATTTATCTTCTTTTACTTTGAAAGACATATTTCTAACTCTTTCCTCTTAAAACATTGTTTGATCAATCAAGCATCAAACCAGTATTTCATCGTAGGTCACATATTTTTAGATGTCATTGTGTGCGGTGCTACTAGAAGTTAGGAAAATAAAAGTCACAGTATCACACAGTATCACAGTATTACCAAGGTTGGAAGAGACCTCAAAGATCATCGAGTCCAACCTGTAACCACAAACCTCACGACTAGACCATGGCACCAAGTGCCACATCCAGTCCCCTCTTGAACACCTCCAGGGACAGCGACTCCACCACCTCCCGGGCAGCCCATTCCAATGACAAATCACTCTCTCGGTGAAGAACTTTCTCCTCACCTTGAGCCTAAACTTCCCCTGTTGCAGCTTGAGACTGTGTCCCCTTGTTCTGGTGCTGGTTGCTAGGGAGAAGAGGCCAACCCCTTCCTGGCTACAACCACCTTTCAGGTAGTTGTAGTCTCTAGTAAGAACAAGGATATAAAAATGTGTTAAATAAATGTATATTTTGTTTTGGTTGACAGACTCTGTCCCAAGGTGAGGACTATAGTTAGGCAGATAACTTCCCCTCTTGGTGCTCCTTACTAATTGATGTAGATATTCAACTGCTCATCACATCAGCTGCTGCACTGTGTTATGATAGTGATTGTAAAGAAAATGGGCTTGAGTCTTTGACCTTGAGAAAAGAACACAATATAGAATTTGCTAAGAATGGCCTTGATTATATTGCCTGTAAGAAAGAATCTCTAGGGTGTGGCTGAGCAATGCCTGGGAGAGCGCTGACTGGCACAGGCTGGAAACATGTCAGACTTCAGCAGACAATATAAATGATTATGTGGAGTGTCAGAGACCAAGGGCAGGGCTGTTTATTAATGTCAATGTAACATGTGTGCATTTTGACAGACATCTGAACTTTTCTACATACCTTCTTTGGATGTATAAATTCTGACTGTGAATCCCTGCTCTATTTTTGAACATCCATTATGTAATGATTAACAGAGCAAAGTCTCATGGAAGATTTGCATCTTAATGTTTGGTGACTGGAACATACAACACTCCATAGGTTATAGAATACTATAGCCAGAACAGGGAATTATAGATTTTCTTTTGATCCTCAGGCACAGTGTTTAGCATAACAATTATTTAATCCAGATATGGATTGAAATTATTTCTATCTTGCCTATGAAGATTGTGGGAAAGATCACATCTGGCTATGTAGCTGTGTGTTGCATTGTTACACTTGGAATATTCTTCCATCTTTTACTTTACCCTGGCAATGCAAAATGAGAAATAGGATTGTTTAGACCCAACACTTATGTTTAGACCTAACACTGCCAAGTCCACCACTAAACCATGTCCCTAATGACGGTTTCTATACATCTTTTGAATACCTCCAGAGATGATGATACAACCACTTCCTTGGGTAGCCTATTGCAGTGCTTGACAACCCTTTCACTGAAGAAATTTTTCCTAATGTCCAATCTAAGCTTCCCCTGGATCAACTTGAGGCCATTTCTTTTCGTCCTACCACTTGTAACTTGGGACAAGAGACAGATGCCCACCTTGCTACAACATCCTTTCAGGTAGTTGTAGAGAACAATAAGGTCTCCTCTCAGCCTTCTTTTCTCCAGGCTAAACAGCCCTAGTTCCCCTCAGCTGCTCCTCCTAACTCTTGTTCTCTGGACTGTTCACCAGTTTCATTGCTCTTCATTGGGCAAATTCTAGCACCTCAATCTCTTCCTTGTAGTATGTGGCCCTAAAGTAAACACAGTAGTCAGTGTGCCCTCATCAGTGCTGAGTACAGGGGCAAGATCACTTCCCTAGAACTGCTGGCCACAGTTTCTCATACAAGTCATGATGTCATTGGACTTCTTGGCTACCTGGGCACACCACGAGGTCATATTCAGCCTGCTGTTGACCAACACTTACAGGTCTTTTTCCACCAGACAGCTTTCCAGACACTCTTCCCCAAGTCTGGAGCATTGCATGGGGTTGTTGTGATCCACGGGCAGGGCTAAAAAGGGCAGGGTCTGGAAGTGCAGGATGTGGAAGCACAGAAAGCACAGGAACCCTTCTAACTCACCTAGTTCAGATGATGTTCTCAAATTAAAACCTTTCTGATACCATGCATTCTCTTTAAAAGACTTTTTTTCTAATCAGCAGTTACACCAACACTTGGGTTGCTCTTGTGGTGAATGGATATATGCTAATTTCTAGCATTCTAATAGCATTTTGTTGTTGTTTGTTTTTGCTTTTACACAGTTACAAATGCAAGCTTAATAAGCTAGTATGGTAGGCCTAGATCTACTCGTCTTCCTACAGTCAGGTGTAAAGAAAAAGTAATTAGAATTATAATGGAATATAGATTTCCTCTGATTTTTACCTGAGTGACTAGACAACTGATGAAATATGCACAAACATTGAAGGACATCTTTGTAAAGATTTGTAGGGAATGAAGGAGGTCTCTGCTTTGTTAGAACTTCCTTAGTATTCAACAAGAGATCAAGGAACTAAGAAGAGCTTAGAGAAATCCTTGAAAAAAATATATCACAATAGACTTGACTAAAGGCTGTGACCATTCTTTCCCCTTCAGCGAACATCATGTGCAAGGGATGTCTGAAGGAGACAGAGATCCTTCTTTCTAGATTGCATAGTATCAACCAATCAATGCCATATTATAAATTCCAAATCTATTTCAGTTTCTAAAAGATGCTTCCTATAGCATCATGAAGTAGCCCTTGTGCAGCACAAGTATGACTTACAAAGGAGACAGCAGGAGACTTGATGGATGTATGCTTCATTGCACACAAAAGCATTGCGCAGGCTCCTGCCTTTTCGATCAGTATTGTTATCTGAATCCTCAGTACCAAGGCAGTAGGAAAATTAAGATTAGTTTTAATGACAATAGGGATTCTCAAGCTTTGTGTTAGTTGAAAGAGATCCTTTTCACCTTTAATAAAAACCCAACATTTGCAGAATATAAATGTAATTTTCCATTTGTGAAGTGTTGATTTTGCACCAGAAGAAACCTCTGAAAATGTAACAGTGCTATAAGAACAAGCTGGAGATAATCTGAAATGTTGTGTATATAATGATTTTGAACAGCTCAGTATTTGGGTGCCAATCTAGGCACCTATTTAAGCCCCTAATATGCAGAGATTGGTTTCTCTGAGGACTCTGACTATAAGGAGCATAGAAGTAAAAATAATAGAAACATGACAGAGTAATCATTCAGAAACATGACAGAATAATTATTCAGATGCTGGAATATGCAAAAATACTTTTCCTCCCTAAATATATTTGTAATTTCTTGAATACTTACCTTGACATCTACTGGATATCAACCTTCAGCAATGTACTTAACAGGACATACACAGAAATGGTTAAGTATATATAGATTCATGTGTCATATGAAGTACAGCATGTACACTTCATGGTCTTAATGTTTGCCACAAGACTGATGTATTATTATTTGAAGCATTAAAAATATATTTTCAGTGTAAATGTCCAAATTTAGCAGAGAGAAGGAAATGCATATTTTCATGTATTGATTTATTCCCTGTTATTATAGACACATATGCATGGTGTCTGTCACTCTGTTGACTGTGGCTAAAGGCTGGCTTATAATGTGCACCTACATGACCAAAACTGTATCAGGCCAGATTCTAATCAGATCTGAAGGAGATCTATACATTAAGACACTTAGTGGTTTAAAAGTAATGTCGAAGCTTGATGAAATTAATCTATCTTTAAAGTATACAAAGACTGTATCATAACAGCATTTTTTGTGGAAGGTTTTTATTTTCATAAAGGCTTTGAAGCATATTTCATCAGAGTCTTTGCTGGTGTAAATCAGTGGAATTGAGTTCACTGTCATCTTCACTGTTTACACCAACTGAACTCTATCCCATAGAATGTACTAATGTGACATCTTTATATATATGCATGGAAATTGCAGCTAGAACACAATTCTGAAAAAGTCTGACATTGTAAATTAATCCAAAATGATCTCTGTATGTGTAAGGCTTCCTGGGTCTGATGCTTAATTACTATTTTAAGTGACCTATTTATTTTTAATTACTGTCTGATTTTCATAGGGAAAAATAATTTTTGGAATAAGCACAGTGACATTTGTTTTCAGATCTGATTTCTGTCTACATACCAATCAAAATGGAAAAAACTAATTGGAATAATGTAGTATATACTAGGCACAGGTGGTCATACCTTAATATGTCTTACCGATGTTGTTACACCAGGGTTAATCTGTTAAAGCTCTCAAGATAAACATGTTGTTTATCCTATTAACATAAAGCATTAAAAGACTGCCATCACTTCCTTCTTCTGCCAGCTATACAGGTGCTATTGCTGAGGCTCAGAGTAGCAGTAAGGGAAAGCTCAGTAAAGGATTTGGCTGGGCTAATCAACCAAGCAAGAGATTACTCATCAAGCAGAGAAAGTAAGTTAGGAAGATAATGAGCTAATCAGAAGAAAGAATTTGCATTCTCTGAGGAAATAAAATAACAATCAGTAACTCTTCTTTTGCTTTTTCTCTTTTCTTGTCTTTTTTGGGGGGAGGTGTGGAGTAAGGGATGTGGTTGTTGTGAAGATGTGGCTAGCATGAAAATAAACATAATTTGAAACTATAAGAAGCATCAATTTAATGAGAAGCAGTCCTGAATAGTGCAAGTGTTTACTCACAGAATACCCAGTGATCTTCAGAATACAAAGATTTGGACAATATTTAGCTGGTACCAGATGATCTCATCTTTCATCCCTATGAAAAAAATTAATTGATACTTTGAAAGATGACTCTTCTGTAAAGACTCAAAGAAAACAGAGAGATTTATTTCTCACTCTTGATTAGTACTTTTCACAAATTTACTTTTAATCTTTTCAAAAATGGTTTTAACACTGAACTAAAATTTAGTTAAGCTTTATAGTCTATACAGGTGCTTATATTTGTGTTTTATGAATAATGAATGTGCACAGCGTTCAGATGGCAGGATCACATTCCCCTGTGAATTCTGTGGGCAACTGCCCTATTGGTTTCAGAGCTGAAGGACTGAGCACATGGAATTCATGATAAGTTCATTACAGTGCTGCTGCCTTTATAGGCCTTCTCGGGGAATGACTGAACATCAATGTTCCAAGTAAAGAAAAAAATAACAGTAATCCTTTCCTGAATAATTATTACATTAATAATAATTATTAATATATTTTTCAGTGAATGTTGCTTTACACCCAGTGACCTGAAGATATATAACCTTACTAACAACATAAAGCAGATATAGAAGAAATTTAGATACAGGTAAAATGAAGTATTAAATTAAGGAAAGACTGACTAACACTACTTATGAAACAGGCACAACACTTACGTAACAGCACAAAAGTAGATATTCACCAAGTAAGGCTATGGATCATGTCTACTGCTCTGGAATTTGGGCAACTCTCTGCTTTTCACTCATGAGATTAACAGACATACCAATTGCATCTTGGTATGAAGCACAATGGAGGAGGACCCTGGCCTTTCTTTGTGCTGTCACATTTCCAATGTCTGTTCTGGATACATCAAGGTTTTACCCTTTCATATAATACAAAATTATTATTATCTTAGATGTCTGTGTGAGTTTATCACGTGGGGTTCTATCAAATATCATGATAGGTGTTTTTATGATTTGCACACCCATCCATTCACTTTTATGTTCATTAGGATTTGCCTTCTGTGGTAGATTTTGGAAGCAATTTACAAAACTTAATCATATGGAGTATAAAATAGTAGTTCACTAAGCAAATGAAAGAACATTTTCTGTCAACTTCACTGGATGTAATACGATGAGAAAGACTGATGCCAGAATATGCCTTATCTAAGACATGCATTGTTTTGTTCATACTGTCAAGTTCCTGTCTAAGCTGATCATGAAGTCTGTTGTGTCTCTTACTATGCTGCGATCGCTTACTGCATCTTGGCATTGTGTGCTTTATCACTGTAGTCAGTCGTCATCACTGTAGACAGTGAACTTTATGGTCTAGTTGTTGGGTGGGTTGGATTGTTTGATGGGTTGGACGCGATGATCTTGAAGGTCTCTTCCAACCTGGTGTATTGTATTGTATTGTATTGTATTATTGTAGTTCAGATGATGCTAAATAGCCCTTCTAGTTACACAACACTTAAGGGGCTGCTGCCATTGACCAGCTGTGCCATTCACAAACTCTTGCCCATGGACAAAGTACCTTTTCCCTACGAATGGGATGCGAAAGAGGTGAATAACAGAAAACTCACATCTCACATTTAAGCTAAATAGCTGTTCTGGTCTGTTCTGGCTGAAATGCAGAACAATGCCTCAGGTCATGAGACTCTAGCCAACAGGGAGATGCAGAAGCCTGTAAAGGTTTCTGGAGTGGTTTACGTTTGATGGATAGATCTTTCTTTGAAGATCTCAGAATCACTTACAACTTTTCATTGCTTAGTAAGCAAACTAGCACACTAATTCAAACCCAAGTCTGCAGTAGCAACAGGTATAAATGCAAGGTCAGTGGATCTGTTCAGAGAGCAGAATCCTACATCATGTTTTTATTCTTCTCATTCTTGCTGTGCTACCTTCTTAAAGTTTCTTCGCCATTGCCTCCTGAAGCCTATACAATCCCACCACAATGTGCAAGAAAACACATTAATAAGAACAAATTTAATTTCTCTGGGGTACCACAAAAAAAACCCACAGGAAAATTAAAACACACAGAGAAATATAAAGTAACATGAAATTAAAATGAGGTAAAACACAAATGCCAGATAATTTTTCCTCTTAACATGAAGTTATACATAAAAATAAATATCTAATTAATAAAAGGCTTTATTCTACCTTAAAAGTTGGGGAAAACAGGAAGCATTTAATTAAATGTTGCAATTCTGCAAATGCAACAGACTGCTTTGCTCCTTTGCCTTAGCTGTGAAGCGATCATGAGTGATCCAGTCCTAAACAATCAGAAAATAAGGCAATATAATTTCAGAAAAATATATTCTCACCTTTTCCAACACTTTCCTTAAAATATATTGTCTGATCAAAACATATAAATATTCACCTTAAAAAGCCATATTGCCCCATGTAGGCAGAAGTTCTGGTAGCCAGAATCATTTCCCTGACCAGTTTGTCATTTTGAGCTTCATGTGCTGTTACTGTAAGGCTGGCCAAATCCTTGTGTCACAGTTATTTTTATGATTCTTCATTTGCATTGCAGTAACATTCAGGAGACTTAAATTAAATATAGGATCAATTTTGAAGGCAATTACATAAGACACTAAAAAATAATCCTCAACATTAAAACTAGTCCTTGAGGGTCAATTAAAATTTGACAGTTTAAATGAATAAGGCCAACAAATAGTGAAGGGGAGGGAATAAAAGAACAACTTTAGGCCAAAATTATTCCCATTGTACTTTAGGTGCTTAATTGGGATAGCTTTTTTTTTTCATTTTTTTTTTCCTTAACCTAGAGTTACCTTATATTCCAGAGAGAGAGAAACTCCTCAAGGGTGATTGATCATATATGAGAACTAAAAAAACACTTCCTCCCTTAGGATGTACACATCCATTGTTTAGCAATTCTTGTAATTCTTGTCCAATAACAAATGTTAATTTCTGTTATGTGAAAGAACAAGGGCAGCTGGCAGTGAATTTTGTGCTCTCATTTCTTCTGGTCCATGGATGTCTAACCAGGCAGAGTGTACACACAGAGGTGGTGGGTAGTACAGCATGGTGTAATAGAAGGAAGGTGAAATAAATTAGGGTTTAGCTCCTGCGTGAATAAAAATAGATTCTGAGTCATGCTTTCCCCTATCTTTTTATAAAGCACTCTGTGTACTGTCTGTACCATAACTGACACTGTCCCAGTGAACCTGGATCTGCATTTACTTTTCCCATGGTTTCCTTGTGCACCCAAAGTTTTTTCACTTAGGAGATAATAAAATAATTAGAAATCTAAGGAAGGAGAGAATATGTGCAAAGTATGGGTGAACTATGTGTAACTTGTGCTTGTGAACTCTGTGTAACTGGGATGCCATCCAGAGGGACCTTGACAGGCTGGAGAGGTGGGCACAAGCCAACCTCATGAGCTTCAACAAGACCAAGTGCAGGGTCCTGCATCTGGGTCGAGGCAATCCCAGGCACAAATCCAGGCTGGGCAGGGACTGGCTGGAGAGCAACCCTGAGGAGAGAGACTTGGGGGTGCTGGTGGACGAGAAGCTCAACAGGAGCTCTCAGTGTACACTTGCAGCCTGGAAGGCAAATCAGATGCTGGGCTGCATCAAGAGCAGTGTGGCCAGCAGGTCAAGGGAGGTGCTTCTCCCCCTCTACTCAGCTCTGGTGAGACCCCACCTGGAGTACTGCGTCCAGTTCTGGAGCCCCTATTACAAGAGGGATATGGACGTGCTGGAATGTGTCCAGAGAAGGGCCACGAGGAGATCAGAGGGCTGGAGCACCTCTCCTATGAGGACAGACTGAAGGAGTTGGGGCTGTTCAGTCTGGAGAAGAGAAGGCTCCGAGGTGACCTCATTGTGGCCTTCCAGTATCTGAAGGGGGCTTACAAGAAGGCTGGGGAGAGACTTCTCAGGCTAGAGATAGGTAGTGATAGGAGACTTCTCAGGTAGTGATAGGGCTAGGGGGAATGGAATGAAGCTGGAGGTGGGGAGATTCAGGCTGGATGTGAGGAAAAAGTTCTTCACCATGAGAGTGGTGAAGCCCTGGAATGGGTTGTCCAGGGAGGTGGTTGGGGCCTCACCCCTGGAGGTGTTTAAGACCAGACTAGATGATGCTCTAGCCAGCCTGATCTAGTGTGGGGTGTCCCTGTCCATGGCAGAGGGGTTGGAACTAGATGATCCTTGTGGTCCCTTCCAACCCTGACTGATACTGTGATACTATGAACTTACATAATTAAAGATGTCCTGTTGGCAAACCAAAATATAGAAAGGAACTCCTCATCAAGAAATTAGGATATGTCTGTTTAGTTATTTTGAAATGCTACCATTAAAACACTTGGCAAAGCTATAAGAGCCCATAGAGCTCCTGCAATCTAGATCACATAATAAATAGCAAATTGTACAATACAAAGAGAATATTTATAGTTTAATAATTTGAATAATAACATGGAGATTGAATTTCCTATATATTATTCTTCTTTAATTATCTGAATATTATGGAACTATGTATTTACTTTCTAAGAAAGCAAAGTTGTACCTCAGTTGCTTCATTTTAATTAAGATTTTATGAGCTATAACAAAGAAATGGAAAGGAGGGAAATTAAAGGTAAAAGAAAGTCCAGTTCTATGTAAATTATTAAATACAGATGGGAAGCTTCTACACCACAGCAGATGGCCTGCAACTACAAATAAATTAGCATATAGACAGCCATTACTGAATTCAATTAAGTGTGAATCTAAATATTAATTAGGATTTAAAGGCAACAGCATAATTAATTGCAGGCTTCTGAAACATAGGAAAACCTGATTACAAAGGAAGTGTCTACTGACAGTTACATTGGAATATGATACAGTAATTATTATATGAGTCTCATGCAGCACTAGTGTGGAGATTATTGTATTTCATGTGTGCTTTGCACAGAGGTCAGTCCTAATCTATTACCCCACAGTGGGAATTGGCCTAACAGATGAAAACCAAAGATTTTTCCTTTCCCCTAGATACTGTCTAGTGTTTCCAATGAACTTCTAGGATTAGTTCCAGTGCACAGATAAATATTGTAAAACATAAATGTATTTTAAAAAAAAAGTGGTTTAGTCTAGGAAAGAGCCTCTCTGAAAAGATGCATTAGTTTGACATATTATTAGATTTTGAGAGTATGTTTTTTCTGCATAGATTGACAGCCTGATTGAAAAAAACCCCACATCTATGAAGACTGCAGATAAATAGTCTGTGGTCAAGAACAAACATTTGTGCTTCTGTAGATTAATTTGGAGAATGACAATTTCTGCAAGAGCAGGAATGTAAGTCCCGGTTCCAAAGCAGTAGTTATATTTTGCCTTTATAAAATTCTTAGAGTTATTTAAATTGAATTAAGACTTCTTTGCTTCACTTTTCAATATAATTTTGTTCTTGAAATTGCCTCCTCAGGGTCCTGTAATATATTATCATTGCTCGTAACAGGCCATAATCTTTGTACTGAGGCCTCAGGGCTGACGCTCGTCAGGTCTGCTATGTTTGAGCTTTTCTTTTTTTGCCTGTAACTTTTTTTAACTAGACTTAGCTGTGAGAGCAACCTAAATGACCAGGGTTCTATATCTAACCTGTATTTTTTTGTTTTTATTAACCCTCTGTGTGGTAACAACTGTAGTTTCAAGTGAGAAGTTTTTACTGCCATTTTGTGTAAACAGACCTTAGAAAAAGAGTCATGCTGGAGCTGAATACCTGTTTCAATTTCTGAGACTGTTCATGCTCCCACTCTTGGTCCTTAGTGCAGACAGGATAGAGAAGCTTTTCCCACAGTGACTGCTTTCTCTCTCCATTTCTTCTGAGATAAACTAAATTTATTTGTTTGCTCAGTTAATTAAGTCATATTTTGTGATACTCAAACAGAAATTAATAGAAAATTTGTGACTCATTTTACTTGGTTTACAGACCCCCAAACAGACCCACTGAATCCATACTCTGTATTCATCTCTCTTCACAATTTGTTTGTGTCTAGTTAAAAAAGCTGCTGGACGTAAATGGAAAATCAATAGGAAGCAGAGAAAGAAACATCAGCAGCTGGCAGATGGATAAAGTTTTGGAATCATTCTATATAGCACTTTTTTTCACTTATAATGATTTGAGGTTATGTTATTATCCTGATGTCAGAACAACTGGAAAACCTTCAAATACAGAAATACAGTCGCTTTCTTTTGTTCAAATGAATGAATTCACTATAACCGTATATTTTCTTTCAGATGGCAAAATCTCTTTTGTGCTTGTTTTGTGCACTAAATGTGTTTCTTGACTATGAGAACAGCTAGCATCAATGATATACCATATATAATTATGAAATAAAAATATATATATATGCAGGTTACTAGGGAATGCTGGATATAGTTCACCCCAAGACCAAGGGAAGTTCTTTTTGCCAGTCCAATGGTGTCAAATTTTAACCTCCAACACCCAAGGGATTTTTGCTTCCCCAAGCTGCCATGTATGAAGCTGCTGGGGACACTCTTGATCAACAGACCAACATGAGCACCACAACTACATGCACAGTGCTCATAAACATGAACAATGCAAATACCTTCATCCTGCTGATGAAACTGCCAGCAAATGAGGCTCAAAGCTTACTATCAGATCTCTTGCACACACACCTGCTAACCTCTCTAGTTGCTGCAAATCTCTCTATGCAATTACCTGTGTAATTCTGGCTAGAATGACTTCATGATTTCCCAACAATTAAATACTAAGATAAGATTTTTCAAGTAATCATTGTGAAACCAGTCCCTAGAGTGATATTCAAATGGTGCTCATGACAAAAGCTGGACTCAGAAATGTTTAAGCATAACCAGATGTGCCTGTCTCCATTCCAGCATGGAGCTTTTGGACAAAGGCTCTCTTTTTGAAGGCCATATTATGTTAAAAGTAACGAGCAAAGGCCAAGTTCTGAGTCAACATCTTCTTCAGTATGACACCAAATTTTAGAAATTTCAGGTGCAACTTTTTTGAACCAATGAAATATTACTAAATTTATTCAAATGCTCCCTATTGCATAGAGAATAGCCTAGAATTTGAACTGTTTGAAAACCAGACTGTAGGCTAATTGCAGGTTTAGAAAAGCTTCTGAATAGTAAATACAAAAAGACTCATCAGCTTTGAACAAAGAGGACTGAGGGTGATGAAAAGCTGTATTAGAGATCTACAGAATGACAAGTGAAATAGGGAAAATAGATAAGGACTGTCTGTACTGGTCCAACTCTTCCACCACAAGAATATAGCACAAAAATTGAAGCTAGTAAATGACATTCATGTAAGCCTTTCCTCAAATTACATTGCTTTCCAAGATATGTTACTCCACACAATCCTAGTGCAGTTATGAGATACTGTTGTCAATGTTTGTTTGTTCGAGATAATGTAATTTGCTTTCTTTTCTATCAATATATATATTCATATGCATTCAGTACTGTGTCCACTTCTGGGCCCCTCAGTTTAGGAAAGATGTTGACTTACCGGAATGTGTCCACAGAAGGGCAACAAAGCTAGTGAGGGGTTTGGAGCACAAGCCCTATGAGGAGAGGCTGAGGGAGATGGGGTTGGTTAGCCTGGAGGAGGCTCAGGGGAGACCTTATTGCTGTCTACATATACGTGAAGGGAAGCTGTAGACAAGTAGGGGCTGGTCTCTTCTACCAGGCAACTAGCACCAGAACAAGAGGACACAGTCTCAAGCTGTGCCAGAGGACGTTTAGACTGGCTGTTAGGAAGAAGTTCTACACAGAGTGATTGCCCATTGGAATGGGCTGCTCAGGGAGGTGGTGGAGTCACCATCACTGGACATGTTTAGGAGAAGACTCGATGCCATGGTTTAGTTGATTAGATGGTGTTGGATGATGGGTTGGACATGATGATCTTGAAGGTCTCTTCCAACCTGGTCTGGTCTGGTCTATTCTATTCTATTCTATTCTATTCTATTCTATTCTATTCTATTCTATTCTATTCTATTCTATTCTACTCTATTCTCTGTACACTAGTAATTAAATGGATATTGTTACATGCACTTCTGCATCTGCAAGTATAGCAGTCAACAGAATATTAATACATAATTCCTTTAAAACATATTTTTATTTCTGATTTCCAGATACTACAAGTCTGTTGAAATATATAGTTCATATCTACCATATACATTCAAATGAGAAAGAAACAAGAAACAAAGGCATCTATGGAAAACAAGGATGCCTTTTAATATCACCTTCAATGTGACATGTTATAAATACACAGGGCCCTGTTCTTGGTATCTCCTAAATCCCAATCAAGATCTAATAGATTAAAAAAAACCCACCATATTTTAAATTGATTGATGATTGTCCATAAGAATTCTGTCTTACAATACCTACTAATGTTATTTTCTGAACACTAATTCATGACAATGAATTTAGTAAAAAAAGTTTTATAATCATTATTACCTTGAAAATAATGTTTCAGATATGTTTACAAATATTTTATGAACTCACATATTTATTTGTTATCATTTTTACTGTAACTTGTTTTGGTCAACAACAAACTATGTTTGGAATTACATTGCATTAGCTGTAAATTGCATTCTAATCAGAACTGTCTAAACCTATTGAAATCAATTTCAGAAAATCTACTAGGAGATGGAGAGACCTTGTTTGAATACAGTCATCCTGATAGAACAGATCTGGGCCACTGAGTTAAAGGGAATTACATTAGAATTTTTCTTTAAAAATGAGGAAAAACCCCACTGCTGTTGCTACTTTTTTCCACTTTAGGAAAATGAATCTATTTTTATATTGAAGGACTAGCATTTATTTTTTAATAAGCACAGTTTTCTGGCCCAGGTTGAAATACTGATTCCACATTTACTGCAGCTGTAAAACAGATAGATGGTTGGACTTGGTGATCCTGAGGGTCTTTTCCAACCTGTATGTTTCTGTGATTCTGTGATGGTGTTTTCTTAAACTTTGCCTATTAGAAGTGGTTGAGTTAGCATTAGGGAATTAAAAGACTGAGAACATTACCAGAAAAAATAAGCCTGGAAGACTGGGAGGTGTTATAGGTGTTGTTTTGCCCAATAAGTGAATGTTGCTCTTTTTTTCTTTTCTATTTTTCTTGTTTGCTTGAAATAAAATTCTCTGGTTTCATTTTAATTTTCTTATATTTAGCAAATATAATAGATAATATTGATAGTCATCAAGTGAATAGTTAAAATACCTATGGAGACATCAGTACATCCTCCCACCTGAGACAGAAATGTCATAAGTAAGGAAACTGTGAGCTACAAGTTACTCTGAACAATTATATGGAAAGAACCATGATCACCAAAGCACAAACAGTTAAATCTAGCAAAGCAACCCAAGAAATATGGTCAATAATTGTGATCTCAGCTGATTAGATTCAGTGCTTGGTATGTTAAATTAATTATCTCCTTTGACAACTTGGCGTCGTTTAGTGCTTTTTGAAGTTCAGATTCATGGGCAGGGTAATACAAATAGTTATATCTTAATGCTAGTTATCTACACAGGTGAAAGTAATATTTTTACACAATTTCATTCTAATATCAAGAATAACAAGCAACTGTTTTTATTTTATTTTATTCTGAAGTTAAGCATCTCCCAATACAAAGGAACCCAATGAACTCTGATAGTTTTTAAATAATGCACTTTTAAGTAATGCCTGAAGTGTATACTAGTGTATAGATAATGAGAAGTCCTATAGGAAGGCAGTCATGAGACAGAAGGTGCAGAAGAGTGCAACGACAGTCTGCAGATGAGTTTTCTCATCTGTAGTTGGAGGAAACCCCCTCCTCACATACATCATTGCATAATTCACAAGGCTCAGAGCAGCCCTCTCTGGTTTAAAGGATTGACTCCATTCCATCGCTCCTATTTTCCTCAGGCAGACATCTCCTACGTATTTAATCATCTTCTTCATGTCCATCTTCCTTTCTTTATACTCCTCCAATGAAATACTGTCAAGGCACAGGAGATTTAGATCCACTACAGATTTTTCCATTCCTGCTCTAAGGAAATTTCACCCCCAAAAGTTTGTGGCTTGAATCAAAAGGTATAATGTCAAATTAGAAGTAAGATGAACATGAATGAGAGGTGCTCTGTGACTAGGAGATGTGGGAGCCGTGAGGATTTTCAGAATGCTGCCAGAAATTTAGGAGGCCTCAGGATGAAAATGAAAAATCAGGAGTTGTTCTTGGATTCCCAATATCAAACTGAGTTTCACCTCCCATTCACATTTGAGAACTGATTCCAGTTTTGGTGATTTCAAGAATGAAGAAATGTGGGGGGAAAAGCACAAGTGCTTTTTCACTTATGCAAAGTTTTTCTGTCTGTTTCAGGAAAACAAGATCAGGTTTAGATCAAACAAGATTCAGACATCAGGCTGAAGTCAGAGAAGACTAAGTAAGAAGTAAGACTTTGCCATGGGTTTAGCCAATTGAATCTGCTGATAAGTATTCAATATCATAGGGATGTCATGCCAACTTTTATAATGGAAGTACTGGCTAGAGCACACCATGGGGTTTTTAGTTCAAACTGCAACATGAGAAGCTTCCTGTTTCCAGGGCTTTTTATTTTTTCTTTCAGTGTCTGGTTTGGGGTGGGGATCTCTTCTGTTTTCTGCTGGGCTGGCTGTGGGCTTGGTGGGAGGGAGGGTCATTTAATGGCTGGGTTGTTTCTGCTGCTGCTTTTCTATGAAATAGCTAGGGTAATTGTACATTATATTATTCTAATTAAACTCTTTTTATCTCAACTCACAGGGATTTTCTGTGTTTCACTAGCTCTCAGTTGTGGGAGTGAGTCTTGTTTAGAGCTGATTATTAAACCAGGACAGACTTACCTCATGTCACAGTGTGGGAATGGTGCAAAACCAGAGAGCTTTCAATGGCGCAGTTTGATTCCTGAATATAAGTACACGTGCTCTGAGGCTAACCAACTAAGTTTCCAAGGACTAGCCATTGATGCTTTGATCAGACAGCTGTGGTCTAATAAGAAAATGTTGTAAAATTAAATAGCAGAAGAATAAGAGAAGTGAAATATTTAACATTTTTGAAACTTACATTGTGGCTGCAAAATTTGCTGTATTTCAAATTGTTATTGTACTGATGGTCCAGCTTAGACTGAGTGGTTCAGAAAAATCCACTCAAAGGGAAAGCAATCATGATAGCTTTGGTAAAAGAACAAAAATTGATAACAATATCTTTGACTAAAATATGTCTTGTCTTCTGCCCAAGAAGTGTATTATAATTGACAGAATCACAGCATTATAGTATGAAAAGATTTGCATTTCCTTGAAAAAAAATAGGGTACATTATATTGTGAAATGGAGAAAAATAAGGTTTGGTTGCCTTTATTTTTGTAAATGTGTTTCCTAGTCATACTACTGCTAATGTCATTCTGCCTTAGATCTACATGAAGATGCATTTCACAAAAACACTTGAAAGGGTATATTGCTGATACAAGTGCTATCTAAGGGTTTGCTGACAGTATCTTGAAAACTGTTGTCAGTTTTCAATGACTATCAGAATAAACCAAACCCTGTGGTTCTGGGACAGACCATATTGCAGTCATAGAAGTCATCTCAGGCTGTCCTGAAGCAAAGAGAGCTATCAGCTACTTGTCCCATTCCCCAGATTTGCACCAGGGGACATGCACTCCAGGTGAAAATGAGAGGTACTTGAGTACAGTGAGATGCATCTTTTGAATTCTGTGACTCTAATCTGTTGTGGTGAGACCTGATCTGGAGTTCTGTGTCTAGCTTTGAGGCTCTCCAACACAAGAGACACATGGACCTGCTGAAGCAGGTCCATAGGAGGGCCACAAAGATGATCAGAGGGCTGGAGCACCCCTGCCATGAGCTCAGTTTTATTCTGCTGTTATTCATACCATCCTGCCTCATGCCAGCTTCAAAATGAAAATGCTAGCCGGAGCAAAGTATTGTGGGGCTTGAAGTTCAGATTGCAGCATAAAAAGCTTCTGCATCCAGTTGCTGCTTTTGTGTTCAGTGTGTCTTTTTTGTGCTGGCTCCTTTCCATAGGATGGATGAAAGATGAGTGGGAGTGGGGTAACTGCTGGTTTTCTTTTTCTTTTTTCCTTTTATGCTGTGTTTTTTCTGTATTTCACTGCAGTGCTTCTGCAAATAGTCTAAGATAAAGTAATCATGCACTGTATTATTAGATTAATTAGATATTAGCTAAGGTAATTGTCCATTTATATGATCTTATTTGTACAGTAAACTTACCTCTTTATCTCAACCCTGAGGTTCTGTGTGTTACTTTTCCCTCCCTTCTGTGTTGGGGGAGCAGGCAGGTTAACCCTTGTGTTAACCTATTACAACCTCTCTTATGAAGACAGGCTGAAAGAATTAAAGCTGTTCAGCCTGGAGAATAGAAGGCTCTCGGGTGACTTTATAACTACATTTCAATATCTGAAAGGGACGTACAGGATGGCTGGGGAAAGACTGCTTAGAAGGGCTTATAGTTATAGGGTGAGGGGCAATGGTGTTAAACCAGAGCAGGGTAGACTTAGGTTAGACGTAAGGAAGAAGTTCTTTAAAATGAGAGTGGCAGAGGCCCAAGGATGTGATTGAGGCCCATTCCTTGGAGACATTCGAGATCAGAACTGATGTGGGCCTGGGCATCCTGATCTAGTTGGAAGCATCTCTGCTCACTGCAGGGAGGTTGGTCTCGATGATCTTTGAGGGTCCCTTCCAACCCGATGCAATCTGCAAATCTAAGTGGCAGTGCTTTGTGCATGACCTCAGGACATGGTCCACGAAGGAGATTTCCACAGAATCTTCAAGACAACTCTTTTTCACAAGGTAGAAGGCTTGACAGTTTCCTCTCTTTAACTTTTTTTCCTGAAGTACAAATAATATTTTTGTTAAGTTTTGCTTCCTGTAACTGCTCTGCCAGCATAAGGCAGGATGGTATGAATAACAGGAGATTAAAACTCAACCTACAGCAATATGTTGTGTTCAATTTTAGTCTTTAATTTTGAGTGAGGGAGTTTTGAAAAAATTATATGGATAGCAGTCCTGTTTATAATCTATCTGCCTGAATTCCCATGAAAATTATTCTTCCACAGGTGATGAGATAGGCAGAGACAAAAGCACGCATCCCACTGTTAAGAAAAAGCTAATTTGAACTGTTTGAGTTTTGAATTACATTGTTGAATTTTTTTTTTTACAGTGCTTTGAAACATCAACCTTACCAATAACCCTGTGGAGAGAAGTGGAATAACATTATATGGGCCAAAGCCTCTGAATCTTTGGTTTATTGTAGCATATTGTATAGCAATGACTACAGGTATATGGCAGTTTGTATTTGTTGCAAATTTTAAGAGCCATCAACTGAATTTGTACACTCACAGAATCACAGAATGTTAGGGAGTGGAAGGGACCTCCAGAGATCATGGGATTCCAGCCCCCATGCCAAAGCAGGATCACCTAGGGCAGGCCACACAGGAAAGCATCCAGATGGGTTTTGAAAGCCTCCAGAGAGGACTCCACAACCATTCTGGGCAGTCTGCTCCAGTGCTCTGTTGTCTTCACGTGTGATTCTGCCATGTAATTTAATTATTTGTTCAATTTAAGTATTTGTTCAATACAAACATTTGCTTGAAAAAAGAACGCCAAACAAGCAAGTTTGAAAGCATACTGAGTGAATATTTAAGGAGAGATTCAAACTTCATTCTTGTGCTGGTAATACAGTGGTCAGGTTGGTATTCATTTAATGAGTGAATGCCCTCTACTAGTGAATTAGTTCTTGCTATTCAGAAATAACATGTATGTTCTAATACACAGAATATTTGAAGGAATCTGAGAAGTCAGAGATTTTGTCTATTCAGCAATATGAAGAGAGTTAAAAAACATTATATAGGTTGTATTTTTAATCAACCCTTGTGGGAGGTTTTGTTATCCTGACATTTTGTTATGTTACATATGTAGAAGGACTATAGTAATTACTGTATAGTAGTGTTTGTTTTCAAAACATTTGTCAGAGCTTGCGAGGACTTGATATTTATGCGTGGGTAAGTTGGCTTCATGGTCAGTGATGGATCTCATAATCATTTCACACCAGGCAGTAAGTTCTTATCTAGGGTATTCTAAAGAGTCTCATATGGCTGTGAGCTGAGGGCTTAGGACTTCTCTTTGAGTAGTAATAAAGCTTCCAGGGTAATATTTGGTGGCAGTCTTCTTCCTTGAGCATTTAAGACTTTCCTGGAGCATTTAAGAATGGAGAAAATCCTTGATATTGTATCAGAGAGGAAACTGAAATTCACTATAAACCTTTGTCATTAGAATTATCCTTTATTTATTTATTTGAAATGTGATTGTGTAAGAACAAGGTAAAAGCAAAACAGATTGTAAAGCCTAACAGTAAACATTAATGAAATCTGATTAACTCCCCTGCCTGGTTGAATATACAGAGTAAGAAACAGCTGAACAATTTCCCAACTGGGTCCAAAAAACTTCAGGGAAAACAAAATGCTGGGTGACTGCTACAATAAAAGGTTGTTTTCTATAATACTATTTAAAAAATGGTATGATCTGTAGATATGGGCTGGTGGAGTCTGCAAAGCCCTGGGTGAGATGAATGGGGACATTTATATCTCAGAGAGATATAATTTCAAATTTTCTTTGTCTGAGGAAGGCATTTGGTTACACTCTGCTACCTTCCATTGGTTACAGGCACTGTTCGTGCCTTCAAGGTTATAGCAAGGAAGGCTAGAAACAAAGCTGTGTTTTATTTTTGGTTTTAATGAACACTGAGATGCTACAGTCCCTGCTGGCTGTGAGAAGTACTTTCTACAGTGAAATACGTAACCATGAAATAAAGGGGCCCCTGTATTAATTTATTTCTTTACACATTTTTTCATCTTCCTATTCTCCACAAGCACTATAATTTGAAAGATGACTTCTGAGGGATTTTCAGTGAAGTCTTACTTCCATGAACAAGCAACAACATCTAAGTAAAAGAATGTAAATCACATGGAAAACAAACTGAAGCAATAAGCTTGGCTGTACAAGTCTGAGTATGCAATTTTTTTATAATGTCAGATGATGGCAATCTAGAAAGGACAAAGCCTGCCCCTTTTACTTTCTAAGATGATGTAACTGGACAGGATCAGCCTACATGTCATCACAGAAAATCAAGCCTGTTGCCATGTATAGGCTAGTGATAATCTGATATCTGCTGTGGTACAGATTCTCTACTCTTCACCTAAAGTAGCAATGGATTAGCATAACAGTACATTTAAAAGCAGGGGTTTCTGTATTACTGAATACTTGTGAAGAAGCCTTAAAAAAAAAAGAACCTATGAGATTAGAAGTATAAGAGTAACAAAAATACTATTAAGTTGAATTGAAAATAAAATTAAGATATCTGCAGTGAGATAATTTTGTTTCATCTTGTTGTTAATAATTATATGGTTTTGATTCATTCAAATTTATTCTTTAAGCTGTTTCTGTAATGTTGTTGATCAAGAAAATAAATCCCAGTTTAGAAGTTCTCAATTCTAAATTGTCTACATTTTTCTCCCCTCCTTCATAGAACTATTTAGAAGAAATGAATAAATATCTTGGAGAAAAAAAAACAAACAAAGCATATATTCAGACCAGTATCCCAGATCCAAAGGATATGCAAGGAATACATATATATATATACACACACATATATATATACACATATATATATATATATATACACATATATATATATTTCTTGATGTTGTTCAGAGATTGCATATTTTATTGGTTTATTGCAGTAGAATACAGTAGGTTCTGTTCTCAGTTATGCCACTATAAAATGGGAATACCATACTCAGGAAAAAAAGCAGGTGAGGGGGGAAGGCAAGCATAAAAGCTTCTGTGCAAAGACAGAATATCATCACAGGACATAAAAATTGTTATGTATGCTTCATAGTTATAATTCATGGAATTATTGATGTAAGAGTTTTGGTCAGCATAGCTTTTGGTAGTGTTTGAGATGACATATGAAAAATTTATGTGATTATTCAATTCCTACCTCCTCATCTTGCTTACATAATTTTTTCTCATGGTAAGATATCTGAAAGAACATTTTCTAGAATCATTTTGTCACACAGTCTCCATTGTCAAATTTTGTAAGTCTGAAAGCAAAGCAAATATAAGTGGGTCTTCAGTTTTGATTTATAGTGAAAAACACAAACTGTCTCTAGAGGTACTGCCTTAGAGAAAAGGTAAGTGAATGATACATTGGAGTGCATCTTGAAACTTATAAGAGGACAGAAAAAACTGAGCTGGCAAAGAAATAAAGTTAAGAATTAGAAAATACATATCAAGAAGCAGCTGTGAAGGCATGACCTAAAGTCTGACTGGCAAAAAACATAAATGAGGATTATAATTTCAGGAGGATTAGATTTCTGTATCTTTCTGATATAGCAAGGTATGTGTAAAAAATGAAACAAAAACCTCCTCCATTTCTTGAAAGAAATACTAATGGTTTATTCAGTCAAAACCAAGTACAAAATAAAAAAGCTTGCATTCAATTTATAGTTCCTGAAAAAAGTTTTTTGTGGTGACAGCAGAATTTCTACATTGAAACTCTATGTAAGAAAGACTTTTTAATTTTGCAGTGTGGAAAATTAATGAACCACTACAATAAGAAAAAAACCAAAATGAACACATAGGCAAAACAGTTCTACATCAAGAAAAAGAGCTAGCTTTAGTGCAAAGTGGCAAAATTCACATCTCATTTTACAGGAGAACTGAAAATTAAAAGCATTACACAATTTATCTGGAGTGGATTTCTTATAAAGGTTAGAGGCTACTTAACATGAAACAGACAGTTTATTTTCTTTGTTTTTCCATACTATTTTAACAAGCAGGTGAAAAAGTTGGAGGAACATATTAGTTTATTATCAGCATTGTCATGACCTCCTGTAGCTAAAGGTGGCCTCATGATGAAATAACTGTTTTAACCTGACTGTAAAGGGGCCTGGCTGTAGTTGATGTCTAACTTAGTCTGATATAAAATTTGTCTTTCAGAGAGTTTTGATTCATTCTCAGTGTGCGTGCTTTGGGACATAAAAGACATCAGTGGTACAGGGAGAAGGATTCAGATGTCTGTAGTTATTCCTTGTGCAATATTGTTTTAAAACCCTGGAATGTGTACCTGGAATGCAATTTTTAAGGAGCAAGTGGGAAATTCTCCAGCTACACCTTTCTTCCTTTACTGTCTATCCCTAAAGAGAAAGATGTTTAGCTGTTACATCTACTAATTACTGAATTATCTTTGAACCATATTTAAGGAACTTAAATGATGAATGACAGGGAAATCACATTTCTTTTTCTAAAATAGCCTGAAAGCTATGTTCAAAAAAAAAAAAAATGACATTGTTAATAAAACACTTCAAATGTTCCATATACATAGGCCCTGTGTTGCAATCTCTAATGATGTAAATTGGTTCTTTTTTTCCTGTGGAATTCATCTCTCATTCATTACATAGTGTAAAGCACAGTCAGGTTGTAATGAAATCAGGTTGTATAGGACAAGGTCAAGACACTTTCATAACTTAAGATGTCAGAAAGTAGACTCAAAAACAAATCTGGAAAGCCAGTAAACTGATGAAGAACGATCTCATGACTTGGACTTTCTAATGACGTTGGCAAAGTTCTGTTCCTGCCTTTTAAATAAAATTTCTTTGTAATCTGGGCAAATGTAGTATTTTTTCCATGTGTTCATGTAATTTATATTATTTCATTTTTTTGGGTATTTTAAGAATAAATATTGCAAAATCCGTGAGTCCTCTGAACTCTCAGCGTGTAGGCACCTTAAATTGAGTAACTAACACTTGTTACAGTTATAATTTTATGCTTCAGTGATTATAATACCATCAGCTTATAACACAGAGGACGCATAAAGTCAATAATGACCATTCAGATAATATAATGATAAATATGAAAAGCCATCAAAAAGTCAATAAATCTATTCTAATAGTAAATTATAAATAAAAAAATAAGACAAACTGTTATGTAGTTGCTCATTCTGTGCTTATTCTGTAAACATCCACCATTTTGCACCAAGGCAGAAATTTTATGACAAAAAGTATATATCATATACTCTACAATATAATATATAAAACATAATATGCATTCAATTAACTGAACCCTAAAAATTGATGACAACCTGAATTTAAGTAACACAGGGATTCAGAAACATTGTGGTCTAGCAAATGACTTGATTACACTAAAATGACAGATGCCATAGACGAGTAGGTTCCACTGAAGGTGTATTAATGCAATATATCTTAAGCATAGTGTTAGTCACATAATTTTTATCTAAATAATCATTTTTAAATATACTTCCTCTGAAAATTGCAGTATGGTAACCAGATCAGTAACAAGAAATTATCTAGTAGATTCTGCCAAAGATGATCTGTAATACACAATAAATAAAACCCCCATGTTGTTTATGCCACATATTTTTTTTCCTCCATGAAAGTGCTGTGGAAAGGAGATCCGAGAAGGAAGTTCTTTGTTCGAAAACCACAGTTCCGTAATGATTTATTCATTCAGTGGCTACCGGTTTTGTAGCACACAGACTTTTAAAATAAATATTCAACTCCCTCTTTTCAGGTAAAATATATCAGCAACAATCCAACATCAGCCTGCAGCTTTTTATTCATATGAGTATCGTTCCAATGAACCATCTTGACAAAAGTGGAAACATAAGCAGGGGGAAAGTTTTTCGACTTGCCTCAACACGCAAATTCAAAATCATAGAGAAATCTTCCGATGGAGGAATCAGGGAAATGAGACAAATCAACATCTGCTTCATCTGAAAGTTTCTAAAAAATGCTTATGATTAAGTAGAAATTTTTTTCAGGTCAGGTATGGAACTACTGGTGGGAAAGAGAGATAGACATCAACCTCAGAATTACTAACATTCACAGTTATGCTTTCTGCAAGGAAGCAACTGCAGTCATCACTGAGACTGCGTAGCCACATATCATAGTATCATAGTATCAGTCAGGGTCGGAAGGGACCACAAGGATCATCTAGTTCCAACCCCCCTGCCATGGACAGGGACACCTCGCACTAGATCAGGCTGGCCAGAGCCTCATCCAGCCTGGTCTTAAACACCTCCAGGGATGAGGCCCCAACCTATTCCAGGGCTTCACCACTCTCATGGCGAAGAACCTCCTTCTCATGTCCAGCCTGAATCTCCCCACCTCCAGCTTCATTCCATTCCCTCGAGTCCTATCACTACCTGATATCCTGAGAAGTCCCTCCCCAGCCTTCTTGTAGGCCCCCTTCAGATCCTGGAAGGCCACAATTATGTCACCTCAGAGCCTTCTCTCTCCAGACTGAACAGCCCCAACTCCTTCAGTCTGTCCTCATACGAGAGGTGCTCCATTAAATTAGGGAGACTCAAGCTTTTTGCATATGCAAAACCGCTCACTGTTGTCTGAATATTGGCTATTTCCAAAACTCCATGCATGCTTCAAGCTTCAGTTGAATCTTTCTTAAAAGGTGATTTTAATCTTTTTCATTAAAAGCTGATTGCTTATCAGAATTCAGCCAATGTCACTTCTTCACAACACTATCTCAAACAGTAAGTGAGAGAAGGAGGAAGGCTGAAGCTCTTTCCCGGTGGTGCTGTATCTTAAAACATTGCAAACAGAAGAAAATCAGATAGCAAGGTGCCTTTATGAAAGATTCTTTTAACACTTGAATTTTGTTCAGCAGGTTGAAAAAACATCTGTATTAGATTATAATGACCAAAATGCAGAAGCATGTTTATGCAGATTATTTTGGGGATGTTTTTTTTTGGTCCTCACTTGAGAGCATTTGTATCTTATATAGCCCTTTGCATAGCCAGCTATAACTGTCTCAGGATGGATGGCGAGTTTTTGTAACACTCTATTGAGCAGATGCTACACACAGCCTGACTGACTCATATTTCTATAGAACTGCAAAATCACTAATGGCTTTGTGCTGTTCTTGGAGACATTTGAGAGTGTGGAGAGCGCTGCATGGTACCTCCTGTTTTGATGTCCCTCAAGGGCAAAGTATAGTGAATGAAATACAACTACATCTACATATTGGGGTGTAAAACCCCAGACAATTTTTTTAAATGTGCAACATGCTTACACGTTCATCATTCAGATATACAGTAAGGGGCAAGGGAAGAAAGAGGAGATGGATAATTCATTCCAAAACATCAAAATCCAATTAGATGATAAACTGAAGATTGGATTTAAGAGCAAAATGAATCCCTGTCAGAAGCTGCAGCCTAACAGAGTTTATTTTATTTGAATTTGAAATGCCTGTTTCTGTCCAATAACTAAAAAAGCTGCTTTGAAAGATTGGGTCATATGTAGTAATCCCCTAATTACATGGATAATTAGGCAAGTTTTACTGTGGACTAAGGCTTAACTTTCAACTAGATAATGCAAGGATTATTTGTAATGTGGATCTGATTCCAAAGCAAAAGATGTGCATATATGATTGTCTGATACAGGATAACTGAGAGGAGCAACACATCAGAAGTTTTTATCAATAATTAATATCATTAAATCTTCTTTCTTAATGGCATAACATAGTCCTCACAGATCTTACAATAGAATTGGTACCTTTATTATGCAAGTTACATAGTTGTCTAGGTAGCTGTTACTGGACAGAGACAAAATAGGTGAATTGTTCCCTGAATATTTTATTACCTCTTTCTACTTTTGTGCATCTATGAAGTGAAATTATTCTGTGTCTCATGTATGGAAATCTTTGCTGTAGGAGCCTTCATTGAGGTTCAGTGAAGCTTACACAGTTGGATAATGTAAGATGTTAAAGATGGAAATGAGGGTGAACTAGGCTAGATGTTACAAAGAAGGAATTGTGATTCTTCAGGAAAAAAATCACATGGTATTTCTGTCACCTGGTTTAATTCTGAATAATTATTTGAAGAAGATTCATTGGAAATTGTATTTTATGAAGCATCGGCAAATGGATTTCTATGTTCCAAAGGCCAAAGCCATCTTCTAAAACTTACACCAATCTCATTTCATTCCAGAAAACCCATGTAGGAGCATACTGAAATGATTCACAGGTCTGTGACAGCTTTTGGGATATGAAAGAAAAGTGAATATTGTACTTAGAGAAAGAGAGGACTGAAAAGGTACTTGAGAAGGGACAAATTGATGATGGTAGCAGTGATCAACAGGATCACTTGCTTTCTTATCTACTGTGGTTATTTCCTGAATAACATAAAAGAGAAACAGAGCAAAAGGAAAACAAGGTAGATGTTAACTCATTATTTTCATTACATTTTCAGACAGTGTTACTTTATTCAAAGCCAAGCATTTCTGATGAAGGGCGTTTTTGAGTGGGTGACAAAGGTATTTGGTACTAAAAGCTGAAATTAAACTCAAAACAAGCATAAGCCATGTCCACATAGTATCTCTCTTTTTGAAAAATACACCACTTCCAAATTCTCATGTTGCCCAATGAGAATCATAGAACCATTAGGGTTGGAAGGGACCTCAAGGATCATCCAGTTCCAACCCCTGCCATGGGCAGGGACACCTCACACTGGATCAGGTTGTTCACAGCCACATTCAGCCTGGCTTTCAAAACCTCCAGGGATGGGGCTTCTACCACCTCCCTGGGCAACCTGTTCCAGTGGCTCACCACCCTCATGGTGAAGAATTTCTTCCTAGCATCTGAACACCTTTGATTGCTGTTAACTGGTGGAACAGAAGCACTAGGCCTATTTGAGTCATGTCATATCCTGTACATACATGGATGATTTTGATGATATTTAAAAACATTTTCAGAGTAAGACACTATGGCTGTGTTTTCACATGCAACCCACTTTTGTCTCTTCTGTTTTCCTTCCCACCTTTTTCAAAGGCATTCTTTGAAGAAGGCTCAATCTTTGTAGTTACAGTACTAATTCCTAGCTGTTTTTTCAACTGCCAGCAAAGATAAGGTTTCTATATGTGCTCTTTTCCTAGTACCATCATTCCTTTTTTCCTGCTAAATCAGTATGAAATTGCATTATTTTTGTCCTCTTGGTCTACAAAGAGGGGGAAAAGTCCCTCATATCATGGATGATGATTTCTTTGCCAGGGCACTTGGCAGCAGTTCCCTTCTTCCCCTGAGTCTCTTCTCTGTGTTTTAAGTGTAGTTTGGAAAGGTCTCTTATAAAAAAAATTAATAGAGATGGAACTGTATTAGAAGATCAGTTCATCTAGGCTGATGTTTGTTTTAATGAATATGCAAAGGACAGGGGGAAAAAAAAAAGGAAACTGTTCTAATATATCTGAGACCTGCTAGCTCACCTATAGCAGCTGTCACCAGATTTAAGACTTCACTGAATGTGATTCCCTTTTGATCAACCCATCCTCACACAGTCCCTGGGAGGTCTTAATACTGTGAATATTTGTTTAATCTTTAGCTTTTCTTTATTTTTTAAAGAGAAACCACACTCTGCTTTTATCACAATTCGATAAATGTGAACAGCTACATCCCAAAAGATGAAAACATGGATGATACAGCTATATATGCTCTTTTAGATCAGTTACAGAAAGGTAATTTTCCCATCCTCATATACAGTAATTTTGCTGACCACTTTTCACTATATGAGCCCTTCACAGATGAGACCTTGTTAAATTTTCTTTCATTTTCTCAAATGCAGTTATTAAACTAGCATTTATTTTCATGTCACTTTCTGCAAGACTAAGTAGTATCTCTATGTACAGCCAAAATAAGCACTTGTGTAGGATATCATGTTACTGAGAGGCAAAACACCCTACCACTGCAGACTACACATATACCCGTATCCTGGAGAAGTTAGTCTGGAGAGTGTTGGAGCATCGAGTACTGGAGTTGGGGCAGGGACAGGACTGCTGCTGCCCTCTTCCTTCATTTACTTGTCTTCCCATTCCAACTTTGCTCCACATCCTTCCCTTTATATTTCACCACTAACTTCTCATTTGGTGGAAATAAAAAGTCATCTGTGTCTAGGTAGATGAGGAGACTTGAGCTGAGATGTCCCTGATCATGACTGCAAGTGTCACTGATTTAATTTTTAATTGTTTTTCTCTGGTTTTAAGTTCAAGATTTATTCAACTTCAATTGCTGCAGTGAAGATGTAGGAGGAATGAGACCAATTTTCTGACTCAGGCCAATTTTCTTACGTCTTTTCTAAGTAAGAAACTGATGTCGTATTCTGTATGTTAATTCCTTTCCATGTTCCATGGCATCTGCACATCTTTTTCATCAGTAGTTGAAACAGATGAACTAAATTTCAACAGTAAGTGAAGTAAGGTTTTGTCACATTTTAAAGAATATAGTTACTTTTTCTTTTGTTCAGGACTTCTCTGTTATCTAATCTCTCTGTGTATCTGCCATAATATTGGTAAAGTGGACTAAGATCCATTTGGAAATCCAATTGTATATCAGTACTTACTGATGGATTACTTATTGAAAAAGGTACATATAGGAAAATACAGAAATAAGAAATCAACAATTCTTTCAATATATAAGAAATTGCACTGTGACAAAAATTGGTTAAAAGTACATATTCTCTGATTTTAACAGATTACATATATTTGTTGAGTATGGAAAATTATATGCATTGTTAAAATGATTTTTTTTTGAACTACACTTTTCTCAGAACTATCTCCTCCATTCACATACAAACACTGAGCATTATGTTGACTTGGAAACCTTTTGGGACTGTAAGTGGAGATGAAACTTTGCACAAACAGTAAATATTATTTTACAGTCATTTGAGCCATGAAAGTTGTCTTACAGTGTAATAATAAAATACTGAGTGTTTATGTCAAGAACATATGGCCAAATTTTCCATATAACTCAAAGAAAAAGTAGTAAAATCGCTGGTCAATGAGAAAAACATTTTATGGAACGAGGAATAATGTTTCATTGTATCACATTGAACATGTTTTCACTTAGCAAAACATGAAAAGTTTTTTTCCAGTTGTAGAAAAATTTTCAAGACTTCAGAATGTTTTGCTCTCTGAATAAGAAGTAGTGACTACAATTATGACTTTCCATAAATACAGCTCAAATAAAAAAAAAAAAAGAGAAAAAAAACTGTTTCTTTGGAATATTTCAAAAGCCAGAAGATTCAGGCAAAAAGTTTTTCTAATAATAAAATAATCCCCTAGTTTACATACAGTTTTGTTTAAAAGAGATCAATGAGGAATTATTTTCAATTTTTATCTTTTTATATATGAGTCAAGGAATTTAGAATAGAATAGAATAGAGTAGAATAGAATAGAAATAGAATAGAATAGAATAGAATAGAATAGAATAGAATAGAATAGAATAGACCAGGTTGGAAGAGACCTTCAAGATCATCACATCCAACCCATCAACCAATCCAACCCACCTAAACAACTAAACCATGGAAATAGACTATAAAAACACAAAGACCTTGGTCTTCAGGACATGGTTGAATGGCTGTGGTGGTGTTAGTTCAACGGTTTGGATTTGATCCTAGAAGTTTTTCCAACAGAAACAATTCTAGGATTGAATTAACTTGTCTGAAGCAAAATGTAATTGACTACTAATGTTAGTTATTTTCCTGTGAATGTTTGCAGCCTTTATATGTTTTTATGTATATGTATTTATACACAGAACAATATGCACTTCTGTAACTAGACAACGGTGTTATAATTTTTCATTTCTCATCTTCAACAGAAGAATAATATGTTCTTGACTTTTCTATCTCATTGTGAAACACAAAGGTAATTTGGCAAAGAAAAATACCTAAAGATGCAGAAGCAATCCTAGACTATATAATTCAAGCTGTTTCCAGTAGGCAAATGAAAATGTGATTGACTTGTGATTGAGTAAGCTTTTGGTGGAATATATATCATTTTGAATGAAATAAAAATGACATCAATTGCAAGGGAAATTACAGGGAAATTACTGTCATCAGCATTGGGAAACTTATCAAAATAAAAGAAACTGAAAAACACTTTGGCTCATCGGGCCTACCCAAATACATTTTCTCTCTAAAATCATGAAGGTATATACCAACAAAGCAAAAGTATTAAACAACAGTTTTGATTGGTATTAGTATTGTTGTAAAATAAAACAAACAAAAACCCAAACAAAACAAGAACAACAAAAAAAAAATCATCAACAACAAAACCAAAAGGAAATATTAAAATAGATTGTTCTAACCACTAGAGCAGTACTATTTCACTGGCTCAGTTCAACAACAGGTGGGAAATGTAGAACTTTATGCAGTACTTATCTCTAAAAACATAGGTGGATTTAAATGATGTGGTTTTCTGTCAGATATATATGCAGAACAGTGCAGGAGGCTAATTAAATTTTGTTTCCAAATGTATATGTAACTTATGTTCCAAATATAAAGCCATAATAAAAGCTCATAAAATTTTGCCTGTTACTGCCCATCAGCTACAGGTTTGTGGAAATATGTCTCAGAAGAGACATACTGTACTTTGGAATGATATGTTTTCTCTGCAGTCTTGAATAGTGGCAGTTAATTTTGTGCTATTTGAAATAAATAAGAGAAATTTGGAAAAGAGGAAAATAATTTGATTCAGGATAAAAATCTGTTAAAATATGTTTGTATAACAGTATGTAGGGGGAAGAAGAAGACTGACTGCCCCCCCGACTGAAAGACCAAGCTAGAACCTACAGCCAGGTTCCACCAATGAAATTGGATTAGCATATCTTTGTTTTTCATTTACATACCAAAACATTCAGCCAGAGTGTTCAGAAAGTGTCCTTCTCTTAAAGGCACAGCCCAAACCGGTCACAAAGAGATTCTCTAGCATTTCTCAGAATCAGCAATAACATTCTGTTCTAGTTCAGGACTTAAATAAAATTATTTCTATGTACTTTCTAAAATAAATCCAGACAATTATCCTGCATGACCCTTATCTCACATTTTCATTCAAATAAAAATATTGTTAAAATATGCTATTTTTTCCAGTTTAATTTTCTATTTTATGTCCATATCCCCGGAGGTTTTTAAGGCCAGGCTGGATGTGGCTCCGAGCAACCTGATCCAGTGTGATGTGTCCCTGCCCATGGCAGGGGGGTTGAAACTAGATGATCCTTGAGGTCCCTTCCAACCCTAACAAGTCTATAATTCCATGATTCTATGCATTTTTACTGGTGAGTCTTAAGGTTTTCACAATCTTCAGTCAAGAGCAAATAAAGTGTTGTCTCCCACCTCAATAATTTTTATTCTTTAACTTTTCCATTGTGTCTGAAAGGGAATCTATCAACCACAGCCTACGTCCAGAAGTAAGGTTTTTTTCCAGAGTGAACACTCCTACATTTCTTTGCATGAAAATTAGAGAATTAATCATCTATCACAATGAGACTGTCTCTTATTTATTAAAAGTTGTAGCACTGAAAAATCAGAATAATGAATATTAATCAGAAACAAGGAATAATTCTAAATATTGACATTAAATAAATTGTTTTCACTCTCAGTTTAAGAACTGAGCAGTTTGGCATATCCCAAGAAAGAGGTAAAGAGATGATCAAAGCATGTATTACCTTCCAAAGAATTTGTAGTAATTTAAAGTTTCTAAATGGATTTTTCATTATAACTTACCGTAAATCTCATAAACTAAATAAAGTATTGAAGTCTGGGGCAAACAAAACGTTTTGTTCATTAGCAATAAAGAATTGTTTATTACTGAAAGAAATATTCTGTTTACTAAAAAGCATAGCTTTCTTAAGTAATTTTATACAGCTTAATTTTTAATATGGTGAACAAAAATAGGAGTTGTCTATTCACATACAGCAAAACAAAACCAGTGTGTCAAGACTATGTATGTCAAGACCGTGTATTACTAGTAAGAACAGTAAGAAACTGTACCCTGTGCTTCTGTGTTATACTGAACATTACGAAGAGCAAATTATGTCCAACTGCACAACAGAAACCAGTTAATAGGCTGATTTTATGCTAATGATCTAAGTTTCAGAGGTAAAATGTCACTATTTCACACCTCACTTATTTCCAGAAACTTGAATTAAATTTATGCTTCCAGCCTCACCCCCTCCCTACATAGCTGAATGTGCCGTTTATCTATAATATATTTGGTGGAGGTGCTCAAGTGAAGCAAGGTTTGCTGCTGGTTTAGATAGCCTGCTAGTTTCTTTGATGCAGAAATACAGTTTTTGATAAGAACTGTGTGATGTGTATATTATACAGTAACCCAAAGGTTATTCCTTAACAGTAGCTTCAGCTTTTATAAATGTCTCAGGGAACTTTTTTTGGTTAAGAATAAGATTTATCTGATGATCAGTGCTGACAATGAACAGGAAGATCACAATAGGCTTTTCTTTGTGCTGGAGCGGTGAGTTATGTGTATTTCTACAGCTAAAGCTTATAAAGTATATTTTTCTTAAACCCTGGTGCTTATCTTATATTCTACTTCTGCTCTCTCAGCAGCTATGCATATCTGAGTTTGTTAAATTTGTTGAAGGTGGTAATATCACCTTTGAGCGTGATCTAGTGTGTGCTAAGAATGAAATACTGTAGACTGAAACAACAATCATTTAGAACATGGTCAATTAGCTTATGCTTCTCTCCAAACTAACCACAGCATGTGTTGCCATTTCCTTATTTAAATGAGTAGGGGACATAAAAATAAATAAATGTATCAATGCATGAAAAAGGAGATGTAGTACACAGAGTCAGAAGAAGCACATCTTTATTAGTGCCATAAGTTGGGGTTTTTTAGCCTGGAGAAGAGAAGGCTCCGAGGAAACTGACTGTGGCCTTTCAGTACTTAAAGGATGCTTATATAAAAGATATATAAAGACATTTTAGCAGAGCCTGTAGTGACAGGACAAGGGGTAATAATTTTAAACTAAAAAAGGAGAGATTTAGATTGGACATAAGGAAGAAATTGTTTGCCGTGAGGATGGTGCGACACCGGAACAGGTTGTCCAGAGAAGCTGTGGGTGTCCCTTCACTGGAAGTGTTCAAGCTTTGGTTGAACAGGACTTTGAACAACCTGGTCTAGTGGGAAGTGTCTCTACCTGCAGCAGGGGCAGAAATTAGGTAAGCTTCAAAGATCCCTTCCAACCTGAACTGTGATTCTGAATAGGAGCAAGTTCAGCAGAGGACTACACTGATATTTGGAATCTGAAGCACTTGACCTGTGAAGGGAGGCTGAGGAAGTTAAGTTTGTTCACACTGAAATAGCTATGGTTTCTGGTAGAACAAGCAGTGGCCCACAAGAACCTATGGGAAGGTTGTCAAGAATTTGGAGCCAGCATCTTCAGTGAGGCATGGCAAAAAGATGAAAGATGGTATAGATAAATTGAAACAAGAGATGTTCAAATTGCTATAAGGAGAAACTTATTCCTGATGAGGACAGTCAGGCAGTGCAGCACGCTGAGAGATTGTTCAATATCTCTGTTCTTGGAGGCTTTCAAGATCTGAATCAAACCTGGGAAGTCTACTCTGATATCACAGCTGATCCTACTTTGAATACAATTGTGTACTAGAAATCATGTGATGTCTCTTCCAACCTGAACTGTGCTACTATCCCATGAATAAATATATTTTTGTCCATCAGCAGACACTGTCAGTTTTAGTGGGCCATCTTTTCCACTGTCTCAGACTGAATTCTAAATCCTGTTGGCTGAACAGATTAATTTTTCTTTACTGCATACAGTCTCATACTACTAGAGAATTAAAATTCATATCCTCTGTTTGCTCTGTGAAGATAAGTGAGAGACAGATTATCAAATGGTTGGCAGAACAGAGCAAAGATTTTAATCTATATTGAATATGTGAATCCTGTCCAAACAACTGAGGACAAATTAAGTATTTCAATATTTCTAGGTCTTAAGGAGAAGGCATACCTTAGTAGCCCCTTCTAGCTGGATTTTTCCTATTCTAAATACTTCATGCCCAAGCATACTTCATAAGTACAGCCCAGCTGAAAATGAAAAAGATATTAATACAAAGGTGATTACTTGTAGCAAAAGGTCACTGACATCAAATAAAAGAAAGTCCTAAGTGGACTGAATCAGCCACTTTTGAATGTATACTTTGCTGTGTACTCCACCTAGATAATTAATGACAAGAATGTTCCCAAAGTTATATCCTCAAATTCAATAAATATATTGTCAATTCCATTGTTACTAGAGCAAGAAATAGATAATTAATGGTCTCTAGAACTAATGGTCTAAAGATGTAATGATCAGAGAATGTAGGCAATTTAACATACAGGAAAAAAATCCTATCTTCAAACACATGGAACAGAAACAGAGGAGGTTAGAAAAGAGCAAGATCTGCTGTTGTGGTGTTTGGGTTTTTTATAAAATTGATTCCCTGAACTGCAAGATCCAACAGATCAGTGGGAAGCTGGTACAAATAACTTTCTTCAAAGAAGCAGATACAAATACAGCATATGTTGAACTGTGCATCTTTGTTTAAGCTACTCAAATAATTATTGTTTTAGCCTTTAAGAAATTTATTGCAGAATATTAATATGGGCATTGTTAAAATATTAACATTGACTGTATAATAATTTAATTGCATCTATTGTACAACATAGCAGTAGGAAAATTTAATTGCATCTATTGTACAACATAGCAGTAGGAAAAAAGTTTTCAGTTTAAATTTGGAAACAATGTTTTTCTGAACATCACATAAAATCAGATACTTTTTTTTGTAAGTAACAACAACAAAACCAAAACACAAGATAAAACCATATATGAAGGCCTCAGGAATAAATAAAACCACAAAGAAACAGATGCTTTAGGAGAACACATGCAGTGCTGGCATTCAGCTGATTCAGCATTCCTAGAGAGGGATTGTATAGACAGACTACAGGACTTGGTCAAATTATCTGAGGAGAGGACTTGACTGATACTCTAATCTAACTGACAAGAGAAGAGAAAGAATAGAACTGACAATAGGAATATTTCTGATTGCAAAATAGAAAAGAGAGGTCACAGGGTCACTAGGAACATTTTCCAATCAGCAATAGAAGTGTCTCTAAACTGTTCCAATATAGCGTTTAACATTATCCTAAACAACTCTCTGGTCAAAAACATCTAAAGCAAATAAATTCTGAGAACAGATGAAGTGTTTTGGCAATTTTAGCAAAGATACACCTACTGTATTTCTAGTATTTCTAGTGAAATGCTGGAAACATCTGAGTTGATAAAAGAATAATAAAGAAAATGTCCTTTCTGTGTGTCCTCACATGTCCTTTCAACCTCCCCCACCCCCACCCCTTCTTTCATTTAAAGTAAGATGTGAAACTGCAGACTTCAGACAGGCTGCTCAGGTCAAGCCAGGATAGTACTCAGATTTTTCACTGCTTTAGTAACACAGTTCCTGCAGTCAGACCTAGACAGTTTAGAATACTTCTGTATGAGCTGCAATTACCCTTTGCACTGGCATTGTACCCTAATCTTAAACAGATTAGACGACTTGCTAAATAAATTGGACTTCAGATTATTGCAGTCTATGCTATTGCTCCATCATGGTGATATCACTCTGTGGCAACAGGGATGAAACTGAAGTTGCATCTTAAAACACTGGTGGTGTCTGTATGGGAACCAAGTGGGACATTAGAGTCAATAAAACACGAACACTGCAAATGGATCCAAAAGAGGTATTTAGCTTACCAGATGTAGGTGCCATCAATGGATACATTCATGGGGTAGAATAATATATTGTAAACAGAATCTACTGGCTCCCATTAAGACCAGTCCCAGAATTAATATAAACCATCTAGATGTCCTAGCAACAAAGGATGGAAAATGATCCTAAGACCATAACATCTAGACACATCTTGTTTGGGGCAATCATATGATCCTGCTCATAAGATACACAGACTGATCTCTTCCCATACTGATTCATTAATTCCTTTAGCACCATCAGTTTCACTTGTCTGCAGAAGCATTTACATACTTCATAGAGACAAAAAATGGTTTTTTGTTAATTTTTTTTTCCCTTAGAACTAAAAAATGACTATTGAAAAAACAAAGTCAGATACTAAATTGACTGGAATTTGTATTTTGAAGGGCACAGAATCCTTTCTGACTTAACTGCAGCTCATTAACAAGTTTCATTCTGTAATTCCTAGGGAGCTTGATAGGTCTTGCTTATACTATTCTAAATTACTTTGAAAAAACACTAAACTTCTAATCAACATTAAGTCTAAAGAAAAGTTATAAAGTTATTTAGGTTCACAAGACATTAAAATAAATACAAGAGAGCAAGTTAAATCTCATTATTTCTAAATCATCACATTTTATTTATAAATCTTCCTCAGTTCATACATTCATAGGGAGTGTATACACTTAACTCTGAATTGGGATTTTTCACTCGAAAGCAAAATCCGAACAGAAAAAATAACACAAAAGTCTGGTTTTGATAGGCAGACAGGAGAGCAGATGTAGATATAGATAAATAATTCAGCAATTTGAATCCCTGAAATCCAGTCTCATTTCTGTCTGTATGCTAAAGGCAGCAGGATAAAGGTACAAGCTTTTTTTCCGGTGCACCGTTCAATTTTACTTCCTCAATTTTCATTCTTAGCTTACTGCTTTATACAAATATAGCCAGTCATTAACAACATAAAGCATGCTTTATAAGTGGTTTTCTCACAAAACAGACATTTCTAAAAGAATTATAGATGGGGAAGTATACCTAATGGGATTTCTTCTTCGTTCTAAGATCATCTCGATCTTATAATTTTGCAAACATATCATTATGGTTTTAGAACACATGGAAAACTCAAGTGCAGTTGTTATGATAAAAATCTTTACTAACATTTGCCCGTTAAGAACGAAAGTGATGGACTACCTCTTCATATATGAAATACCAATATAGAAAGATTTACTGAAGTACGTTATTAGAAAGCAGTTTTCCTCACTACCTTTTCAATTTGGTAACATATATATTCAGTAGAGTTAGCTGTTCACAGAGACTACATAAGTTCAGAGCTTTTGTTACACTTAAGGTTTCAGGCTTTGCAGTGGCAGAACCTTCTGGAGGAGAGTAAAGGTATCACAGTGCCAACTTGTACTCAGCCTGCTCTTTGTTCTACAAATTTATATTATACCCATGCAGTTCCTGGACTCTACAGCTACCATTAACAGTCCTTTAGAAAAACAGTATTATTACCTTTCTTTTTCCTCTGTCCCTAGCAGTGCTGGGATATCCAGACAAGACAAAATGAAACTCTTTCTCTCCTTGGCTGCTCAATGTGAACCCATGAGGTGGCAATGAGGATCACACAGCCTATTGAAATACAGGGCCATGTACAATAATCATAGAATCATTCAGGTCATTGTGTCCAACTGAAACAGTGCTATGGGAGTGCTAGCATTCTTCCAGGAATCACTAATTAGTTAACAATATGCCAACAGGGATGTTGCATCTTGACATAGCTGGCTGGACAGAGGATGGAGCAAGGCATCCTTGAAACAATACAGAAAGCTTTTTATGTCCCAATGTTTTCCTCTCAAGGGTAATCCTTTCCAAGCATTTTCAATGCAATTTGGAAAAGTCTGATTACATGTAGCGTCTCAAATTCTGCATTCAGTTAACTTGATGCCTGGAGAAACACAATGCTCCTTGGAAAGTACAGATTTTAGTACTTCTCACCTACTGAGATGTGCTGGGTTTGCAGCCTATTAGTAGTTCTGAATCAGTGAATTGGCTCACAGATGTATCTCCTACCATGAGCATCACACTCAGTATAATGGGGGAAGTTTGCCCTGTTTGGTCTCCTCCTCCCTTTCTTGTTCTTTGTCTCTTTCTTGCTCTTGAGGACTATCTTCCAGGGTATTGTGACTGAATATATAACTCTGTGTATCTTCTACTGACATTGGTATTAATTCAGCTGTTTCATTAAAACTATTTTCATTACAGCTTCTGGGCCTTCTTTTCCTGATTCTCCTCTCTCTTCTGGGGTGATAGAGCAACTGATATAGCTTAGCCCCAGACAGGGACTAAACATCGACATGAGAGTAGCCAGAAAGAAGTATGAATTCTGCAGAAGCTTAGAAACCCTTATGCTTGCTTAGTCTTATTTGTCAGATTTATTTGACTTCCATGTAGTAGCTATGTATTTCAATATCAAGTTTCTGAATCAAATTTATGATGGAGGGATCTATTCTGCCATGCCTTTAGAGGAGCTGTCTAATAGAAATGATCAATCATGGTTTTATTAGTGACTCCCTTAGGTCTGCTCACCAAGGTATGATTCATCCACAGAGTGTAACTCATTGAATAGTGGGATGGGTCATAAAGACAGTCATGTAAGACCTGCTAGGCATGCACTATTGCAGCTACTGGCCTTTCTCACCAGCATTTACAGCAGAAGGAAAGGATAATATAATTCTTATTAATTTCTTTGAAGACCTCTAATTCTCCCCTTCTGTCATACATTTGGTATGGAAGCAGTAAATAACTGTGTACTTTGCCCTTGGTTTTCTATCTAACAATAAGTATATAACAAAATTTGCTCACTAGCCAACAACTATTGTTTTAATACATGCATTGAAATGCTGAGGAACTCCAATGTGATGACAGAAGACCATAAAATAGTTGGAGTAGTTGCTTTACTTTATTGCAATTTGTGCTTTCACAGAATAGTAGAAATTGGAAGGGACCTCTGTAGATCATCTAGTCTAACTCTTCTGCTGAAGCAGATTCACCTAGAGAAGATTGCATATGAATGCATCTAGGCTGGTTTTGAAAGTCTCCAAAGAAGGAGACTTCACAACCTCTCCATCACCCTCAGAGTAAAGAAGTTTTCCCCTATGTTCAAACAGAATTTCCTGTGTTCTATTTTGTACTTGTTGCCTCTTGTCCTGTTTCTGGGAACCACTGAAATAAACACTCTCCACAGTGCAATCCGTATTACCCTGCTCCTTAATTCCTACCTGTAAGCATTCAACTCTTTATTCATACTGGGGAGGGACTTTCCAGGATCTCAGGTAGTGATAGGACTAGGGGGAACGGAATGAAGCTGGAAATGGGGAGATTCAGGCTAGATGTGAGGAAGAAGTTCTTCACCATGAGAGTGGTGAAGCCCTGGAATGGGTTATCCAGGGAGGTGGTTGAGGCCCCGTCCCTGGAGGTGTTTAAGACCAGGCTGGACGAGGCTCTGGCCAGCGTGATCTAGTGTAGAGTGTCCCTGCCCATGGCAGGGGGGTTGGAACTAGATGATCCTTGTGGTCCCTTCCAACCCTGACTGATTCTATGATTCTATGATTCTATGATTCATCCTCCCCTAGGCAGAACTTGATACATTCCAGTTTCTTTCTCACATGAAGATCAACTCCACTGATTGTGGAAATCAAACTCTCAGGCGATGTCAATTTGGTCTGATCCATTCTAAATAATTTATAAAAGACATTTGGGATGAACGCAGTAATTATGTACTTTGTCATCTGGACACTATCACTTTCTTCCTTGCTGTGTCTGCAATAAGAGAAAAGATTTAATATTTTAAACCTGAAAAAGACTTGAAATCTTATGTCATAGACAACAGAAGTTTTATTGTGGCTTTAAGAATTTTGCAATTCTTTCAACAGTTTTCCCAATGACAACACTTCAAAGCTTGTTAACTTCATATTCACATCGCTTTTGTCTCTTGTACAAAATTTTTTAGCTAAGTTTTCCTTAGCTTTGATTATTCAGTAGAGCAGAAAAGGAATCTCTGTAATGAAACCTGAAATAATTAGTATAAGGCAGGAAATTAAACCTGACACCATTATATAAGGTACATAAAAACTGAAAGCAAATTTTATGCAGAAGGGCAATTCCAGACCAGCAAACTTAAACCAGCATTTTAATATTGTAGATAAGTATTATTCAGTGTAATACAGAGTTACACAGGATTACTCTTATCCACCCAGAGGTCATCTGGCTTGCTGTCATATCTGCTACATGATTACCTTTATCGCATGTCAGTTCATGCCTCATGGCAAGGAAAGCTTAGATCAGAATCCCTGGAACCTGAGCTCATTTAACTCATTTTGTCTTCCCTCAAAAGCAGTTGTAAGAAGTTTATCAAGCTGAAAGCCTTATCTACTTACTCGTCTGATGCTATTGAGAAATTGTTTTCATTTCTAAGAGATACTGAGGATGTTGATTATTAGTAATTAATATATGGTAATAATATTATTAATCATGTATTTTTAGACATGCTATTAAAACATGATATAGGACAGCCCTATACCACTCTAAGTATCAAACCTGAATAGACAAGGTGGACCTATTTCCATTTTTTACAGAAAAGGAATTGAAAGACTATAATCCTGTATGGTTCATCAGAATCACAAAATAAACAGAAAAAACAAAAACTCTCTGTGGTAAAGTCAGAAGTTTTCCTAACTTTCCTGGATTTCAGTCTATTTCTTTTGCTGTAATGTTTTGTCTTTCTAAATGTACTTCATTTGCAGTTTGTCTTTTGGAAGGCAGCAAAATATCTTTTTTTTTTTTTTTTTTTTTTAATAGATATTTAAATATTTGTTATTTATAGTTATCATCATAATTAGCTCAACAACACTGGGAAATTTACTATGCTGTGTGTGTGACACCATCAAACTTTCAAGACGAAAATGTAACCTGTAGATTTCTGTGATTACTCTTTGTCTAGCTCTAACACAAATTCATTCCTGGCTTTATTAATTTTTTAGCATATAACCCAAAAAATTCGCTTTCTACCATCTGATTAGAGGAAATAATTTTGCCAGAGCATTACGTTTTTTCTTCAAAGCAAATTAACTCCTTTTTATTTAATTTTCAGGTCCCATAGTATTGTTCGCAGATATGAATGATCTTGGGTTTTTTTCATTTTTAGCCATAGCTTTCTTTTTCACCAGATGTAATTAATGCTTTTTAAATTGTTATTCTTTGAAATTTAAATATAATTATGGTAACTTTACAGATCATTATTCTATGGCTAGTGTGCCCATTCAATAACAGTCTGAATTGAGAATATATTTCTACATGAATGATATCAGTTAACTGCAATAATGGTTTGTGCAACTGACAGATGATGTTCGGCTTCTGCAGACTTTGTAGGAATGAGAAACTGAATATAGCAGAGGAATAAACAAATGTCAAACAAATGAGTAGGTCCCTGCACATTTGCACATATCTTTGCAAATTTTTTTTGTTTGGTTTGGGTTTTTTTTTGTTTAGAGAACTCAGAGAGAATTCTTATTTTACTGTGAGCTTGTGGTGGGGTTTAAAACAGCTACATGTTCTACTTTGCTCATCTAGCTACTTACTGCATGCAGAAGTCACAAATTTTTTCACTATAAAATTTTGCTTTCTTAGTCAGCTTTGCTACCAGATGCCTTATATTGGATTATTTTATTCCATTGTGAACAGCCATCTGAGTGGCAATCTCATCTCTTTTGTAAGTAATTTGCATGCTGTCCTGGGTTAACACAGTCTGCTCTCACAAGCTCCTCCCTTTTCCCTCACAGATAGGAGGGAAAGTAACACTAAAATACCCTCTAGGTTGAGATAAAGAGTTTTACTGGAAATGTTACAACGCACAACTACCTCTGTCTGTTTGCGTAAAAGCGTAGGAAAATGCAGAAGCAGCATTAGAATCCAGCAACCTACCCCCACCCCTTGACCCTTTGGAAAACACCAACAGCCCAAAACTGGAAAATGGGAACAGCAACCAGGAATAGGAAGCCTCTCATGTTACAATCTGAATTTCAAGCCATCACTTTCATTTTGAATCAGGCATTGAATAACAGCAGCAGATTCAACTCAATCCATGACACATGTTCAGTACAGAAATACTGCCTTAAATACCTACAGAATTTGAGAAGCTCCTCAGTCTGTACCATGCCTGGCTGTGCAGCAGCTTAACAGAAAAGGCCCTGGGACTCCTAGTTGATAGTCAGACTGGAATAAGCCATGCATGTATTCTTCATCTGGCATCAAGGAAGATCAGTCCTCAGCTGTATCAATAGGAGCACAGTCAGAAGGTCAAAGGATTGTCTTCTCTAAGCAACACCTGTTAAACTACTTGTGTATTTTTGCACTCCCCTCGTCTCAGTACAAGAAAGCCACTGATAAAGTGTAACATCACCAGAAACTGCACTCTTTCAGCCCTTCCTACTGGGAGATCATCTAGGAGACAGGAGCAGGATCTTCAGAGTGGTGTGCAGTGGCAGGCTGAGAGACAATGGTCATGGAACAGAGAAAGTTCAGTCTGATATAAGAGGAAACCTTTTGCTCATGAGAACAATCAGAATGTGGAATAGGTTGCCCATAGAATTTGTGCACTCTCTTTCCATACTTAAAGTTTTCAAGACCCAAGTGCATAGTACTGAGCAACCTTTCTAACCTCATAGCTGACCCTGCTTTGAGTAACCAGTTAGCCTAGAGATATCTTCAGGTCTCTTTTGAATTATCTAATGGTTCTTCACTGGAGTAAACCTTCCAGAGAGAAGATAACTAATGCAGGCTGAACTATCTGAGTAAAAAGGAGCTTAAGACAGATCCTAGAGCTATGTAACTGACTGAGTGATAACTAACTTTTATCTTCTTCAGTTTGTTTGCACCTGTGCAAGACGAATATGGCTGCTCTCTTTGCATTCAGGCTAAATGAGTCTTGTGGGTATTGGAAATTCAAGTCATCTAACCAAAGATTCTGCAGGACCTTAAAAATTATTGCAGCCATACCAAACTGTCTTTTTACAATAAAGAAAATTCAGGTAGTCATTTAGGGTCTTCCAAGAATTTGTGGATACTAGTCCAGTGTTTCTATTGTAATGCCATGTCACTGACTAGACCTTATTATTAAACTATTGATATCAGCCAATATCCCTGAAGTTTAAACTGGAACTCTAGATAGGTCCATAGGACTTGTGATGAGCAGGTCTTCATGGTTACTTAGAAGAATGATTTATGTAAAAAGGGGGGAAAAGTGAAAAAAAAATAGAGAGAGAATGAGAAAGTCTATAATATATTGTACCTTTAGAGGAAAATAGCCTTGTTATTATGCATGCAAAAAGCTGGTAAAAAGGACTGAATGCTAAATATTAAAAAGTATGGAAAATCACAACCATACATTCCGTTCTCCAGCACTCTGAGTATTAATTCACAGAGGAAAAGTCAATTTAAACTCTCAAGATCAAGAATATTGTCAATATTTCTTTAACATGCCTTTTTTTGCATGCCTGGCAAACAGGAGATTGACTTGTTTGTTTGTTTTGTTTTGTTATTACATTGCTTGGAAAAAAAAAACTCATACAGACAAAAAATTACTTAGAACAACATACATGCATAAATTAAATGTGAGTATGTAGAGATAATGGGCTAAATAGTGCCTTAAGATGTAGAAAATATGCTTGTTAATATTTTTTCCAGTTGGAGATCAACCATATAAAGAAGTACTTATTCTAAACAAAACACATTGGGCTCCCTATCATACATCCAGGAATTAGAATGTGATTCATTGTTTATTCTGATAAATGAAATGCAACAAAATCATGCCAAGTTTAAACTGATTTGTCATAGAAAAAAAACAAATGGATCCAGGCACGAATCCTCTGAAAATCTTTACCTACATGTGTGTAAATACATTTAATTAAATTAGAAAGGGAAAGTGTTGCTTGCCATGTTCTCTGATTTTATCACTAGTTAAGGTTTCCTGCTTCAGTGCATTTAAAATTGTGGAAGTCTGTACAGGTCCTTTCAACAACAGAATAGTCCAGAACACATTCTTATCTCCCAGTAAAATGTTCTAAAGCCCAAGAGGTAGAATAGACCAGGATATAAGAGACCTTTTCTTTACTCTTATTTGATATGGGGTGCTATGAGACTGAGAGTACGAGACAGAGAGATTAAATAAGGAAGAGACTGTGTGTCTCTAAGCATAAAAGAGAGGGGTTTATTTTGTGTTACAGTGTTGATAAAATGCATTTGCAGTCTTGCATGCAGATATAGATATTACCTTTCCTTTGTTCTTCATCATCTGTGTTTTGGCGGTAAGATAGGTACTTAATTATGTACAGTCAATTCAAGTCACGAATTTTCTTTCACATAGGTAGACTTACAGATCAAATTCCAAGTTGCATGTTACTACAAGCACTTGGGATTATCTTATGTCACTTGTGTCACTGTTATGACCAAACTTAGATACTGTACTGTACTCCTCGGCCTTTTTTTAAGATAGAATTCTGAAGCACATTCTCATTGGAAAATATTCATGCTCAGGTATGGATACTACTGTGGCAAATCTATTTAGAGTTGCTATTTACAGCTCAACAATACTTTCCAATTTGGACTTGTCAGCAGAAGTTTAAAGCAACTAGTAGTCTGAAAAAGTACAAACCTAACACCAAGTGTCTCAAGAACTATCTGGATTTTTAGATTTCAGTGCTAAATACTTGCTGCATAAACTTAATTTATTTCTAAGATCCAGTAACCTTCCTAACTTAAGCTCATAAACAGACTTATACAGATAACTAACATAAGGAGGTGTTTGAATTTCGTGATCAAATAGAAACCTAAAAGTTCTGTCTTCCTAATAAAACAGATAGAGGGAATAACAGACAACTTGGTTAAATCCATTATTAAGAAATCTGCTTTATTTCTCATTTGCTGATGTCAGTTGCATCGAATTTTATTCCTTTTAAAGTGCTTTATGTATCCTCCCAGAGGTTATCTATTGTTTGTGTACATTTTGGATTTCACATAAATGAGTGCTTTAGCTGTAATAGTTGTATTTCTTTATTTTTAATATATTTAAACACATGTATAACTACAGAAAAATATTTACAGATCAGAACTGACAGCAAATGGGTCTGTGTATATATGTGTAATGTGTATTTATACTGCATAATCCACATATATGAATAAAACTGAAAAATATAACCAGGTAAGTACATTCTATATCAATGCAACTATACATGGTCATGTATGATTCAAGATGTTGGAAAAGCACACAGAAATGTACTTCATTTTCTAAAATGTTGGACAGTAAAAGCTGAGCAGCCTTGTGAAGGAGCTACAATTAGCTTAGTTGCCTTGTGAAGGATTTAAAACTAAGTCTGAAAGAAAAAAATAATAAGCACACCACTCTGAGTTTGTTGGTGTGATATGCTGAATGCTGAAATTAGGATGCATATCTTCCCTGTCATCCCAAAAAACAACTGATTGTAATAACTCTCAGATAGACAAAGACATTTTAGTGTCTCAGATAACATTCTATCCTCTTCACAAGATTCTATATAAATTAGATGGGGCTCTCTAGCATATCCGTCATGTATTATTTCCTCCAGATCGTTCGATACTGGACTCTCTGATTATTGGCTAGGATTACTCTTTGTTTCTACATGTACTATTCCATCACTAAATGCTCAGTCCTTCAGTAAACAAATCCAATTTTAGTAGTCATTCTCAGCCCCAAATATGCATATTTGAAATCATCCTTCTTTCAGGAGTTAAAATAGGTTAGATGCATCTAGTTAGGTATCCTTATTGTGTAATTTGCAATGTATGTTCATGTTGGGTAATGACAAGCAAACATGTTAGCTGGGGAGGGGGCAGGGAGGGAGTATCATCTGTAGGATTTTATATTGTGAGTAAAACATGAACTGATGGATTTTTGGTCAAATACAGGGAAAAATACTTCTAGGATTAAAAAACAAGTAACATGGTCAAGAATGCTTCTCATGATTCTAAATAAAGGAAAAGCGGGGTTGCTGTGGTAGCAGTTTCCTAGTTCTTTCCTGATTCCCAACTATAGGTCAAAACCATGCTGAATACTATCAATTTTTTATGGATATTTGACTATCAGCAAATACTAAGGGCCTGGAAAATATAGTGGCTGCATATTTCTTAACTGTCTGCAATTACATTGGTTGTTTAATCACAATAGTTAAAAGATGTATAAACCTCCAGAAACAGCTTGAACCAGACAGTTCAACCTTGCAAAGGACTGAAAATCCCTTATTCATCCAAAGTTTGGTGTTGGGGTTTTTTCAGTGTTTGTTCTTTTGCAAGTAACATCTGGAACCAGCTGTGGTTGAAGTTTGCTTGTCTACATGTGAAGAGTATGTATAATTAGTAATTTTTTTCCTTTATTTTCCTGGATTATAAGTGAATTTACTGTTGTGAGTGATATTCCCTTCTTAAGAGAACTTAATGCAATGACAATTTCATATAATTTTTCAGATATCTTCCAGCAGAGCTGTATAAAATGCAATACTACCTTGTGGAGTAATATGAGATGCACATTCAGATTATAAGTGTGTTTTCAAGACTGTTTCCCTCTCTGTCATGATGTCATGTTCCAAAATATATCTCTAATGTGTCACCATCGTTGGACTCCCTTTTAGTGTAACTTTCACTCTCCATGAATTTTCTTACGTCTTTTCCACCATCTTCAGGTTTAAGATTTCAATAATAGTACATTACATTTTCTTAAATCAAATTAATTATCATTTTGATGTGTCCAGATCATTTGCAGTGTGGATCTATCATATTTTCATTTTTTTAATTAATGTGTATGCTGATGCATTTCACATTTTATGATTCAGTTGTCATTAGCAAATGTAGTCAAAGCTGACCTTTAACCCCTGCCTAGAACAATAATGAGAATATCAAATAATTGTACTCCAAGACAGTTAAGTCTAGAAAAAGAGCATTTCTTTTCCAGCCTTAGAAATTGTACAGGAATTTCTATTCCAGTATGAGATTATTCTTATTTCCCACTGATACTTTTATTTGATTCGTACTCATTTACTATGTTGATGGGTAACAGTATCAGATGCCTTGATGCTTTCAAAATATATCTACACCAAAACAAATGAGCTACTCCTCTGGGGGCAGGAGTTGATCTGCTGGAGGGCAGAGAGGCTTTGCAGAGGGACCTCGACAGGCTGGACAGATGGGCAGAGTCCAATGGCATGAGATTTAACACATCCAAGTGCCGGGTTCTGCACATTGGCCACAACAACCCCAGGCAGCGCTGCAGGCTGGGGTCAGAGTGGCTGGAGAGCGGCCAGGCTGAGAGGGACCTGGGGGTGCTGGTTGATGGGAAGCTGAACATGAGCCAGCAGTGTGCCCAGGCAGCCAAGAGGGCCAACCGCATCCTGGCCTGCATTAGGAATAGTATGGCCAGCAGGAGCAGGGAGGTCATTGTGCCCCTGTACTCTGCTTTGGTTAGGCCGCACCTTGAGTCCTGTGTCCAGTTCTGGGCCCCTCAGTTTAAGAAGGACATTGAGACACTTGAACGTGTCCAGAGAAGGGCAACAAGGCTGGTGAGAGGCCTTGAGCACAAGCCCTATGAGGAGAGGCTGAGGGAGCTGGGGCTGTTTAGCCTGGAGAAGAGGAGGCTCAGGGGTGACCTCATTGCTCTCTACAACTACCTGAAGGGTGGTTGTAGCCAGGAAGGGGTTGGCCTCTTCTCCCTAGCAACCAGCACCAGAACAAGGGGACACAGTCTCAAGCTGCACCAGGGGAAGTTTAGGCTCGAGGTGAGGAGAAAGTTCTTCACCGAGAGAGTGATTCGTCATTGGAATGGGCTGCCCGGGAGGTGGTTGAGTCTCCATCCCTGGAGGCGTTCAGGAGGGGACTGGATGTGGCACTTGGTGCCATGGTCTAGTTGTGAGGTTGTGGTTACAGGTTGGACTTGATGATCTTCAAGGTCTCTTCCAACCTTGGTAATTCTATTCTATTCTATTCTATTCTATTCTACAAAGGAATTTACCATTCCAATCTCACTCTGAAAGTCACTGGCCTTATTGATTACTCATTTGGCACAGTTCACAAAGGACTTCCTTCTAACAGACTGATAAAAATAGGTCCAAAACATTAATTTGCTGCAATCATTTGAGTAGAAGTCTATATTTTCTGAACAAACTTGTCTTTTACTTCATTAAACCTTTAGAATTAGATGCATTGCTAAGATTGTTTACATGCCTTACTTTTTCTATACATAATTCCTTAAGGAGTCTTTGGCTATGTCATAAGAATTGCAAATATAATTTCATCAGCAAGGAATATAGTCAAAATTAGTATTCCCAGTATGACAATGTAAAGAAATGTTTTCTAAACAAAGATACTGTATGTTGCATTGAAAAGACAAAAGGACCAATACTGAGGACTATTGTAAATGATACAAATCATATTAAGTGCAAAGAGATCACTAAACATTTTACAGTGATGATTAAATTTTAATAGAAACCCTGAGACATAAGTTTCAGAGTTATTAGAAGATGTGATTGAAATCAGAGTAGATTCATGCAATCTGATCCTGATTTTAAAAACCTAGGCAAGTAAGGTGGTGGTTATTTGGAAATAAATAGAAGTCATTGGTGATTGGCCCTGAGAGAGTCAAAAAACCAAGGGGGTCAGATTCGTTTTTTAAAAACACTAGGCTGTAAGTTTTATTATGAAAGCAAACAGCATTTAGAAAGAAAGAAAATGGTGTGGTTACCACAAAAGTCAGGTGCAAACACAAATTTTGCTTATTGCTATGCATGGTTGTGAAATTTCCCATACAGATTCTGAAAGTACCAAGAGATGCTTATAAACCAAAGAGCAATGAAACTATTTTTTCATGGAGACAACTCAGGAAATAAGCACATCTTGTTAATCATCTCAAGGATATTCACAAAAAGGCGGAGTAGGTGACTGTCAAAACTGTAAAAAGACAAGAGTAGGAATCCTGAATAGAGTAATAAGGATGGCGGAAGAGTAGGAAAGCATAATATAGTAATAAGGATGGCAGTGTTTAAACAAGTCTCAGGACGTTCTACATGACACAAAATACTATAACCTTCAGAGAGGAAGATGGCAATTTGGGAAAATGGGGAGAAGAAGATTGTATCATTTGGTTGATACAAAAGTCTCCTTTCATCTAGTAGTACCTTTAATGGATAGTAACTGATATTTTGCATCTTTGCATTCAATAATCTGATATTCATTATTGACGTGACATGCAAAAAGGAGAGGGGAAAAACCAGCTAAAATATAGCCCTATTGCATTTCTTTAAGTGGAAAACATTCAAATGATATTTAGGAGAATTTTATGACAGGAAAAATTGTACTTAAATGTACAAAGTTATTCCCACCCATTATTCGTAAGGAATACATTTGCTCTCCATTTTCATTGCAAACCCAGAATGGAAAGTAAGTCACATACTGTAGCTAGCTTAATTTTTTTGCTTACACTATTACAGAAGATAAAATACTTTTTGACTTTCTGAATCTAAACCCTTTTCCCTTTTTTATCTCCCTGAGAAATTAAACCCCCTGAGAAATTAAAAAAGTCAGCAGGAGGCCAGGCCCTTCTGAATATGATTTACTATGAAAAATATATATATATTTAAACAAGTCCTGCTTAAGAATGAGAACCTGTTGTTCGTGTGGTAGAACTTCTGTTAATTTTCCATGTAACAGACTTGCTTACCATTCTGTATTTTCTATTTGTTGATTATTCTTACAAGATTAGGAGAAATTTTCTCTTACTGAACTGAATTTACATTTGAACTTACTTACTTGAGCTCACATTTGCTCTTACTGAATTGAACACTTTTTTTGGGGAAACATTTATTCGCTTTTTAATATTATTTTAATTATTACCTTGTTCCCTATTAGCTTTACGCAGTTGTTTGTGTTTTGAAAATAAAAAAGCCTCCTTCCTTTTTTAGGCATCCATCATTAATGTAATTTGAAAGGAAAATTGTTGCAAAAGAGAATCTTAGGTGTCTCCTCATTGGTTTTCTTTTTAATGTATCACTTAAAATACCTTATTTAGTGTGGGTTATGTCATTTTACTCCAGGTGGTTAAAAAACTAGATTTAGTCTAAAAAAGGATTGTGGAAAAAATTATGTACCCATGTGCTTAAGATTATCTCTTTATTAGATATCCCTTATCTGTAGAAATCATTGCCCAAAACAAGATCCATTTTCTTCTCCGGCCTTTGTCCAGTAGCAAAATATTCTCCCCTTGTGGCTCATCTTCATTGATTTTAGTATTCTCTCAAGACTCTCCTTCAAAAGGAGACAAAAGAAACCTAAAATGAAGGAAGAAACTATATATTAAGAAGAGAAAAAAAACTCTTCCTTGTTTTTTTACATTTGTTTAGGGAAGCAACAGAATTATGTAGAAAAATTCTAGGAAGAAAGAAAAAAAATCAGGTACCAGGTCATTCAGAAAATGTATTCTGGAACAGTTGTTTCACTAAATGTTTTGTTATTACTATACTCACACCATAAAACAAGTAATTTGTTTTTAAAACAAAGCATTCAATAATAGTACCATAAATTATGGTTCTGTAGGAATTGCACTAATAAATGTAGAATATTTTTTTAAGGTTAATTCTTTCCCATGGATGCCCTACAGAACTTTACAAAAGATGTCCTCAGAAACTCAGTTCCATAGATTCATTAAAAATATGAAACAAAATGTTATAATTCTCTAAAAAATACCAGACTATTTCAGAGTTGTTACTATTTACTACTTGTCAGCAATTGTGCCAGTTTTCAGAGTGAATGGTCAAATGTTTCCTTTCTTCAGCCTTTTGAACTGCAGTATTACTTTTCTTTCCAACTGTTTCATATTAAAACATGAAAGGAATTATTTTAAGTTATTACTTTATATTCAAGGTTAATGTAATTTTTTTTTTTTTTTTTAAACAACTTCATTCCACTCACCAGACCCAGCCAAAAAGAACAATGCTTTCAGGTATGTAGGCAATTTCCTTTACAGGAAAGTACAAAAATCATTTTTACTCATACCTATTTCCTTAGTTATCTAATTTAGGGGTTTTGAGTGAGGATTTTGAAGCTATTGTATAATGTCATGTAAGTATAGATGCAGGTTCTCCTCTCAACTCAGTCTCAGATTTGTTGCATGATCTTCAAAGAGGTTTGCATTATGTATTTCCTAAAGCACTTAAATTTCTTGGGGAACTGAAGAAAATGAAAAGTTGTGTAATGGAAAACATTATTATAATTTAATCAACACTGGCTGAAAAAAAATCCGGCTGCATGAAAAGTTTTTTAATATTAAAGGAATTATTAAGTTTCTTGAATCCTCTGTTCACATTTCACAAACTGTCAAGGCTTTCCACTTCTTTGCTGATACTTTGGAAAAGCTTACTTTGCAAATTCATGTTCCTAATGAGTCGTTTCGGTCAGCCGTGTCCCGATACCTTATGAACTACCACAATTTGTTGATGACAGTCTGCCTCCTCTCATTAGTTTCTTCAAATAAATTCAGAGCTGAAAGACAAGCAAACCTTATTGCTCTCTATAACTACCTTAAGGGAGGTTGTGGACAAGCAGAGATTGGTCTCTTCTTCCAGGCAACCAGCACCAGAACAAGAGGACACAGTCGCAGGCTGTGCCAGGGGAGGTTTCGGCTGGAGGTTAGGTGGAAGCTCTACACAGAGAGAGTGATTGCCCATTGGATTGGGCTGCCCAAGGAGGTGGTGGAGTCACCATCACTGGAGGTATTCAGGAAGAGACCTGATAGGGTGCTGGTGCCATGGTTTAGTTGATTAGGTGGTGTTGGATGGTAGGTTGGACACGATGATCTTGAAGGTCTCTTCCCACCTGGTCTATTCTATTCTATTCTATTCTATTCTATTCTATTCTATTCTATTCTATTCTATTCTATTCTATTCTAAACACATTTGTTGATACCTGAAAGTATTTCCAGTATACCTGATGGCAGTATTTTTTTTTTCAGTTTGAAAATTGCTATTTTCTGTATCTGTACCCACTTAAATTTGCTATATTTTATGTTATTTAATATCTCTTGTTTACTTGCTCTTTTGTTCACCAGTACAAAATAATTGTTCCCTTATTATGCTAAGACTTCGACATCTGTTCATGATTGTACTTGTATAATACAATGAATGACAGGCAAATGCTCTGTGGGAAACAAAATACCTTTTGTATGTTTTAATATGTGGAAATGTTACAAGATAAGTTCTTGAGACTTTTAACATTTTAACTATTCTATATGGAAACACAGCTCAGGGATCTGTTTTTTTCAGACTGGATTATAAAACATTAAATATTACGCCTTCCATGTTTAAAGCCCTGACAAACAGATATTAATGACCTCATTCAAATTTCAGAGTAAGAGTGCCAGTTTGTAGTAGAGGAAACACCTCATCCACACAAAATGAAGAAAATGCTACTTCAAAACCAAATGTAGAAACAGAGGAAAAAATGAATGCTTGTCTCCCTGAACAGCTTTGGGGGAGAAAAAAAAAAAAAAAGGACAGAGAAAATATTGTACTGCAGGGTTAGAGATCACAAACGAGCAAAAAGATAGCAGTCCTGGTCACTGACATTCTCAGTGAGAATCTTCAGGGGAATGTTTCACTAGAATAGGCAGCAGCCATCACATAGCCTACAGATGTACCAGTCATGATAATTTTTAAATGGCCAGGAGGGTGTGGTTGAGCACTAATAATTAGCTCATAAGCAAAACTTGATAAAGAAGATGGGGAATCAAATTGACTTAATATTTCAGATGTATGAATGCCAAAGCAAAAAGTCATAAAAGAAGCAGAAACAAATTCTAGTACATGATTACAATTATTTACTCTATTTCATATAACTGAGTCATGGCTAATTCATTCATGTGACCAGAACGGCCACGAGGATGATCAGAGGGCTGGAGCACCTCTCCTATGAGGACAGACTGCAAGAGTTGGGGCTGTTCAGTCTGGAGAAGAGAAGGCTCAGAGGTGACCTCATTGTGGCCTTCCAAGGGGGCCTACAAGAAGGCTGGGGTGGGACTTCTCAGGCTATCAGGTAGTGATAGGAGTAGGGGGAATGGAATGAAGCTGGAGGTGGGGAGATTCAGGCTGGACGTGAGGAGGAGGTTCTTCACCATGAGAGTGGTGAAGTCCTGGAATGGGGTTTGTCCAGGGGCCTCATCCCTGGAGGTGTTTAAGACCAGGCTGGATGAGGCTCTGGCCAGCCTGATCTAGTGAGGGGTGTCCCTGCCCATGGCAGGGGTTGGAACTAGATGATCCTTGTGGTCCCTTCCAACCCTGACTGATACTTTGATACTATGAACATTGTTATACATGATGGATGTTTGTTCAAGGAGAATGAAACAGAAAAAAACCTAAAGATTACTTTTTTGCATGGTAAAGAATGATGATGTGCTCTGATCTGCTGAATATCTGAAGGTGACAACAAATAAGGGGAAAATAAATCATAGGCCATGTCTTTTTGCAATTCACAAAACACATTTTACTTGGGATAAATTATTTTCTGTAGTATTAGTAGGATCAAAACTATAGTTGATGACAAAAAGAACATTACTACATGGTTATCCACAGACAAAGGAACAGAGAAATACAAATGCAATCAAAACTATTTTAAGGTTCCGGGATAGGTTTTTTGATAGAGGAACTGGGAGAAGCTCTTATTCTTTTTCTGTGAGTCTAGCAGTCTGTTATTATTTGGCTACAAATTAATTTATCCAAATCAAGTCTGGTGTGCTCAGAGCAGTAATTAGTGAGTGGTCTCCCATTCCATATCTCAGTTCATGTGCTTTTCTATTGTATTTTCTCCCTGTGTCCTGCTGAGAAAGGGGAATGACAGAATGTCTCCTGGGCAGCTGGCAGCAAGCAGGGGTCAACTCACCACACTTGTATTGAATATTACTCCAAATACAAAATGGCTTTATTTTTACATTAAGGTCAGAAGCCAAATCAAATTGGAATTGTTGCTCTGAACAAGTTATGAATTCTTGGACTGTTCTAGTTTTAGTGGTGATCACTGCTATATCACCAAGACAATGAAATATAACATTTGATACTAAAACAGTGGCATGAGCACTTTCATTCTGTAAGAGAAGTTGTAGTCTGCAATATCAATTTCAATTGTATTGAAGTGTAGAAGGGGAAAAAATGGCATTGTCTTTCACCTGTGAGGCATCATATTTCCTGTGCAATTTCCTGCTGCTTGAACAGTTTGGGGATTTTTTCCAGTTTACACTTACAGGAGTGTGTGAATTGCTATAATAGACTCTGAACTTCAGACTTGACCAATAAAATGAACTTAAGGTTAAAAATTACACTTATTTGGCATTCCTAGCAAATCATCTAAAGTATGTAAGTAACATTTAACAGGGACAATAGGTTTTCAAAGGCCAGGCAGGGGGGAAAAAAAAAAAGAACAAAGAAAAAAATGAGTCAACTTTAATACATTTTTCTTTAGCATTTTGCACTGCCTTAAACAAATATTTTTATTGTTTCCCCCTTGTGCAAAGAATTAGTCACACATGGCCATATTTATAAATGTCATTTTTGTTGTTGTTGGTTGTTTGGAGTTTTTTGTTTGTTTGTTTCAAACAGTACATTTAAAAGCATAACAAAAAAAAGGAAATAGCAAAAAAACTAATCAGATATCTGAATCAGGTTCAGCTTTACATATCAGGTGAATGACTACTTCTGTTAAAGTTACCCTGTGGGCTTTCTAAGAAGAAAAAAGATCTCTGAAGTGATCTAAGGACTGGCTCTTTTCATCACCTCAAATATTTACAATACCTAGGTTTAACTTTCACTGTGTATAAACATCAAGATAAACTGATTGATCTACACCTTTTGTCATTAAATAGCAAAGAAGATCAGTTTGGAAAAAGAGCTCATGATATAGAAAGTTCTGAGGACCACCAGTAATCAACACTAGTTCACTGCTCTAGATCCTCAGTCGGTACCAATGAATATAAACCCAGTGAAGCACAAAGCATTTGTGTTGATATACCGCTTTTGGCAAGACAAGTGCAGCACTTGGCTCAGCCTCCTGCATGAAAGAGAACTTTTCTGGACACAACGGAGGAGAAAATACTAATTTACCAATCAAATCAGAGTAGGATACTGAGAAATACAGCCACATCTCAAAAAAACCTTTCCCTGCACCCCTCCCTTCCTCTCAGGCTAACCTCTACTCCCAGATACTCTACTTTCTCCCCATCAGTATCTCAGAGAGATCAGGAATGGGAATTTTGGTCAATTTGTCACATATTATCTCTGCCACTCCTTCTTCCTCAAAGGGAGGACCCCTTACACACTGTTCCCCTAGTCTGGCATGGAGTCCCTCCCATGAGAGACAGTCCTTCATGAACTTCTTTGATGTGAGTGCTTCCCATGGACTACAGTTCCTTATGAACTGCTCCAGTGTTGGTCCTTTCCACAGGGTGCTGTCCTTCAGAAGCAGACTGCTCCACCACCAGCTTCCCTTCATGGTTTTCCCCATAGGCAGTCACCTGCTCTGCAATGGGTTACTCCACGTACTGTAATCTGCCTGACCAATAATCTCAATGGACTTCAAGTTGACAGCCTGCAGTCTAACCAATGGGCTGACGTCGTTTCTGTAACACCTCACTTCCGTCCCCTGCTCCAAGCTGCCAAGACAGCTTTTCCTCTATTAAATGTATTATTGCTGATTGACTTGGCCTTGGCACATTGACTTGGAGCAGGGGATGCTTTCAGAACCTGCAACACAAACCCAGCACAGATCTCTATGACTGGCTTTAGTATACATCGGTCTTATAAACACACATATTTCAAAGTTCAAGTATAAGCATAAAGACCTAAATATACAGTACATATAGTAAGAATATTCCTCATTGCTCTCAGACTATAGTTTGCAGATACAAGATGATTGTCTTGTATTGAATTGTATCTAGTGGAAAGTTATTTAATCTATTTCAGAGTAACTGGAAGAATCAAGCATTTTATTTATTGATATAACTGGAAGAATTAAACATTTTATTTATTGATATAAAAGTATTTTTTTACAAGATGTGATACAATTACTTGAGCAATGATATGGGGGAAAAAGTAATCTCTGCACAGACACTGAGATGGTGAAGCACATCCAGCATCCAGGTTAGACCATAAGGCAGACTGAGAGGAAGGCTGCCTGCAGCCTAGACAAGACTACATGACATGGCCCTGATCCCTACCACTGCCAAGAAACTTGGAACTGCTCCTGCAACATTGCCACCATTTTCAAGTGGGGGAAACAGTGACATCCCTTCTGTTTGACATGTATTTTTTTCCTATGCAGACTATTCCACTCAATATCTTCTAGCACCTTCCTGATATGAGCATTGAGATTCTGGCTAATAATAATCTTTATTATAATCTTTAGTCCAGACATGGAAAGAGGAAGTAAATTATAGCTTAAACCTTAAGAGGAGACAAAAGTAAAAAAAAATAAAAAATACCTGGGCTATCTCTGAGAACCCCCAAATAAATCATATACCCTAGAAAATGTTAGAAGTGACATGATAAATAGGAAGCGGAAATCTTCCTGACATTACAATATAATACAAAATTAGAGGGGAACTCAGATCTGAGTTTCTATGGGTCTCAAATCCAGGAATAAAAGAAGAAGAAGAAGAAAAAAAATTCAACCAATGTAGTTGAAATCATATTTTGGGAATAGAGCTTCTGTAGTTATTTCTTTTAGATAAATTCTGGTATATGTTAGTAGATATGAATAACTCAATTTTTTTTCTTTTATTTATTTTTTTTTTTTTCTCCTTAGTGTCTGAAAATACCTGAAAAAATCTAAAGTCAGATCAGAACCATACCATAGAAACCTTTCGATGAGGATTCATTTTCTTTGAGTGTTCGAAATCAAGTGGTTTCACCCACTAGCCTGGAGAAGAGGAGGCTCAGGGGAGACCTCATTGTTCTCTACAACTACCTGAAAGGTGGTTGTAGCCAGGAAGGGGTTGGCCTCTTCTCTCTAGCAACCAGCACCAGAACAAGAGGACACATCCTCAAGTTGCACCACGGGAAGTTTAGGCTCGAGGTGAGGAGAAAGTTCTTCACTGAGAGAGCTGTTCGCCATTGGAATGGGCTGCCCAGGGAGGTGGTGGAGTCACCGTCCCTGAAGGTGTTCAAGAGGGGATTGGACGTGGCACTTGGTGCCATGGTCTTGTCATGAGGTTTGTGGTGACAGGTTGGACTTGATGATCTTTGAGGTCTCTTCCAACGTTAGTGATACTGTGATACTGTGATACCTGATGGCCTTTTCTTGTTTTGGAAGAGGTGGCAAGTAGACAATCACAATACACTCTCTTCATCTCTTTCATAATTCACTGTGAAGGATTTGAAGGTCAGAGCATAGAATATTTCTGCTACTGTTATATCAGGTGCTATCAAGTGTAGGGGTTAAAAAAACAAAACAAAAACAGTAACTATTACCATAGAGAAAAATATGTCACAATCCAAATAGTTATGTTTAGACTTAGATGCGTGGGTTAACTTTAAGAGGAATTTTTTTTTTGTGCTTCAGGAAATAGTGTAGTCAGGGAGACAGGAGGGAGGTAATGCTCTGAAAAGCCACTAAATTCTTTTTTAAAGAATTTATGCAGCAGTTTCAAGATGCATATGCTTTTTAGCCTGATTAAGCATATGCTTAAGCTGTTATTGATTTGATGTGCCCACTCAAGGACTCAGAGTGCAGAGAGTATTTTGTGACAATGGAAGATATGTTGCTATGCAATTCTAAGAAAACTGGAGGCAGCTGAGTAGAGGTTTTTTTTACTAATGTTGTTTCTTAAAAACCTTCTTCTCTGACAGATCTACCAAGGGAAAGAATCAAATCAAGACACATTAGAATAATATATATATGAATCTAGCCAGGGGGGTTAAAGGGAACACTAAGAATTTCTATAGGTATGTTAATGGCAAGAAGAAGACTAGGGAAGGTGTGGGCCCCCTCAGAAAGGAAAGTGGTGAATTAATCACAAGTGATGTGGAAAAGGCTGAGGTACTCAATCACTTCTTTACCTCAGTCTTCACTGCTAGGGCCTCCAGCCACACTCCTGGTGTCATGGCAGACGATGCCAGGGACGGGGAGGAAGAACTGCCCACCATAAGTGAAGCACAGGTTCGTGATCACCTGAAGAACCTGAAAGTGTTCAAGTCCATGGGACCCGACGGGATACACCCACGGGTGCTGAGAGAACTGGCAGATGAGGTTGCCAAGCCCCTCTCTATTATATTCCAGAAGTCATGGCAGACTGGGGAAGTCCCCACAGACTGGAAAAGGGGAAACATTATTCCCATTTTCAAAAAGGGCAAGAAGGAGGAACCGGGGAACTACAGGCCAGTCAGTCTCACCTCTGTGCCCGGAAAGATCATGGAGCAGATCCTCCTGGAGGCACTAATGACTCAGAAGAACAGTGAAGAGGTGATTTGGAATAGTCAGCATGGCTTTGCCAAGGGCAAATCCTGCCTGACAAACCTGGTGGCCTTCTATGAGCAGGTGACAGCATTAATAGATGAGGGGCGAGCAACTGATGTCGTTTACCTGGACTTGAGCAAAGCCTTCGACACTGTCCCGCACCACCTCCTGGTCTCCAAGCTGGTGACACATGGTTTTGATGGATGGACCACTAGATGGATAAAGAACTGGCTTGATGGCCGCACCCAAAGAGTGGCTGTCAACGGGTCCATGTCCCAATGGAGGCCAGTGACAAGCGGAGTCCCTCAGGGATCAGTCCTGGGACCTGTCTTGTTCAACATCTTTGTGGGTTGACATGGACAGTGGCATCGAGTGCACCCTCAGCAAGTTTGCTGATGACACCAAGCTGTGTGGTGCAGTGGACACGCTGGAGGGAAGGGATGCCATCCAGAGGGACCTTGACAGGCTGGAGAGGTGGGCACAAGCCAACCTCATGAGCTTCAACAAGACCAAGTGCAGGGTCCTGCATCTGGGTCGAGGCAATCCCAGGCACAAATACAGGCTGGGCAGGGACTGGCTGGAGAGCAACCCTGAGGAGAGAGACTTGGGGGTGCTGGTGGACGAGAAGCTCAACAGGAGCTCTCAATGTGCGCTTGCAGCCCCAAAAGCCAATCAGATCCTGGGCTGCATCAAGAGCAGTGTGGCCAGCAGGTCAAGGGAGGTGCTTCTCCCCCTCTACTCAGCTCTGGTGAGACCCCACCTGGAGTACTGCGTCCAGTTCTGGAGCCCCTATTACAGGAGGGATGTGGACGTGCTGGAGCGTGTCCAGAGAAGGGCCACGAGGATGATCAGAGGGCTGGAGCACCTCTCCTATGAGGACAGACTGAAGGAGTTGGGGCTGTTCAGTCTGGAGAAGAGAAGGCTCCGAGGTGACCTGATTGTGGCCTTCCAGGATCTGAAGGGGGCCTACAGGAAGGCTGGGGAGGGACTTCTCAGGATCTCAGGTAGTGATAGGACTAGGGGGAACGGAATGAAGCTGGAAATGGGGAGATTCAGGCTAGATGTGAGGAAGAAGTTCTTCACCATGAGGGTGGTGAAGCCCTGGAATGGGTTATCCAGGGAGGTGGTTGAGGCCCCGTCCCTGGAGGTGTTTAAGCCCAGGCTGGACGAGGCTCTGGCCAGCGTGATCTAGTGTAGGGTGTCCCTGCCCATGGCAGGGGGGTTGGAACTAGATGATCCTTGTGGTCCCTTCCAACCCTGACTGATACTATGATACTATGATTCTATGATTCTATATGTAGAATACAGACAGGAGAGAAGAACAATATGTGATACATAACCCATTCCTTAACCTCTCTATAAAATATCACATACTCAGTTGTAATCAGTGACAGCAGAATCAACTCAAACCAGGTATTTTTAATATAACTTAAGATTCAGTTCCCTCTGAATTCTCCTCTTAGAATGAAAAGGAGATAAGCTTACCCTTCCAAGGATTCCTTAGGTTTTAATATTTTTGTCTTGATGAAACATCCTCTTTATCATCTCAGAAGAAAGATTTACAGAGGAATGGATGTTCCAATGATCATACTGTGAAGGGTATATTATTGAAAATTCCTGGAGATGAACCCATTTCTAAATGCTTGTTTGTATTTTTTTTTTTTTTAATGAAGTCTGTGTGGGTTTTTTTTCTAACCAAGCGGCTTATCTCTACAGTTTGATATATGCAAATAATTTAAAAATAGTGCAAATTTACAGAATACAGAATTAACCAGTTTGGAAAAGACCTTCAAGATCATTGAGTCCAACCTATCACCCAACACTATCTAATCAGCTAAGCCATGACACTGAGTCAAGCCTCTTTTTAAATGTTTCAGGGATGGTGACTCTACCACCTCCATGGGCAGCCCATTGCAATGGCCAATCACTCTTTCTGTGAAGAACTTCTTCCTAACATCCAGCCTAAACCTCCCCTGGTGCTGCTTGAGACTGTATCCTCTTGTTCTGGTGCTGGTTGCTTGGGAGAAGAGACTGCCCCCCACCTGGCTACAACCACTCTTCAGGTAGTTGTAGATGGCAGTAAGGTCTCCCTGAGCCTCCTCTTCTCCAGGCTAAACAACCTCAGATCCTTTAGCTGCTCCTCACAGGGCTTGTGCTCCAAACCCCTCACCAGCTTTCTTGCCCTTTGTTGCCATTTAATGTGCCTAGAAAGGCCAGTCCATTTCTGCATGAAACCATTTCAAAATGCTTAAGTTTTCATAAATTAAATTTCCCATATAATTTTCATTACAGTAGTGATAATGATAATAGTATTGAAATAAAGATGGTATTGTTTGACTACCAAATTTTAAATATGACAGTACTGAGAAGAGGAAGTTTTTGAAGACCCAGAAAATTAATGTTTGCTTCATCTGTATAGTTTATATTCTTATAATGTGCTGTCCTAAATTCTTTGAAATATTTCTTGACTGCTTGTAAATCTACACTAGTGATACCATCTGGCACAGCAATTCCATGTCAGCTATTATCTATGGAAATGGATTAAAGCATCCCTGAAGCTTTTTTCCTCTATTTGAAGATAATTTCCAATCCATTAAGAGCATTCAGAGAAGGGAAAGGAACAAAAGGTTTTGCAGTTCAAGCATACTTTGACTCTTGATTATGGACACCATATAGATAATAGTACAGCATTAATTGGTACTGTTGGACAAAAATTTATGTCTTTCCATGAGCATTGATTTTGGAGGCAGTGAACAGCAAGTCACTGAACAGCAAGTCACATAAACGTTGGGATATCTGTTATCAGCATACCATATAGTACATTTTCAGGGAGTAGAGAAGGTTGAAATATATAGTAGGATGGTGTGGCAGTTTAGGCTGGGTGCCTCCTGTTGCTGCTACACAAGATACAGCTCTGGTGTCACGAGTGTCCAGCCCAGCGGGTGGACGCAGGAAATAGTGTATTTCATACCCACACTATCCTGCACCCTATAAATCTGTTGGCAAAGCCATTCACTTCCTCCTTCTTCCCTCTCTGTCCTTGTGGGAGATGCTCCCTATTGGGGAGTCATCTCAAGGCCTCTTAGGCCTGTCTAGGTCTAATACCAGGAGGAGAAGAGGGGGCAGTCTTAGATCTGGCCAGCTGAGACTAGCATAGCAGGGGGCAGGGGGTGGAAGAAAGAGCCCTGGGGGTTTTGGATATACCCTCAGGTGGGGAGAAGGGAAATGTTGGGAGGCTTTTGGGTGTGCTATAGAGGATTCTGTATGCTTTGGGACCTCTTTTGTCACTATGCTTGTAGCTCTCTGTAAAACACTAATTACTTTTCCATTTAAACTTTGCATCACTTCCGCAATCCATTTGTGTGTGTCATTCTTTTGCCCCTCACGGGGGCAAGAGAGGATCTGCTTGGCCTCAAACCAGGACAGATGCTCATCTATTTAGGTAATACCTTAGAAGTGTTATATTCCAATTATGAGCAGGGGCCTAAGTGATCTAAATGATGTTTTTAATTCAAATACACCTTTAATTCAAATTCACCTTTGGCGTGATTCCCATGTGTTAAAACAAGTATCACAGTCCGTGATGACTCAGAATTTCAGAATCTCCTAAGTCTCTGAATAAAAGTAATCTAAAATCCCTGATCTTCTGGGAAGCTAAAGATATCTGGTAACAAAAATAGCTCACTCTTTTAGCAGGACTTTTACTGCCTCCTACAAAGTATAGTATTGCAAACTTGTTAGCAGGAGAGCACATTCTGTGATCAGGTTCTTACCAGAGTTTTGAACAAAAGACTTTTCCATTTTCTGTCTTGATTACTTAAACTGTACCCCTGACAACATGCAATATGACTGACTTTTTAATTTTTTTAACTCTGAGCACAAACCAATATTTATAGATGAGTTTAAGTAGCAAGACTATTGATTCCAAGACTGATCGAATTAATTTTAATCTTGCAGACCCTGTATAGCTAATCTCAAAGGCTACATATCTTCTGATTTCTTTTTCAGCTGTCTTTAAAATGTCCATGTTTAGTGAATGCTTATATGCTTTATTTTTTCTGAATAGTTACTCAAAACAACTTTACTTTATAACACATTATTTCAGACACAGAATGTGAAGGTTTTGTGTGCTAATCAAGTTTGTGACAAAAACACGCACGTAATATTGCATTTTAGCTGCTTCACTAGTACTGATAGTATGAAGCGTATGTTAGCAGTGTCTTGGTCCAGAGAGGGAAAGGGACTCAGTTCTTTTGAATATTCCCATGTCATGAAATCAGAGGCACAAACGAGGCCAAAATATCAACAGCGAGGCTATTTATTAACAGAATAAAGTGGATGGATCAGAAGAGGAGAGAGAGAGAGAAAGGGAGAGAGAGAAGAGGGAGAGAGGGAGAGAGAAGAGGAAAGGAATTATATTACCACATCCCTCACCCCCAAGACAGTTTGGGCCTGTGGAGGAAGGGTGCTGTAGCTTTGGAAGGGTGTTGCAGCTTTGGCATGGAGGAGATGTTGTCCTTGTTGGCTGTGCTGTCCTCTGAGAACCCTCTTCAGCTCCATGAGTTGTAGCAGGCAGAACTTAGGACATGGAGAGATGGTTCCTTTTGGTCTGCTTCTTCCAGGCTACATGGTGATGTCTCTGTCATTTTTCTTTCCTGGTTTTCTCTCCGTTTTACTTCAGAGCAGCATTGCCCTGGGCTTCTCCTTCTCCCTTGTTTTCATTCCCCTGTGTTTTCCTTGTCCTGTGCCAGTAGTTGCTCAGATCTTTTATACAGTTTTTTGGTATGAGTCCAGGTGGTGAATATGCATATTCCAGAGAGTATTGATAGCAGTGGCCTCTGTCCATTATTTCCAGGACAGCTGCATTCTAGTGAGCAAGCTTTATCTATGCACCTTCCAGAGAGTTGTTCCAGTGGCTTCTCTCCAATACACATCAGCTATCGTCTGGGCAAGCAGCAAAGGTGATTTTATCTTTATTGAGTCACATCAAGAGAGACAAGATTTAGTCTCTCACAAGCAGGCATCAAGATGTTGATTTCTATTAATATTAATATTAATATTAAAAATTATATGTATAAAAATTAAATACCTCTCTCCTATGTTCTTTAAATTTATCTATGTTGCATCCTTTTTACCTGTATATGTAAACTCCTGCAAAACTGAGTCAAGTCAATGCTAAAGCAACATTGATTTGGAAACCCTGGAATATGTTTAATGGAAATGTACATGCTAAAAAAAAAGTAGAAGATGAAAAACATGTATACAGGGAGTAATGATGTATTATCTCACTGGGTTCTACATAACTCCTTAAAAGAGTCCAAGATCAGTTAAGTCCCTCTAAGAATTCTAGAAGTGTGGAAATAAGGATTGATAAAAGGCTGCATCTATGCTACATGGTGAATCAGTTCTTGTGTGGGCACTTTTTCACCTCTAGAAAAGTAACCACCTCATTTAAAGAGGAGGGTAAAACAGTCTATAAAAATATCTTTGTGTCAAGGCTTGCAGGAACTTCATAAAACAATGGAAAAGTAGACTGTTTTTTTCAACATTGTTAGTGCCAGTGAACTAGTTGCAGTTTGACATCTGTAGAGAGACAGAGGTTTTATTAATTTCTTCCTGTTGTCCTTAATTAGTTTGAAAATGGCATTGAACTGTAAAGAGTCTGTAGATGATAGAAAATGTTTGGGACAGGCAAATCTAAGATTTCCAGTACAGAAAGACTAGCAATAGAACAATGGCTGTAACTTCCAGCTATGCATAGTAGTGTGCATAGGAGAAAACCAACCTCAACTGCATTTACACATCATCAGCCTCTATATTAAGTATTACCTCTTGGGAACAGGGTCTTTCAGCCACTATGAATGCTTCCCAGGAAACATCTGTTCTCTGAATATTAACCATTGAAAATGGCAGAGATATTTCAAGCTAATAGAAAAGAAATTAAGACAAACCAGATTGTTTATTTTTTTACTGCTTAAATCCCTGAAGCACATACAGGTGATATAATGGTATATATATAATATGATGTAATGATATAATGTTGCAGTTCTGGTCACTATAAAAGCCAATTAAAACATGCACATGTTCTAACTTCCTACACAGGTCCTGAGAGCACCAAATGAATTAGGTCACAAGCTCTCATCCAAAGGGCAAGAATTTTTAAGTTTAGGTCTTTGATTTTGTTTGTTTTATTTTGGCTGGTTTATTTTCTGGATTCCCCCCCCCCTTAATTAATTTGTGGAATACTATATGCTGTATATAACATTTGTGGAATGTTATAGGCCGGTATGGAAAACAAAAAGATCAGAAAGGGATGACACACTTTCATGAAGGGTGGGTTCATTTATGCCCATCTCAAAGGTAACGTTCTTAGTACTGCAGTCCTGCCTAATCATGTGATGATATGTGCCTCAGAAGCACCTTGTGCTAACAGATGCCTCAGAATGTCATAAAAATAACCCTGGATATATGTATATCACCTAGATTCCCTTCACCATCCTCAATCAGATCCTGGGCTGCATCAAGAGCAGTGTGGCCAGCAGGTCAAGGGAGGTGCTTCTTCCCCTCTACTCAGCTCTGGTGAGACCCCACCTGGAGTACTGCGTCCAGTTCTGGAGCCCCTATTACAGGAGGGATGTGGACGTGCTGGAGCGTGTCCAGAGAAGGGCCACGAGGATGATCAGAGGGCTGGAGCACCTCTCCTATGAGGACAGACTGAAGGAGTTGGGGCTGTTCAGTCTGGAGAAGAGAAGGCTCCGAGGTGACCTGATTGTGGCCTTCCAGGATCTGAAGGGGGCCTACAGGAAGGCTGGGGAGGGACTTCTCAGGATCTCAGGTAGTGATAGGACTAGGGGGAACGGAATGAAGCTGGAAATGGGGAGATTCAGGCTAGATGTGAGGAAGAAGTTCTTCACCATGAGAGTGGTGAAGCCCTGGAATGGGTTATCCAGGGAGGTGGTTGGGGCTCTGTCCCTGGAGGTGTTTAAGACCAGGCTGGACGAGGCTGTGGCCAGCCTGATCTAGTGTGGGGTGTCCCTGCCCATGGCAGTGGGGTTGGAACTAGATGATCCTTGTGGTCCCTTCCAACCCTGACTGATTCTATGATTCTATGATTCCATGATTACCATTGGCAATAAATAGGAATTTCTTTTACAAATCTGGTTCAGATTAAAGTGAATTGCACCCTAAATTATATGGCTATGTCAAGAGTCTGGATAGCTAGTTCAGATGCATACCTCTACAGTGTATATTCATTATCACAGGATGTTTAGCTCCACGGGATGTTTAGAAGACCAGAGTGGAGTGATGATCTTGTAGAAGAGTAAAATTTTTATTCAGCAAGAGTGAGGGCTTCAAGATTAGGCACAAAGCTTGAAGATTTCCTCTTTAAAGAAACCTCAGAAGACATCAGTAACCCTGTAACTCTGTTACAAAATCACGATTTAGTGACTTCTTATTCATATTTGAATGACTTCAGGGGTTTATTTTTTATTTTTCTTATCACTTCTTGGGTGATACCTTCACATAACCATTGAGCTGTGTTTAAAGTTTCTGCTACCAAAATACTTGCAGCAGAATGTCTTGTAACATTTCGGTAGCAGAAACTTTAAACACACATGGATGACTTCCCTTCAAAAAACCATCTTGGCTGCTTCCACTGGCTCTTCCAGCCATAGCAGAAACTTTCACAAGCAGATTTCTTTCACTGCTATGGAACTGCCTCACTGGGCTCTGTTACCTTGTGGATTAAAGCAGATTTCTGTATCAAACTGAAACCTTAGCAAACAAAATTACTCAAGGTCTCCTTATTTATAGAACTGATTACTGAGGAATTTAATTTACATTTCATATAAACACATGCTTCTTTGAAGTTTCCCCACTGTGATCACTACCTTCCTACTTCTCCTTTTAAAGATCATTTATCCTATTACACTTTGAACACTGAGATACAGAAGGAAGGGAGTATTGTTCCTTCCTTTAAATATCTGCTCTTACAGAATGGGGATTGTTTTTTATTGTTTTGTTTTAATAAAAAGACAGAGTGAGCCCTTCTGGTCAAATATTGTTCCTGCAAAGAGTCATCTCGAAACAAAGCAAGCAGCAAACAGCATGAAAGATCATCAGACATACAGAATGGAGAATGAAAGAGGATACTGAGAATGTTAAAATATGTATTTTGAAACTTACCTTCTGTACACTTTTGTTACCTTCTGTACACATTGAAATGGGCTACATCTTGTGATATATTTTTTTATTTCTTCTTACTGGCAGTTGGCTTAAAAGCTGATCATCACCATCAAGTTGTGCTTCAATTAACAAAATCCAGCAAATATTTACATAAGCAAATAAAAATATTTATATAAGGCAAATATCTATTCACTTGGCAAATCTTGTATCAGGCAAGAATCAAGTAAAGGAAGTATAATAACAAGATATGATTATATTATAACATAAAAATTCATGACATCATAAGGATATGTTAATATTTAAATTTCAATCAATAGCTGCTTTTATTTTGAAAGTCAATATGATTAGACTACAGTTTTTGTGCCTTTTCAATATAATCCAAGAGATAAAAATATTTTCTGAATGATGAATTCCATTTGTTTATGTTAATCAGAACCAGCAGTAGAATGCTATTATGACTTATACAAGAAATTATCAATTAAATCAGATGAAGCCCTCATGATGATTAAATTGGGAGTTATATTGACATCTAATTTAGATTGAGATTTAATATGCTAATACGTTACAGCATAATGGGGTAAGATCAAAGTGTTGATGATAATTACTTTGAAAGTGTCAGCATCATATTACATCAATTTGTCTAGTTCCCATGGCTTGTAGATGACACTTGGAGATTTGTTCTGAAATAATTCACAAATAGAATCAACAAGGTTACTTCACTTGTTAAATAGACCTGATATGGAATAACAGTACATACCCAAATACCATGTGTCAGTGTGATCAGCAGCAAGAAAATGGGCTTCAAATAAAGTGAAAACTCTGATTTGGACAATTTTATTTTAGATTGTATATAATTGCTCTTACAGGGGTCATTAAAAAAATCACTTTTAATATGCCATTGTCTGTGGGTTTTTTTCACAATAGAGAAAAGAAAATGCCACACTGTCACATATAAGTGGCAAATTTTCTCTTTCAGTGATCCTCATTTTAAAGAGGCATCATTCAGAGGGAGTGATAGTCTGACAAGTCCACCATCTGCTTCCTAAGCCACAAAATGACAAAGCTTCTACCCCAAGGAGATTATTAACTGAATTTGATAATGCAACAAATAATGTAACACATAATATAGACATTAGCTTCTTGTAATAAACAGCTGAAAAGGGAGAAAAAACACATGAAGGTAGGAAGTCTGGATTTACATAATTATTTACATGCAGTTAAATTGGATGAAAGGATCTTTATGTATTGTCCCAATATGCAAATATATATATATTTAAAGAAATTATTTTTCCTTGGAATATAAGTTCCAAGATCCTTTAACTCCAACAGGATTATTCTTGTAAACTTTTGAGAAACTTTAAGGCTGGAATTAATTAAAGCTAATTTCAGACATGAAATTGCGCTGCCTAAGATGGAAATGTAGGTATCTAATGTCCTGTTCTAGCACTGAAGTGTGATTCTAATTTTAGGCAGGATGAATTGCCTACTGAAGTGTCTATCTCCTTTTTTTCATGATGGTACCCAGTAACACCCATATTTCCTACTTAAATGAGAGGGATGAACCTGGACCTGCAATCAGGACTGTGATTGCCTTTGTGACAACATAGATTAAGATAAATTTAGTTAGATCACAGTGTCAAGGAAGAAAGCAGAGAATAGGATCCATGGGATCAGAGTTTCACTCAAGGTGGCAGAAAAACTTTTAAATCTAACCTCTGGTGTATCAGGTAAATGTTGTAGAGAAGTGAAAGAATCCACGACTGCTATAACCAAAAAGCATTCTATGTTTGCCTGTGGGAACTCATGCCTGTCTTTTAATTACTTACTTGCTAGAGTTTTTATGTTTAGAGTGTTCTGGAACTAACTCCATAGTGGATTACAAAGCATTTATTAGACATCAAAACGTGTTAACTATTGTCATAAGTGCATTCTGTAGGTGCTGTTCTCTGTCTTGCCTTCACACACTTTGTTTTATAACACAGTGGAAAAGATTGAACGTAAGATTTGTTCGGGGCTATAGCTCTTACACTGTATATTTTGTGAAATATCCTCTTTCCTTTTTCAATAATGTTCCCAAGAATATATCTATGTCAAGAAATGGTTCAAGCTCTTTTTAAGTTGGCCTAATGCTGTACTGAGACTTTTCAGTTCTGCAAGCCAAAAGGATGTATTAGTGCAATTCACCATCAAACCATTTGCTTTCAGTTCTAGAGCTAGTTCAGATATGTCAGTGCTATTCTCCCTTGTGATGTGTAAAAATGTTCTCAGATTTTCTTTCTTATTCTGTATGTATCAGTATATTCTGACATGTATCAGGAAAAGGTGTGGCCAGCAGAACTAGGGAAGAGATCATGCCCCTGTAGCTGACTCTGATGACATGGCAGCTTAAATACTATGTTCAGTCTGGGGCCCTTCACTAGAAAAAGAACATTAAGTGTGTTCAGAGAAGGGCAATGAACCCGGTGAAAGGTCTAGAGAAGGAGACTTATAAGGAGAAGCTGGGATTGTTTAGTTTGGACAAGAGGAAGCTAAGAGGAGAACCTCTTGCTCTCTACATCTCTCTGAAAGGAGATATTAGTGAGGTGAGTGTTGGTCTTTCATTCAAAGTAATGTGATAGAACAAGAAGAAGTGGCTTCAAGTTATTCCAGGAGAGGTTTACATTGGATATGCACCAAAAATTCTTTACGGAACTACTGGTCAAAAATTGTAGCAGGCTGTCCAGGGTGGCGGTGTCACCATCCCTAGAGGTGTTCAAAAATTATATAGACATGGCACTTAGATACATGGTTTAGTGGATTTATTGATTGTTGGTTGACAGACTTGATGATCTTGGAAGTGTTTTCTAACTGAAATGATTCTATAATTCTATATTTCTTGTCTTTATTGATACCTTCTTATCTCTGAAATGCTTAGATTTGTTTGCATCACTGAGATCTGGATAATGGTGAAGAAGCACTTGTTTAATGAATTTAGGAAAATGCCAAGTGAGGACTTATTTATATTTTGACAAATGTACAATTTGCTTAATTCAGATTGATTGATTGATTGATTATTGTGTTGCTCTTGTGTGCATATTTTTGGGGAAAAAAAAACCAAACCAACCAACCAAAGCTAACAAAAACTACCCAACAACCAACAAAAACTACCCAACAACCAACCAAACAATAAGCAAAATTTTGTCTTCCCTAATTTGTTGTATCCTGTATGCATTTTTGAAATCAGGCACAATACTCAAATTCTGCTTAGCAAGAAAGCCATCACCCAAAAGCTCATAACAAGAAGGATAGATCTGTCCATGCATTTCTGTGAGTCCCTGAATAGTATAGATGCAGTGTTGTTAACAACTTATTTTTGATTGTTTCCACTGCATAGCTAAACCATTACAGAAGGGTAGATGTAGTTCAGATCTCATCTATCAGTGCTTCCAGGTAATGCTTACTCATGATAATTATCTTTGCTGCTTTGTCTTTTCAGCCCATACTTGAATCACCAAATTGGTAGGATATGGGCAGATACTAACTTCAATGTATCTCAGCTGTGCTTTTAGGTAGGTTTCATCTTATGACAAGGCTACTGACTTTTTAATGTATAAAACATTTCAAATTGAAGGCCTGAGATACATCAACCTATAGATAACAAATTGTAACGTATAGTGCAAGTTTACTCTATCTCAGAAACACCTTTTTCTCTTCCTCTGTCTCACTTTAGTAAGGAACATGACAACTACAAGTGACAAAGCTTCAGTTCCCTAGATCCCAGTTCAGCTCGATTTGTCAATTCACCAATTTCTGATTTCCCAATTCTGTATTCCACACGTGGGTAAGCAGCATACAAAAGCCATTTATTCTGTCACATCTGGACCAATTTTGATCTATTTTGAGTTTCAAGCAAAAAGGTGTGTTTTGTATAACTAATATTTAGTCAGGCAGGGCAGGAAACACTACTGGGAAGATGCACGAAATTAGCTGCTCTTCACATTTTCCTTCAAGCTTTGAAGCCTTTGGTTGGTTTAGATACCAACCCTTAAGACCTTCATAAATGAATGATGTGACGAGTCAACATCAAGTCAAATGAGAGTAAAATAAAGATGTCTGCTCCTAGATCACAGAATTACCATAATTAGAAAAGACTTTTAAAATAATTTAGTCCAACCATTATCTAGCTCTGCCAGGATCACTACTACATCATATCCTTGAACACCATATCTAGACAGCTTTTAAATACATGCAGGGGTGGAAACTGAACCACTTCCTTGGGCAGCCTGTTCCAGGCTTTGATAAGTTTTTTGATATAGAAGCTTTTCTTAATGTCTGACCTAAATCTTCTCTTGCCTAACTTGATGCCATTTCCTCTTGTCCTATCAGTTGCAACTCATGAGGACAGACCAACCCCCACCTCTCTACAACCTTCTTTCAGGTAGTTATAGAGAGCAATGAGGTCTCCTTTTCTTCAGACCCCCAGCTCCCTCAGCCACTCATCATAAGATTTGTTCTCAAGACCCTTCACCAGCTTTGTTGCCCTTCTCTGGACATGCTTCCACACTTTAATGTCTCTCTTATATTGCAGTGCCCAAAACAGGACAGAGTACTCCATTTCTGGCCTCAGCAGTGCTGAGTACCAGTGGGTCAATCTCCTCTTTAGTCCTGCTGGCCACACTGTGTCTAGTGCAGGACAGGATCCTGTTAGCTGCTTTAGCCGCCTGGACACAAGTGCTTGCTCATGTTCAGCTGCCTCCTCTGTAAATCAACACCCCCAGGTCCCTTTCTGTTCAGTGAATTTCCAGCCACTCAGCCCCAAGCCTGTACTATTGCATGGCGTTGTAGTGCCTCAAGTGCAGGAGTCAGCACTTTGCCTTGTTGAAACTGATCTGATTGGCTTCAGCCTATCATTCTGGCCTGCCCAGGTCCCTCTGAAGAACCTTTCTACTCTCCAACAGACCAACGCTCATACCTAACTTGATGTTGTCTGCAAACTTAAGGTGCTCTCAATCTCCTCATCAAGATATTAAGCAGGACGTCTTGAGATATTTAGGGGGAATAATAAAAGATCTCTATGACAATCTGTGAAGGAGTTTTGTCTTCACCATCAAGTGACACCTTTGTTTGCACATCTTGTAAAATATTCCAAATATTATTAGTATGTCATCTGTGCTGTTGACAAAACAAATGTGGCATAAAAATTATTACAATGAGCAATATGAAATAAACCACATGGCTGTCCATCTGCTTCCAGTCTTACAACTACAAATTGCAATCACTTCACTTATCATCTCTTACTGAGATTTGAAATTTCATCTTTATTAAGGTCTGCTAAAGCACATAGTCGTATACATGTGAAATTGTATCTGCTTTTATGATCTCAAAGTGTGAGAAAACTTAAGGAAAACGTTTCTGCTGAAGTTTTGTTAATGTTCTGATAAAAGTAATTTCTTTTCTGCTCATAATTATATAAAAATTTAGATGATAGCCCATTCTGCTGTACATTCCTTAAGTGTATTTTGCCTACTGATAATTTTAACTGAGGTACTATACAGCTGTTCATCCATTTTGAAAGAAGAGGAACAATAAAGGAAAATAGTAGTGAAGACATAGGAGGGAGATTACTGGTTTCATTTCACAAGGACAGAAAAGTCAGGATTTGCCAATAAAGGATGCAGAAAAATGTTGAACTGGGAAGCTGAATAAAAGATGTCTAAGGAGAGAGTATAGCAGAACCTATGCCAAAGACAAGTGTTTAAATTTAGAGTTTATGTCATGGAAATGCATGATACTGAAATTATTTGAAACTATTTCAGGATTAGAATAGTGATAAAATTAGAAATAAAATAGATCATCTAATTTCAAACCCCTATACTACCTACCATCAAGGGAGAATATGTTTCCAGCCTTTAAAATTTTTAACTATTTATTTATATTAAGGTAAACATTCCATACATAGAATCATAGAATCAATAAGGTTGGAAAAAGACCTCAAAGATCATAAAGTCCAACCTGTCACCCAAGACCTCATGAGTACTAAACCATGGCACCAAGTGCCACAAAATAGTTCACTAAATATTTAACAGTCCTGCTCAATGTACATATATTTATTTTAAAATACTTCATCTGACTGAGCACAGTAGTTTGCTTCCTTCTTCAAAAATAATTTCTTCATTGTCACTTACTCTCCCACCTGTGGAAGCACATGGAGTGGCCAAAGCACCACACAGTATCACAGTATCGCCAAGGTTGGAAGAGACCTCAAAGATCATCGAGCCCAACCTGTCACGACAGACCTCACGACTAGACCATGGCACCAAGTGCCACATCCAGTCCCCTCTTGAACACCTCCAAAGATGGTGACTCCACCACCTCCCTGGGCAGCCCATTCCAATGGCAAATGACTCTCTCAGTGAAGAACTTTCTCCTCACCTCGAGCCTAAACTTTCTCTGGTGCAGCTTGAGACTGTGTCCCCTTGTTCTGGTGCTGGTTGCTTGGGAGAAGAGACCAACCCCTTCCTGGCTACAACCACCTTTCACGTAGTTGTAGAGAGCAATGAGGTCGCCCCTGAGCCTCCTCTTCTGCAGGCTAAACAATCCCAGCTCCCTCAGCCTCTCCTCACAGGGCTTGTGCTCAAGGCCTCTCCTCAGCCTCATTGCCCTTCTCTGCACATGTTCAAGTGTCTTGATGTCCTTCCTAAACTGAGGGGCCCAGAACTGGACACAGGACTCAAGGTGTGGCCTGACCAATGCAGAGTACAGGGGCACAATGACTTCCCTGCTCCTGCTGGCCACACTATTCCTAATGCAGGCCAGGCTACCATTGGCCTTCTTGGCCACCTGAGCACACTGCTGGCTCATGTTTAGGCGGCTCTCAATCAGCACTCCCGGGTCCCTCTCTGTTTGGGAGCTCTCCAGCCACTCCGACGCCAGCCTGTAGCTCTGCATGGGATTGCTGTGGCCAAAGTGCAGCACCCAGCACTTGGATTTGTTGTCATCATGTTGGACTCTGCCCATCTGTCCAGTCGGTCGAGGTCCCTCTGCAGAGCCCTTCAACCCTCTAACTGATCAACATCTGCTCCCAACTTGGTGTCATCTGCAAATTTGCTGATTGTCTCAATCCCCTCATCCAGATTATCAATGATGATATTAAAGAGGATGGGGCCCAGCACTGGGGGATGCCGCTGGTGACTGGCCTCCAGCTGGATGTGGTACCATTCACCACCACTCTCTGGGCTTGGCCGTCCAGCCAGTTCCTAACCCAAATGCTTGTGAGATTTGAATGTACTGATGATCTTTGAGGTCTCTTCCAACCTTAGTGATACTGTGATACTGTGATACATTAGTCTCATGTAGATTGCTTCCTGATGAAATAGTCCAAACTATGCCACTCGAACCCAGCAAGGCACATGAATTCAAACTCCAGATAAATAAATGCAATTTTAACTCACCCACTCATTTTGCTCTCATTATCAGTTGCTGCTGAGATGTGTTTTAGAAAGCTGTGCCTTTCTGCCTGTCTGCCCTTACTTGGCTAGTCATGTGAAAACTTGTAGTCTTCCTATCCTAGCTGTAACATTGATTCAGTCTTTTCTTCTACGCAGTAAATGATACGGCCTTATTCTTCAAATCAGAGCTCATGACCACTCTTACTTTACAAGTGTATTATTGGTTCTTAACTTCATTAAAATATTCAGCAAAGTGACTTACAATACTGTCAAAAGGCTGATAATCCCAAAAATTTGTTAAGCAATTTCTGTATCACTAAACTTCAAAATGCATTACATAGTTTTTTCTAGACAAACTTTTTGCTGGATATTTCTGTCCTTAATTTACAACAGGGGAAATTAGGGAAATACCAATAATAATAGTAATAATAGTAATAGTAATAATAATGATAATAATAATAATAAATATATAACTCCTTGAATTTCTGTGGCACTGTTCTATATTCATTCCCTGCAGCTACTGCCTATTAACATCTTGACTTGTAAGGGCTTAGTTCAGCCATGTCATGATTGTTCTTTAAGGCAGATCATTCACACTGTACCTGCTGGCACACAGAGATGGTTGAGTTATGCTTGTTATACGGAGTGTGTGAAGGTGAGGTTCAAGGTTCTGCCACAGGAGAAAGAAAAATAAAATATGAAACTCTGACTCTACTACCAGAAAAACTAGCAAGTATGAACACAATAGCTGAAACTATGTAATTTTCAAAGTCACTACCTTTTTAATTGGTAGCATTACTTTGCTAAGACAGGCTCACTACATGGTTTATTTAAGAAAGGTGTGTTGTTGTAGGGTGTGGGGTGTTTTTTTCTTTGTGTTGTTGCTGTTACTTGTTTGTTTGTTTGTTTGTTTAATGCAATGAAGTAGTGACTACATAACAAAACAATGAAACCAGAGCTAAAATTTGATTAAGCAGAACAGGGGGAGTGGAAGAGGGAAATGAGGATGGAAGACAGTGTTCATAATTACCATTTATTCCTCTAACAACCATACAATTAAGATCTGGCAGCAAGGGTCAGGAAAATCGATTTCCTAAAATGTCAGGATCACATGAAGCAGCAAACTGCATGTTCTTATTTGGGATCCAGATGAATACACAGGTCACATAAGCCAAATCCTAAAATGAATTTTCCTGTCTGTGTGAAGCCCAGTTGACTGAAAACAAGATTGATGTGGTGATATCCTCATTCATCATGTTTTTTTCAACTTTTTCATTTATTTGCTGTCTTTGATATTGTGCAGCAGGATTACATCAGGGAAAATTAGCAATTACACTCATCAATAATTACAGTAGCTTTCTCACAAGGTCTACATTATAATCTCTCCTAGGACCAGATTTTAAAAAACAGAACAGGAGAGAAGGGGAAGGAGAGAAGGGGAAGGAGAGAAAGGGAAGGAGAGAAGGGGAGGGAGAGACGGGGAGAGAGAGGGAGAGGTTCGGAGAGGAGAGGAGAGGTTTGGAGAGGAGAGGTTCGGAGAGGAGAGGAGAGGTTTGGAGAGGAGAGGTTCGGAGAGGAGAGGAGAGGTTTGGAGAGGAGAGGTTTGGAGAGGAGAGGTTTGGAGAGGTTTGGAGAGGTTTGGAGAGGAGAGGTTTGGAGAGGAGAGGAGAGGTTTGGAGAGGAGAGGTTTGGAGAGGAGAGGTTTGGAGAGGAGAGGAGAGGTTTGGAGAGGAGAGGTTTGGAGAGGAGAGGTGAGGTGAGGTTCGGAGAGGAGAGGTTCGGAGAGGAGAGGTTCGGAGAGGAGAGGTTCGGAGAGGAGAGGTTCAGAGAGGTTTGGAGAGGAGAGGTTCGGAGAGGTTCGGAGAGGAGAGGAGAGGTTCGGAGAGGAGAGGAGAGGTTCGGAGAGGTTCGGAGAGGAGAGGAGAGGTTCGGAGAGGAGAGGTTCGGAGAGGAGAGGAGAGGAGAGGAGAGGAGAGGAGAGGAGAGGAGAGGAGAGGAGAGGAGAGGAGAGGAGAGGAGAGGAGAGGAGAGGAGAGGAGAGGAGAGGAGAGGAGAGGAGAGGAGAGGAGAGGAGAGGAGAGGAGAGGAGAGGAGAGGAGAGGAGAGGAGAGGAGAGGAGAGGAGAGGAGAGGAGAGGAGAGGGCTGAATTATAGGGCTTTTAAACTGAAAAGGACAATCACGTTACTGCCAGAACAATGTAGCTATTACATTTAGACTAGAACACTTAGCCTGCCCTGTGCTGGACCTTGCCACTGGCTTTTTACAGACCTATGTGCCTGTGAACTTTGTCACCTTAGCATTCAATAAAAAGACACTATATAATGCAGCCATCTCAAATTGGCTTCTAAGTTCTGCAATAAGGCTGGTCATCTAAAACTTTGGTACTGTGTTCAGTAACCCAAGAAAAAATGGTGAGTACAGGACACAGAGGAGAAATGGAACGGTATTTGGGAAGATAAAAGCATGGTAGAGTAACAGCAAGGAGTGCAGTGCAATGACTGGATGATACAAGTCACCTCTACAAGCAGAGCTATGCTAAAAGGCTTCCTTTAGCCTTTCCTTCTGTCTCAATTGAGTTTTATATGGCTATCATGGCATTTCCCTACTTTGCACAGGAGAGTAGGCTAAATATATTAAAATGTAAAATATGTTCAGATTCTACAGTTTTAGGGTCCATATAGTTAAATGAAAGGAGTTAAAGTGCCTAAAATCAACAAGTATGTGAAGCTGAAGAAATTCTACAACATGAAAAGAGACATGCAAATTCTGACAACCTGAAACAAGCTGTTGCAAAGCCAGGGAGCTTTCACTTCCAAATGCTCCCACTCTAGGAAGACAGATATTACTGTTTAAAAGATTACCTTTAAAGAGATACAAGACTGGTTCATTTAGCTATGATGGTACCTATAATTTTACTTCCATAATATTTTGTATGTTTATCTGCATATTCCTTTATCCCACTTGTTGGGGGATAAATTACAAGGTTGTCCATTGTTATTAAAACTTAAATTTGGCAAACAGGTTGGTAGCTCAGAGGAGGGTAATTTCCACCATCCATTTTACTAAGATACAGACTGCTTTAAGAGATGATGCCATAAACCTCAGCTTAAAAAGGTTTTGGCTGTATGAAATACCATTCTGATTTATTGCAAAATCCTCTTTTTGAGCATGTGATTTTGTTAATAGTATGTAGGTTCCCAGTACAAAGATGAGGGAGTAGCTATTCATAATAGCTATGAAAACACTTCAAGAATTTCAGAATGAACACAGTATATTTTTTAAAATACAATAAAAACACATTGTTTGGAAGGATATTTTACATTCCACAGTCTTTGAAGAAAGCAGTATTGACACTTCTACTGTAATTGGGGGTTTTTATTTATAAACTACTCTACATGCTAGGCTGAAGTCAGCATACAACAGAAAAGCATATCTTTATTTGTTCCCATCACTTCCATATTCCATAACTCTTAAAAAGCTAATGCACTATCAATTAGCAGTATATTACGTGTCACTACTAAAATCAATTGTATCATTACTTTAACATAAAATAACATACAATATGTTTATGATATAATTGCTTGCTAACAGTCCTGCTGCTTAGTTGCAAAGGGTTATTAAAGCTCCTGGACAATGGAGAGCAGTTTTTGTGTCTTCTGAAGTACGATTTTTCATTTGAACTCTTCCACACTGCCTTTAGTGCTCTTACAGCAGTATCACTTCTTGGTAAATGGATCAAAATAGGCCTTGCTGATGGATAAATGTGCCATGGAATTGCATATGCACTTTCTATTCAAGATCTGTGAAAAATGTAAAGGTATAGCCTAGAACTACCACAACTGCAAAGACTGAAAGTAAGATAAATCACCATTGGATGTAAAAGAAAAATAATGATAGGGTCTATGTAATTCATTGGCTTGCTAATGGGGATGCAGAGTTGAAGCACAAACAGTTCTGTCTCTCTTTTCTTCTATCACTTCTGCTTGCAACTTTTCTCTCCCTCTTCCATGGCCTTGATGGGGTATCTCTGTTTTGACTACTGTGTGAGGTATTGGGAAGGAGGGAGGTAGTGGAGGAGGAGGTGAACAGTTTGAGGAGTTTCTGTGTTGTCCATAAATTGTAAATATATATATTGTACATATATTTTATATTTTTTACATACTCATTGCATTTCAGTTTTCTAGATTTTAGTTTGCTTGCAAATATAGCTTCATTAGCTTCCATCCCAAACAGTTTATTTTGGGGATAAATTCAACCTACCACATCCCCCCATCCTGCCTGTGTGGGGTGGGGAGGGGTCTTTGATGTACTGCCACAATGGCAGGATAAGCATTTGGTGTGAAAACTGAGCACTAAAAGAGCACTCTTTCCTTTCTCCCTCTCATGCATAAAAATGCTGTTTGTCTAGGTGCTCTTAAAATGTTGCTTTTGGGCACTACATTACATAGAACTTATTGTTTCACAGTCATTTTGTTCGATCACAACCTTACTTGATTCTCATTCCCAGCCATAGTAGCTTAAGACTATTTTTCAGCAATATAAATTCAACATTCAAAATATATGCATGCTAGCTATCTATAAATCATAATATAAAGAGCGAGCAGCATCCATTATCTTCATATATCAGTGAAACTCCTTTGTTTGAATTAATTCCTGTTCTGGAAGTATGTTGTTCACTTCTTGGCATAGAATAAATCAAAACAATTCCATACAATTTACTTTCTCTTTCCTGGCATTCTAGACTTTGTATCAATGTTGTCAGTGCTTGGGCAAATGCACTCATATATTTCTCTGGGCTGTAGAAAGACAGAAGAATTTGGAAAGGTTTTCTTAAACAATTTGAAAAAAAAATTCTGTGAAAACTTGCTGCCTTGGCCTGGGACCAGTGGTCTGAAGATCAGTAGGTAAGGAAGAGTCATGGAGGAAAAAAGGGGAAAGAACTTTATAATACATTGATATGGAAAGTGTTTTATTCTCCATTGTCTGGCAGTTTGTAGAGCCATCTACTGTAGTGTGTAGTCTAAATTGAGCAGGAAAAAATTGCTAACGCTTGCAAGCTAGATAGTTATGGGATGACTGCCTAGCTTACTGTGGGACAGGAAGGTAAGCTGATTAAGTGTTCTTCAGGACCAGACTTTTGGGCCCTGCCTGGATACATTCCAGTAACGCCTGTGCTGGGTGATCCTGGTTTGGCAGTGGTGGAGGAGTGTGTTGAATTCAGTGATCTCTGGAGCTCCCTGTCATTCTGTATGATTCTGTGATACATATGAAAAACTAAATTCTGATGACCTAGACATGCACAATGCTCTTACTGCAAATAAATGAAACTGAATACAACTGCTGAGAGGAAAAGTGACCTGCATGTTGTAAAAACAAAGATGTTTAAATCACTGGAAGATGTCTTATGGCTGTTCTTTAGCAATGTCCAGCAGAGTAATATAATCTGAGGTATGGTTTTAGCTTGGCACTGTCTTAGTATGTGTCTTTAACACAAAGCAATGAGGTATTTCTGCATGAATTTGTACTTTAGTTCATTGTTCATTCCCATGTTTAAGATCCTTGCCCTAGACTTTTGTTTGTATCCTTAAGCAGTGTAACTACCAAATATCAGCAAAAGCTGATATGTCATGGCAAGACATTGTGAAAGATAATGCTCTCCATCCTTTCCTGCTAGCTGAAAGTGGTGATAGCCAGTGACTACTTTCCCTCCTCTCCATGAAAAAAAAAAAATCCCATCAGTTAGCTGAAAACACAGGTATTAAGCTAATGCATTTGACTTTGGGGTTTTTAAAAAGATGGTAAAACACTTGCACATATGGCTGGAGCACATGCTGCTAATTAGTACAAGAACAGTACTGCTTGTGAAATTTTCTCTGTTCCCATCCAAAACTAAATGGCTTAGCTTAACACCTTTTATTAACAAATGTATCAGGTGAGTGTAATAATGCCTTTCACTTCACATTGGGAAAGAAGGTGGAGGAGAAACAATGGTATAGGCTTGGAAGGACAACTGACAAATAAATGGTAAATTAAATCACTTCCCAGATGATGATACTCTTTCATCTCTTTGTTCTTATTTAGTTAGCAGCCTATTCAGGTCAAAGTCCTGCTTTATGGCCTGCTTTATGCTGTATGGCAGGATCAGATCCAATCTACCCATTGTATATACCGAATTAAGCAAAACACTCACGGGAATATTATGAAAAATGACTAATATGCATACTATGGGGTTTTTGTAAGAAAAGATTTAGTTTGTGCCACTGTACTTGCAAGAGATAAAAATAAACAAATAATAATAATAAAAAATTTCAAATGTATGTAGAAATTTTTGGAGAAGCGGAATAGAAGGCATCTCAAAGTAGAACCTCTTAGGTTGAGGTCATATCCTTAGCTAAAAAGTGTGTGCTGGCCACTGATTTACCTTAGGTGAAGGTCAGAAATTTAACTCATATGTGTAACTCAATACTTGTAAGCAGGAATCTTAACTTTAATAAGATTGCCTGGGTGGTTCTTTCATTTCACACATGGCTAAGTTATTTACTCCATTAAAATCCAGACGAAAATGAGGAAAGCTTGATATTCTATAGTACTTAGCATTTTCAATTCTTGGAGTTCAGGCTGAAGAATCTTAGCATATGCAGGACCAATGCCTGGAAAGCAATGAACTCATAAGAATTAGGCATCTTATTTTCTGCAATATTTTAATTACATTGTAATTTTTAACATCAGATGCATATGTTATTTTCTTTAATATCTCAACAAACTCTTTGACATACTGAGTTAGATTTCATTTCCTAGTGTATACTGATCTTAAAAGAGCTTGTACAGATATAAGTGCATGCAATAACAGATACACTGACACTATTGTGTTTTACTTGAAAAATTGGTATAAATTATTCTGCAGAGAACACAGTCAATGGACTGAAAGATCACAGAGCCTCTAACAAAGAGTGATGAAAATTAGCAGTAAAGTAAGTAGATGGGAGGTATTCTCTGCTAACTCTAGAGGCCAGACTCCTGACCTCCATTTGATATGCCCATTCATAAACTGGAAGGGAGATGAGAATGTTAATAAAGCATGCGGGTGATACGAAAGAATCTGAAATAACTATTCAAGATGTAAGCAAAATGCTCCTGGATAAGTGGGAGTAAGGAGGCTAAATGATGCTGATACACAGCTTAACCTTTGAGAACTGCTCGTTTGAATATATTTCTGCTGTGGCTTTCCGCTGCAATCACCTACTCCCTTAAAAACTTACTACTTTGAATTTTCCCTTTCAGATTTTTCTGTACATGAAAGCTTTTATGAATCTTCATTGATTAGTTCCTGCAAGGATTCTACTATTACTTAAAAAAAAAAAAAAAAAAAAAAAAAAAAAAAAAAAAGAGAGAGAGAGAGAAGAGGAATTAATCTTCCTCAAATCTAGCTAACTGCAATGTGATATTCTAATATTCTGAGTTATTTGACTAGGCTTTCTACAGAGAACAGAGGCCTTTGGAAGCATGTTTAACGTTTGAATAACTGTCTTCCAAATGCACATATTTATTCTCTTTGATTAAAGAGGATGTCAAGATGATCAGGTAATTTTAAGCACTGAACTTGCAAATGAATATACAGATATCACTCAACAGATAATTTTGTCAGGTTGCATCATAAATAAATTTGGGTGCATATCTATTTTACTTTATACTCCTCCAGGAAAGAAAGCAAAATGTGTCTGTCAAAAAGTATCCCTGAAATACTTGGATATCTCTAGGGATAAAAATAAATATGTCAAGATCTGTATTTCAGTACTTTTCTGTGTTCTGTCTCTTTTATTGCCTGGGTGTTAGCTGCTAGTGATTGCAGGTGGGAGTCACTGAACTACATGTAGACATATTTGATGCAGACATGCGAACCAGCACTCATGTGCACCCTGCAGGTCTCCCTGGGAAACATACAGGAGCTGGCACTTCAGGACTGCGATTCATTTCATTCTAAAGCAGACTTCTGAACCAATCTGGATTAATTGTACCTTATTTGTCTACATTTGTCTGCTGTGCTTGGCTTCAAATGCTGGTTATTTAAAAGTTAGTCTCAGGAGTTTTAATCTTGTCGAAAGCATTAAAGTTTAATAATGCTTTGGGCAACATTCATTTCAACAATTCTTGTTTCAGGTGAACTTTTTAATAACCACTCATTTTTAATCTCCTCTGTCCAGGTTATTCAGTTTGAGGAGTGCCTAAGGCCTAGCAAGGTTACCTTTTTTTCTTTCTTTTTGGAGCATTCTTTAGAAATTGAAGTAAAAAATGCTCTGTAAAGAAGTGAATCTGATACTTCATGTAGAAAGCATTTCTGCTGAGCTTCAAGGCTGCAAAAAATATTCTGTGACTTGGAACAGTTATAGCACTCTGAATACTTAATTGATTTTCTTTTGAAGACCAACAAAAAGTATCTTAGTAAGAAGTTGAATTAAAAGAGTGATTTTTTTTATATATGAATAAATAAACTGAAATGGAATCTTAGATTTAACTTTAAGTGTAGCATATAAAAAATCCTTTCTGCTTTACTGTAGTGTAATACATTTTTTAGCCTCAGAGTATTTATTTCTGAAAGAAATAAAACTGAAAACATCATTCTAAAAAGTGCTGTGTTCAAGTGAAAACCAAAAATCCAATCAGAAAAATCAAAGATAAACTTAAGGATCTTGCTTCATGCCGCGACAATGTTTTCATGGGTAGTCTCTAGGTGCTCATGCATCTATTCTTAAATGGAGAAAGAATGGACATTGACACAGAAATATGAATTATTTCCTGTGTAGTAAAATGAGCACCACTTCTTCACTAAGAGGAAAAGTTTTGGTGCACCTTTTCTACTAGTCCATTAAGGCTTGAATGGATATTGTTTATGCTCTAGATGTTCTAGTCTAACACCATATGAAGTCAGAAACACCTTGTTCAGTGAAATGATGAGGTCCAAGAATTTGCATGGGCATACTTATAAAAAACCTAAAAAAATTCTACCTTTTCAGAGATACATCCTGCTCAAATGTGTTAAGTCTCCAAATGCAAACAAAAGTCCCTTTCTTGTACATATAAGAACACATATTCATGCTTGATAACATTCAGGTCTTGCCTTGCACTAAAACCCAGCAATGAAATATAGGGGTCATGTGGGAATGTTAGGGTTATAACAAAAATGTTGGTAGTAAACCTGTAGGTAGCAAAGTGTGTGGAGTAAGAATTTAGTAAGTTGGTTACTCTGGCTGTATGAATCAATATACAGGTATCCAGTGTATCAAGAATGGAGAAGCAGCAGCCCTTGTCCTTATTAATCACTTTCTTTCATGTCACCATCACTCTATTCACTTATCATCATGTAAGAGAGGCGAGAGGGTTCTGCAACTCTGAATAGGTATATAGTTTTGTGAACAAATTAGTCATTTCATGATATAAACTGGTATTCTGTCCACAGAGCTCAGAAACTCTCTCTGTGGATTTAAATGACTGGAAAAGAATTACCTCATTTAATGTCTACATAGGTCCTGGCTTTACAGAGAAGAAAAAAAAATACATGCATGAGGAACTCAAAAAAGACACCCCAGAAATTATTGTAAGGATCAAATCCTAAATCTAGGTAGTTCAGAATAGTAATTTTGCAGTGGCAACAGCAGATTATACAGAAAGACATAAGCCCCTGGCTCTAATGACTAAAGATTAGTTTAAACCACGGAGCATAAGATTTATTTTTCTATCTTTTTGTTGTGATGTTTTTTCCTCTGTTCTAAATGTAGAGTGTGGCTGTCTGCTGCCTGTTGATGATTCACTTTTTGACAAATGTTGCACTTTAATCCAATTTGAGAGAAAGTCTTTTCTTTTAGTTGCGAATTTCATATTATTTGCAATTGAAACTGCTTTAGAAATTGAATTTATAAATCAGCCGGGCAAACCATCTAAAAGCAGACTTGTTCAAAAGTAGAGTATTATTATTCTAATAAGACTCTACCCTATTTTCTTTCTTCAGTACAATAAGTTTAGGAAGAAATAAAATTGAAACCCAGTGTTTCTTCTTTTTTTAACATCTAATGCTACCATTATGGTTATATATTCTTATTTTCTAATAATAGCAACCCATTATTGCTTTGTGACTTGAACATGATGAATTTTCTTTTAGCATGCTGGCAGGCCACCAAAGACAATGATCTTTCTACTTTTCCCAAGGGCCAAAAATGAAGTGAAATTTGTACATCTTGTTTGTTCTAGGGCACTTAGGCTTTGACATTTTTTGTAGGACAAAATTGCAGCTCATAATTTCACTGATTTATTTAGTTAAAACATGTTTATAAAATAAAACAGACCAGTATACTAGTTTATGTTGAAAGTCTTTTAGTGGAGAATGGTTGACTACAACATGTTAACACTTTGAAATGCAGTCAGCTGAAATATGATCACACTCTGTGTTTTTAATAAACAGAATAATTTGATGCTATGAATCTCTCCAGGCTTAGAGAAGTTAGGAGATTTATAGTTATAGTTTACATGGATATATTTATAGTTTCTAAGTTGCATGGATACAGAGAAGGGCAATGAAGTTGGTGAGGGGTTTGGAACGCAAGCCCTATGAGGAAAGGCTGAGGGAGCTGGGGTTGCTTAGCCTGGAGAAAAGGAGACTAAGGGGTGACATTGGTTTCTACAACTACCTGAAGGGAGGTTGTAGCCAGGCAGAGGTTGGTCTCTTCTCCCAGGCAGCCAGCACCAGAACAAGAGGACACAGTCCCCAGGCTGCGCCAGGCCAGGTTTAGGCTGGATGTTAGGAAGAAGTTCTATACACAGAGAGTGATTGCCCATTGGAATCGGCTACCTGTGGAGGTGGTGGAGTCATCTTCATTGGAGGTGTTCAGGAGAAGACTTGATGGGGTGCTTGGCTGCATGGTTTAGTTGTTGGGTGGGTTGGATTGGTTGATGGGTTGGACGTGATGATCTTGAAGGTCTCTTCCAACCTGGTGTATTGTATTGTATTGTATTGTATTGTATTGTATTGTATTGTATTGTATTGCATAAAACTGTGGATTATATGGATATATTTATATTTCAACAATGATAAATCTGCAGGTGACTTTTTTTTTAATCAAAGACAAGTTTAAGTTTGATCTAGTTAAGTATGATTTGAGTCCCTAGTCTTACTCTACAGAATGTATTTTCTCTGCAATAGATTTTCTTTTCAATAAAAGGCTAAAAAGTGTTTTGCAAAATTCAATAATCCATAAGATCATGAAAGTTCGGTTAAAAAAGTTGGAGCCAAGTCAGAATAAAACAAAGATTGTGTACTAATTTTATTATTTACACTTTAATTTGTTATTTAACTGTTATTTATTTGTTCTTTAAATTGAAAAGGGGGGTGAGGGTAGGGAGGGGAAGAGCCTTCTAATAAATTAGAAGCCTAGTTAGAAAATATTTACATTTTTAAAAGACAGGACCAGTAGTGGTAGTGAGAAATTTTGTTCTCTTTCCTAAACCATGTAAAAATTGTTTTCATTGTTAATCAGTAAAATAAAACAGTCAATTAGACATTTTTTTCCTTGCAAGGGATTTTCACCTCTCTTTAAAGATAAAGCTAATACTTAGTGAAAGTATTCTGGTCCATTAGCAGTCTTGCAGACTGCAGCTATTTCTGCTTGACTCAAAACAGAGGTAGAATTATTCTTCAGCTACAAGATCTGGGGAACAACTGCTATGAATGTAGGATTTTCTTAGCCAACAACCTCTCAGGAATGTAATCTCAGAGCAGTCATGTTGATTCTTCCCTGTGTAAAATCAATTTTTTGTATTTTCTTACTTGTCTTGAGAAGTCAATGCCTTCTGTCACCTTATAAAAACTAAGGTTTTCAAAATGGACATGTTTTGATAGGACAGAGCATGCCCAGCACAAAAAAAAAAAATCCAACTAATTTTATTTCACCTCTTTTCAGCACCATTTATAACACCCCTAGTGGTTCTGTGTTTGTGGTTTTCTTAATATGTCTGCTAAGTATCATTGTAATTCCTTCATGTTAGCACATCTTATACTGGGAACCTCAAGGAATTCTTCCTCTCCTATCCTTAAAAACTAGCTAACAATGGATCAGGTACATATCTATTAAACCATAAACCCTGAAGCCACCCATAGGTGACTAGAATTCTCTGACTTAGTCAAGTGATTGATTTGAGGCAGAATTCTGAAGGTCTAAGTCACCTTAAAAGAGTGTTTTGGGTTTGTGCCTGGCGAGGTTTTAGTGGTGGGGGAGAAGGCTACTGGCATGGCTCCTGTAAGAACTTTCCAGGGAGCTCCCCCAGCTCAAAGTTGGGCCTGCCTCTGGGCAGGACTGAGTGGTGCTTTGTTGCCAGCTAGGTGGACTTAGACTATGGCAAAAAAGATGTGAAAAACTTGACTGCATGAGTAGTTGAGTTGGTCATGAAGCTTTTTTAAGGATGCACAGGAGAAAGCTATTTCTGTGCTTTTGGGAGATGCAACATAATTGCTTCTACTAGCATCAGACTAGTCAACTTTATATATAGTTTCTGTTTTATTTATAATTTGTATTCAGTTTGCAGGAGTCATTTTTTCTTCAACACAACAATTTTGAAAAGTTAAGCTGATAATGAGAAATAAGTGAAGTGACTGAAGTAATAACTGAATAATAAATTAATAACTGAAGTAACTAAATTAGGCATTGAGAAATTAATATGACTCTAGAATTTCATATTATCTTTAGTGACCGATTCAAGCTATGATGAATGACAAAAGTTATATGAAAAGAAGTGAGGAGTTATTAATATAGATATGACCACGTTTGTCATATAGAAGCTATACAGAGTTAAAATGGATCCATTTCTCAGATGCCTTTGTATAATCCTAATCTAATAGACTCATAAAGGAGTTGAGATTATTACACCGCCATGAAAATGTACAGTGTGCTGACTAATAAGTGTGGAAACCGTCAAGTTCTCAGCATAAACCTGAGGGAAATGACCTAAGCATGAGGGGAGGTAGCATGTAACTCGATGGATAGCAAAATTTTGTCTAGAGACTCAATTTTCTGTCTTTGACTCCATCAAATTACTTCCTTCAAAGACTGTGGAAGTTGGTGAATCCTCTTACTTCACAGGCATTGATTAAGCCCTGGACAGATCATCTGGCACCTACCCTGTTGTGTTTTATTGGACTGTGGGGTAAAGAAGCTGGAGCAGTGCTAAATTACAAGGGATGCAATGCTGATACATAGTCAATATGCTTTTGCACTCTAGAATGTACATGGGTTCCTGCCAGTGCAGGTCCCACTCCTATATGTTGTAGCCATCTAAGGTCTCATATGGTCATCTCTTTATAATCAACAATGTAGAAAAACTAGTTATTATTTGCTAATATTCCCTTCCAGACACTTTAATAATCAGTGATCTCTGTTCCATATGATGGGTGGTCAAGAAGAAGGAGGAAAGGGCACAAGTGTATTAGTGTAAAACGACAGAGTTTTTCTGTTTTCACTCTCCTGTCATGTCCAGTTCAGGACTCTTCCACATGAGGGATTCAGGGTGTTCATCTTTTTGTGATAGTGTCCATGAATCGTTTCCTCCACATCTATATCACACTTTTTTTCCTCAGTATCTTCCCCTTTTTGTAGTTCTTACAGATTTTTTGTCATCTCAGCCATTCTCTGAACAACGTTTTGCAGCAAAGACCCAGTGAGCCACATTTTGCCTCAGAGCCAGAAGCTACACAGTCAATAGTGTGCCTTTCTCCCTTCACTGGTATTCAAAACTACTAATTCAATGTTATCTGTCAATTCATTAATATTACATTAACTTCCTCTGCCAGTCATTGATACAGATGTCAAACAAGGCTTAAGACTGATCCCCAGAGTTGTTCCGATATGCACAAGCCTCCCATCACATGTACTACAATTGGCTATTGCCTTACAGTCTTTCTTAAAGGTTTATAGTCCATAATTAAGACAGTAGGTGATAATGTGCTATGCTGAAGCTCATGCACAATTTAGCATTTTCCTAAAAGCAGTGTGTGTAATGTTCAGATAGTTCAAGACACATTTGTTTTCAGGGAAACCAACTTAATGTGCTACAGAAGAACACCCACTTGTTTATCATTTTTAAACATATGTATATACTGGTAAAGCACTGTAATTTCTTCTCATAAGAAGCTAGAATCCCTTACTTAATTATTATTTTTCTTTCCCCTTTCTTCCAGCTCTTGAGAGCACAGAAAATGCATCACTACAGCAGTGCTAATTCAAATTACCTTTCAGCTTTTAAGTGAAACAGGAATCATGTTGGCCAACATTTATCATTTATGGAAATTCCAGAAATTCCCAGTTTACACCTGCAGGTATTCATGTTTACTGAAGCTTAGCCCTGAGTCATTAGGCTAAACTGCATGTGAAAGAAGATTCCAAATGGTGAGAGATAAAATTAATTGTAACAGAATTTCATGGTATTTCCTTTGTGTTCAGACTCATAAATTTACAGAATGGCAGTTTGAAACATAAACTGCAACTTTTAACCATTACAGACACTGAATGGCAAAAATGAATGTATCATATTACAGATTTCAAATTTAAGCTGTTTATGTTACTTCCCACTTTCGCTATTAATAGTTGGAATATAATTTCTGTATCACAGTATCACAGTACCACTAAGGTTGGAAGAGACCTCAAAGATCATCGAGTCCAACCTGTCACCACAGACCTCATGACTAGACCATGGCACCAAGCGCCATGTCCAATCCCCTCTTGAACACCTCCAGGGACAGTGACTCAACCACCTCCCTGGGCAGCCCATTCCAATGGCGAACGACTCTCTCGGTGAAGAACTTTTTCCTCACCTCGAGCCTAAACTTCCCCTGGAGCAGCCTGAGACTGTGTCCCCTTGTTCTGGTGCAGGTTGCTAGGGAGAAGAGGTCAACCCCTTCCTGGCTACAACTACCTGAAAGGTAGAGAGCAATGAGGTCGCCCCTGAGCCTCCTCTTCTGCAGGCTAAACAACCCCAGCTCCCTCAGCCTCTCCTCATAGGGCTTGTGCTCAAGGCCTCTCAGCAGCCTTGTTGCCCTTCTCTGGACACGTTCAAGTGTCTCGATGTCCTTCTTAAACTGAGGGGCCCAGAACTGGACACAGGACTCAAGGTGTGGCCTAACCAATGCAGAGTACAGGGGCACAATGACCTCCCTGTTCCTGCTGGCCACACTACTCCTAATGGCCACCTGAGCACACTGCTGGCTCATGTTTAGGCAGCTGTCAATCAGCACTCCCAGGTCCCTCTCTGTCTGGGAGCTCTCCAGCCACTCCGACCCCAGCCTATAGCTCTGCATGAGGTTGTTGTGGCCAAACTCATTACTCATCACTTGATCATAAAAAATAGATTTACTATTTTTGCTTTGCTTAGATATTTCTTTTATGTTATTTAACAGTGTTTGGTTCATGAATATTGAATAGCTGCATATATCAACAGGGTTTTATTTTCCTTATCAAATTGTTTTCCATTTTGACCAAGAGATTACATTGAAATGCTTTTTATTCCCACAGAGTTGTATGAAAAAAATGTAAAGGAGAAACTCAGAAAATTCTCAAATATAGCAACATGAATTTTTGGAAGGCTAAAAACACCAGCCCTGACGTAAAAATGGAGAGCTGCATAGGCCACTCCTGCTCAAGGGGAGGTTTGCATCTATTTAGCTGAATACTTTGAATAAATTTTAAAAAGTAGTCAGAATATGAGGATGGGAGATTGTAGAGCTGGGATTTTGTTGAAAAATGCTTACTTCTTTTTTTTATTGTCAAAGAATGGGATAAATCTTTTTTGCTTCTAGATTGCAGTGAAGTACAGTGAAGGAGGGTGGAATCAAGTCAGTGTGCTTTAACTTTATTCACAGACCGAAAACCAACTTCAACAGTGTTAACAGCTGCAAAAGGGCTAGTTTGGCTGGGATACACTTAGTTTCCCAGTGTCATCATGAAGAGTATAACATGCCCTGCCTACTACTCTGCATGTTAGCAAGTAGCATCTGCCCTAGACTGAGACAGTATTTTCCATTTTTCTCCATGTCCTATTGCCTGGATTGCATTGGTGCCAGCAATAGCTGGCTTCCACTTTTACCTGCTGTGACTCACTCAGACGTTCAGGGCTGCAGTTGTAATTGGCTTCTGTAGAAAACTAAAAGATTCATTAGGGAACAGAGGAAGCAACAGCTGAGCAGCTGCTGGAATGGGCCCTGCACGAGGCTGACATGCCATTCCCTGAAGGACAGAAGCAGCTGTGGGGAGAAGGAAAGGGAAGTATATTAATCAGATTTCATTTTACTTTATAGAGTATATTCATTTCTGAATATCGATGTCCATGTGAAAATTTAAGGTATTTATCCTCTGTTAGCTCCTACCATTCCTTTATGCAATAGTCTTGATGGTGAGCTGTGCCCCAGGAAACAGAGTAGGGAACAGGGAGTTTGTATATCTTAAAGTCTGAAGCATTCCAAGATGATGGTAGATGAAGAGAAGGCCTTGGCATCAGCTCATGACATTATCCTCAATATGAAATTAAGCCTCTCAGGGATGTCTGTTTCACATGAAGAATACAGCTGGGTAATAGGAAGTTTCCTGGGACCTGTTGCTTACAACTTCAGAAGTAATCTGATCAAAAGTTTAATAATATCGCAATAGTTGTGGATATGACTTTCCCTCTTGCCATTGTGAAAGATTAAAATAACTATCATCACTAATAAATATATCTTCTATGAGGGAAGGGAATACAAATAGTGACCAAAAGTAAACATACAAACCAGTAGACATATAAAGGGACGGGGAAGAAGAGTCAAAGTCGAACAGAACGCATATACACAGACAGTTGTTTAATCTTGCCAGTTTTAGTAGTGTAATGTCAAATATCTCATACATGCTGTTCTTGACGCTGAAGGAGTAGGTGGAGGCTGTAGGTACTAGGATGAAACTGTGGATGCAAAGGGAGAAGAGTAGGAACTTTGGCAATGAGAACAAGTAAGATAGCAGCTAAAAGATAACAAAGATCATCTGGCTTTGAAACCTGCCTTTTTGGACTGAACACTTCCAGTTGTCTGGATGGCACAAACACATTTTAACAGTCACTGACTGAACTTAAAATTATAGGGGCAGAAGTGAAAGAGAAATATTTTATTTTCCCTTGTCTTACACAGTGCAAGAAAAGGAGCCCACTTAAATAGCAGAATATCCCCAGTATATGTCTTATTTTAGTTTAGAAAGGAGAAGAAAAGCAAAGTACAAACAGAAGCCTAGCCTGGCCATTCAGTCAGTCTTCAGCTGACCCCACTTTTCACATACATCAATCTTTACATCAATCTCTACATCAATTTGTCCATGACACTTATGGAAGCCTCACTAAGGTCGAACTAAACAACATGAGCTGCTCACACAGTGAGCTGCTCACTCATCTATACAGATAGAGGGTTTTCTGCTTCCCAGATTTGATATGCTTCTTTGATTTCTTTAGGTGGGGCCTAGCAGTGTAGTTCACTGTAAACTATCCAGAAATATCACACGTGATATTTGGATTGAATTAAGCCTCATTTGTGATTCCTTAAAGAAAAATAATTTTTTTTTTAGATGGCAGCTGGGAAAATATAATGCTGGTTCAACTACCCAAGGCTGTACAAGTGCACTGGGAATGTGTTTGGCTCATTAACCTATTTTATTGCATTATTACATTTAAGAATGCTGTCAGGTATGTATTATGGCAGAAATATTTTTTATAATTTTTAAAAAATTATTCTATCTGGAGCAGTATATGAGGATATCAAGTATGGAAGAATCAACACTAAGGAATAACTGTTACTAACTACCTTTCATGCTAGCATTCACTGATGCTTTTAGTCAGTTGGGATATTTACACTGTCAAGGTTTCAGAGGAGAGATGCCCTTAAAATTCTTTGGAATCTCCTCACATCCTTCACTTTGGCTCTGGTCAAATTTGAATAGAGTAGAGTAGAGTAGAGTAGAGTAGAGTAGAGTAGAGTAGAGTAGAGAGTAGAGTAGAGTAGAGTAGAGTAGAATAGAATAGAATAGAATAGAATAGAATAGAATAGAATTGAATTGAATTGAATTGAATTGAATAGACCAGACCAGGTTGGAAGAGACCTTCAAGATCATCATGTCCAACCTATCATCCAACACCACCTAATCAACTAAACCATGGCACCAAGCACCCTATCAATTCTCCTCCTGAGCACCCCCAGTGACAGCGACTCCACCACCTCCCCAGGCAGCCCATTCCAATGGGCAATCACTCTCTCTGTGTAAAACTTCCTCCTAACCTCCAGCCTAACCTTTGCCAACAAGACAAATTTTAATGTGGAAAACAAAATACCTCTCCTCTTCAAAATTTATGTTTTGTTTCTAGTTAAACTGTAAGAACATACTGGGAATACGGGAGCAATAAATATTTTGATTAGTTCTTTAATTTCCCAAATTAAATACAGTCAGAGGAGATACACCAATTGTTGTGCATGTAAAAATAGTGCAGGTTTGGTACTCATGTGGTACCTTATGATTACATATAAGTTTAAATATTTTCAATGGAATACACAGTATCTCACTGGTTTTATTTTGGGGGTTTTATTTTTATTGCTTATACCTGAAACAAAATCAGTTCTTACTCATTTTCAAAAGTGACACTGCTGTCAAAATCCAACTCCATTTCAAAAGAAAAAGAGCCTTGCTTGTATTTTTAATAAATCCCTGTGCTTTACCTGCCATCTCATAAGTGACAAGAGCAGACTTATAAAAGCAAACAAACAAACAAAACTCCCTAAACCCTAAGGGTTTTTATTTTCAGCACCGTGTTTTGAACCTCCCTGTCTGAACCACTTAGGTGATGGTATAAGGGGGTTGCTTGTAGTATTCATTATATTAATACCCATGCCAGCTTCAAGCTCTATTCTTTTATATGCCAGCTAAATGTACTCTAAACCGCTAGTATCTTTCTGCCATCCTTGCTCATTTTCAGTGCCTCTTTAGCTGCATGATTTATCTCCAAACCTGCAGATTGCCTTTATAAGAATTCCCATTGACTGAAGTGATACTTATTCATGTAAACAGAGCTGATAAACTGCAGGCCTCACCATTGCTGAACCCAGAACTGAACTGATTATGATGCTAGAGATTGTGTTTTCTTTCAATAGGTTTAGAAAAATATTTCCCCTTTATCCCTCAAAGGAACTCATAGCAGAGTGGCTGAGATCCAAAATCTGCCTTTTCAAATGACAGCAAATCATCCTGAATGGCTCCTACCTCACCTGACACCTGAACTTTTTGATCTAGAAAGGCTTTGCCACAATAAAGATATTTTCAACCCAGGGAGACTTAGGCATGAAGCTCTTGTCTTCCTTGTGTAAAGCTTAGTGCAACATTCCTCATCTACCTTGACAGGCTCCCTGAACCACCCTGGGAAAACATTTATGGAAAAATAAACAAGTGTTGTATCATTTATATGAGCTTTTTAGCAATGAAAACATAAGAGCCCATTCACAAACGATTTAAATGTATGTAAGCAAAGAAAAATCTTGATCCAAATATAAATCCCTCACAGGCATAATTAATTTGCAGCAGGATGCAGGGGCAGAGGGAAAAAGAGAAAACGTGCTTCGGTCAGTTGCTACTATATTAGTGTCATATTTCGGTTCTGCAGCTAATGAAGTTCAAAAGAAACTGTGGTCTGCCATCCCAAACAAATACATATCTACCTCCTGCTTTTACTTCCTCCTGCAAACACATGCATGCAAGAATTCTAACTCTCAATTTTTAACATAAAACCTGCTTCTGTGCTAAATTACTTGGATAATTAACATAATAACTGGAAAACAAGGTAAGTTCTTGAACAGTGTATTCTACATCTTTCAGTTCTTTTACTTTACCTAGGAAATGGAGAATAAATAGAACACGGAAATCAGAATTAAGAATATGCTTAAGATTTATGTACCATAATATATGATAAATGCAGAGATATATGGGCACAGAATTTGATTGCCAACAATGGGATTTTAATTTTTTAATGGGATTTGTATTCATGTAAGAGTGAATAGCTCTATTGTTCTTAAATAATAAAAGAGGGAAAAAAAGCCCTCCATCTTTTCAACTGTGAAGAAACTTAATATTTGGAATCTAAATTTAAGACAGAAATTAGGATTTGATGAAATGCAAGAAACCTGAGCTGTACATCAGCAGCTAGAGACAGCTGCTCAATTCCATCCCCACTTGCTGATCCCACAATTCAAAAAAGCCATCAATGAGTCTAATGTTACCCAATAGGTCCACTTTTAAGAAAAACTCCTTGGTAATACACTGTAATTGCATGGGAAGCCAACTGTAGGTCTTTCAAAAACCACAGTACTGCCTGTTCTTCTCTTCTGGGCCTGTTTGTGTTTACCTCCATCCTTCTCGTCATTGTTTGGGTGTAGCTCACGTTTTGGGGAATGTTTTCAGTACACTGTTATGGGCAATGACAATGTCATTTTTTTCAAAATAGCTCCCCAAGTGCACAAACTTAACTTTTCCCTCCCCTAAGAAAAGCAAAACAAACAAACAAACAAACAAAAAACCCCAACAAAACAAACAAACAAAAAACCAAACAAAAACTTACAGAATATTTTACATAAATATATTCATGCTGCAACTGAGAGGTACTCCAACATAGGAAGAATTTTACAATTCATAGTTAATCTCAGTTTAGCTTTTTTCACCCTTTAAAATAGAGCTTTTAAATTTACAAAATGCAACAGTGTTTCTTCTCTCTGATATGGATAAAGTCATATTTCTTTATATCTTAAATGTAGAACAATATTCTATTTTCTCTTTTTGTTGCCCCACACTTGTATACTCCCCCAGATAATCTGTTTAAATCAGCCATTGGTGTATTATAAGGTACACAAAGTGTATTTTGCTGATCTCATTGACCAAATGGTAAAGAAGTACACTAGAAGAGTAGCCCTATAACATGGATTTCACTGCTGTTTACTAGTGACCCTGATTTTATGTGTAGTTCAGGAGACATGGCTACAGGAGAAAAAGGCTTCATTTTAAAAAGGAAACTTCAGTCCTTAAAGATATTTATTCCAAGTTGTAGTGTTGCCTTTATTATTGTTATTTTTAAGTCTTCTTATGAAATTTTAGAAATGAAAGAATGGATAGATCTCCATGGGAGACATGATTTCCTGCAAAGTCTGTTTTCTGGGCTATATATATGGATTTGCAGGTGTATAATCCTTTGAGAGTTATATGGTTAGAATGATTAGCATAGGACCTCTTTTAGTAGATTTTCCTTCCTTTGGAAAATACCTCCACTGATTGTATTTTAATACTGGTACTATTATTACCAAGGAAATATACAGTATAACAGGAAGATAGTAATATTGTACAAAATCTGCTACTGTGAAAATCCTTTACTTGATAAAGCAAGGCATGTTGCTTGACTAGCATTTTGCAGGTAATTACTATGTCTGGACTCACAGCAAGTTCACATGACTACTAAAATTCACAAGTGTTTTCTGCAATTATGTGCAAAACAAACATGATAACTGATCGAGAATACAGCTTTCCATCATGGTAAGCATAAACATTAAACTGCTTCCTAGTTCCTAAGTAGTACATTAAGATGCATCAAACTAGGGTTTCTGAGTGTAGACAACTGGATATAATCTCCAAATAATAATGATTTGGATATATTTTCCAAAGTTGCTCTTGTAGTCAAATTAATCAAATTGACTAATAATATCAAATGTTTTGCTCTCTACGTCCAGTAGATCATCTGAATAGAACACAATGCCTACAGTAATATCTTTCATGTTAAGTGATTGTATTTAGGTCTAATTGATGCTCAGATTCATATTTTTATATGATATGTAATATTTTTCTCACTTAATTGGGTACTACTATAAAACCAGTTGTATTTATCTGTATTAAAAATATGTAGACATGCCTGGCTTAATCTTCATGCTGTGCATCTGAGGTTTTGTTTTGGTTTTACTTCATGGCTGTTGCTAATGCATTTGATGCAAACAGTTGATAAAATCCTTGAAAGACATTGCTTACTGCATTTTGTGCAGGGTGTCAAAACAAAAAGCTGCTTACTAGTTTGTAAGTTTTCAGATGTTCTTTTGGTAAGATGTCTTCCTTTTGCAAATCATTGGGAAATGTGTATGTTGTATTTGCTTATTAAGCCCATTGGGAAAGAAAGAAAGAAATTAAAAAACTTTGGGGAATTCATATGTCAATTTATGCATACATCTGCTTCGTCTTCATTTAAGGAAAAGTCTTATTCAGCCGTTTGATTAGGAGTAAATTCAATATCTCTTAATTCAATGATAATTCCCCAGTCATGGGCTATGTATCTGAAACTACAAATTCTTACTCCTTAGCTCAGACTTTATCCAACAGAGTGTTATAACAGAGTGTATACAGATGCTAGGTGAACCCTTTGGTAACCAGAGACCTTGTGGAGAAAAGCCAGCCTCTTCAGAGAAAGGTTCAGCTAATAAGTGACAAGGAACACTCATTCATTTACAAAAATATGGAAATGTCAAGCCATTAGTCCTTCAGTTAAAAAAGTAAAACCTTGAGGTTTTAACATATTCTTTGGTTGTTTTAATATTCTTTTTTTAAAAAAAAAGCAAATTATGTGTTGGATTTGTGTTTTGTTGTTGTTGTTTGTTTTTTGTCCTCTGATGGTATTCAGAAGGAAGTGGAAAATCATCGTTCCACATCAAGGTGTAAGTCAAATAACGAAAGGCCTTGAAGCTATGTTGATACACTCACCATTTCACCATTGACTGATTTATTTAAACATCCAGGATTCATGAATCATCCAGGGCTCTCATGAACCAACATTTTCCAAAGAAAGAGGTAATGCTGACAGATTTCTCATGTTATACAGCCACTAAGACCTGAGTAACTCTTACTTAACAAGGCAGAAAACATGAATAGTCTCCAACTGTATGACAAACATTTCAGAAACCTACTTATGATAGCAGATAGTAAAAAATTGATTTTTACACTTAAGTAACAGAAAAGCATAAAGATAAAGCATAATCCATAGCATAAAGGTACCTAAAAAATTACCCAGGAGGTGAGGTAATGTAATATGTAATGAAACATTACATAAATAATAAATCTGTTAAAGAGAAATATAATGAACAAAAGAGTCCAAACCTGCAGTGCTATTCCTACTCTGTGCATTCACCTGGTTTATTACTACTTTTTGATTTCAGACCTAATCTGTTATTACTGCATAGTTGTGAAGAATTATTAACATCTCAAAAACATCTAGTTGATTAGTTAGGGTTGGGTGATAGGTTGGACTTGATGATCTTGGAGATCTCTTCCGACCTGGTTGATTCTGTGTGATTCTGTGGAATAGAATAGAATAGAATAGAATAGAATAGAATAGAATAGAATAGAATAGACCAGGTTGGAAGAGACCTTCAAGATCATTGTACTGACAAGTGAAATGTAATCTGTTTTAAAATTACACTAAAGTGATTTCAAAGTGATACATTTGGGTTATGTAAAATTGCTTTATATTTAAATTATTATTAATTGACAAATTAATTTACTTGTTTGTAGAAAAGTAGCTATCCTTTCTTAAAAAAATAAAAGAAACTCCAAACCCAAACTAGTAAATTAGGATACTACAAATAAAGACAGATTTTGAAATTAAATATTAAGTTTAAAGCATATTGATGTAGGAACTACAATGTAAATGTGAAGCTAAGTCTAAGTGATGTCAGTTCTGTTAAAGATGAAGCTTAGAGTTGGACTGTAGTCCAAGAAAATCTTTTCAAAAAGTTCAAAATAATGTTGTCAATAAAAATAGTATCCAGCAGCTTGACTTTCCTCCTGAATAGATTTATAGTTTTACTCATATCTTTTTTGTTTACTCAGAAATGTTTCACTTCATATATTAATTGGGCAGCATTCCAATTAAGTTTTGGCCATCAGCAGAAAATTATTTTATGGATCATATAGATGTCAATTAACTTTTTCTTTTAATGTAAAACCTTGATAGTTTCGTAATGATAAGACAATGCTTTCCTATAGAAATCAATTTTTTTTTCACATAGAAAATATTCTGAAGAAAAAGTATGCAGTCTAGAATCGAAACCAGCAGGCTGTATTCAACAGACACTTTAGAATTTTCAAAAAGGAAGAAAAATTGTTATAAACCCTGTTAACTGAACAGTTTTAACCATTCACTTTGATTCTCAGTGATATTTTGATGGAAGTTCAAACTGGAGCTCATGAAATAGTCAATGCTCCTTAAGAAAATTCTGCCTTCAGTAACGCTGTGTCACTGAATGGGCTTTGGCTGAAGATAATTCACATCTGAATTAGGTTATTAGAAATTATAATCACTTTCTAACACTGTTTCTCCTACTAGTTGTGGTATATAATATTTATTAACTACAAATGTGTTGTTTTGTAATTGCATTTCCTTTTTCAATTCTCCTTAACATAATAACATAATGTTGTTCCAAATGTGTTGTGTAAATGAGGTTATAACTTTCTGATCACTTGTAGAAATCAATAGTTGGCTTTGAAGAAAAAATAAACCACAGCATACTAAAGAGTGTTTTAAAAGAAATTGCTCCTACTTATGTGTTCAATGCATTAAGAAATATAAGTCTATAATTAGATTACTAATAATGTTGAAAATGCAACTGCCTGATGATATAGACAGCCTGCCGCTGGCTACACACAGCCATTCCCCTTCCTTCTCCTAGGTACACAGTAATTTGTGTGTTATGTAACAGTAGTTACAGAAGAATAACACCCTTCCATTTGTTTTATGTAAATAATTACTGTAGTTAGTAGATGGAAAGTATGTTCTTCCTTACCTGCCTATGGCAGATAACAGCCAATGGGATGAGTCTGAACTTGAGCGTATATGACTACAGAAGTCAGTTGTGGGCTAGAAGTAACTTGCAATCACTTTTGTATCCTGGTCCTGTAGATGCGCAAGTGTAATTCAGATGGGCCTAAGAATCAGTTTCAGTGCCTCTGGCTTCACGGACTGTGGAACAGTCTAAGGTAGATTTAATGTATCTGCAATCAATGCTGTGCAGAGAGCCCTAAGCAATCTCTGAACTGTTTAAGTGGAATACGAAAAATAGCTTCTCTGTAATGTTTGTCTTCCCACACTGAATGCAGTGACTTTAAAGATATGGTAGCATGACTTTATGTCCAAGTCTTTGGTCATTATTTCTTCTGACATATGTAGCATAAACTTCCTCTAATGTTATCTGCCTGCATTTCTTAAACTTTACCTGCTGAAAAGGAGAACAGCTGTAATCCACAGTGTCTGCATTCCCTCTTGATAACAGTAGCTTACTTTTACTCAAATTGTGAAACAGGGAAAATATTACAACAAAAAGCACTCATGAATGGGAAAAAGAAGGGTTTGGGTTTCATCTAAAACCTATGGAAGAGGACAGACTGAAAAGCAAGGAAGAAATTAAATTCTCTGTTGAGGGAGTTGATGCAATCTTAGCAGGACATGAGACTACAAAACCAAACAGGCTGGCTGGCTGGGAGCACATATTCCACATTTGGTAATATTCATGCTGTAACATTAGGTTTCCTAAATTCTCCTTGAAAGTGCAGAATTGTAGCACTTGCATTCAGAGGATGGATGAGATGTATTTACCTGTGGACAACACTACCACAGGGATTTGAGCAGTCTTTCTGAAAAGGTTAATTTATCTCCCTGTAAGACTAAGTGTGTGTGAATCTTGCCAAATATTGTACAATGCAATGACAGGAAGGAAGTTGCAAGTTTGAGTTCCTCCTTGTTCTGTTGTGTGGGGTTTTTTTCCCCTCTCCTCCAAAATGTGCTTTAATAAAGCAACTTTGCACACTATTAAATGCATCAGAAGTATCTCCAGGCTAAGAAATTACTGGTTTAGTTATTATGAACACCCATACAAATACCTTTTCAAGATCAACTGAATAGCACAAAAGAGGATTCTATCTATACACAGGGGTGAAAATCCATTCAGCATGAGGTCAGAGCCTGAGGCAGACCTGCAGTTTGAAAGTTTTTAATTCAATTCCATTAACAACTCTTTTGACTTCTCTACTGATTTTTTTCCTCTGATGTCTTATTTCCAGGCTTATGATCAGGAGATCAGGATTTGTTTTTACTGACATGCATTCAGCAGCTCATCTGTGCCAACTTCCAGTTTCATCTGTGTCAACCTGTTTTTTATTATCAGCCATGTAATTACTCTTTCAAGAGGCTTGTGCTGTTCTTGTATTGTCTGTTTTTTCAAAAAACTTTTTGACAAAACTAGAAACAAGTGCTACTGAGTGTCTTAAGTTGTTATTGATTATGATACCTTTTGGTCTGACTGCTGTCTCAAATGAAGACAAAACTTGCTCCAAATCAGCTTTACAGAGGAGTTTGTCATCCTTGGCATGAAGCAAAGAACAGAAAGATACTGACTGTGATATCAACCATATCCTTTATAATGCTGTGCATTCAGGACAGATTGGCATTCCCTATAGCTCAGTTTTGGATCCAGTCTTACTTCTTTATCAGTAAGAGTACAGAAGACTGGTTGATCAACTCAAAGGTAGGAAGGCTATACATAGGAACCTGGACAGGATGGATCAATGAGCTGAGGTCAGTTGTATGAGGTTTAACAGGGCCAGGTGCCACGTCCTGCACTTGAGTCATAACTATGCCATAACTACAGGCTTGGAGAAGAGTGGTTGTACAGCTGCATGGCACATAAGAACCTGGGGGTGCTAGTCAATAGCCTGTGTATCATCTACAGCACTGTAAAACACAACAATAGAAAGATGCTTTGAGGAGAGCTAACTCCAGCTGAGCCAACCCAATACATTCCAGCACCTCTGTAGGTCCAGCTTCTGCAGAAAGTTTCTTCTGGCATGCACATAATCTTCTGTTTTCTTCTTCATAAACAAGTTTGCAGCATGTAGTTCTTCAGTTAGCAATCTCATGCCTTCTGCATTAATCTTAGAAATGTTTGTTTACAGAATAGCAGCTGCTACACTCGTATGAGAAGCAGCTGAGGTAACTGGACAGTTGCTTATTTTGGAGAAGAGGAGACTGAGGAGAGACATCATTGCTCTCTCCAAGTACCTGAAAGGAGATTGTAGTGAGATGGGTGTTGGTCTCTTCTCCCTAGTATCAAGTGATAGGACAAGAGGAAATGGTCTCAAGCTGTGCCAGGAGTGGTTTAGATTGGATCTTCTGCCCTCATCTTGTTACAGATTCCTCTTCCTTTCTGCAAGTGGCTTATTAGCAATAAAATAATCCAGAAATTAAAAAAAAAATAATAAAAATTAATAATTTCATGTACCACTTAGAAGCTTTGTCATATATGTGGCCTATCAATGTATCAGTAACAAAGATGTATGGAAAAATCTGTTCATCCTTATGCCCCCTGCTATTTCTTATTTTATGAGTAGAAATGATTCTTACAACAAAATCTTTCATGGAAAAAGGCAGAATACTCACAGCAAGTTTTTCTCACACCACGAACCTTATTATCTTATTATGCAAATCAGTCTGATCATACTATTTCACAATCATATTACAAACTCAGTGACACAGAAGATGTTCTGCTCTGGTTTTGTTTGTTTTTTTGGTTTGTAGGGTTTTTTTTCAGTTGTGCAAAGTAAGACAACAGTGTTGTTATGAATTTGGGGATTTTTTTTTAGTAATATGGGGAAAATTCAAAAAATTTCTGAAATTACAGGTTAATGAATAATAAGTACAATTCACTGCATTTAAATAGCATTAAGCAATAGATAACTATCTCTAAGATGTCAGCCATTGTGTATCAACACAATATATCAACACAAAGTAATGCTTTGAAGCACATATGTTAACATTCACTTCTGGCAGCTGAGGAATCTAATGCTGATTTCTTCTGACACACAATGCATTTCTTGTGGCTTTCTGCTATAAGGGATTATGCCACAGGTACTGTTGACGACCCTTCACTTCCTGTACACAGATGCATCAGCTTCTTGTGATGATATTTGGGAAACCATAACCATGATACACATTTCTGTCTCTCCACGCTCCTTATAGCCAACCTCTAGTGCAAGGATTTCAGACTACACAAAATATGTATTGCTTCGTACCTCTTACAAAGAAGTGCTGTGCACATAAACCAGCATATCTATGGCAAAATGAGATTCCAGAAATATGGTGAAAGAAAAAGGGGATATATTCAAGTAGAATAATGTAGACAGTTTATCATGTGAAGGCTGTGTCAGAAGCGTTTACTTTAAATATTCCTTGTTTGGAGTAGCATTTTACTTGGACTTTTGAAAGTTTTTAGGTGTCCAGAAATATTTCTCAAAATATTATAAATCTGTGTTTACACTGAAATGCTACTGCTGCTGCACTAAGGTATCCTCAACTGGGAGTAAAATAGCAGGAACAGAAGAAACACATTCTACAGACTGACAGGTCCAAAGGCAGGTAAATTACAATGAGATATATATTCAAGCAAGGCACACTCTAGGACTCTCACCAAGAAAGAGAACCAACATTAATTCAGGAGTAGTTGGGTCAGAAAATACATACTGGGAAAGATTTAACATATTCAATGCAATTTCTGCAATTCATAGTAAAGGTAATCTACATTTTATAGATGTGTTGAATTTCTGTCAAATATCCTCATGCTTGCCACTCTCTAAGAAGTGATGTAATCATTGGGTCCTGTATCTATTTTCTGATCTGTTGGAGAAAAGAACCAGTAGTCACAGAGGAGAGAAAATAGCTTTGAATATGGGTAGCCAACCTCTGTGTTCCCTGGCAGTGATATTATTAGTGTCTCAGGGACTCAAGCAAACATCAATTCTACCTCCCCACTCAGACGACTATGTGAAAAAAAGTCTTCACTGAGCCAAAGAAAAAGGAGAAACAGCCCTGAATGTGATTTTAGTGAACTGATATGTTTCTAATAATGAGCTTAGTAACCTTTTGCTATTAGTTTGCATCTTTCTCTACACCTGCCACATTGATTGTCTCCAGTATAAGAAGTAAGTTAGATATTGAGCATATAAGTTTTCATTTTGCTATTCTTCAAAACTCATTGTCTTGCATACAAAATGAGATGTGATGAAATAAACTGGTCATACTAAATAAGTATGAGAGTATTTCTACATCTTTTACACCTATGATTATGAAGGGCACTCCTATTTTTGTGCATAGACCTCTCAATAAGCAACAAGGTTGACTAATGATTTGAATTCTGTTATACATTATATGAAGAAACTTGTAGTGACCTTGTTCATATGTATTTCACTTATAAAATAAAACAAAATCTTCATTGCTGACAAAGCATCACAGTTGGAACATTTCAGGAAAAAAGATAATTTAAAAGTTAGATTTTACAAACTTCTTCATAGAACCATAAAATAGCCTAGATTGGAAGACTCCTCAGAGGATCATCTGGCCCTGATCTTTATCTTCTCAAGTGACAGAAGTCTTGACTCTTTCATTCTTTCCTCACAGGGCAGGTTCCCCAGTGCTTTGATCATATTCATGGTGCTCCATTGGACCTTCACCAGCTTGTCTGCATTTTTCTTGAATTGTGAGGATCAGAACTGGACACAGTACTGCAGGTGCAGTAGAGCAGGAATATCACATCATTATCTCTGAGATAAAATAACAGAAACTGAATACTGAATATCAACTATGAATTTCATATTACAGGTTTTAACATACTGTCTGTCAGCAAGGAAAATTACAATAATACTCAGGTGATGCTCCATTCTGGCATTCACTTCTAGCTGTAATAGAAAAAAAAACTAAATAAACAAAACAAAACAAAACTGGCAAAGCTTCAGAAGTCAAGATTTATGTCTACTGTTACCTAGAAGAGTGATATGATTTAACACTCCTGAAGAAATATTCAGAAGAAATATTCCTGAAGAAATATTCAAATATTTCACCTTTTATGTTATAGTAAAACTTTTGATGGTAAGATTCATGTGGTCCTTTGCAGATACATGGGATTTGATGGGCTGCATCCAGGTAAACTGAGGGAATTGAAAAAGGTCCTTGCAGAGCCACTTGATAGTTCTTGAATTAGATGGTTGTGGAGACTGAATAGGTCTCTGCTGACTGGAGGGCAAATGTTTCACCCAGCTTCAATAAAAGGTGAATTGGTCAATGTGAGAAACTAGAGATGGGTGAGTTTTATTGCAGTCCCTGTGGAAATGATGGATTGATGAACCTGATTGTCTTCAGTAATAAATGAACTGGAACTGTGACTGAATGGAGAGCAGGAGATGTCAGTAATCTCAACTTTATGAGTCTTTTGACATTAGGTGCTACAATATTCTTCTTAGTTAGGATGGCCCATTTGAGGTCTAAACTGATGTACCAGATAAGTTGCATGACTCATCTGTTTGGATCATTTGACTTGAAGGGTAATTTAAGGGTAATGCTTATTGAGTTCTATTCTACTCAGACGTCAGTAGCAAGTGGAGCAATGCAGGAGGTCTACTCTGGGGAACTAGTCTTGTTTAAAAACTTCATAATTGATTGGGTGATAGAGTTCACTCTTATCAGCTTTGCAGATGACACCAAACTGGGATGACCTATCTATTCTAGAGTGTAGAGCAGAGGGATCTAGACAGACTGGAAGAATGAGGCATAAAATAAAGTACATATAAATGTACTCATAAAATACAAGGATGATTTAAAAATGCTGCACCTGGCAAGGAAGAACTCCTTGTGATGACATAATTAGGGAACAATTCTGCAGAAACTCTTTTGAACTCGGACAGAGAGCAAGCAGAGCATGAGCCAGAAGCAATCCAGCAGCGAGGAAAGGCAATAGCCTCCTGGGCTTTATTAACAGGAGCAGAGCCGGCATGCAGAGGATTGGCATCCAGTCTTGGTCAGTCAAATGTAGGCAAGATATTTTTAAACAGGAATAGCTCAAATTGATCAAAATCCTAATGGCCTTGATCTTATAAATTTTCAGAAGGAGACAGAGCGATGGGCACTGTAGGGCTGGTCAATCATTACCAGGGATAATACCACAAGCTGTATGTGACTTTGAATAGAATAGAATACTATAGAATTAACCAGGTTGGAAAAGACCCCAAGATCATTAAGTCCAACCTATCATCCAACACTATCCTATCAACTAAAACATGGCACCAAGCACCCCATCCAGTCTCCTCTTAAACACCTCCAGTGATGGTGATTCCACCACCTCCCTGGGCAGCCCATTCCAATGGCAAATCACTCTTAAACTGTGCTGTAGTGAGAGCACAAGGCCTCATCCCCATGACTGATAAGGGTAAAATTGTTCCATTAAAATGATGGTACTGCAAATCTAGCTTTTTCTGGGAATTGGTACTAACGAGGCAAAAGGAGATAAATTTATATGAGATACATTTTTGTCTTTTATTTCTAGCAGAAAGCTGGAACTTGAGTGAGATGTATGGCACCACTGCACAAACTCATCACCACTACCCCCGGGAAGGGTGTCGGAGCTCTCTTCCAGCAAGGGGGATGAAGCAGAATCTGGAGGGAGTCAGACACACAGCTGGCGCAAAAATCCTGCAGCCAAGCACAGGAAGAAGGAAGGAGAGGATTCTTCTGTACTTAGCACTCTTAAGGAGCATCCTTTGAACTAAAATTGTTTCACTGTGAGTGTGGAATGTGAAGAAAAGCTCTAGCCTTATGAAAAACGTGTATGACTAGTGTAGCTCAACTTTGTGTAAGACAATAAGAAATTAATGAAAAACAAAAACTACATGAAAACTTATTATAATGTAATTATGCTAATGCACAACTTCAAAGGCCTGTTTGGAAGTTTATGCAGAATGGTTACGAAGCATGAGAAAAATAAATGGGAAGTTATTGTCTTCTTTTTCTTTTCTGTGAAGACGCTTGTTTCGTTATTGACTTTTTTCCCTCCACAGCACATTTTATGGCTGAAATGTCATTGCGTTAAGAATGTTAGCCTCATCTGCATAATGTTAATAGCACAAAGACAGGTTTGCTTAACTACCCAGACAGGAAGAGGATAGCTACAGCCATGGAAGAAAAGGATCCACTTGATAAAAAAAAAAAAGGAAGTAGCTAATACTAGAACGTCAGCCAGAAACTGATTTCACTACTAATGCAAAGAGTTCTATTATCTCAGCTATGCAGACATGTGCCATTAATTCAAATGAAAACGTCCTCAAAATCCTCTGCCTCACAGTTGTCATATTGTACAATTGGACGTGGGGTACTTGTTGAAATAAAACAGGAGTTAAATCATCAGGAGACAAAAAAATCCAAGGAAGAGGAAATGCAGCCTCCAAATAGTGTTTCAAACTTCTGTCAATTAAGGTTAAACAGGAAGAACTGTAGCATGCTTACAATATTCTTGTTACTGTTAGCAGCAATTCAAGGTAAGGAATGAGGGAATGAAGACTTAATGTTATAGTAATGGGGTCCTTTCATCAGGTCCAAATAGTTAAAACACTCCTAACTTCACAAACTGAACTTCAAGCAAAAAAAAAAACAAAACACCCAAAACCAGCTAATAGATATGTTAAAATTAATTTAAAACAGAAATTCATTACATTGGTAAAATACTGCATATACTGTCTAATTCTGGACAAAACTAAGTTTCATGGGTACTCTAGCTTTTTCTATGAAAGTCACTCAGGCACAAAGCCCTTCTCGTGTGCACACTCATAGGAGCAAATTATGCAGGCATTCTATGAGTAAGCCTAAGAGATTGAGCTCTACAAAGAATTCAGTAGGAGGTTCTAAATATTTTTCATAGGATAAATTAAACAATCTCTTATTTTCTGTATCAATATATCAAGTCTTAGAGTGATTAGCCAGAATGTTGGAAACCTAGATTCAAATCTTTACTCTGTTTTAGGCTCCTTGAAATCATATGTTTTAATTTTACAGAAGTTTGTGAGCTAAACTCAGCCTGTGAGAATCATTACAAGTGCATGTAGCCTCCATAACTTTTCTTGGATCTATTATCTTTATTCTGACCTGTCAGTGATTTGTGTAAAACATACAACAGTCTTGAGAGATTAAGCTAGCTGTAAGATCTTTTTCCTTTCAAATAAGTCTTGCAGGTAAGATTCACTTTTATGTGTGTGGTCCCAACTGGACCACCACAGTAAAAAAGTCAAGAGAATCTTTGGAGACCCCAAGGAGGAAACAAAGGTGGGTGAGGCAGATGGGTAGCGTAAGCTCCAACACATCCAGCCAGAGAGAGCAAGATATGTGTCTGTGTCTGTGTGCACACATCTGTGTATGGGAGTGTTTAGGATTGTTTAACAAAGGGTGTTGAGAAATTGTCAGGTGTGTATCAGTGTTGCAGGTGTCCATTTTTGGCTTTATATTTTGATTTTTTTTTTCTCATAAGTGCATGTTTCTATGACTACTTGTTAATTACAGGCTCTTAATAAATCAATAAATCTCCTCAGCCCAGATTGATTACAGGATGAAAATTGAACATTTTTTTCTCTGCAAGAACCAGCCTCTACAATGCAACTAGTGAAAGCAGTGAAGTACTGGTTATCTGTGCTGTAGTGGTCTAAACATACAAATATTCTGGAAAAATCTTTAGAACAAAGCTTATATTAAAGAAAATTGTGATCTTTAATTTTATTTTTAATTTTAAGTGGTAGAATGTGCATTAGTAAAATGGTATTGTGGACGTTGAGTCCTGAATGATTTTGAGCATACAATCCTATCTCAGAGTGACAAGACTTGCTTTTTGCCAGCATCCCTTTCTACCTTCTCACACATTAACTGGGCTTTTTGAGCTTCAGGTTTGAGGAATCCTTTTCATGAAAATCAAACACAATGCATTGATCAGCCTTGCTCTGTGGAGAGAAAGGTTTCCAATGGTAGATCACATCTAGTTTCTAGTCCTACTTTTCTTATATATACCCAAAGCTAGCAGGATAGAAGGAGATGGTTATGTTACCCAAGATCTCAGACAGCTCTAAAAATAGGGCATTTTTCTTCTTCATTACAGTAGCATAGTAATTCCTATTTTGGTTTGTAGTTGGCCTTTTTTTTCCTGTGCACATTTTATCTATATTCCATTTCCATCAGATTTTTAATATGTTTTTATTAAACATTTGTTTTGAGTAACAAGAATGCTGTAAGCAAGATATTCATCAAGAAATTAGAATTAATCTTTTGAGAGGCAATGCATCTAAGCCATTTAAAGAAAGAAAGTAGATGAAATGGCTGGCAAGTTAAAAAGCAATGTTGTCAAATATAACTTACTTTTTTTCCCCCACATGCCTAGAAATGAAGGTGTGATGAAATGACCTTTAATCAGTTGAACTGACCTCTACTCAAGTCAGCTAAATATCACCTACACAGAGAAAAAGGCAAACCTTTAAACTGTGATGAATTTAAAATAGAGGTGTCTCATCTATATTTTCATTTTACAGTGTAAATGCTACTTTAATGGTGCTCCACATTTTTCCCAGGCACTTAAATTATGCACTCAAACTGCAATTTATTTTTCATGTATTTGAAGAAATAAATTATTCTCCCTTCAGGTTAACAAGCTTCAGACAAAATATTAATGACAAAAGTTCATAGTTTTTATTTTCTCTGTGACTGAATATCCAAGTGCACAGAGACCAATAGCAAGGCAAAAATTATTAGAGCCCTATTGTTAAAACTGAGTTCTAAACATGAAACAGTTTGTGCTTATGCATCTTTCCAGCTTAAATGAGCATTTCAGTCTGCTTGAAGGAAAGAAGTTAATACAATGCAGAAACTTGAAAATCTGTGTCCTCAACTGTGCAAGATTACAAAACCTTCTCACTAAAGCCTGCTTCACAAAGATTTTCTTGTTGATAATACAACTGACAGCCTACATGAAGAGCTTCTTGATCTTTTCAATGGGAATGTTACAATGAATAGACTTCCACCTCTTCACAACTTACCATGCTTAATGCAACTAATCATGATTTGTTTAATTTGCCCATGACCTGCATTATCTGCAGGGTTTTATCAGGTCCACTGTTGAGATATCCATCATAAAAAGATTATCTCTAGGAGATGCTCAAGTAAAATTCTGGGTTTGAGATTTGATGTTCAAGTCAGACTGATCTAATACATATGCTCTGATTTTATTTCTGAATCCAAGATTTAATCCAAAGGACAGAGTCTGCTCATCACGTTTGCTGATAATAGCAAACTGGGAGGCTTGGCTGATATGCCTGAAGGCTGTGCAGCCGTTCAGGGAGATTTGGGCAGGCTTTAGAGCTGTGCAAAGAGGAACTTAATGATGTTCAACAAGCATAAGTGCAGAGTCCTTCATCCTTCACCAGTACAGGTTAGGAGGTAATGTGCTAGAGAGCGGTCCTGTGGAGAAGGACCTGGGAGTCCTGGCTATCCATGGGTGAGCAATGTGCCCTCGTGGCCAAGAAGGTCCTGGGGTACATTACAAGCAGTGTGTCCAATAGATCAAGGGAGGTCCTCCTCTCCCTTTACGCTGCCCTGGTAAGGCCACACCTGGAATATTGCATCCAGTTTTGGGCTCCCCAGTTCAAGAGGGAGAGGGATCTACTCATGAGAGTCCAAGAGCTACCAGGCTGATTAAGGGACTGGAGCATGTGCCCTGTGAGAAGAGGCTGAGAGACCTGGGGCTTTTTAGTCTGGAGAAGAGAAGACTGAGAGGGGATTTAATAAATGTTTATAAATATATGAGGGCTGGGTGTCAAGAGGGAGGGGACAGGCTCTGCTCACTTGCACCCTGTGACAGGGGTAATGGATATAAACTACATCACAGGAGATTCCACCTCAACATGAGGAGGAACTTCACTGTGAGTACCACAGAACACTGGAACAGGTTCCCCAGAGAGGCTGTGGAGTCTCCTTCTCTGGAGACTTTCAAGACCCATCTGGATGCATTCCTGTGTGACCTGTGCTAGATTGTATGGTCCTGGTCTGGAAGGGAGGGTGGACTAGATCTTTAGAGGTTGCTTCCAACCCCTAACATCCTGTGATCCTGTGATCCTGTAGTGCTCTGTCAAGCGAGAGAAATGATTCTTATAAAGGAGTAGTATTTTGGTGATACATATAGAAGCAGTGACTGGATAATTTAGAATGGCTTGGGAAAGATGAATTGTTTGTCTGTTTTGTTATGTAAATAATCCACAATTTCAAAATAAATAAATAACCCCCCCAAAACTGTTTGGAGGTGGTGAAGAAGAGCAAGAACATTGATGTCCATAACTTCTTTGTTATATGTCTTCCAATACCAAAACAAAACAAAACAACAAAAAACCCCACCACCCCCAACAAACAGACAAACAAACAAACCCCATAAACAAACAAACAAACAAAAACAACAAGCTAACAAACAATCCAAACAAAAACCAAAACCCCCTGACCCAAGAAATCATAGAGAAAGGGAGAATCAGTTTTACTTTCTGGAAGATACATCTCATAATCTGTGTACCTATATGAAAGTGAGTGTTTTCAGAGAATCATCACTTTCTGACAGGAAGAGTTCTATCTGACTTGGCCTTTGGGTCATTTTCACCCCAGTCATGTCTATAATGCTCACAGTGGTTTTAAATCTCTCACATCTTCTCTTATGTCTCTTGTCTTCAGCCCTAGTATTCCCTACTAGGGCTAAAGTTTCACACCTCTTGGACAATGGGTGTTTGTCAAAGCATCACTGGCAAAAAGTCCTCTAGCTCCATGTACGTATCTGTGTTGTCAGAGTTTGACTCCCTTGTTTTGTCAACAGCCAACCACAGTGTAACTTTTTCCTCATATTACAACAATAGTGTGTAGTGATTCAGTGAGGGGTTTTCCCTTTTGCAGCTGTTAACTTTTCTGCAGTCTTGAGGCTTAGTGGCAGGCTGTTTGCACACAGCTCCATTTTTTCCCCATAGAGTACATAAAGCTAATACACAAAGGGACCATCTGAGCACTAATTTTTAGCAGAAAGAAATAATTACTTACACACAGCTTTTCTATTACCATTTAAATACTTTGTACAAATGTAAGCTCTTTGAAGAGCAAAATAGTAAACAAGATTTAAAACCCCACAAGATTTATATTACACCACCAAGCAAATTTCCTGAAGTCCTTCTCTAGGGTAAGCAACTTAGAAGTTAACTTATTAATGATTTATCAAGATCATGACATATTTTTTCTGCTTTCTCACTATGTTTTATGAAAATATTTTACCTTTTTATCCACCAAAGTAATGTTCTTTCTAACAGCATTTGGATGCAATATCATGTTGATTTATTGCAGTATCTCTTGAATTAAAATGCTTACTTTTGTCATTAAGGAAATGAGATTATGATGAACTGAGGTTATTGTGACATGGATCATTGTTCTAATGATCAATACGTATGTCTTGCAGAATTCACCACTCCTGCAGAAGATATTTATACATGCCAATTACAACCTATTAGGATGCAATTTCCAGCTAGTTTATTGCCAATTCATTAATACTAGCCATTCCAGAGATTTTAGTGTAAAAAGACAAATATATCAATTTCAAAAACTGAGATGCTGAATTATGAGTGGAATAATATGAAAGCAGCTTACTGTTAAAAAAGAACCACACCAGGACACCTACATATTTTTACTGACACCTGCATATTTTTACCGACGGTTGAACAATTTTTTTGAAAGTCATGAGGTTTTTGCAACCTGCTTGACACACACATGGCTACATTAAGTTTGCAGACAGAAAAATATGAACTTTTAAAAGTGAATATTTCATTCATTTTCATGGGTCTAATTAGCATGCTTTTGTTCTTTGGAGAAAGAAGGTCATATTGTGACAAAAAGCAGTTATGAGACTAAGTTGTGGAAGCATCTGTGAGCTGAGTTTAGCATATGTGACTGTTACAGGATGTCTAATAGATTATTTCACAGAGTGATTTCAAAGAGAAAGTGGTTGATTAATGATTTTTCTTTAAACTTGAGAAATAATTTTGTAAGGTCATATTATGGCTTTGTTTTCTTCTTTTACAGAGGATATATAATAATGTCATGCAAGTGCAGCTGCACAGAACTGACTACATTAATAAAGTCCAGGCATATTTTACCAATATATTACTTTATTTTCCCTTCTGAATAATACAATATGACCATGAAGAGAGAGATTGCTTGTCAGTTTGTACAGAGCTAATGCTTATTGTTTAAAGCGATGAAAATTTGTATTTTAAGTCTGAAGATTTTGCTATTCAGACATAAAATGGAATAGAATAAATTAGGTTGTGACAGGATTAGGAAAAGTCATCCTTTAAAATTACATCTTGTTTTTAAATTTAAGATGGATTTTAAAAAAATTGAAATCCATCCATCAATTTATCCAGGCAACCAGCTCATCAGACACACATTTTAATTATGATTCCTATTCAATCTTTTTTCTTTTTTTTTTTTTTTTTTTTTTTTTTTCTTTTACTACTTAAATGTAATCACTGTTCTGGCAAGTCACCTACCCACCTGTTAGCTGAGATAATAGTATTCATAGCAAAATAGTTACACATTGGCTGATTGTGTCTCTGCAGTACTAAGATTAAAGGCCTCAGAAATATTTTAACTTAATATCTATAGGAGACAGAGCTAAGATAAAAGATCAGAAAAAAAAAAGATAAAAAAGCAAGCAGAGTCTGTCAGTAAACAATTGCTGAACTAATTAGGGTTTTACTGTATAGTCTCCAGATTATTTTTTAGGCTTATTTTACAATTTTATGGGTTGCTTTTCTGGCTTGGTATGCCCTCCCCTGATAGACCAAGTTTTTAGCTGTTGTAGATAGTTATATCTGAACAACAGTTATATCTTGTCGATCATTGTTAAGCCTCAAAAGTCCTTTGTAACATCTTTCATTTCTGGAAACTGAGTTTCCATTTGCTTCAGAAATCTTAGAATCATAGAATCAACCAGGTTGGAAAAGACCTCAGAGATTATCAAGTCCAACCTACTACCTAATACCTAGCAGCTCATGACAACTAAACCATGGCTTCATCTCCAGTGTCATCATAGTATCATAGTATCATAGTATCATAGTATCAGTCAGGGTTGGAAGGGACCACAAGGATCATCTAGTTCCAACCCCCTGCCATGGGCAGGGACACCCTACACTAGATCAGGCTGGCCAGAGCCTCATCCAGCCTGGGCTTAAACACCCTCCAGGGATGGGGCCTCAACCACCTCCCTGGACAACCCATTCCAGGGCTTCACCACTCTCATGGTGAAGAACTTCTTCCTCACATCTAGTCTGTATCTCCCCACCTCCAACTTCATTCCATTCCCCGTAGTCCACCTCACAGGGATAATTTGATTTGAAGTTTTCCCTTTAATTTTGCCCTAAGGTGGAGCTGTATTTCTCTGGCTGCATTTGTTGATTTTATTTTAAGTCCTCTTAGGAAACTAACGTGTCTTAAGTGCTAGTCAAAGCACAGCATTGAAAATGAACACTAGGTACTAGTGCAGTCCATTTTTCCTTTTTTCTTCAATGTTTTTCCTCTGTTCTTTGTTGGGGTTTGGTTGGTTTCTTTGTTCATTTTGACATTAATTCCTCAGATTCCTATTTATGGCTAAATATCAAATACGTGCTCCAACATTTTTGTGTCAGGTACAGAAAAATGCACCAGACTGCAGATTGCAAACCGTGCATAAACTCCAGTTGCTCTAGGGTGGGCTGAGGAAAGAAATCCATTAGAAACTGAAACAGAATCAGCAACATAAACTTAATAAATGTTTTCATGCTCAGTGTTCTCTCTTTTATCTTCTCTTCTTCTCTTTGTCTTTTTCCTTCATTTATCTATTAACAATTTTACCATGCAAAATACCAATAAACCAGTATTTAATGAAATCTCAGAAGCCTTTGGAAGTTATGCATTGGCAACCTGAGTTACTCTTAGAAATGCTGAGTTGAAAATGTAGAAATTGAGAGCTATAATCAAAAGGCACAGCTGTTAACCTCTCATCCTGTTATATGTATCATTGTTCTCACTATCTTATACATCTGGTATCAGTTAATGAAGGAACTCAAGATTAAGAGTTAAAGGATCAATTGAAAAAAATAATCACAAAGATAAACTCTTCCATGTAAATGCTTTTTGTTTTTACATACATCTTTTTCCCCAAAGAACACCAAAAAGTTTAAAAAAGAATATACTCAAGCATAAAGCTAAACTAGGTAAGAGATAACAGGAAAATTGTTTTCAATTACTGTAACACACAAAATGTGAAGATATATGCATTAGTAGAGTATACACAAGTCTGTTCTGATTTTGTATCGGGTCTGTGGAGGCCTGTGTAGGAGAAATGGTTGTCATGGCATCAGAGAGTCATAGAATAGTCTGGGTTGAATGGAACCTCTAAGATCATCTTGTCCAAGCCCTCTTCCATGGGTGGGGACGCTCCCAGAAATGAGGCATCCACAACTTCTCCGGGCAACATGTTCCAGGGTTTCAACACCCTCACCACAAAAAATTTCTTCCTTGTGTCCTATCTAAACCCACCCTCTGCTGGTTTAAAGCCATTGCCTGCTGCCTCCTTCACTACAGGTCTTGGTAAAAAGTCTTTCTCTATCTTATTAGCCCCCTTTATACATGGAAAAGCTAAAAAAGTATATCCCTGGATCTTTCGCTTTCCCAGTCTGAACACTATCAACTCTCTCAGCCTTTCCTCATTAGATGAGTGTTCACAGAATGTTTGGAAAAGACTTCAAAGGTCATCAAGTCCAATCATTATCTAACTCTACCAGGGTCACTACTACACCACATCCTTGAGCAACATATCTAGACAGCTTTTACATTAATCCAGGAATGGTGATTCAATCACTTTCCTGGGTAGCCTGTTCCATTCTTTGATAAGCCTTTTGGTATAGAAGTTTTTCCTAGGGTCTAACCTAAACCCCCCAGACAAAACCTGATAACCATTTTTCCCTTTTATAATGGGGGTCACAGCATTGGTGGCTAAGGGAAACACAGCTGGTGTCATCTTCCTGGTCTTGTGCAAAGCATTTTACACTATCCTGTATGACTTCCTGGTCTCTAAATTGCAAGGTTATGGATTTGATGGGTGGATCACTCAGTGGATAGGGTGTTGGCTGGATGGCTACTCTGAGAATTGTGATCAATGACTTAGTGTCCAAATGGACACTTGTTACAAGAGGTGTCCCTCTGGGGCTGGCACTGGTACATGGACAGTGGGATCAAGTACACTCTCAGCAAGTCTGCTGATGACACCAAGGTGTGTGGAGCAGTAGACAGATTGGAGGGAAGGGATGCCATCCAGAGGGATATTGACAGGCTGAAGAGGTGGGCCCATGCCAACCTCATGAAGCTTAAAAAGGCTAAATGCAAGGACCTGGGCTGGGGCAATCTCAAGCACAAATGCAGGCTGGGTGATAAGTGGATTGAGATCAGCCCTGTGAAGAAGGAGTTGGGGGTGGTGGTTAATGAGGTACTTGACATGAGACATCAATGTGTGCTGCCAGCCTAAAAATCCAAACATCTCCTGGTGTGGTAGCTTTTAGTTTCACCTTTGAAATTTTGTTACAGGTTTCGAGCAGAAAAGGAGAAACAGCATCAAAAGATGCATGACTAGCAGGTCAAAGGAGGGGATTCTGTTCCTCTATCCTGCTGTTGCGAGTCCTTACTCAGAAAAGTCTTTAGTTTTGTAGAGCACAGAGGCACGTAGTTTGCCCTCTAGTGGTGTGCACTGTTACTGCAATCTCAGTTCAGAGGAGGTGGAGCTCGGAGCTTATGAAACCTGAGTTGTTGCCATCGTACAAAGACTTTTCTTCTAGTTGCTTCTTTTACTGAGAGTTCTGCATGCCCTCTGTAGCACAAGGTGTCTCTCAGAAGAAAGTCTATGCTAACAAGATATCTCTGACCTTAACTTTGGACTGACCCTAAATGTATTGGTGCCTGCCTAATATTTTTCCTCTAGTATGTTTCCATGCCCTTTACTTTCCTGTAAAGCTAGTATTCATAGACCTTCATAGAAGGGTTAGGACTGCATTTTTAAACTACCTTAAAAATAAGCCCACTAAGCCAAAACTGAGGATTCTGTGTCCTTGAGCACTTTTTCTAGTTTTATAATAAATATATACATTGAGGAGGTTAGACCCGATTATTTTAACACACGCTGTCAGACTTGCTGTTTCTTGAAAAGGCATATTCTTAACAAAGGCAAGAATGTACCCACATAGAATTACTTGTCTTGTGAAATAAAGATGTCAAAAAAGAAGTAATAAGAAGGCAGATTGCTATACACATCTTTCTGTTAGTCGTTCTGTTTGATAATATGGGTAGAAAGAAGCAAAAAAGTAAACTGACAAATAAGAGTACTCCAGGAAAGATGATGATGGGGTAATACAACTGCAGCTTCAAATAATTAAAGAGAAGCACATAATAAAGGGAATCATAATAACACAGGAATAAATGTGGTGAACAAAACCTTTGGGAAAAAACCAACCCCCAAAATTCCTAAAATAAACACAGCTTACAGATGAAAAATGATGCTGAAGGAAAGAAAGTTGAGAGAAAAGAATGGTACATGATCAGGAGAAACATGCAAGAGGGGAAATGTCAGCACAGTTCACAGAGAAACAGCCAGCAAAAAGACAAAAAAAATTGAATACTTTGGAGAAGAATTTCACTGAAAATAGTGGGAAGGAAAAGAACAGAGCAGAATAGAATTGTGTCTACAGAATGGTACTTTAGAAACTGTGGAAAGTAAGAATGAAAAAAAAAATAAAAATAGGAGGTCCCCAGAGGAGCTATATCTTGCTCAGTCACACAAAATGGAGAAGATAATTACTGTCACTTTTGAAGCTCACTGTTGACAAGGCAGGCTAGGGTAGCACTTCCCTGATGAATTATGCTCATACACAGTCACTAATAGAAAGGAACATTAAAGATCTTTTACTAGAGAAGTAGCTCAAAGCCCACAATGACATTTCCATGTTGGTCTACAGATTTTTATTCTCTTTTTCAGATTAATTTTTCTGGACTGATTGATAAAGCTTCTGGACATGGGATAAAGTCGGATGCCCAATTGCATAGGCCAAACTGTCTTGTATTTTCAACAAATATATAACTGTGCACACAGGTACTGAATATCAAGTCTCCTCCTGAACACCTCCAATGAAGGTGACTCCACCACCTCCACGGGTAGCTGAGGTGGTGGAGTCACCTTCATTGGAGGTGTTCAGGAGGAGACTTGTTGGGGTGCTTGGCTGCATGGTTTAGATGTTGGGTGGGTTGGATTGGTTGATGGGTTGGACGCGATGATCTTGAAGGTCTCTTCCAACCTGGTGTATTGTATTGTATTGTATTGTATTGTATTGTATTGTATTGTATTGAATTGTTGAATGTAGTCAAGAAAGTTTGCATACTTGGATAGTAAAGTATTAATGAAATTGTTGAGTGTGAGAATCTGTCTAGAAAAAACTTTCTTTTTCTGTGTGCTGTATTATCTCATGTTTCGTTCTTTTTCTGTTGATGGTAATCCATCTGTAAATGACAGCACAATAAGCGTTCTGTTTGATCAGCAAGATGCAGACACTAATATGGTGAATCCTTGTTGCCAAGGTGCTATCACAGGGTAGTCATCAACAAGTGATGTTTCCAGTTTTTGCTATTGCAGATAGCAAATTATACACTTTATTCCAGCTTGCAGACCACTTTGCTTTGACAGTATATCTCCATCTCTCAGAGCCAGTTAAGAACAGTACACGATACACAGTAAAAAGGAGTAAATTTTATTTTTACAGCAATAATCCCCAGCTCCTCTTATTCAATATCTATCTCTTCTACAATGAATGCAAATTCATAGCTCTGCTAAAAAAACTCTTACATGCACAAAGTCTACAAAACATTGGTCTAGCTAGAAAGCAGCTAGTCATTCATTGTGCATTTGTTCTGAAATTACAGAATGACTCGGGATAGAAGTAACCACTAGAGGTCATCTTGACCAATGCCTCCATTCAAAGAAGATTGCTTAGAACTGACTACCTAGGTCCACGTCCAGACTGTTTTCATGCATGCCCAAGGAGTGAGACACCACAGTTTACCCAGGTAACTTGTTCGGTGCTCAGTCACTCTTACAAGTAAGAAGTGTTTCCTGCTGAAACAAAGGCAGACATGGAGGGAGCTAAGTTATAGTAATCATGAATAAAGGAGGAAGAGAAATTAAATGGGGTGAAGGAGGTGGAAATACCATCTGCGAATAAGTCAGAGGATTAGAAAAAAATCTCAGAGGAAGGAATATATGAATATATGAATATGGGGAAAAAACCCAATTCATTGAATAATTTGGACTGTATGAGTTCAAGCACTTCTAGAAATCTTTCTTTGCTCAACAAAATTATGTTCTAGAATCAGTGATCAGACACTGACCATTTTGAAAATTCACATCTACACACAATAAATTCAGATTTTTATAGGACAAAAACATTTTAGTGGTGATTACATTAACATTTTATCCAAAATGTTAATGACTCATTTAATGGAAATCTGGAAGCAAAAAAGTAGTTCTAAGTAGATTCTGGTATTAGTGTTAGCATTATATCAACATTAACTTATGTTCTTCTCTAAAGGGATTAGAAAGCCATGGAAAATGAGGGTATAATGGGGGTATGAAATATCTCTTCATCAAGTTCATTACAGTTGCTATTTACTTAAATAATTGCTTGTGCAGAGGAGGGGAGATAAATCCTATTGAACTCTTCACTTTATTTGAATAGCCTATATACATATATATAGAGAGAGAGATAGAGAGGACTTGTATCTTGGATTTCAAATAGATTTTTCTCCATTGGAGATTCTCTCTGCTCATTCCAAATAAAATTAGTTTTCATATGACCTGGATAAAAGCCTCTGAAAATCAGGAAACAAAGATGCTCATTTTATTTTAACTTGGTTTATAATGTGCACATTGGCAAAAGGGCTCTCTGATTTCTTTCGGCGCCATTACTCTTTATATAATGATCTTTATCCACAGTAATTTAGCTTCAACAGGAGTTATGACAAAGGACACTTCATTTCTTCATCACTGCACAGAGATATAATAGGGTTCATAGTTCTGTAAGAACTAAACTGTATAAGGTATCAAATCAAGTCTTAGTAAAAACAGAAACTTCCTGATTTATGAGAAACATTCAATGAGATGCACCCCTACTAATGCTTACTATTGAAACGTAAAGATGTCTGATCAGATTTGTGCAGAGTCAAAGAAAAAGGAAAAGTACCTGAAAAGAGTGGTCCATTATTTCTAGCTCATTATTTCTATCCCAAATGTTGACCCTTTTTTTTCAGCCCTAGTTCAAATAATTTTAATATGAATTATAGTTCTCTTTCCTCCCTTCCTTCCTTCTTCCCTTCCTTCCTCCCTTCCTTCCTTTCTCCCTTCCTTTCTTCCTCCCTTCCTTCCCTCCCTCCCTCTCTCCTTCCTCTCTCCTCCCCTCCTTCCTCCCTCCCTTCCTCCCCCCTTCCCTCCCTTCCTTCCTTCCCATCCTCCCTTTCCTTCTTTTCCTTCTATTTGAGGGGAGATAACTCTGTTGGCATTGTTTATGTAGTTTACACTTTATGTCAATGAATCTTAGCTGGCAAATACGAAGAGGTCAAAACTAACTGTACCTCACAACCTTCCACAGAATTCGTTCAGGGGATTAAGTTTAAGAATTCCATTTCAGAAAACACGGTGCATGATTGATTCACTTTAGAAATAGTATCTGATGGCATAATTGTAGTACATATTTATTATAATAAAATCTGTGGCCTGCTGCATCACCTGACGAAAGGTGTACAATAATTTCATGAGAAATCAGAAAATGCTGCATCTGAATTATTAATTTTCTAAAGACTAGCAAAACTGCAAAACAATATATCTTACAATATTAAACCAAGATTTCTAGGCTTACTTATTGAGCAACTTTTTAAAGTCTTTTGTAAAAATATGAATGTCATTTCTTCCTGCTTCTTATAGTCTAGTTAGTGTCAATATATACCATCAACCAGCACATTCTGTGTGACCTGTCCTGTTTTCTTTGATAGCGGTTGTTATAATTGTGACTTATAGTAGTAGTATCATAGTATCAGTCAGGGTTGGAAGGGACCACAAGGATCATCTAGTTCCAACCCCCCTGCCATAGGCAGGGACACCCTACACTAGATCAGGCTGGCCAGAGCCTCATCCAGCCTGGTCTTAAACACTTCCAGGGATCGGGCCCCAACCACCTCCCTGGACAACCCATTCCAGGGCTTCACCACTCTCACAGTGAAGAACTTCTTCCTCACATCCAGCCTGAATCTCTCCACCTCCAGCTTCATTCCATTCCCCCTAGTCCTATCACTACCTGATAGCCTGAGAAGTCCCTCCCCAGCCTTCCTGTAGGCCCCCTTCAGATACTGGAAGGCCACAATGAGGTCACCTCGGAGCCTTCTCTTCTCCAGACTGAACAGCCCCAACTCCTTCAGTCTGTCCTCATAGGAGAGGTGCTCTAGCCCGCTGGATCATCCTCGTTGCCCTTCCCTGGACACGTTCCAATACATCCACATCCCTCCTGTAATAGGGGCTCCAGAACTGGACGCAGTACTCCAAGTGGGGTCTCACCAGAGCTGAGTAGAGGGGGAGAATCACCTCCCTTGACCTGCTGGTCACACTGCTCTTGATGCAGCCCAGCATCTGATTGGCCTTCCAGGCTGCAAGTGCACATTGAGAGCTCATGTTGAGCTTCTCGTCCACCAGCACCCCCAAGTCTCTCTCCTCAGGGCTGCTCTCCAGCCAGTCACTGCCCAGCCTGGATTTGTGCCTGGGATTGCCTCGACCCAGATGCAGGAGCCTGTGCTTGGTCTTGTTGAAGCTCATGAGGTTGGCTTGTGCCCACCTCTCCAGCCTGTCAAGGTCCCTCTGGATGGCATCCCTTCCCTCCAGTGTGTCTGCTGCACCACACAGCTTGGTGTCATCAGCAAACTTGCTGAGGGTGCACTCAATGCCACTGTCCATGTCACCCACAAAGATGTTGAACAAGACAGGTCCCAGGACTGATCCCTGAGGGACTCCGCTTGTCACTGGCCTCCACTGGGACATGGACCCATTGACAGCCACTCTGCAGTCATGAAGCCAGACTTGTTCTCTTCCATGATACTAAAACAGTTAATATGAAAGTGTTGTTTTTTTCTTTTTTTTTTTTTCATGTTGATCACAACAGAGCCCAGAATTCAAAAGATAACAAGAAAATCTTGTTATTAAGGAATTAAAAAATGTATTTATTAATATATATCTAATGGCAGTTGTCGGAAGCAATTAGTTTCGAACTTATTCCATAGTTTAATCATGCTGAGAAATGCATCTGAACTTTAACAATCCATGCCAAATGATACAGGTAAAGTTTCCTAGTAAGTACTATGAAAAAAACACTGAAGGAGATTAATTGCCACAAATGCATAATATTTGTGCTTGATTCATTAGTTTATAAATTGACTCTTGAAAGGAGTATCAAGTATATAATAACCCCATGTCCTAGGAATTTCATTTAGAGAGATTTAATTTAATGGAAAACATGTAAAATGCTTTTATTTAGGTTTACTTTTATAGCTTCAGGTATATCCTAGCTCAGCTAGTTATTGATCAGACAAAAGTTATCACCTGTATCATCTCTTCATTAAAAGGATTCTGTAGCATAATGCAGCCTTTGATTTTTCTCCATATACATCATCCTGGATAAGAGTCACAACAGATCCTGGGGAAACAAGTACATCGCATGATTTCCATGAAAAAACATAAGTACTCATTTTCATTTGCAAAATGGAATTACATGAGGCTATTAACAGCAAATGGAGATGGGAGATGGAAGAGTGGAGACTGGAGACTTTCTGAGGTGAATGTTTAAAATGAGTGAAGGAATATTTTATAGTAAAGAGTCACATTACGGGATGGACCTAGTATTGATGGAAACAGATAAAAAAACTAGAGAAGAAAAATATAAAGAAAAAAGAAAAGTGCATCTCATGTACTTAGAAACAGACAATAGTTTAAAGATAAGCTGCAGATAAGATCGCAATAACAGAGATCTATATGACATGTATTGATTAACTGTAATACGTCAGAATGCCATGTGTTGCTTAACTGTAATATATAGGAGAGATTTATAACTTAAGTTCATGAGATAGTGCTCCCCAAAAGACCAAAGATGTTTTTTTCCCAGCCTTTTATTGATTCAAACCACCAGGCCATGATGCCAGTGATTTCTCTAGAGGACTTTTTTTTTTTCAGAGACTGTTTCTTAGCAAAAGATGGAAATTGCTCTAAGATTTCTTAGCAGTTTGTGTGAGCTCCCCTCCAGAAGGTCAGAGACCCTGCCAGGAGCCTGCTCCTGTGGAGGCTTTCCATGGGTCACAGTTCTTCAAGCAACATCCACTGGCTCCAGCACTGGGCTTCTCCACGAGCTGCAGATGGGTATCAGCTACACCATTAACCCCCATGCATTGCACTGCCTGGAGCACCTCCTCCTCCTTCTTTAATCTTGGTGTCTACAGAGTTATTCTCTCACATATTCTCATTTTTCTCTTCTGCCTGCTGCTGTGCAGCTTTTTATCCTTTCTTGAATACTTTGTCATAGAGATGCTACCAATGTCACTGATGGGCTCAGCTTTGGCCAGTGGCAGGTCTGTGTTGGAGCCAGCTGTAAATGGCTCTGTCAAACATGGAGGCAACTTCCCATGTCTTCACACAGAAGCCACCTCTGTAGGTCCTTCACTACCAAAACCTTACCGTGCAGACCCCTATATATCTATTAAAAGATCAAAACCAAGTTAAGGGATCACAAAATGAAAAATGAGATGAAAGACAGGCTCCATCATGCACAATTAAGGAGCTTGCCCTTAGCTTCAGCTTACTGAAGAAAGGAAAGATAACAGAAATTATCATTGCAATTACTTAGAAAGTACTTCAATTGGATAAAATATTTTGGCAGTGGGAATAGGACTGTCGAGCAGGAAATTAATTTGAAGACCAACAGCGTCAATTTACTGCAACTCCAATGAAATTTATCTACTCAGCCTACAGTTTCCTCTTCTCTTTCCAGCTCATCTGATCTTTTGTACATGTGATTTGGATTGATTTACCTGCTGAGACTTACATAAGGACCAATGGGAAAGAACTTTAGGTAGAAAAAGCAGGTACATAATGTGAGCAAGAAAGAAGATGCTGTGGGATATTGTGAGGGTAAGAATAAATTTTATGTTTATTTGGGGGCATATAGCAGCCCTTTGATGATTTTCAGCACTGCTGAAAAAGGATTCCAAATAAAATTTCAAGGACTTGTAAAAACACCTTGAAATATTTTACTTCACATGAAAGTATAGCTTCCTAGTAGAGGAACCTAAACCCTAAAATAACATATCAGGATGGATACCTTCAAAATACAGTTTCTAATTAGAAAGTAATTTGAATCAACTTTTGGAATAAATATTTGACCCTCATTGTGTACTACAAGTGATAATGAAAGCTGGCTCACAATCTGCCTGAATTTCCCGATGTATTCTCTTGCCTGTCAAACCTGGTCACTGCCTCCAAAATCTGCTTAAACCATGCCACCTTAGGGATTCAGCTGGTCACAGGAAGGTATCGGAAGATTTTCTTCATGGTGTAGTTTTACTTTTCTGTTTTGTTGTTTGTTTGTTTGTTTATTTTGCTTCTGAATGAATGAATATATGGTGTACCTAGAAATATTCTGTTGAGAAGGTCACTCTAGAAAGTTCCTGTGAATCCCTTTGGAATTCCCAGTACTTGTATCTTCCTTACTAAAATTAAATCCAAAAGAGCACTGAGATCAAAAGAAAATTCAAGAAATGCAAGTGTGCACCGTAGCTACACTTTCTCAGACCTCCTCAGGCTTTCTAACAGTTGTGTCAGTTACATGTAATCTGATTATGTCATAGACTGAAATGTAAGACAAAAGATATGACTAAACTAACTTATATCTTTGTGGTGGTTTGGCCCCGGCTGGGGGCCGGATGCCCATCAAATCTGCTCTATTACTCCCCTTCTTAGATGGACAGAGGAGAGAGAAAGAGGCCCATGGGTCAAGATAGGAGCAGTTTAATAAAGTAAAAGTGAAAGCCAAGGCCATGCATAGAAGCAAGAGCAAACAAAGATATTGTTCTCTACGTCACATCAGCAGGTGTATTTTAGTCACCCCCAGGAAGCAGAGCTTCAACATGTGTAGCAGTTGCTCCAGAGGACAGATACCATCAGCAAATGCCCCCTACTTCCTGCTATCTCTTAGCTTTTACATCTGAGCTGACATCATAGGGCATGGAATAACCCGTTAATTGGTTTGGGTCAGCTGGCCCAGGTGTGCCCACTTCCAAGATCTTGCCCACCTCTCTGACTACTGTTGAGGGAGAGAATGTTGGAAAAGCACAACCTTGTTTCTGTGTGAGCACTGCTCATAGTAGCCAAAACACTGGTGTATTATCCACACCCTTCTAGCTACCACTACAAAACACAGTACTACAAAAGATGCTATGGGGAGAACTAACTCCATCTCAGCCAAACACAATACAACCTTCAAAGGCAATTCATAAAAAGCCTTGTTCATGGCAAAATTCTTTCCTCAAAACCACAAAAGCAACTACACAGAACTCCTGGAGCTATATATGTCACAGCAGACTCTGCTTCAGGTATAACTTCAAAATTTCACCAAGTTAGTTCCTGCTGTGGCTATCGCTGATATCATTGATGATACAATTCAATGACAGTGCTCATTTAACTAGGAAATGTCATCTAGAATAGGAATATAGACAATTAATTTGTCATCAAAAATTTACATCATCCATCAACTTCAAATTTCCTTAGGCAGTCTGCGCACTTGGTAGCCTGTTATGAATGTGTATATCTTTTGCCTTAGTAGAGTTCACTCATTTTGATTGTGTGCAGATATAAAAATGCTGAAAGCACAGCTGGCACCAGCACATTCTCTAGTATTAATCTTGATCTTTTATTTGGATCTGCTGGTACAGACCAAATGACTTATCTAAGGCTGTGCTAACAAGAGCTCTCATTTCTGCTTGGAAGCATTAGTATATTTATATTAAAATTTCATACTTTTTAACATATTTTTAAAAAATATATATTATACTGAATATATAACTCTAAATCTAATGTAAGGAAATACCAAAGAATTCCCTGATATTTTGTTGAGACGTCTGAGATTGTTATCCTCTACTTTTAGCTAGAAAGTGATTGATGCTAGCAGATAGAGAGAGGTGATTCATCTGCTCTGCCTTGGTGAGACCTCACCTGGAGCACTGTGTCCAGCTCCGGGAACCCCAACAGAAGAAGGATGGATCTGGTGGAGTTGGTCTAGAGGAGGACTGCAAAGATGATCAGAGGGCTGGAGCAGCTCTCCTACAAAGACAAGCTGAAAGGGTTTGGACTGTTCAACCTAGAGAATAGAAGATTCCAGGAAGACCTTATTTCAGTATCTGAAAGAGACCTATAGTAAAGCTGGAAAGAAATGTCTAGAATGAGAGGCAATGGTTTTAAACTAGAGCAGGGCAGATTTAGCTTAGACGTAAGGAGGAAATTCTTACAATGAGAATGGTGCAGTACTGGAACAGTACTCTCTCACCATCACAGTTCCCTAGATACGTGGAGGAGGCCACAGCCCTGGAGACATTCAAGGCTCTAACTAACCTAATCTAGTTGGAGATGTCCCTGCTTACTGCAGGGGGGTTGGACAGGATGACCTTCAAAGGTCCCTTCCAACACAATGCATTCTGTGATTGTGTAAAATAGATATGCCTGTGACAGAGAGAATGAATTTTTTTCTGAATATAAACTAGAGACAGTCTGCTCAACTACACCTGGCTTTTAGATGCCCACAGAGAGATGAGATTAAACTTTTGAAGGGTTATGCCTTAGTCCTTGGAATGTATTGTTATCCTTCCTTGGTTTCTGTTTGCTGTCACAGGGGTACAAGTGAGTCAGTATTTTTATTCTGTGTTTGCCTTTGTCTTCATTATCAAGTTTGAAGTAATAATTGTTCTCATAGGGAAATAGTGGTCCAGTGCATACATATCTTCTCTCTCTGTGAGGTATATTCTTCTAGGAGAGAATTTCACATCTTTACGGTAGGAACTCAGTGCAATAATAAGACTAAGGTATTCTCACTGATGCTAAATTTAATTACTTTTAAGATTTGCAAAAACAAAAAAGGATATGAACATATTTGTTTATATAGTACATATACTTCATACTGATTGCATTATCTATACAATACAATAAATTTGGAATAGTAGATTGTATATCTAGGTGCCATTCATGTTAACTATTAGATTATTCAGCTGAAATTAGTAATACCACTGAAAAAGAGAAGAAGAGCTTTCAGATTTGGTCATGTACTATTTAACTTAAAATCTGCTTTACATCTGGGGTAATTGTTCATTCTAATTCCCAAACCCTCATCCTAAATTCCATTTCTCATTCTATCTTCAAGAAAAAGTGGAAGATCAGAGGAAGTATAGACCAGCAAACTTCATCTCATTTGCTGGGAAAGCAATAGAGTAAATTTACCTAGAATTAATTTCCAGGTATAGTAAGTAGAAGAATGTGATTTGAAGTAGCACAGATTTACAAAGGGGAAGGTCATGCTTGACCAACATAGTATCTTTGCACATCAAAATGACTAATTTGAAGGAAGAAGCAAGAGCAGGAGGCATGGTTATCTTGAATTCAGCTGTGCTTTTAATACTGTTTTCCATGACAGCCTCATGGGCAGCCTGATGAAGTATGGGCTATAGTAGTGTACAGTGAGACAGACTGAAAACTGGCTGAGCTTCCAGTCTGGACATGTGATTAGTTGTGCAACTCAAGATTCAATACTGGATCTAGTCATGCTTGACATCTTCATTAATGACCTTTCCCCTCAATGATGGGACAGAAGACACCCGCATAAGTTTTGCAGATGATACAAAACTGGGGGGAGTGCTTGATAGACCAGATGATTGTGTTAATATTCAAAGAGGCCCTGACAGGCTGGATGAGTGGTCTGATAGCAACCTCATGAAGCACAACAAAGTCCTGAACCTGAAGAGGGGTTGGACTAGACAGTGTCCAGACCCCCTTCCAGCCTCAAAATTTTTTTATGATTCTGTGATTCACCTAGGCTATTTTCTGAGTGAGGTACTTGCTGCAGCACATAAGCATAACCAAAATTAGAAGCATAAAAAAATAAATTTCAGGTTACATATGAGATGGCATTCTTTGAATTACCCAGTGCAGAATCTTTGGTAGATCATTCCACCCATATATCAAATTATTTAAAAGCCATTTGCAGTACATAGGTTCATAACAAATCTCAATATTTTCATCTCTAATTCTGTTTATTCCTGATTTATTTAGAACTGAAATTTATCTATACTCCACAAAATTTACAGATTAATCATTAAATGCATCTTTTATTAGGAGATAATATTATTTCATAGCAGACATTTTTTGTGAAGGCTTTTAGTGTTATTTATTGTCTCGTGAATAAACTTTTTGAGAAGCAATTACAATTCAGCCATGTTTACTTGACATTTAATGCTTTGTAGCTGTAAAGTGTGTTTTCTCATATGATTCTTCTGTGTGCAAAATTGCAGTTTTTTTCCCCACTCATGTCAGCAGCCCCAGCATACAGCAGATTTCTTCAGTGCTGCTTTTCTTATTAATTTCACAGTTAGAGGAGACATACTGTTTGACCCACCACAAACAATTAAAAATCTCTTTTGACATTGATCCAGCTTTGATACTGGACCGGCTTTGAAAGATGAAAAGTGTTTGCTTGATAAGTTCCCACTAGCCAAAGAATACTGTATAAATGTGCTGACATTCCCTATTAAAACATTGCCTATTTATTTCTTTCATGTATTAGCAGATGCTGGGTATTAAGTGCCTATTCCAGAATTGGGACATCACTACACACCATTATTTAGTATAAATCAGCATACCTTTGTATGGCTTTCAGAGTCTTCTCTGTTATCCAGACTGGGAAACTCATTTTCTCAATCACCTCAGTAATATAATTGCTCTTCATATTATTCTCAGACAGCCAAAGCCTTGTGCTGTAGTGCAACAGTGCCTAGTAAATTGCCCACTGTAGGCCACAGGATTATAACTTTATAGTAAAATAATCTGTAATCAGAAACAATCTCAAGTAAGTGTGAAAAAAGCATACAGCTGAAAATAATGCTACAGCAAATTCTGTCCATAATACGTACTTTTGCCATCTCAGAGAGTAGCCATCTTCCATTCCATGGCTCCTATCTGGACTGATCCCTCTCTCTACCTTGATGAATATTTGTGGCAGAGCTGCAGTCTGGACCTATGGTGTGCCAGGATTCTAATCCAGTTGTCTTTCACACTTCACAAATCCCTTTGTTGCATTTAATGGCCTTAGGCAGAACCTACTCCTTGCCATTATAATGTGTTTTATACATTGCTGTACCAATGCCTGGGGTAGGGATTACCCCACAATTTATTTAATTGTGATTATACACATTGCACTAAACAGAGTGTGATACAGCAACAATGCAATCCATGAGAAGGACATGGAAACTTCATGAAAAGAAGCTCACAAACTTAGGAAAGTTCTTGGAACCAATTCATTCCTGAAGTTTCTGTAATACTTTGAAATAGATTAATCTGTTTTTAATGCTTTCAGTCTACTACTAATTTAGAGTGTATAGCCACAATTATTGATTTACTCACTCAAGGCATGAAGCATCTATTACCACCCAAACTTCCACTCCGTTAAGTGGAATAATAATAATCAGTGTGAGGCACTGCAGTAATTAATTCTAAGTCAGCCACACAGAGAAAAGGAATGAGCCTAACATATTTCCCCACAGATATGTCCCAAGACTAGATGCAGCCTACCTTTAAATTCTAGGGAACTATTGCTTGATTGTGTTTGAATTCAGTGTCCTCAATAAAGCTGAAATGAGTGTGGAACTCCAAGATTTAAAATGTGAATAAAATGTTTGTAAATGTGTGTAACAAGTGACAACAAAACATGAGCAAATTCAGAGTATGTAGACAATGTAGCTTTTTATTAACTGAAAACTGCAGCTGCTTCTCAGAAAAGTAATGGATAAATAATACAAATCTCTTGAATTTAAGTTAGCAACCAGATAAAGAGAAAAAGGAAGGAAGTTTGATTTGGGAATCCATACAACCACGGATTATTTTTCACATACAAGGACAGGACTTTCAATTCAGAAAGTCAATTAGCTGTTTCATTATCATAAGCTATTTTGTGTGTTTAATAGGCTCATAAACAAGACTTTTTGTTAGAAGCTGATGGATGTTGAAACAGTTATAGAAGCATAACAGAAGCAGATCACTCCAGAAAAGTAAGAATCTGAATCACAGATGCGGCTAACTCAAATATCCAGGCAAATCTTCATTACAAAAACCCAAATAGCCTGAGAAACAAATTAGTGGAATCAATTGTATTAAACATAGCACACAATGGTTAAAATTTTTTTCAAAGCCACAAGCAAGAAATGAATACTTATGCACTTAATTATTGACAGGTCCTATTTTGAATGCAAATTTACATCCTGTTTTAAATTAAGCTTAACATATTTTCCATTTACAAGTGTGTCTCCATTGAAAGGTCTTTGTATATTTGTTGACCTGCCTCTAAACATTTATTAAACGGTTATATCTTGAAGTATGTGGCTACTGATTCCTATCCATGTCAACAGTATCCCAGTATTCTTCCAAATGTGCATTGGTAGGATTGTGGGTACTGACAAAATGCACAGCAGCTATTCTTTTCCTTGATTTTTACAGCAAGTAAATGCAAGATACACTTCAAAAGTGATTGTGGTAGCAGAGACAAGAACCACTTTGCCAGCTGAATACCTAAGCTAGAGAATTATATTTCTGCTGGTGCTCTTTCCTTTCAGTCACATATTCCTTTCTACACTGCACACCAAATTTAACAAGAAGGCTACAAAACATATTCTACTATTGCACAGTGTTAGGATGTTCTCTTCCCACCAAGGCATGTGTTGGTCATGAGGATAAGAAAGCTGCATCCATGTAGTACTCAGTGAGAAGATTGCACTAACATAATTCTTTCTGACTGTGTTTTAGAAGAAAATCAGCAGTCTTGACTGGTCATTTGGAAATACAGTTATTAGAAAAATCATAAGTTTCTGTACCAAGTTATTGGCATCACATAGGTATAAGATATCATTTGAGTTCTTAAAAACAGTGAGAGTTGTTACACCCAGCGCTTTGTTTGGACTTTATAATGATCCAAGCCCTTTATTGGATTTGTGTGCACCTGCGCATAGCCCTCAACAAACATGCACGTTTAACAATAACCTTAGAAAATGTTTGGGCAACTGCCAATTGACAGTAAAGAAAACATGAGGTAGCTCTGAGTAAAGTTATGGTGTCTGTGTATATTCCTCTTCCACAGCTGCAAATCAGTGTAAAAGATCCTTAACACGAGCCTAAGTGAACACAACAAAAATGGACAATTCAGCCTGACCCAGTGTCTTCAACAGAACTGTAACATGCAACACTCATATATATCATGGCCTTATATGTAGCAGAATAAGTGTCCTTTGTGCTATTGAAATAGCTCAAAAGAGCACTTAAAATTACTTCCTACAGGCAACTGGAGGTACTTTCATGTTTTTCCTTTAATGGAACAAATGTGTCCTCCCACAGTGTAAGAGGGACAGACATATCTTAACATCACTTCTTCCTTTGTATCAGAAGTGTATTCCAAAGTCAGCCAGCATAACCTGGGTCTGAGCCAATACTGGTTGATCTTGTCAGGCAGCAAATTTCCTTCCTTGCATGCTGTAGTTCAAACATCTATAATTCAAAGGGGGGTGGGGGTGGGGGGTGGGTTGCTAGCATATTGTAGGTTGTGTTTTTTTTAAGATTGTAACTGAGTACAGATACTTCCTTGTGCAATGCCTGCTGTAAGGGGTCCCGTTAAGATGTCTAAAGAAATCTAGAATCCCTACTCCTGTATTTCCATTGATAGTAAACACAGGAAGAAAACAAAGAAATCAACATATTTGCAGCTGTGTTCTTTAACATGGCAAGTCATTAGATATATGAGGTATCTTTGTTTCACTATTATTAGACGCTAAGAGTGCTTTGTTAAAAAGGTTATGTGCTTCAGGTTGGAATATAATTAGTTCTTTTTATACCTGACTGATATTACACTACAATTTTTTTGTATTTTTTTTTCCTCCCAGCCAACAAGGAATACCTGCTGACAGCACCTACTATAATTATACAGTCTTAAAAAATCTCACATTCTGCACATTCTGATCTTTAGTGTAAAATATTATTAGCTTTGAGCCCAGGAATCTTGACTTACATCCTACTGGTGAATCTATGTGTCAAGTCCTTCCTTATTGAATAGGAATGTTTGGATACAAAAGTATATTAATCTCAGATTAGTTGAGATAGCAGACACTAAAAAATGAGTTTTGCTTCTTGTCTACAGTTTTTCACCACAGTAGATATGTCTGTAGATGGATATTTAATAAAGGGAAATGATACTAAAATATCTGGATGAATTTTAGGAAGCAAGAATTGTTACTGCTACTTGTGAAAAATTCCTTGCATAGCTTCCTTTAAAGTTTTGTGTTAAAGAAAATTCAGATAAGAAGCAATGGAGTTGTTTGTGTTGTTGTTTTTCCCTTAAATAACATTTGTGTGTGTACATAACTAAATATATGCATTTCATATGAATGTACAGATATCCACAGATAAACGTCAGAAATGCATGTACATGTACACACTTCATATATTCTTATATGTTGCTATTTTATCTGAACTGTTGCTTACTGCTTTTTTGTATCTTTCACATTGAAACGCAATGTGGTGCACAGATACACTTTGGCTTTGATAAAGCACTCAAGAATTGACCCTACTAGCCGTGCTGTACTTGCTTACTGACGAATAAGAAAAAAGCTGACTTTTTTAGCATGAAAGACTGCTTTCCTGACACACTTGAAAGAGCAGGTCTCATGACAACTGAAGTTCATCTTAATTAGGCAGAATTGTCACTGATGCCAGAACGCCAGGCATCTTTTGTGTAGAATCAGGAGACTTAGAGGGATGTTCATCATGATTATTGCTTCATTCCTTACATGTTCAAGCACTGTCTTCCTACTCATGTCTAGTTCAAATAAAAGTGTGATCTAAACAAGATAACAGGATCACAGAAGTGTACAGAAATCCACATTTTGGGGCACTATGATATATTTGAAAGGTACTGGATAATTACATTTGGCAAATGCTTGCAGCCTTTTTATCTGCCCTTTCTTCAACAGTTTTTTCTTCTGTTTTTTTCTCCTCTTTCACTATCTGTGACATATTCTTTGGCAATTTTTAATGCATTTTTATGTTTTGGTTTGGTTGCAAAATTAGAAACCTAGTAGCTGTAAGATAATTGATATTTGTATGCAAAAAGAACCTTTATGGCATTTCCAAAATAAATATTTCTACATATGTGTTATGTATAGCATCTAATTGCGTCAGATAATGGTTTCTCTAACACTTGTTTGATACCTAAGCAGCAGATCCACTGAAGTTTCTGTTGCATTGCTTTTTATTACTCACTAGCTCTTTGTAGATATACAGTGCTTGTTCAGAGCATTTCCTTTCTGTTTTCTTTATTCATGTACTATGAATATGTGTCATATGTGACAACTATAAAAGTTAACTGGTGCAGAGAAGCAAAATATGCCTTTTTCAGAGGACAGGAGATTCACAAGTAATAAACACATGCTTCAATGAAAGGTTGCATCCATGCATAGCAGGAAGATGGAACCTGACAATCCCTATGCCCATGTTCTAGGTCAGGTATTATTTTACTCCAGTTTTGAAGCAATATAATTTCTACTTAGGCATCATTTGCCTGGGTTCTAAAGTTTAGATTTTTATGACTTGTAGATTGCTGTCAGTTCCTGCAAGGTTCATAGGTGAATGGAATAAACAGTGCTACCGGTCAGTTTCTATGCAGTGCCTTAACTGTTAGAGCTATCATTTCAGATACAGTTCTCATGGTGTAAGAAAATGAAAATACACATATTTTATTTTTCTAGGAAGAGCAAATCACAAGCCACAGACTATTCTATGTAATAGAACTCTTCCTATCTTGACTGTGGGCCTCAAGATATAATGAGTCCCAGAAACAATTCCAGAAAAGATATGTTCAGAAGTTTAATGATTAGGGCATTCAAACAAGGATAGAATTTTTCATTCTTCCAAATGGTTTGCATTTCTCTGTATGTCACTTCTGTATTTTACACAGTATTTTTGTTTCATGCAGAATTAATTAAACTGCTCAAAACAAAGACTAAACCACCTTCAATAATAAAGATGGGTCTTATATTCAGGATTAGGGTGCCCACTATAGATCTCAATAATTTTTTTCTTTGTCATTCTGTTTTGGCAGTGACATGTAGTTACAACACAATGCAGCAGAGATTTAAAGGTGGGAGTTTTAGTAATGCATAAATGCATTACACGGTTCTTGTGAGCTCAGGTGCTTGTGCAGTAGCCCTCTGTGGTGATTTTGTTAGCTATCACCAAGTGTTACACATTTGCATGAGTACGCATGAGAACACACGCAGATGTACAACAGTAAATCTGTGTATGTCTGTTGCAAAATTCTCTGTTGAGATCTTTGCTGGCTGAAAGATCAATTGTATTAGCACCTAAATAAGCCATGCTCCTGATAGCAAAGGTGCTTATTTTGGAGATAAGGGTTTTAATAATAAACCCGACTCTCACATTCATAGGCAAAGAAGGCAGAAAATTAAGCTTAGAGGAAGAAATGATAAAGCTCCCCCTAATCAGGCAGTCATAGAAATTTATGAATTGTTGTTGTGACTGTCATCTCTCCCTCCCCCTGAACCCATCTTGAGCTCTGCTTCAGAAACTTCAGTTGTTTATCTGGTTTAGCCATTTATATTTTTTTTCATCATGCAGAGTTTTCATTTATGAAACTATTTTCACTGTCTCCCAACATAACATTAGTTCTCTCTACTGAAGACCAAATTGAAGAATGGCTAGGAAAAGAGAAATCCTTCTTTGATGTCTCTGGTGGTTCTATCTGTCTATCTATCTATGATCATATTACATACTTATAAGGCAGTTTTATTTCCCCCATGAAAGGTAGGAATAACACATTGTGATTGAACAAAATTGTCTTCGTTTGCACAGTAAAGGTTTCTTCCTACTCTTCTGTGGGCACATGAACTGTTGCTCTGCTTAGGAAACCTCTTGATGTGTGAGTAAATGTTTCTGTACTTTCAAATTTCAGTTGTGAAATCAATGTAGTCTCTTTGTCCACTTCAGTTTGAGAAGCTCAGTAATCCTTCCAACTGAGCCCAGTGAAATTGCTCCTGGTTTAGCAATGCAATAATAAAAAAAAAAAAAGACAGAGGGAGATTAAAACAAAAGACAAATTTCATTCATCATGGTCACTTCACATGAGGTCTGTACAGTGAAGCTGGGCAGCTGCTGCAAAAAACATTGGCAGAAAGATCAGCTGCATAACAGTTCAGTCCGAGATTTGACTTTATTCATTCCAATATTGTCACTGTATATGAAATTATTTCACATTATTGCCTTGAAGAACATGTTAGAAATACTGGCTGGAGGAATAAAAACCTTCCTTCACTAAGTTTAGACTTCTACAACGATATGAAGTTTATAGTAAATATTGAATTTTGTAAATCTGCTGGATGAGTTTTCAAAAGGTATGATATATTTTACGTGATAGAAAACAGACATCTAGTCCCAAAGACTACAGTTTATGTATTGCCAGTGGATGGGGTCAGCACAAGGGACACAGACAGCAAGTTAAATAAGTAAGCTTGTATTTTACTTGTGTACGTGGCAGTGGAAGCACAAGAAAATAAAAAATACATCAAGGATAAAATACATCATGGCAATGCACTTAATCATTACTACATATAGTTAGCTATAGTGATTAAGAAAGATACATCACCAGTTCTAATTCTTTACCATCAACCAGATATGCCGTCACTGGGGAGTCCCAGTTACAGCAAGGATTTGACCAACTTTTCCCAGCAACTGGGAGGTCCTATGCAATATGTCCACTCATAGTTGAGGTCTCCAAAGCAGTTGTAAGAGGTTCCATATTTTTATATTGCTGAATAAACAAGTTTACATGACTCCAAATGTGGAAATATCTGACTTCATCCTCCTGTTTATTCCCTCATAGCCTGGCTAGGGCTCAGAGGTAAAACAAGGGAGTGTCTTTATCTGTTTGGCTTTGAACACATACCCCTCACACAGCTGGGCATCTGACTTCATGGCCTTGAAGATCTGCCTCTATATAAGGAACGTTGAATATATTCTCATTATATTTTCCCCCTCACTAAAAATTACATTTTGTCTAAGTTATGTCTCTTACTAATAATCATACATATTTGACTAACAAGCATGCATATTTTGCTAAAGATCAGATACTAGTAATCAATCATAAGCAGTAAGCAATTATTTCCATCATAATTGTGGTCTTTGCTTTTTTCCCATATCTGAGAGAAAACTCCTGTATAATTCCATTGTATACAAAACCAAGGCTTAAATGAAACATCTTCCTAAACTTCTGTAGTTAATTCTATTGAAGATGTAATCAAGTGTTGAGATATGGATAGTGTTGGAGACTTGATGGGGTGCTTGGTGCCATGGTTTGGTTGATTAGGTGGGTTGGATTGGTTGATAGGTTGGATGCGATGATCTTGAAGGTCTCTTCCAACTTGGTCTATTCTATTCTATTCTATTCTATTCTATTCTATTCTATTCTATTCTATATTTTAGACAGAACGTCTTTTCTCTGAACAAACACAGTTTCATCTGTAGAAATATCTAACAGGAACATAGTTCAGTATTTTTTTTTTCAATGAATGAGATCTGAGTTTATTGTTTTAATAATATTTTGACTAATTTTATTCAGACATTTGTCTTATATAAATATGAAAAAAAACCTAAGGTGAAATTAGTGTTATGCATGCAGTTATTTTGTCATAACATGCATATTTAATTTGACTTACTCTTCCAGGTCAAAGTTGTTCAGCTTTGCTTTGTTTGTTTGTTTTATGGTTGTTTGATTATTTGTTTTAATGTGTCCTTATTACTTGTGAATGGGAAAGGTTGACTCTTGTCCATGTTTCTGCATTGACTGGTAAAATGTAGAAGCAGAAGAAAAGGGATGGCTGAATATTCTTATTTCTGAATGAGTTGGATGATTTGGATATTCCAAGACACATACTTTTAAAAAAAAAATTAATTATATTAAAAATATAAATAAAAGCCATAATAACATTGTCTGAATCTTGGCATTGCTCTTCCTGCTTGCTAACCTATAAGAAAGACAATCTATAATTGAATTTTTTTTTTTTCTTTCCAGCAGAGGGACTGTTGAGCTAAATGTGAATGAGTTCACTGAATTATCTTCATAAAAATAAGTCTATTGGATTAAAAATAACCATAAAGGTCACTGATTTAAAATACTTACAGAGTAGGATAGGTGCTTGGAAAGTTTATGATTTTAGCAAAGAAAACAAATAAGGTAACAACAATGAGGATAATGAGAATTTCCTTGTGTTGTTATGGGAGGAAAAAGTAAGCTCTCTGAACTTCACAGAAAATACTGTCATGATCATGCCAAGTGGTCAGTACTTTGTGTTGTTAAGCAGGTGGCCTCACACACTATAGAGTAAGTATAGTTATACAAGTGGTATTATAATGGTTCTCCTTATCTTAAAGTGAGAACAGTTTTTTGCATGATCATTATATAATGACAGAATGATTGGTTCAGGAAGAGCTGAAGGTTTACTAAGTAGATAAGTAGAACAATGCAGCCTGTTCCATTTACTTCAGTAAATGTTCCTGTAGAGATGGTGCCATGTCTTTTTGGAGTATCTTCACCCTTGGTAATATCTCAAGAGAAAGCAGTCTGTTCAAAAATTGTAGTAATAGCAAAGGACTTTTCCTTCCCTTCAAAAGGCTAGGCAATTGCCCCTTCTTTTACATCATCAAGGACACAGCCCTTTCAGTGATCACTAGAGTGAAATTAGATGAAAAGACATGCAAACCGTTTCATTCATAGCATAGGTGTTTGATTACTTACAGGTAATCATTATTTTCACATTGTTTTATATGAGAATGACTTTTCTCCCACTTAGAGCTATGTGAAATCATTTCATGCAGGTAAGAGACATGGGAATCTTCTTGAAACATTATAACCACAGTTTTTCATAGAGAGCCTGCTGAGGTAAATACCCATGTGCCCTTGATATCTCGAGACAGTGGGGAACCAGGACCTTTGGACTTGTTCAACCCACTTAGGAACCTGCTGCAAATAAAAAAAAAAAAGGGGGAAAGGACACTTTTATTCTCCCAGGAGATAAAATAGCATTTCATTGTATTGTGCCTTGATCAAGAATACTGCATCCAGCTGAGCCTAATCAAACAGAGAGAAATATGTGGCAGTGTCTGTGTGCAGAACACACACACGCTCCAAGACTCAGTATGAGACATACTGCCTGCTGTCAGAGTTCCTCCCCTCTGCAGCGCATTTTTTTCTAAGACCTATATTATCACATTGTTGTGGTTTAACCCAGCAGGCAGCTAAAAAAAACATTGCCATTCATTCACTTCCTCCAGAGGGTAAGGAAGAGAATCAGAAGAAAGGTAAAACAGATGGGTTGAGATCAGGACAAAAAAACGGATGGAAAATAATAATAATGATAAAAGAATATAAATAACAAGTGATACACAATGCGGTTGCTCAGCAGCTGCCAACTGATGTCCAGCCAGTCCCTGAGCAGCAGGCTGCCATCACTCAGTCAGTTCCACCCAGTTTTATCATTCAGCACGATGTATGGTATATTGTATGAAAAGTCTCTTTGGCCAGTTTTGGTCAGCTGTCCTGGCTGTGGCCCATCCTGGATTCTTGTGCACCTCCAGCCTCCTTGCTGGCAGGGCAGTATGAGAAGCTGAAAATTCTTTGACTTGGTGTAAATACAGCTCAGTGGCAGCTAAAATGTTAGTGTATTATCAACATTATTCCCTTTTTTTTTTTTTTTTTTAAATTTTTAAACTGAATGTATATAGTAATATTTTAGAGGTCCATTAAACAGTCAAGGCTTGTTTTGTGTCTCAGGGATGAGGACAAGGATGACAGTCAGGAGACAGTAATTTCTTTTCCTTATCTCTGATGTTGATTGACTATGTAATCTTGGAAAATTCATCTCTCTCTGGGACTCAGATTCTAACATCAAAAACTGGAGAAAATACAAAAATCACAACCTGGATATAGATAGGCACTTCTGTGATGTATCGAAAAGAACAGGAAAACACAGGGTTATACCACAGCCTTCAGCAGTTTCCTGTGGTATGCAGTGCTCAGTATCAGAAAATGGCTAAGCCTATTCTGAACAAGGTGAAAACCTGTTCTTTAATATTCTTCAGTTGTTTGTTTTTTAGCACCAACACTATTCTGTACCAAAAATATACATTGAGTGAATCAATTATTTCCATGCTACTTTTTTCTCTGTTTGGAAGTTCTTTAGTTTTTATAATATCCTCTCTTGTGCAGTTTCTTCGTGACATATGTGACTTTATACATCTTTATATAACCCCCAATCTGGCTATTATAGGGACTGGAAAGCTGTAATGTATTAAATAGTTCTTTCTACCTTTTGATATTTTCAAAAATTTTTGTCATACAGGTCCAGAACTTTTCCAGTTATACTATAAAGTTTTCACCAGTAAGAGTTGTACACAATATTCAAATGTACATATACCAGGGATTCCTACAAAAAGGGGTCAACAAAGCTTTCTATTTTGTTTTTAATTTCTTTCATAATGATTCCTAGAATTACAGTTGCTTTCCTGACTGATGCTTGATGTTTTCATAGAGATATCTGTTACAATCCAGAGATCTCATTTCTCAGTAATGATTGTCAGCTGCCACCTTGTCACTATAAATACAAAGATTTGTCATCGGTTTTCACTCAGCATGTTCATGTTCTAGTTGTGTCTGATCCATAATCTCTGACAAGATCCCAAGATTCTTTTATGCCCAGAGGCATAATATTCTGATGTTCATTTTATTGTATTCATTATCCTTCAGTGAATTCTCTTGTAGCTGTTCCATTCCATATAAACAATTCACTGAGCAAAAGATTTAGATATTCAAGGCAGCCCCTACATGTTACCCTGGAAATGGCTAAGTATTGTACAAAATTAGTTCCAAAGGAAACAAGACAGACTGAAAGCAGGTTAATCTTAACAGAATTTCTTTATACTCTAGAGAAAGAAATTTGTGGAAAGGACTACTTGAGGTGTTCTAAATTTGTCTCCACTGGCTATTAAGGACAATGCCTCCTGCATGAACACCCACTTTGACTCAGTTCAGTGAACAGAACATTCATCCAAGCATTTACAGACAGAACTTAGGGATCCATTATTCAAGGCAAACTCCACGGCTACTAGGAAAGGCACTCTATTAAGGGAAGTCTTGCTCTTACTATAGTTTAGACAACTCACTCCTTACTAGATCCAAGAAACTTTTCCTAATTAAGTAATGTAACATTAAACTGGGATGTGTTATCACATTAAAAAAAAAAAAAAAAAAAGAAAAATGTATAGATAATAAGAAAGTAAATAAGCATATGAAAAATAATTCAGCCATGTGGAAAAGGACTTGGGGGTGCTGATGGACGAGAAGCTGCACATGAGCAGATGGTGAGTGCTTGCAGCCCAGAAGGCAAATCACATCCTGGGCTGCATCAAAAGATGCGTGGCCAGCAGATCCAGAGAGGTGATTCTGCCACTTTGCTTTGCTCTGGTGAGACCTCACCTGGCATACCCCATCTAGCTCTGGAGCCCTCAGTATAGGAAGAACATGGACCCGATGGAGCAGGTCCAGAGGAGGGCCATGAAAATTATCTGGAGGTTGGAGCACCTCTGCTACAAGGACAGGCTGAGGGAGCTGGGGTTGTTTGGCCTGGAGAAGAGGAAGCTTCAGGGAGACCTAATAGCAGCCTGCCAGTACCTGAAGGGGTACTACCTACAGGAAGTATAGAAAGAGATGGTTTACAAAGGTCTGTGGTGATACCGTGAGGGGCAGTGGTTTTAAACTAGAGAAGAGCAGATTTAGGCTGGATGTTAGGAACAAGTTCTTTACATGAGAGTAGTGGAACACTGGAACGGGTTGCCTAGGGAGGTGGTTGGGTCCCCATCCCTGGAGATATTTAAAATGAGGCTCGGCAGGACTCTGGGCAACCTGGTCTAGTTGAGGATGCCCCTGCTGACTGCAGAGGGGATTGGACTAGATGACTGTTTGAGGTCTTTTCCAACTCAGACCATTCTATGATTCTGTGAATTCCTCTGGAGTTAAAAGGGAATAAAGAAGATATTGTAACTATGAAAATTTTAAAAGTTAGGACAAAAGAAGCTTGGAATTCTACTTGAAATTTTAAGCTTACTTACAGCCACCAGTGAGAGAAACTCAACCTTAAATGTGATTTATTTTTTTTATGTTAATTTCTGTGTTTTAGGCTGGATTCACATTGAATTCTTTGTATTAAATGCAGCCCCAGTCCAGGGCATTGTACATTTCCTTGGGTTACCAGAGTAGGATGTTATGCCACAGGTTGTTGTGGCTTATTGGGACCTGTGAGTAGGCATGTGGCTGCAGGGTGGCTGGAATTTGAGCTCTGACAGGACCAGGGTGAGAGTCTCAACTGAAAACACACCCCTGAGTCAGGTTTTAGCCCCATGGCACCTGAGAATGGCTCCTCAGATCACCAGTGTGCCCAATGCCTTGTCAGCCAAATCTCAAAAAAAACCCCAGGGATGTTCTCGTGGTCTTTAGAAAATAGTCAACTCAAGAATTTCCTAAGTAGATAGCAGAATTCACTGTCATTGTGCTTTATATGGACTGTAATGTGTGCAAAGTATTCTGAGATTATCCACAAGGTGAAGCTCATTACACATCATTAACATGGTTTAGGCACGGATCTATTTAAAATTGTCCAAACTGATGCATATCTTGGCTGCCTCATAAACTGAACTTCAGGTATGAAGGAAATGTAAATATTGAACATGTGAAATAATAAACATTTGGATTGGATTGGAATGAAACAGAGGATAAACCAGAAAATGAATAATGACATTACTGAGAAATTAAGTACTTAAATTTCACTTGAGTTATTTGAGGTACTTCATTCATCTTCTGGACCACAGTTCTTTGGATTCTGACAAGAAAAGATGAGCTACAGTTAGCTTGATAGGCAACATCCTGTCTGTGAGTTCTGTCTCTTCCTACAATATTATTTACACACTTTGTGTAGTTTCTAGATAAAACCTCAGATTACTACTGGGAATAAAGATCCCTCTCTGAATACTTGTCAGAGGGTTTCTCATTGCTGATTCCTGTCACCAGCAAGGCTGCACTCTTTGTTATGTGATGGCAGCTTTCATGAGCTTGAGAAAGAAGTGTAGGTGTTCCTACGCTCAACTGCAGAGCAGCTGGTATTTACTGACAGGGAATAGTGCTGTCAGGCTGAGGAGTGTACTAAGATGTGATAGCTCAGCATCCTGGAGAGGTCCATGCCTCTTACATTACGTACAATATCCTACTTTCATGGCTGTATGAAAAAAAAAAAGCCTGGTTGCAATTTCTTTTCATGATAGGCCCAGTCACATCAATTAAGACAGAATTTACCTTGACCACATTTAGGCACATAGGGTTTCATCACAGGTGAGACAGAATAATCAACAACCTGCAGTGAAGCTGAATACTTGGATTTATTCAAGAAGCTTTAATACTAGAGTTTCTGTCCTGTTTGTTTCATACGCTCACTCATTTGCTCTACTATGCTGTATGTTGACTAGATTTCAATTTTCCTTCTCCCCAGAGAGGTGTTTCCTTCCCAGAAAGGTCAGAGAGAAAATAATGTCAGTTTGTGCTGCACAGCTGCTTGCAGCCACCCGCTTCAGACCAAGATCCTGAACACTCTCCAGCATTCAACTCCACTCAGCTCTTTGATCTTCAGGATCATCTCACACTGCCAATACCTTTCTTCCAGTCAGTATATTCAATACTTTCTTTTCGGATCCTCTTTTTCTTTCATTAAGCAGAAGCCTTTATTTTGAGCACTAACTTGTTTTCCAGACAAATCCTGACTTTTCCCACATAAATAGTGCATGTGATTCTCTGTCGTGTCCCTCTGTTAATTGTAGGATTCTGGATGTTTCACTTTTGCTCAGTCCAAGCATTATCAGAATTTACAACGAGTCCACATTGGTTGCAGTTAGCAAGTAGCAAGTTTCTATTTGGAAATAGAAAAGCTCGGTTTCAGACATTTGCTGCTGCCTGTTAGCATTTACAGTATAAGCTATTTTTACACCTACAACAGGTCTAGACAGCTGCATTTATACTAATCATGACAGAGTGCTTTTAAAGGCAGTGGAGAGGAAAAGACATTTTAGGTTATCTCATGTACTTAAAAAGTGCCATTTGAAGATGTCATAGACTAAGCAACCGAAATGCCAGTTGTCTTCATCTATAAAGTAAAGGAAAGACTGAGGGCTGACCTTTAGCTCACTGAGTCAAGTGGCACCTACTTTTCACAGTTAACTGTAATTTCAAAATGTAAATATTATTCTGCCTAATTTTTGAAACCAAAGGGTCAGGGATGGGCAGGTCTGATCAAGTCTGAACACAATGCAGCATTGAAGGTACCAAGAGAACATTGAGGTAAAGTGGGGAGCTTCCTAGGTAGCTTAAGCTTCTTTACAGTCAGCCTATAGCTAAAAGAGATTGTTCTGGATACATTTTTCATTTGAGCATATAAGATCCTTACTTAATTCCTCTTAGTCTTTAATTCACTTTTCAGAATTGGCTTACCTGTTGAGTTTTGTTCGGTAGGATTTGTTTGGTTTGGTTTGGTTTGGTTTTTTAACTGTTCGGTTTACAGTTCTTTGGCAGGAAAAAAGTGAAAACAGAACTAAACCAATAAAAATCCTCAACTTTTCTATTCTTTTTAATTGGGTCCTGAACACATGACTATTCATACATATCTAGTTTAAGTTGGAGATTCTTTTTCTTCTAAGCTTCCACACTAGTACAGACAGTGAATATTTTTTGTTATAGTTCAATATTGTATTGTATTGTATTGTATTGTATTGTATTGTATTGTATTGTATATAATACAGAATGGTGAACTAGAGAGAGAAAAAAATCCTTTTAACACAATAAGCTTATTCAAATAATTGCATCTATGCATTTATTAATTTTTTCTTGTCTTCTTAGGTTACTACTCAAATGTCTATTTATTTAAAATTCAAGGCACATTTACCAATCACTGCCAGAGGCACTGCAGTCTTAATAGGTCATAATAGGTCACATATGCCATACTGTTTTATACAATACAATACAATAACACAATACAATACACCAGGTTGAAAAAGATCTTCAAGATCATCGCGTCCAACCCATCAACCAATCTAACCCACTAGGCACCCAGAAATCTTATTATAATACTTAAAAATGAGATTAATGACTCTTTTTTTTTTAATGTCAGATTTGATAAGAGATTAAATTGTTTATACCTATGACTTAAAAATTTGAATGTGTCACGTGAAAGCTCTGTGTGAGACCATTACTATAAGACATTGAGGTCTCGAAGAGCAGTCCTAAGGGAGTATCTTAGTATTTTCATTTCCTGTCCTTTTAGCATAAGTAGCAAATCAACTTCAGTATATTTAAAGAGGGGTTTTGTATCTGAGGTTTTATCTTTGTATCTGAGGTGACCTTATTGCTCTCTACAACTACCTTAAGGGAGGTTGTAGACAGGCAGAGGTTGGTCTCTTCTCCCAGGCAACCAGCACCAGAACAAGAGGACACAGTCTCAAGCTGCACCAGGAGAGGTTTAGGCTGGAGGTTAGGAGGAAGTTTTACACAGAGAGAGTGATTGCCCATTGGAAGGGGCTGCCCGAGGAGGTGGTGGAGTCGCCATCACTGGAGGTGTTCAGGAGGAGACTTGATAGGGTGCTTGGTGCCATGGTTTAGTTGATTAGGTGGTGTTGGATGATAAGTTGGACACGATGATCTTGAAGGTCTCTTCCAACCTGGTCTATTCTATTCTATTCTATTCTATTCTATTCTATTCTATTCTATTCTATTCTATTCTATTCTATTCTCTGAAAGACTTTTGGATGGCATGGGCTTTAGAATATAACAGGAGAAGCAAACTCAAAAAGACAAAATGATACTCTAATTGCTGTAAAATTATTACTTGGGAAGAAGGAATGATAAAGCACAGTGTCATGTAATGTTTATACTATAGAAATATATTAATCTGCTTGTGTTACTAGCAGAACAGTCTCTGTATCTTTGCAAATATTAAAGTTTATTTACTGGAAGCAATGGAACAGTATAGCCCTCACTTTAGGACTACTGCAGCAAAATTTGTGCTCCAAAGGAGTCATGTAGAATAACAGTACCCTCCTCTATGACTTTATATCTCATGTGTAATGCATATGAGATACGCATTTTGAGTTTGTGAGATGGAATATTTGTGCATTTGGGAGCAGCTCCTGATACAGAGAGGTGTGTGTCAAGGCTATCAATTTAGGTTTCTTCCTTGATTTGTTTGTTTGTGGGGTTTGGTTTGGTTTGGTTTTGTGATCTTCTTGGTTTTATTGCTAAAGTACTTATGCTGGTGAAAATGTTTGAGAAGTGTACTCTGTCCATTAGTGTGAGCATTAGTGTGAGCATTAAAGTATCTACACACCAGAGACAACTTTTTTTAGCCATTTTGCAGAATCTTAGAAAGGATATGCCACATTAGGTCATCCAGAAAGGCTTTTTTTCTGAAGGAGGTATTCTTCTTCCACTAAGCATTCCAACTCTAACTATACATACACTCCTGTTCTAAATGTTTCAATAGACAATTACTACTTCTATTCTAATCTATGTCACATTCTCACATCAGCTTATTATGGCAGTGTGCAATGGAAAGAAATCTCACAAAGATCTTAAGGAATTAGTTCTTTCATGGGAGAGAAGAAATGTTTTGCTTATTTCACTATGGGGTATATTGACTCAGTGAAAAGGACATATCTTAAATTTCATCTTTAAAGTATTTTTGGAAAAATTAGATGTTTATTTTTAAGAGGCATATTTAATAAAAATCGTGTGTGATTCTGGAGGGAATAGATTTTTGTGTGTTCATACTATAATGTTTTTAATAAAAACCATCTAACAACCTTGTAATTAATTCTGGTACTAGATAAAATGCCAATTCTCAACAATTAAAAACTTAGATAATCTATTTTGTTATCGAATGGAAAAGACATTGAAGGAAAAACTAAGAGAAATGGGTAACAAAAAGTAAAAAATGTAGAAAAAAGGTGGAAATGTCCCTGGGAAATATTTTTCTTTTTTTGACTTACTGTTCTGACATTCACTTTCCTGCAGCTACTGATAACTATTTCTCTGCTCCATAGTTTAATACAGAAATAGGTACAGAGCCTGCCTTCTTAAAGCTGGAAATTAATCAATTTTTATATGCAATCCTAAACATGACAGTGAGTGGTTTAAATTACCCTGTTCTTTATATTAATGTTATTAATTTAAACCAGTTCAAATTACACCAATCAGAATAATTTGGCCAGTTTAACTTAACACTGTATTACCATAGCAAAAAGATATTATTTTCCTAAGAATCTTGTTTGAAATACTTACTCTATTTTGATACGTGTGGTTAGGATTCACTCCTTTTTTCCCAGGGCAAGGCAGTATTTTGTAGCTACTGGCCAAAATATTGTTAAAAATTTGGGAATATTAGAATCACAGAATGCATTGGGTTGTAAGGCACCTCCAATACCTCTGCAGTGAGCAGGAATGTCTTTAACTAGATCATGTTGCTCAGGGCATCATCAAGTTTGGCCTTGAATGTCTCTAGGGATGGAGCCTCCAGCACCTCTCTGGCCAAATACATTGTGTGGATAAATATGCTGACAGCCTATGCTAGTCTACTATGAACAGACTGAGAAGATCTTCTCTTGAACATGTAAATCACCTGGTGATGTGATGGTTTCATTAAGAATTGAGAAGCCTCTCAAAAAAGATAAGATCACCATGAATGACCTGCCTGATGTGTCAGCTCTGCCCATCAAGATAGCACACCTAGCAGTCACATACACGTTGTAATGTAACTGGGGTGTGGGCCAGATGGAGCCAGGTGAATGAACCAGGAACAGCATAAAAGCCATGAACTTGTACCATACAAACATTCATATTGGTGGAAAAAAGACTTGTCTTGCTTGCTCTAAAGGCTGTACAAGACTTTAAGGACTGAGCTCAGCCTGCAAAAGCAGTCTACTTTGATAATGCCTAATACCAGATCTGTCTTAGAAAGGTCTGGCAGACAACTCAGACACTGACCACATGATATTTGGCACTATTGCAAAATGGCAGATAAGAGTGACAAGCTTTTTATAAGCATGCACCAAGGTCTGTCCAAGAAGAATCTTGCTGTTTCTAATTTTATTACCAAGTAACATCTTAGAGTGGCTTCTGTTTGCACAGCATGACTGGGTGAAGTTCAGACTCATTTATGGTCCTGAGCCTTTGTCAATAGAACAATGCAGCATTAGCCTTGTGCTCTACAAAGTCCAGTACATCACAGAAGTAATGAGCAGAGCAGTCACTGCAGACACTGGTGATGGAGCCTTTGCAACAGGTAACTACAATGTCAAGTTCCTTGCCATAAGACACAAGCTTTAAAACTTTAGGGATTGGCAACTGTTATAATTCTGGAATGAATTCTTAAGAGAATATATTAAACTACACAAAAACTATTAAACTATTACATTTCTATATGGTGTTCCCTTCTGTTTCCCCATGATTCTCAGATCTGCTTTAGAATTATATGTGTATGGTCTTTAACTACATCCAGTATTTCCTTCCACAAAGACACAATCCTTGGAAATCACTTCCCTCATTTTCTATCTCCCCAAAGCAATTTCTTTAAGCTTTGGCTGGTCCTTTTTCTCTGAAAATCTTCCCCTTCTTCATAAGGAAAGGAATTTCATATAAGAATACAGTAAGAGAGAATAAAAAGTGTCATAGGTTGAGTTTTTGTCTGCTGCTATGCATACCATCCTGCTTCATGACAGCTTCAAAATGAAAGTGGAGCTTGAAGTTCAGATCATAACGTGAGAGGCTTCACTTCCTGTTCCAGTTGCTGCTTTTGCATTCTGGGGCTTTGAGTGTTGACTCTCTTACACTGAGATGGCAGTGGGACAGGAAGGGATGGAGGAGTAGCTCCCTGGCTTGGGCTTTTAGTTCGCTTGCTTCTGCTTACTGCTGCTTTTCCACCATGCTTTTTCTGCAAATAGGCTAAGGTAATTCATTAAAGTCTTATCTCACTATTTTTGTCTCAATGCAGAGGCTTCTTTTTGTGTGTTGTCTTTTCCACCTCCCTTCTGTGTTGGGGGAACAGACAAATTAAGCTGTTGTTTTAATTTAAACCATTACGAGAAGACATAAACTTAAGGATAGTGAATAAAAATCACATTGTGTGTTCAGAGTCTCTAAACCACTGCATATGGAATAATCAGTTTCCTTAAGGAGAATTGTCTGATTGATTATCCTTTACATTAACATACAAAGACTTTATTACTTATTATGAAATTAAAGTTATCTTTCATTAGTAGCAATATAATTTTTTATTATTTTTATTACTATCTAGCTTTTGAAAATATTTTTCTTCTGTGGTAGGAAGTGACACTGATTCCTCTGTATTGTGATGAAAAGCACTGCTTAAATAATTATTACATATATTTGCCTTTCATTTTATCCTCTTATTTTGCTTAAAAGAGGTTAAATATAAACCCCTTGTGTAACCCTCTCTCATCTGGCCATTTAATTTCTTCATTATGTCCTGTGTGTTTTTTTTAAGTTAAATCTGAAAAATCTCTTGTTTCTTGTCACATAAAAATCCATCTCTCTCCAGACCTATGTATTTTGAGTCCACACTGAACCTCCGAAGAAGATGAATCAAGTGAGTAATAGATTACTCTGTACTTGAGATCTCTGCATTTTACATAGTGTGATTAACATGAGCTTCAAAACAGATGGCTATTAAACATTACCATGGGTAATGGCATAAAGGGTCATCACAAGCTGCATTTGTTAAATTAATAGCTCCTGAGGAGCTGCCATTTGAGGTGTAAGTAAAATAACCTTGTTCATTCTGACACCCTGTTTAAGATCATCTTATTTGTCATAAGTATAATAGTAATTTCATTATCACTATAGTCTGTACCATGGCAGTGCCCAAGAGATGAGGAAAAAAATTTTTGGTACTTAAACACAGGATAATGGATTATCTGTGGCCTGAAGATCATGGAGTCACAGGTTAGAAAAGACGTTTAAGATCACCAAGTACAACCGTTGGCCTAAAATCACCATGGCCATTAAACCATGTTCAGAAGTGTCATATATACATGTTTTATGAACACCTCCAATGACAGTGACTCCACCATATCCCTGGGCAACTTATTCCAATGCCTGGCCACCTATTCACTAAATAAATTTTTCCTAATATCCATTCTATATCTCTCCTGGCACAATTTCAGGCCATTTCCTCTCATTCTATCACTTGATACAATGAGAAGAGACCAACACCCACCTCACTATAACCTCCTTTCAGGTAGTTGTAGAGACCAACGAGGTCTCTCAGTTCACTCAGCCATTCCTTGTATGACTTGTTCTCTAAATTCTTCACCAGGTTTGTTGCCCTTCTTGGACACACTCCACCAACTCAATGTCCTTCTTGGAATAAAGGATCCAAAACTGAACTCAGTGTTTCAGGTACGGCCTCACCAGTGCGAGTACATGGACACAATCACTTCCCTACTCCTGCTGGCCACAATATTTCTGTCACAGGCCAGGAGGCTGTTGGCCTTCTTGGCCACTTGAGCACCCTAAGCAGATATTAAAGACAAATAAAAAGGAAAATGCCATAAAACTCAGAGAAGAAAATAGTAATAATTTCAGAATGTCCTTTTAATGAGGGCTGATCTGCACAGATAATGCATTGTCTTGATTCTACTGGTATAAAGGTGGTATTGAAAAGTCCTTGTGGCTCCATGCTACAGATGGCATTTTAAAATGTTTTTTCCATAACAACTACATTTAATGCATGTTTCACAAAATGTGGAGCAAGCCCTGAGAAGCCAGAGTTGTAATGATGAATTCACACTACAGTTTAGCTGAATTTATTTTCTATAACAACATTTTCCCCCTTCTTTCTTCCCTTCATCCTTCCTTTTATCAAAATGGTCTAGGACAAGAACGTTTTCTTGCATCTTGAAAGGAGAGAAACATTATTGTGTTAGGATATTTGGTTATGCCAAAATTATTCAGGATTATTTAAATATTGGGACATTAGTGTTGCCTGACATGAATAATTCTGATGGAATAAAATTAGGAAAAAACTCTCTTCATTTTGGCATATCTACAAGAAGAGTAATTTCTGTCACCAAGACATGGTTGAACAGCTGTTGGTGTATTGAAGACAGTACTCTTTTTTTCTTTTTTTTTTAATAGAAGAGCAGCCTTGAAATCTTGTTGGAGCATAGCTTAAAACAATAGAAAATCTGAGCTTAAAAAAGTCAAATGAAAGAAGTAAGCATCTTATGTACCAGTATAAAATCCTTAAATTCAGATCACAGAATTTTGCCTTGATATTTTCTTCCAAATAGAATGACTAAATTGAGTTCTATCAAGACTACTATGTTTTTCCAAGTAATAGATAAGCAGCTTGGTAATGCTAGATCTACTCAGTCAAAAACCCTTTCCCTGGTAGTGACCAATATTGAACATCTATCAAGAGAGCATAACAGGTAGGCCTGAAGCAACAGCTTTCTAACTTCAAGCAATCTATGTAAGACTCAGAGACAAATTGTTCCATTTATCTCTATGTTTAGCCTTTGGTGGGATTTAGTTCTATGAATATGTATAATTCCTTTCTGACTCCATTTTTGCTTTTGGCATTCATCAATATCCCAAGGCAAAGAATTACACATCTTAGGTACATACTTACTTTAGTATGGGCCTGCACCAAAAATTTTAATTTTATCACCTCAAAATCAGTGTGAGAAATTATGAATAATCTGGGTATATTCCCTTTCTTATATTAACTGTGATTTTTGTGCCATTAGCATTTGTTCATGATTCATCTGAATCAATTTCTTCAACATATAAAATAATTCACTTCATTGACAAATCTTTAATCAATTTCTCCATGTCATTCTCTAGTCCTACCAAAAGAATTCAAATTAAGCAGAGCTGTACATAGCCTTTATGATGCAGATGGTCTAAAGATTTATAAAGCATTTACTTTATCATTTATGTTTTATCTTATCACTAATAATTCCTGGTACTATCTTAACATTTCTGATGAAAATTGATCAGTTTGTCATTAAACAATGAAAAATGAGTCAAAGAAAACCCTTCCAAACAGGAATGATTTTCTCTGGAGCACTTCACAAAGTGCTATATTTAGGATTACTTTGTGTCTTAATTTATTTTGGTTTACCCTATGTGCATAATTTGCACATCAACTGCATGTTTATTTCCCCACTCTTACAATATTGCAAAGTCAATTACAATTAAATCTTTCTACAAAGTCTTTATGGTCAGCCTTTATTCTTAGACATCTGGTTATTTTTGTCACTGCTATTCACTGCTTGACTAATTATACTCTCCCACAATATTTATTTAAAAGTGTATTGAATATTGCAAATTTTATGAAGGGATGTGGCTGGATTTATTTGTCAACTGACAAATGCTATTCTAGATTTTTACATTATTTTTTCAAATAAATTTATGGAAATTACCAAAGAAGTCCTATTTCTCACCAGCTTATGGTATGATTAAATGGAATTAGAATAAGGCATCAGAATTCATAGACCTACACAAGAGAACTGTGACCTCTTCCATTATATTCAGTGAAAAACAAATCCTATAGTCTGAAGAGCTTTTCATCTCACTCTAAAATTGACACTTCTGTATGGTTCCATAATAATGGGATAATTTATGTCCAAATCATTATTTTATCCTTTGAAGAATTTTTTTGGGGAAAAAAATACTTTCAATAAAACACAACTATAATTTATTATAAAGTATTTTTCTTTGTATCATGTTTATCCATACTTCATCTTCTTTTATTCTTTACTGTACTTTGGACTAATTTTCCTAGTATAAATAGCTAACTCACTAGTCAGTAGTTTTTCAGATTCCACTGAGTCCTGTGAAACACTAAATATTGTATTTGCCACATTTCATTCTACCAATAATAAATTTGATTAAGTGATATGTAAGGGGTGAGTAATTTCACCATTGTGTTGTCTAGTTCTTTCTGGGCAGTGGATGAATACTTGACAATTTCTTACTATCTGTTTTACTAGTCTGTTCTAAAATATCTTCTAGAGATATGTTAGTATCATAGTATCAGTCAGGGTTGGAAGGGACCACAAGGATCATCTAGTTCCAACCCCCTGCCATGGGCAGGGACACCCTACACTAGATCACGCTGGCCAGAGCCTCATCCAGCCTGGTCTTAAACACCTCCAGGGACGGGGCCCCAACCACCTCCCTGGACAACCCATTCCAGGGCTTCACCACTCTCATGGTGAAGAACCTCCTCCTCACGTCCAGCCTGAATCTCCCTACCTCCAGCTTCATTCCATTCCATTCCATTCCATTCCATTCCATTCCATTCCATTCCATTCCATTCCATTCCATTCCATTCCATTCCATTCCAGTCTGTAATAGTTTCTTCAATTTGACTCATTTGCAGAAGATATTCAGGAAGAAACTGTTGTAGCACCCTTGTAGTGAACATCTACAGAAATAATTGTGTTGCCTCTCCTGTTCTCATCTTTTTTGAACACAAAGGATTCATTAGTACTTTTTCTGTATTTACCAAGTTGTTTTTCAAAACATTTCCTGGTCAGTGTTTTTATCATTCTATATCTAAGCTGCAAAATCATGCTCTATTTTTTTCTTTTGTTAATTTTTATATTATTTACATTAAAGAAACAGTAGTTTTAGTTCTAAGAATGTCTTTTGTCTTTTAGTTAAGAAGCATACTTGTCATTTTGATGTTCATTTTCATTTATCATATTTATGTATGCTAAGTAAAGTAGTAATTTTTAACAATGTCCAAAGCCATGGCAGGATTTTTAATCTCTTAACACCCCTTTGTAATTATTATTCAATTATCTTTGTCATTCATTGTCAATATTCTTTCTGAAGTTAAAAATTACATTGTTGGATTTTCTGGATTTTTTCTTAATTTTACGTACATTGGAGTTGTCAGACTTTCTCCCCATTCATTAATTGCTCCATGAAGAAATCTCTACTAATTTATCATTATTTAATCTCTGCATTATGTCTCATCATGAGACTACTCCATCTCTATGGAAACGCTGATATTTCCTACTACTGCTGTTCTTGCTGCTGTCGTCTTTTGCTTAGTCATATGTCATAGTCATATGGCATGCCATTTAATTACCTGACAGTGAAGATGTCCAGTTATTCTCTTCCTATGTATGCATATAGACCATATAACGTTTGTATTACTTGCTGATTCATTAGGGAATTTTCTCATTTGACTCCATGCTTTAGAGGTATGTGACACTGCTGAAATGTATCAGTCTTCTACTGAAAGTCTTTTACACTGTGTTCTGGGGAAAGAATCCTATGTGATCAATATCCATTCTTATTATTCCCTTGGTTATCCTCTTTCTACCATGTTTCTGATAATATTCTTGGCAAAATTCAGCTAGTGTATTTCACACAAATTTAGATTTTTACTGTCCTGCAATGTTACTTGAGTATCAAGAGGCTTTGTTTCTTGTGCTAGAGAATGAATCATGAAAGCTGGCTGAAGTATGTTAGCCATAGTTTTCATTATATGAACAAGACTGAAGTGACTAAAGATTTAGAATGTGAAAGAAGTATTTTTCCTCCACTCCTTTATTCCCATTCAATCTGGAACATATTAAAACCTGGTGCTAAAACCAAGCTAGTGTAATCCAAACTGAAATTTGGGCTGAAATTACAAAATAATGGTGTAAAAACCTGTGTGGAGAAAACTGCTGATTTTTGGTGATGGCTGAAGACAGGACATTAATGATTTTCACCTCTTTCCAATCTTTCATTTTTATGCCTGAATAGTTAAAAAGCCACCAACCAAAACCTAAAAAAAAAACCCCAAACAACAAAAACCCACCACCCCAAAAAAATCCCAAACAAAACAAAGCCAAAGGAAAAAAAAAAAACAGGGTGTGAGAAAGAATGAACAATTAATATTTCATTGCCTTTATCCATTCAGTCCTTATCACATCGCTCACATCCCACCAGCAAACAATAGTTCTTTCATTCCCTTAGCTGTACTTTAGAAACACAAGCTCAGCATTTTCTTGGTCTCAGGCACAAGGTATTTTAAAGAGGCTGGCATTCTGCTTCCAACAATCTCCTCATGGTAAGAATAACTTCATACCAGTTACTAAATGTTATCATCATTTTCAGACAAATATCATAAATGTGGTTATAAGATGGAATTGTTTCCTTTTGAATATATTTGTTATGAGATCATTATTCTTTATTTCTGCTTGCAGAAGTAATTTTGTGCTCTTTTATTTATAAAGTATCATGAAGAATTGAAAAAAAATCTTAGGAGTTTGGATACTGTGTTGATATCAGTCCTCAGTGGAATGGATTAAGATACCTTTTTGTATAAGAAAGTATATTCTTTTAATAGCTGGATATGCCACAGATAAAATTGAACCTGAAAGTATGTTTAATCTAGCTAAGAAAATGAGATAATGTAATCACAATTTCATTTAAAGTTGAGCCACAGGTTATTTTTCTGGCTGCAATTTGTTGGAATGCATAATACAATCAGATCTTGTTTTAAGTTATGCTGTTCCTTGAAGGCAATCACTTCTAGGCAGTCAATGAACAATAATCACAAAGTACTGTCTAATAATAATTTCCAGGTCCTTATATTCAGAATTTTGTGGAAAAAAAAAGTGTTCCAGGCTATAGACACGTTGCAGGTTATTTCTGAGCCTCCACAGTTATTAACTTCAGTTTCTAGTGTGTATGGACATGGTTCTGGAAAGGAGGCAAAGGTACAAATATCAACAAATGAGTGGTGTTATTAGAAGTTATTCTGTTGTGCTGAGTATTATATATTACAGGTGACACATGTATTTCCTTGTCAGGAGAAAAGGTGAGGTGTTTTTTTTTGTCTTCCTGATAAACATTGATTTAGGCATGTTTCTTTTGGTCTTTTCTGCAAGGCAGCAGACAACAATCCAACAGGTTTGTTGTAAGCTAGAATGTGATCTTCGCATAAAGAGAAGACAAATATTTAGCATTTTTTTACTAATTCTCAATGGTACTATGAGTAAAAGAAACATAAGATAAATTCAGTATCATATCTAAACCCTGAATAGGAGACAATTTGAGAGAAGTTTGAGGTCTTTTATTTAATTAAATACCATGTCTTAATCAAATGCAACTTTGCTTTTATAATGTGAGAGAACAATTCTGACTGTTATAATAAAAAGGAAATAGAATATATAATGCATTTCCTATAGGCTACTGGTAATGAACTAGCCATACAAGCAATTTAAAATCCTTTAAAAACAAGAGTTCAAAAGGAAATGAAGCCAAAACACTCTCATTTGGGGTTTTTTATAAACATGATAATCTCCATCCCTTTACCCAAGAAACTGGATGATCACACCCTTGGAAACCAATCTAATGCATAAAATGGTATGCTAGGTATGGAAACCCTATATTTTCTTGACCAGCTTTTGGGAGATATTAATTCTGCCTCTGTTTCCCCTGTAACATCTACTTTGAGGACAACTGTCAGGGAGCATGACTTTTCCCCAGGAAGCCAATTTTAACAAAATCAAAAATGTCCCAAAGCTCTGGACAAAAATGGCAAAATTGAACTCATGGTAATTAACAAATACCACATGCATTTTCTACATGGCTCTCCACCTGAAGAGTCTGATTAAATCTCAAGAGGAAATTAAAACATATCTACAGGTTCATCAAGTTCTCTGTTCAGGTCACTGCTACATGGAATTGAATGCATCTTAAATAATTTATATGTTGTTCTTTTCAAGATTTCCCATGAATGTCTTAAAAACTGTTTAGGAAAAAAACCACCATTGTTGCATTCTGTGTTGTCTTATTTTTCATCTCTGTACTTTATAAAAGCAAACAATTAAACAAGATAGCAAGAAGAAAATAATAATTACACATAGGTAAAACAGATATTAATAATATCAGAAAAATCTCATCTGAATTTGGCATAAATTAAGATCAGGCCTTTGCTCTGTTGATCTAGATACTACATTCTAGGTCTCCAAAACTACCTGGCCAAAAAAACATCTGTGTTGACTCTCATAAACTGCCTCAGAAAACAATACTTTTTATCTAAAACCACTCTGTCATCCTCTAAATAGAATACACTGTGAAGACAGGAGCCAAGATCGAGTCATTTTTCTTCAGTTGTTCAGAAGACAGGATTTGTATCTTTTATTATAAACTATTCTGCAAGTGATTCAGTCACTATGCCTGATACTCTCATGATAATTTTGTGGCATCAGATTTGTGGCATCAGATTAAGTTTCAGGTCCTCTTTTGTTGTGAAGTTTTGATTGATTGATTGATTTGGGTTTTTTCCCCTCTCAAATTCTTTTCTGTGGCATTTTGGAGAAGCAGGAGTAAAACCAAAACATAAAGATACGGTTCAGTGTCTGAGCATTGTGTTTGATTTTGTGAATGTCAGCAAACTCTCTAAGATTCAACATCATTAGGCATCCATTAAAAGTTGTATTTTTTGCCATGGGAATTTTCAGTTCTCCCTTCATCTAAATTATTGACCAATTTATTTCCTGCAGTAACATCTATCTCTTGGAATTAGGAGAACTGAAGAATAAATGCTGACTCAGTGCAGCAGTGTGTTTTGAACAGTACTAAATTGTTGTCTTCTGTGAATTCAGATTAATGACAAAGATTTTATATTCTTGGAGCAATTTAAATTTGCTACAAAATGATACTAAGTTGTTTTTTCTGGTTTTGGGTTTTTTTTTTATGTAATGAATATAAAAGCAGTACAGCTTCTTGTCTCTTTGAAACATGATTAACTAATGCCAAACATTGGCAAAGTAGACTCCAGAGATGTTTTGATGACATCTCTGTACTTGAACACCAGTGTTTTCTAATTGGAATGGTCTTTACTGATGCGCTTTACATTTTAAGCACTGCAATGTCTGTCACTATTCTCTGAATATTTAATGTCACTCACACTTTCTTCCCTGTTGAAATCTTTTTGGCACCAAGCAAACAAAACTCTGGTAGCAAACTGTGCCCCAACTATCCTGTTCAATGGGGAGCATTTTCACTTATAAAACAAAACACAACAAACAAACGAACAAAAAACCCCCAACATGTGAACAGCTTTTGCTGTTGGCTTGACTAAATTGTGTCATATTTGTATGCCAATGATAAAATAGAAGATAGATCTCATGAAGACAGAATGAGGTCAAACCAGAAGTATGTCAGGGAAACAAGACAAATCATGTGATTGATCTCTCAGTGAAGGCTCTATGCATTTACCTGTAAACATTTGTAGTCTCTAAGACCAGAGGATGTACACAAATAAATCTAGACAATAAATGCAGAAAGAATGAATAAATGAGCAAATGAATAAATATTATTCCTAAAATTAATTATAATTAATTAATATAATAATATAATGAAAAGTAATTATAATTGTTTATAATTAATTAGTATTATGACACAAAATATCTTCCACAATTTTCTGAACTTTAGAGGAGATTAAAGATAAATTCTACATTGTAATGGTTCTTTTTATCATTATAATCACTCTTGGAGGACTACATGCTAGGAACTCTCATTTATCTCTCCTTGATTGTCTGTAAAATGAAGATTGATTAGTGTAGATTTAAAAAAAAAATGGAAGAAGAATGATTCAGAAAGATTTAGCATGAGAAAAAAACGTGTGCCTAAAGCAAAATTCTATATTAGATGCTGACACTAACGATCTCTCTGGTGTGATGATTGTTACATCTTCCTAAACAATCTTGACAAAAATATGCTATATTGATTGCAACAGAAGAAACATGACACCACCAACAAAAGTAAATGCATGCATGAAAGAGTCTTTTTGTTATACCCTTTCCCCAACAGTTTGTTCATATGTTAAGAATATGCTTCTTCATTCTCCCCAGGTCCTTGTCTGTAACGACTTCCTCAATTTCCTGTAGTTTGCTTTAGTCATTTGTAGTAAAGTTTGCTGTTTAAACACTCATTGAAAAGGAAAAGCATATCCAAATTCTGAAGTTTTAAATGTGCAGACTAAGAAGAACTAACAATCTTACAACATAGAGAAAGTCTTTCTATGCACTCTCTTTTTTATTTTATTGAACAATCTAAACATTCTCCTCAATTCTTCTCTCTTCATTCACAAGTTTACACCTAATAATCAAAATATCCCTTAATTTGGGACATTAAATAAAACTAGAAACATGGTGAAAGGAATAGCAGCATAAACCTTTGGGTTTACATATTCCTGAGGATCAAGTAAAAGCAGTGTATCCAGCTACATCACTGAGACAGTTCTGCAGGCAGCACCAAAGCTGTTACCCTGTTTCTATGGGGATGTGCCAAGGCATCAAATCCTACAAAACTGGAAAGGATTGGTATAGCTTAACATATGGCCTTTATAATGGCCAATAAAGACTTTTGAGCACCCTCAAGTGCTGCCTCTTCTGCAAAAGAGAGATGAATGAAAAAGAATCATGCCAAAATAGACTGGCTTAGATCATTATGACCTGAAGCCATTTGAAAATAACTCTGAAGGTGACCTCAAAAGGTGTAATAACAGTGGTCTGCAATATCTTCTTCATTCCATCTAGGCAAAGCAAAGCTATTTCTGTTTAAATGCAATATCCACAGAGTATAGATGATATTATAACATGCCAATGAAATATTATCTATGTGTTTGCTTCAATACCAAAGTTACCAGCCATTTTTATCACAGTTTTTTATTGTTTACTAAGCATAAGCATTTTTTTCTGAAGTACATGCAGCATATCGTGTATTGAACTACATTTATGTGTAGTATTACATAAAAGATTCCTTAGAGCTCTCTTCCTTAATTCTATAGCTCAGTGTTACCCTTCCATTTTGGATAGCAACAACCCTCTTTTAAGCACACAATGAAAACACAAAAAGCTTTCCAAAATGCTCTTCTCAAATATGTTCCACTTTTCAGATTTTATTCACTACTTTCATAGTAAACTGATATTATCTTTAATTAAAGAATTTTAGAAAAATAAAATGAGATTGTTTGGAAAAGAATTAAAAATATTTCTACTGCTGTGTTTTCTGGGATTTGTTTAATATATATAATGACTTTGGGTAGTAGAGTATAGGCTACTGTTCCCTTTTAATTTCATAATCATTTATTTATCCTACAAACTTATTTACTCTGCCTTGTTCAGATGATATTCTCCATCAAGTAGCACAGGAAATACAGCAAGGTAGATTTACTGCATTATTCCACTTCCTGTCTTCTGCTTCTTTTTTCTTAATTGTCTATGGTTTTTTTTCAGGGGGAAAGAAAACTGCAAACTCCAAAATTAAGGCAATTATCATGTAGTAACATTTCTCATTCAGGATTATTAGGGACAAAAAAAACAACCCAAAAAGTATATTGTTGTCTGCCTTTTTCCAATTTTAAAAATACTTCTCCTTTTTCTTTCAACATAATACATAAATTCACACTTTGCTGTGTCATGGCTTTCAGTTAACATTCAAATCCAATTAACCAAACATCTTCACCTTCCTACATCAAAGGGATTCAAACTAACCTATTCTGCTAACAGCAGACTAGTCATTGAAAGCTGTGTATTCTAGATTATCAGTTGTCAACATGAAACAGTGGCATTTATTTCATTTAAACATTGGATGCAAACATTTTCTTCTGGGTTGACTATGAAGACCGTGGTGCTAAACATGTAGTAATATTGTGTGGTGAAGTATTTAGCTGCAGTTTATGCAGTTTACGTGAAAGAACATTGAGAAATTCTCAAACTTCTCTTTGAAAGAAAACAAACCAAGAATGAACAGTACAATTAAGTGTGATTTATCTTCAAACAAACAATACATATGCACTACAAAGAAAATATTTCTCTAAATAATGTTAAAACTGTCCTGAAAATATACAGCCAAATTACTGGAAGCTGCAGTGTATGAACACAAGATATAAATCAACTTCTCTACGGCACATCGATTTATTTGGCAGTAACTGTTAGTTCACTATGGGTTTTATAAGTACTTTTACAGCATATTCACACTGCAACAAAGAAACAGTGACATTCCTGTACACAACATATAAGAAAGAAATGAAAGTGAAAAATTGTTCCCATGCAGCCATCAGTAATTTATATTTTAAATACCCCATGTGAATCTATTTTATTTTATTTCCCTTGTGGTTGTAATCAGTGGAACAGAGCGGGGAACAGGATAAGGTGATAAAGAGAGAGCTCAGTTTAATGCTTAAATATTTTTCCTTTGATCTCTTATAATGTATGTCCATTCAATGATAAATGTTTTATGTACTTTAAAATTTCTTATCATATGAGGCCATGTTTTATGCCTGATTTCTCCATAAGAGCATAAGAAGTCAAGTTTTGATGCTGTTCCAAGCTATGCTGCATGCTATCCAAACCATTCTTTTTTTCTGGTTTAGATAATGGAAAGCTTAGTGAACAATCAAAAGATCTAATTCTTTCCTTACATGTTTTCTCCCCTCAAAGTAAGATGTTCTCAAACATTTTACAGTCTAGCTTTTCTTTCCTGGTCTTACTTGCACAAGCCCTGTGAGGAGAGGCTGAGGGAGCTGGGGTTGCATAGCTTGGAGAGGAGTAGGCTCACGGGAGACCTTATTGCTCTCCGCAGCTACCTGAAGGGAGGTTGTAGACAGGCGGGGGCTGGTCTCTTCTGCCAGGCAACCAGCACCAGAACAAGAGGACACAGTCTCAAGCTGTGCCAGGGGAGATTTAGGCTGGATGTTAAGAAGAAATTCTTCATAAAGGGAGTGATTGCCCATTGGAATGGGCTGCCCGGGGAGGTGGTGGAGTTGCCATCATTGGACATTTTTAGGAAGAGACTTGATGGGGTGCTTGGTGCCATGATTAAGTTGATTAGATGGTGTTGGATGATGGGTTGGACACAATGATCTTGAAGGTCTCTTCTCCTCTTCTCTTCTCTTCTCTTCTCTTCTCTTCTCTTCTCTTCTCTTCTCTTCTCTTCTCTTCTCTTCTCTTCTCTTCTCTTCTTCTCTTCTCTTCTCTTCTCTTCTCTTCTCTTCTCTTCTCTTCTCTTCTCTTCTCTTCTCTTCTCTTCTCTTCTCTTCTCTTCTCTTCTCACTACTGGTGTGTCTACATGCAGATTTCAGTGGCAGACATCAGGGAGATTCAAAGCTTAACTCTTAATTTGTCAGCATTTGAATTATTAGGAATGATGTCATCAGTCATAATTGTCAAGACCCAAACAAGCTTACGTATTCCATGACTGTGTTTGTTACATAGTAAAGATCATAAGGAAGATCTATAATTCTTGAATACAAAAGGAAAAAGAAAAGCATGGCAGAGTGATAAGAAAAATTCTGCTGTTGGTCATGAAAATGCAACAGTTACTATGTTCCTAAGTAGTTATAAATTTATGTTAAAAGCAAAAAAAAATTATATATAAAGGGAGTGTTAGAAACACTACAGAGTAAAACATCATGGATGAAATATTATGAACTTCAAAAGAAAAGCACAAAGACATTTAAGTACCTAACTCCCATTGATTTCAGTGTCGCCTAGTGCTTTTGGATATGGTCCCAGATCATCAGCTGTAACTGAAATATACTCACTTTGAGGAGCTTTGCTATATCCATGTTTGCATTTTACCATTCTTAAGCACTTAGGGAGGGATGATATGAATCATAATTTAGAGAAATATAAAGCCTGGTCTCTAGTCTGTGCATGTCCTAATACTTAAGGCACTTATTTGACAGCTTGAGCGCGTATTAATAATACAATACCTTTTTCCCCATGGGACCTACTTATTCAGTAATGGCCCTGGAAATTATGTACTGTAAGGCTATCCCACCAGCTTTAACTTGCTGGAAGAATTTCCCATACAAAAAACCCTTGTTGGAAAAATAGGTAATCTGATTTCCCAACTTCATTCTAATCTGACACCTATGCAAACAACTATAATGATCCACTGATAAAACAGGTTTAAAATGCTTTTAATGTTTATGAACTAAGAATTTGAAAAGATGCCTTTCATTTTTCTCAATCATGTGCATGAACACAACACTTGTTTCTGAGGTGAAACAGTCTGTAGATTTTGGTAAAAAAAGCATTTTGGGTAGGAACAGCTCTGTGCTTTTTATAATGATACCGATGTGATGCCTCATATTTTATATTAAATGTCTTTAACTCTTATTGCTTATTTTATGCCACATGAAGCAAAATGCCCTTAGTTACATAATATAGAAATTAAAAGAGGCTAACAGGGTTGAAATGTTAACAGAATGAAAATTGAAGACTGTTTCGGTAGGAAATTATTTCCCAAAAAAGCAGTATCAAATCATGAATTTATCATTCAGTAGACAGTCCATATCCAAGGCCTGGATGAAGAGATCTTACTGTTCTAAATGCTCCCAGCTACTCATCACCTACTGACAATGAATTAGTTAGGTAGGCATTGAGTGGAAACTTTTAAGTAGATAATTTTGTTATATGACTTATTTAATACATGTTTTTCCTCTCTTGAAAACAATATTTAACCAATAATTATTCTAAGAAATCATGTACAGCATGACACAATCATTTACATAATTATGATCACACAGTGAGCCTTTATATGGCAACAAATTTATACAACATAATTCAATATGTAAAATGTTGAAGATATGAAGAAAATACAGATTGTGGGGCACAGTAAGAAAAATCACATTAAAAGAAGTGCCCCTAGAATGGAAACTAAAATAAAACCAGTACAAAAATATGTGAGGATACATTGTAATGGAAGAAGTGTTTGAAAATCTGAATGACTATGCAGAGGCAGAACAGACAGCAAATCTTGGTGACAAATATTGGGAATAATGTCAAAGCTACTTCCACAATACCTTCTGAAGCTGCCTAGGAATGACATTTTCTGTTCTCTTTTTCAAAATGAACACATTTATTTCATAGTATCATAGTATCAGTCAGGGTTGGAAGCGACCACAAGGATCATCTACTTCCAACCCCCTGCCATGGGCAGAGACACCCTACACTAGATCAAGCTGGCCAGAGCCTCATCCAGCCTGGTATTAAACACTTCCAGGGATGGGGCCTCAACCACCTCCCTGGACAACCCATTCCAGGGCTTCACCACTCTCATGGTGAAGATCTTCCTCCTCACATCTATCCTGAATCTCCCTACCTCCAGCTTCATTCCATTCCCCCTAGTCCTATCACTACCTGATAGCCTTCATTTATTTACTTTTATTACTTAACTTTTACAGTTTTACATCCTAGTCACCACACCACAGGATGGGAAAGACTTTGGACTGAGAGCCACAAGAGCTCAGGCCTGTGCTAGCGCAGAAACAGGAAGAAACTGAGGAGTGGAGCATCCTCAGGAAGACCTTTGCTGTTTTGAAGCATGCTAGGTTGTGTAACCCATTTCACTAAACGCTGAACACAAGTCAGGCTTCCTTTTAAAAATTAGTCTGTTACTAGTATTTCTCACCATCCAACTCTAGTTTTATCTTCAATTAATTCCCAAACTCGAGTGTGTTTTGCCCATGATGGGTAACTGCTAAAAGGTATTCCTGTACTCATTTTAACCTACGAGCTTTTTCATCTTAAGTTCTCCCCCGTCCTGTTGAGGCACGGGAATGAGAGAGTGGCAGCCTGTCAAGGTCAATCCACTACAGTTTTCAATGTAATACCTAAAGACATGCACATTTGTGTGTGTATGCATCTACGTGTGATCATTTATATCTATAGATATGTTTATAATGTTACTCTTACTTGGCCCTCACTGTGAAAATTGACCAATTGTTTCTACTTTCTTCTTTCTAATTATTTTTTCCATTATTAATCACTGCGAGGATATTCTGTTTTGACAGACCACTGACAACTCAATTTCTCATGACTCCTGAGAATTAAAGTTCTATGAAAGGCATTGTCACAAAGTCTTCTGAAAATCTAAATATACAGAATCAAATTTCATTCACACACTTACAGACCATTTCAGAAAACTTCTAGTCTGTGAAGCTTGTCTGGAATCCACTATCATCATGTTTATATTGCCTCAATTGAACACACATCCATGCATCTACCAATTTAATTGTTGTTACAACCAGTTTCTCTAGTGTAGGAATAAGACATTTGGGTCTGTAATTTTTCTTTCCTCCCTCAGGACAAACTGTTGCTACTTCATGCTCCTCAGTGTCAAGATAACTTTCAGGTAATCATTTCAAGCTTCCTCTAATAAGTTTGAGTACCATGCTTTTGCAGAACATTTTAATGAATACCATCTTTCACTTCATTATTGATGTATTTTAAAATCTATAGCTTTGAAACTTTGAGATTTCTTGAACTGCTTTCAAAGGAATGGTTTTGGCATATGATATTTTTTAAGGCTTCTCTGTAGTGCACACTGATGGGAATAGTAAATGTAGCTTTTTCTAGTTAGGTCTTTTCTTGTTTGAAAACTTCTGTTTATTCAGCAGTCATCTTTAAGCCTGGTGTACTTTCTGGGAGATTTCCTATTCTGATAGGGCTGAAAATGTTTCCACTTGCACCTATTATGTTAGCTACCCTTCAGAATATTTTGTAACTGTTGTACTATGGTTTTATATTTAACTTCCCAACCTGTATGATCTTTTTTATTTCCTTAATTTAAACATTGTTTTGCCACTTTTGGAAACTGTTTCTTTGACATCTAATAGTTATCTTTATTCTGCTAATGAATTATGTCAGCTTTCAGTGCTCTCCTACGGTGTGTGTGATACTTTTAGCTATTGATAATGATATGCTTTCATTATAAGACTGATGGAGTGGTTTAAAAGATGTATCTTGTCTACATTTTCTCATTTTATCTGCTTCTTCACAAAAGGAAGACTTTTCTCAGCCAGTAAGAAAAACACTATTGTAAGCCTTTTTTTTCTTTTATTTTTTTTCCTTTTGCCCAGTTAGAGTGAAAACCAGCAACTAAACCAGAAGCTCAAGTGAAAATATGAAAGAACAGCCATCCCTAAAGTCTAATTGTACATACTATAGGAACATTAATCCCTGGATAAGAGAAGATATAACTTTAAAATGAATAAAAAAAAACCCACTTTAGGATAATATCTATGTCCATGGGAAGGAAGTGTTTTCCTTACTACAAAAATCATTGAAGTATAACATTTCTTAGTAAAACTTGTATTAAGACTATTTTAAAAAGTATTTCTATATTTTGTTTAATACACAATACACTGGATTGGATTGGTTCTAATCTGAACTATGCTGACCTTTACTTCCCTAAAATGTGCTATCCTTCTTTCTTACATTGGAAAGAAGTAGCAAAGATCAAAACATTAAAGAAAACAAGGTGCAGAGGTACAACAGCCTGGATACCATAATTTTCTTATTGCATTGCTGTAACATATCTACTTAATGCAGAACTGGTTTAAATTTCAAAACCCATGTAAATCTTTTAGGTGTGATCTGCATTTTGAGATGTCCTATGGTTTATTTTGAACTTTGAGTTTGATCAAATGAGCATTAAAAATGTATCTTACAAATACTGAGTTGCCTTTGTTTTTATTGAAGTTCTGGAACGTCATGAAATTTAAACATCTTCAAAGCCAAATTCTGTGTACTTACCAGTAAAGATTATGCTTAATGAAAATAATGCAACAAGAGCTTAAACAACTTAATGATAACTGATAATATTTTCCTGCACAGTTCTTTCAGTGGCATTATTGTGTAGTATGCTCCATATTTCCTTCCTATAGTCTCTATACTGACTTGTTTTCATTCAGATAATTTTCAAAAGCTGCTATTATTCTTCCTACATTTACATTTACTTTTCCTCGTTTTATTATTTCTTCTTATTCTCAAATATACTACTAAGAATTATTTTGTTTTGTGTACACATGTATAAGCACACTTGAGGCCACTTAAGACACATTAAATGCTTATAGATGAAATAAAATAGCAGCAAGGCAGCCAAAATCATTGAATAAAGCCATCTGAGGTACTTTTTCTTGTTATTTTCCACAGGGTTAACCTGACTGCAATGATTTAAACCCACAAATTAACATTTAGTGTAATAATCAATAGCAGTTGTTTTATTTCTTCATCCTTTTTAAAACTTCTTTTTCATTACAGTTTTACAACTCCCCTTTCCTAGGTTTCTGTTGCCAAAAAGAGCCTCCAGCTGCTGTGCCTAGCCAGTGAGTCATGATGTTGAATGGCTGTGGAGTGCATCAGCAAAAAAAATTTAGATTCAAGATCAGGTAAGCTTCAGCTTTCTATTCATTTCCAATTGTTACCCTTTTCAAAATGTACACTTAACAAATCCATGATTACAAGTCAGAGTTCTGTTCAGCTTTGCCAATATTACTGAAATTATGATCATCTGGTCTCTACTGAATTACAGCTAGCTATTCAAGAACATGGTACAGTCAAATTTGTATTGCAGACCAAACAAAAGTAAACCAATTGAGAAAGAAAATAGAGGAAAGAAAATCACTATGGAAGTCTAAGTTATACTGATTTTCCCTAATTGAATATATTGCACATTCAGAAGCCTCGTGGCCACATTTACATAGACTTCTAAACCTCTTATTCCAACTCCTAGTACTTCAGAATTAATTACTGAGCAGATTTACTTTTCCTTTTATAATTTCCCAAGAAAAAGACTCTTTGTGCCAGAGACTTTTTTATTGCCTTCACAGAAAACTGTGGCTGTGCTAGTTTGAGGATGGTGCTCTCTTTCAGAGAAAAAAACTCCAACCCATGAAACCCTCAAAGCGAATTCAGAGTAAAGGATATGGATTAAGAGATTGTCTTATAAGGCCTAGCAGGCACATGAATCATTTAGATTAGATATGGGTGGAATTATGTAACCATCTTCTTTCCACTTTTTTTCTTCTAAGTCACTAAGCTTTTTCTTACAAATGTTCTGATTGGTTAAAAAGTCTTCCACTTTCTGACTCACCTAAATATTTCCCATTTTGGCAGCAGATGGAGTGAGCTCTTAAGGGGCATGTAATTATGTCTGTAGGAAAGAGGGATGAATATGGGGCTTGATTTACAGTTGAATTTGGAATTCAACAGGACTTAATCAGCAAAGCATTAGGCAGAACTGACATCTACATTGAAGACACTTCTTTTTTTGTGCCTTTCCATAGCCTAATCTATGTTGCAAATGGAAAAAGTTAATTGAATATTTGTTAAAAACTCAGGAAAAAAACCCTAGAACACTGTTTAATGTCTCTCTCTAGTTTTACTGCAACCAGAGCAGAAGCCAGTTTTCTGCATTTGAAAGTCCCTTAAAAATGTAATTTAATTTTTTTTTTAAATTTCATTTTTTTAAATAGCTATCCACTATTATCTTGATATTAGATTTGATTGTGAGAGTACCATGCACTAGAATGAAATAATACAGACAAGTGAATTCTAATTCTCTACCTGTGGCTTTCTGTAGAGAGGCACATTAATGAGGTTGGAGCACACTGTGCTGGCTCCCTGAAAAACTCATTGCATGGGTTTATCACAAAGTAAGAAACATTTATTTAGTCTAGAGCTATCTAGACACTACTGTTCCTACACTGTTTTCAAGGAGAAACTTTTTAGAGCATATGTCTCAAACCAGAGAAGCTATTTGGAATAGCGTCTCTTAAGTCCCTTAAAAATCACAAATTGTTTCATAGAGTGTGCAAGCAACCAGAGTCATCCTTCTGGGATAGATCAGGCTGATCTAACACATCATTGCTGCCAAGACACTCAAATGTCCTGGAAACTATAGAAGGGAAGTAAGTTGGCTGGGAGCCAACTTGTTGCCAACTCCTATGAAGACTAAGAGCAGTATGGAACAGTCACAGCAATTCCTATTCATCATCTATTAGTTATCATTCCCTAACTTCTATGTACAACATGGTATTCTATGAGTCTCTTTTTTCTCATGAACAAATTGAATCACTTTAGTCTGCTATATATTGGTTATTAACTTCATTCACCACTGTGACCAATAAATGAAATGTGTAAAGACATTTGATCAATGATGTTTTTAGTATGAACAGTTCCTGATAACTTTTTGTTTGTTCTTGTTTTCAATCAATTCTGTTTTGTTTATATCCATTCATCCAAGAACAAGGCATCTTTCTGCTTACTGCAGAGAGGGTGGAACTAGATGACCTTTGGAGGTCCCTTCCAACCAAGACCATTCTATGGCCCCTCAGTTTAAGAAGGACATCGAGACACTTGAACGTGTCCAGAGAAGGGCAACAAGGCTGGTGAGAGGCCTTGAGCACAAGCCCTATGAGGAGAGGCTGAGGGAGCTGGGATTGTTTAGCCTGGAGAAGAGAAGGACCAGGGGTGACCTCATTGTCCTCTACAACTACCTGAAGGGTGGTTGTGGACAGGAGGGGGTTGGTCTCTTCTCCCAGGCAAGGAGCACCAGAACAAGGGGACACAGTCTCAAGCTGTGCCAGGGGAGGTTTAGACTCGAGGTGAGGAAGATGTTCTTCACTGAGCGAGTCATTCGTCATTGGAATGGGCTGCCCGGGGAGGTGGTGGAGTCGCCGTCCCTGGGGGTGTTCAAGGGGAGATTGGACATGGCACTTGGTGCCATGGTCTAGTTGTGAGGTCTGTTGGGACAGGTTGGACTTGATGATCCTTGGGGTCTCTTCCAACCTTGGTTATACTGTGATACTATGATACTATGATTCTATGATCTTGGGAATGGAGAGGAGATAGGTTTCAAATCATAAATAAAATGTTGCCACTTTGATCATTTCAAACCTGAAGCTGCTAAATATATTTTTAATAAGTTGCTCAGGCATGTTTAGATGGAATTGGATTTGTGAGTATGGCAGACACCATTCCTCATGGTCTGTTTACCTGCTTTTCCTATAATTTTCCTGAAATTATTTTCCTCTCATTTTTCCTCTATTCAAGGGTGGTAAGAAAAAACATAGTGTGTGTATATATATGTGTGTGTGTACTGCAGACTGAGGTGAGTGCAGCACACACATGTTCCCATAAATCAAAATAGAGATAGTAAGTCTAAATATAGACATATTAGCCTTAACAGTGTCTTTTTCAAGATCTTGTGTTTCACTTTGTATCTATTGTACTAATCCCTTTCTTCTCATAAGTGTTATATTTATTATCTGTCCCTGAGAGTAACTCAAGCACATTTCTTGGTCACTCAGAAATTCAGAAGTGTTATTGATCTCTCATAAAAATTCTCCTGAGGCACTTTTATGAAACAGTCTTCTAAAGGAGGAGATAAATAATGCACCACATAGTAGTTAGCAGGTGCTTTGTTGCCTTGAATCCACATATATTATTTGGGAGGGTTGTGAATACCTTTAAAACCAGATAATCTTCTGGAGGTGTTATTTGACAACAAATTCTCAAGCAGAGCTGTTAAAAATTCATTGGCTTTGGCTTGTGGTATCCATGAAAACCTTTGTATTCAGTTTCTGTTCCTTTAACATTTGTACCCAGCCTTATTTTTTCATTAGAAGCTCATTATTTGATCAAATTCGTCTCAATTGCACGTTAACTTGGTTTGTCTTTGAATTCAGCTTCTCTCCACATATGCTGTTACAAAATGAATATATAAAACAGTGCTTGCTATTAAAAATTAATACAAGTTCAAATATTTTGCTTGTAAATGACATTTATATTGTTCCTTCAACACCTCATCCAATAAATGTACGCTAAAATTTCTACTTTATTTTTGCTACAAAACCCAGAAACATGCTAAAAATATTTTAGGGGTTCTACTGTCAACAACAAGTGGCTTGCTATGATTTTTCAGAGGCACAGCCTTCACTTTGAGAATCTCTCAGACGCTTTCAGTATTCTGCCTTTTTCACAGCATGACCTGCATTAGGATACAGACTTTTCAAAATAAGAGCTACCTGACACGATTGCACATGACAGCCTATTATCTAGCTTTTGTAGCCTTGTAACATACAGCTTATTACAACAAATTAAGCATTCTATAGTTTCATATAAATTATTCCACGCAGCCTAATAGCCATTCTGTATGCCTTGTCCATGACAGCAGGATGTTTTTCATGGTTTTTTGGTAGCTGTCAAGCAATTTTTCTGGCACAGTTGTATTGTTTTGTCTTTTATTTATTTCATGAGAAAATTTAAAGTGTTTTAAAACCATAATTAACAAATAATGATTTAAAAAAGCCCTATAGATTACACAGCGAGAGAGATATAAGTAGTTGGTAGGTAGGTAGGTAGGTAGGTAGGTAGGTAGGTAGGTAGGTAGGTAGGTAGACAGATAGATAGATAGATAGATAGATAGATAGATAGATAGATAGATAGACGGACGGACGGATGGATGGATGGATGGATGGATAGAAAAGAGTAACAATAAGAGTAAAGATAACATGTTTCAAAATCTCCTAATTCTACCTGCGGTTGACTCTAATCAAAATGGACCATGTTGCTGTTGTAAATGGAGATGTTTGTTAAATTGTTCTGGAGAATGATAGATACTCTTTATTTGAGATTTTTCTGGAGACACCTGATGAGATGGTTTTTGCTACGTTCATGTCAGTGGAAACTAAGTATGGGTTTCATCTCATTCAAATTCAGACCTCCAAAAGATAGATCATCAAAGTCTGCATTAATCACCCTACACTCCCTTTTTGAATGAGAATTGATGGAAATTATTATAAATCCTCCCAACTGTCTTATGGACCTCTTTTAGGACATGATAGATTAGCTGTCAAAAATACATATTTCTTTTCAATGGATATAAATGTAAATTGGTTTAGAATTAAAAATCTAATATTGAACTCGTGTTAAAGTAGATAACTTCTATGTTAACAGTGCTTTTCACAGTGGAAAAAATAATCTACATTCTTTTGCTAAGGGCCTTACAAAGTACACATAAGGTATGTGGATTCACAGAAGGATTAAAGCATAGTTTGAAACACAGATATTCTGATATTTTAATGACTGTTTTTAACAGTTTTTAACAGGGGTATTTTTCTACATCACAATTGAGTCGATTTATTTAGATCAGATAAATTATTACTTTTAAGTTCCATTTACTTTTGCAAATTGAGAATACTTGCATGTTTTGGGTAAATTCAAATTACTAAAGTAAAATCAGAGCTCAAAGAAGATTTCCAACCTGTTTGTTTATGTGACACTTTGTGCCATTTGTTTTCTTTGAATATTATCACCCCACAGATGATAGTTTAAACTGCATCTCTTCCCTGAATAATTATTGAAGTACACATCAGCCTACCAGCAGTTTCATATTTATAATTAATGATATGTTTGTTAAGTTTGATTGCATCTTTGAGTTACCTGATAATTTTCCAGTAATTTTCTTTAGGATATACATTGCAAAACACTACTACTTCCACTGTCACTAAATTATAACTCAAATGTCACAAGATCAAAACCAGTGATGTACATTCCCTGCTTTTGCTCTCCAGTTTAAATTGTAATTAATTTTCCATTTCAGTCGGATTCTATTTTAAAGCCATTTTAAATTGGTGTCTGTTGATATTTCAGTCCAGTTACTGACTAATACAACATTTAATTGCAGGATTTTTGAGGCAGTTGAAAGGAATCCAAGCATAATATTTTAAGTCATTGTTTTGTTTAAAATAACAGTGGCATTATAAGATTTACTCTCAAAACACTACTGTTCAAATTGCTAAAGAAATTTGAAGGAATAAGTGTCTTGTGTGAAAACAGAATTATGCAAGTTGTTAGTGGACAGAATTTGTTTGGCTACACATTAGAATGGTCAACTTCCTTTAGTGCCAGAGAGCAATCTGAATAGTTAAAGTAAAGTTTAATTCAAGTTATCTGATGGAAATTATTTCTGACTGTAAAAATAAAACTCATTAAAAGTATAAATACAAATAGCTACTCTTGCCTGATTTGCCTGGGTCAACACTGCCTGCTCTTAGGCCCCACTCTCTATACATAGATGGGAGGGAAAGTAACAGGAAAAAAAGTCTCTGGGTTGAGATAAAGAGAGCTTAGCAAGATGATAAAATGCACAAGTATCTTAGCCTATTTGCAGAAAAGTGCAGCAATATGCAGAAGCATCAGCAGAAGCCAGCGACTTCCTCCCATCTCCCAACTCATAGACATCTGTACTCAAAGGACCAACAGCCCAAACCCAGAAACTGCAATCAGCAACCAGAACAGGAAGTCTCTCATGTTACAGTCTGAACTTAAGTCCCGTGATGCTTTGCTCCAGTCAGCACTTTCATTTTAAAGCTGACTTGATAGCAACATGGTATTGAATATCAGCAGCAATGCAACCCATGACACAAACAATTCTCTGTTCAATAATTAAATTATCAAAGTAGAAAGAACTACAGAAACATGTGATATATGTGACAGTTGTCTTCAAAATGCTTGAAATATTATGGGGACTCCAACCCTTGAATAGTGCCATAAAAAAAGAAGTAAAAGCATTCAATAAAGCACCTAAGATACACTCTTAATCATATAACAGACTTCTTCACTCTTCTTCCTTTGCAAAGGTTTATATTACACCTTCAACAGTCTGCATGATCACTTACTACCAAACTATACTTGTAAAATTCTAGGAAATACTGTTTCAATGAATGCTGCCATAATTCCCTTACTTCATTTCTGTGTTTGTAAAGTGTGTTATAAAATACCATTAATGCTTACAGATAAGAGCAAACAATTTATATAAGCTTTTCCAAAATTTATGTTTGTAATATTTGTTTACATTTTCACCTGATAAACATTTTTTTCTAAACTTTTTATCCTGTATTTCAACACATGGTATAATTTTGTAAGTGCTGATATATGCCGCATAAAAGCAATTTCGTATAAGATAACGGCAGAAACATTACACAGACTTTCTTCCTGCAGGGAATACTAGTGTTTTTTGACACTTTTCCTCATCCACTGTCTCAACAAGAAAAATAATAGAAAATAATGGAAACTGAAATGTATTTCACTTCACAGAAGGGCAACTTCACTTCACTTCACAGAAGGGCAACAAAGCTGGTGAGGGGTTTGGAACACAAGCCCTATGAGGAAAGGCTGAGGGAGCTGGGGTTGCTTAGCCTGGAGAAGAGGAGACTGAGGGGTGACCTTATTGCTCTCTACAACTACCTGAAGGGAGGTTGTAGCCAGGCAAAGGTTGGCCTCTTCTCCCAGGCAGCCAGCACCAGAACAAGAGGACACAGTCTCAGGCTGCGCCAGGGCAGGTTTAGGCTGGATGTTAGGAAGAAGTTCTACACGGAGAGAGTGATTGGCCATTGGAATCGGCTGCCCATGGAGGTGGTGGAGTCACCTTCACTGGAGGTGTTCAGGAGAAGACTTGATGGAGTGCTTGGCTGTATGGTCTAGTTGTTGGGTGGGTTGGATTGTTTGATGGGTTGGACGCGATGATCTTGAAGGTCTCTTCCAACCTGGTGTATTGTATTATTATTGTATTATTATTTCTAGAATTGAAAAGCAGAACTTCATCCTTTTTAATCAGTTAAACTACAAAAGGCATATCTTTGTAGGATCAGAGTCTCTTCTGCATAACATAGTTCAAAACCAACTTCCTGTCAGTTTCTTGAGAGTATTACAGCTGAACTATCTGTGCTGAAACACAGCATCTCAGCCTGCACAGTGGCAGATGTAGGTTGTTCTTGGGCTGTAATTCCTATGTGATGCGACAGCACTGTTAAGCAGGAGTTAAGATAAAATTGAGAAAAAGATTAATGCAAGTAATGTAAGTAATATGTGTGTCGCTCGATCAAAATGAAACAGTTTGCTTATGGCTTTCCAACAACAGTTCACAGAAACCAAATCTTTAATTGAAATTACAGTTTAGATTTTAAGTGAAAACTAATGATAAGCACCAACTGCAGAGTTTTTTAAACAGAATGTTATATTGCTATTGACACTAATTATTTTTAAAAGCCAGGTTTTATACACCTAATCACATTGAACAACATATGCTTTTCGTAAGCACCCTCATGGAATGTTTACACAGGAATGCTACTCACGTGAGAAAGGTGTAAGGTTTTAGAATTCAGAATCTAAATTACTGTGATAAATTCTGCAATACTATACTGACTATCTCCATATATATTTCCATATGCTCTTTCAGTCCTCTGATATTTTCAGTTTGTTCTTTCCTGATTTGGGCAACATTTGTTTCAAGAGACAATCTTGTTTGTTGTCTTTGGTGCTCAGTGGTTGAATTTATCTAATTGTATAGCGCTGTCTTCATCTAGGCTCATACTTTAGACATTATTTACAGGGATCAGGTGTTTCTTAGCTGCTATTTCTCTCCTCCTCTTGCATAGTCTAGACTGATAGTGCTGCTGAGCAGAAGCTACTGCACAGAAAAGAAAAATTCTAAGATAAATATCATTTTACATGTGTGCATGCATGCATTTGTGTTGATGCTTATATTTTAGATTTCTTTCTTTGACAGGTTAAAAAAAGAGAGTAAAAATAGAGTGCCAATTCTCTAAAGATTAGCTGTAAAATTGTTGCAGTTTGATTCTCATAGATCAATCACTGTCTGATACGAACAATTACATCCTATAAATAGCAAGATTTGTTTCGCTCACTGTCAATATGAACTGTTTGGAAGCATGTCACAATGTGGTGCCTGCAATAAAGGAAGAGGGAAAAGACAAAAACAGTGCACCTGAGTCTCCATGAGATTTAGGATTTAGGCATATGTCTTTCCTGCATCATGCCAGATGCTGAGTGTGACTTCTTCCACAGCCAACTGTTTAATCTGTCATAATTTACCTACTCCCAGACATTAATGTGCTGAAACAGATGACAAAGGACCCCCAATAAAGCGCTACTTGGAAAAATACCAGATTTGCATGTCCAATTAACTGTAGGCATTCCACAGATTATTTTAATCTTTTGGATTCTTTGTGATTTATCTCTATGACTGTTTAAAAAATTAAAAATAAAAATCAAGAATTCAGAACTCTGGACATTACTTTGAAAGTCATTGGTTACCTGTGACTGAAGTGGCATCTCACTGAATAATTCCTCTCTGGTGCTCATGGCATATGCTATGATTCATAATCACTTGTGTTTTTACTGTATCATTTCTCATGCACATTATATTCAAAGTTGTTTTCCTACTAAATATATTTACCAGAGAATCATAGAATCACAGAATGGTAGGGATTGGAAGGGACCTCTGGAGATTATCCAGCGCTACCCCCGTGCCAACACAGGTATGCCTAGATCAGGTTGCACAGGAACATTTTCAGACAGATTTTGAAAGTCTTCAGAGAAATTGACTACACAACCTCTCTGGGAAGCCTGTCCCAGTACTCCATCACCCTCAAAGTATGGAATTTTTTCTTTTATTTCAAAGTGCAGCCTCTTGTGTTCTAGTTTGCACCCATTATCCCTTGTTCCAATTCTTGATGCCTTCACTCAAATTAATATGGGGAGGTAAATGTGGCCAAAAAAGCTTTAGTTATAAAGCAGAGTGGAAAGTCATAGAGTCTGCTTCTTTTTATTACCATTATTTCCACTTTGAAGCTACTATGTGTGTTATGAACAGAAGATACTTATAGTTTTATTTCATCAAGAATTTAAACTGAGTGCAGATATCTTTTCTGTTACAAGCTTTTTTTCTTGGGTTGTTTGTGGTTGGGTTTTTTTGTTTGGTTGGTTTTGGTGGCATTAATGAAATATACTTGCTGCTTTGAAGTAGCCATAAACCAAGACCCAGTGCCAAAATGCAATACAGCCCCTCAGCTCACTCATACAGTGATGATACAGAATGCTTGTCAGATTGTTTTTAACTCAGCACAAGCACACTTGTAAACAAAATTTCAATTTACAACTGGCCTTAGGATTCTGTATGGAAATCACTGGTAGTTTTTTTTTCATTTAATGGAGGAAAGAGAAACCTGCTAATTGTGGTATAGACTACCTCAAGACCAGTAAACTACTTTTATATCTTCATAATTTCCTTCCACCTTTATACATGTTTTTGTTTTAAAATTAAATATTTTAAAAACTATCATTTTTTAAAGGTTTTCAGCACCATAGTTTAGGAACTTTTAATCTGTTCATACTGTAAGTATTACAGAATGTGGATAATTGGTAGTTCTTATATGCAGTTATTATGTTAATTCCAAGTAATTATTTCAATCACTGAACTACTTTACTTTGTTGTGTGTTGTACATAAATGTTAATGCTTTCCAAAACATAGTTGCTTTGTGAATTTTATTTGCAGCTCTTTGCCAGTTTTCTTGGGTTGCCTTAGTGAGTGCCTTTCAAATGGTTCTTTTCTTTGGAAAACTGCCTGATTCTGTAATGCTATGGACGAAGCTTTAAATATTATACATGTGAGTCCTTACTCACTGAATTGTGAAAACAGTTCTGAAGCCCTAAAAATATGCTGCTTACAACAGTCTTGGACCATTTAACCCATACAAGAGCAGTTAGTTTTCTGTGGGACATACTGTAGCTAAGTAATCATTTTTATATTTGCTCATAAGAGTTTTCAAAAAAGTTTGTAACATACAATCTTTTTCTCAGTATTAATAGTTTTCTCCCATTTCTTTTACCCACAGATAGCTAAAGCCATCTTCACTGACTTTCATGTCACGTGGATCAAGCTCACTGAATTGTAAACATCTCAGTTGTTACTTACCTTACACAGGGCTGTATGCTAATTACTCCACAGTTCCCTACAGTCAGTGACAAATAATCTTTCAGTGGAAAGAAATTCATAGTAGCCCTGACAACAAACATACTACATGATGCTAAGAATCATGATGCAAAATTTTTAATGTACTGAGATGTTCTACATAATGTAGTTGTTATAATTAATTTTATTATTCTTGCTATTCCTTCTCAATTTGTCTTTTTCTTTCTAATTCTTATATCATTCTGCAATGTATAAAAATAAGTACAATTATTTAAAGAGGAAACAAATGTACAGTTTAAAGCTTACAAGCTTTCAGAGGGAAGATCCTGGGTCTAGGCCATATTTGCTAAAACTGATAGAGAAACAGCAGAATTAACCTATGAATTATGTATTAATTCTGAGCAAATACATGAATGCAGATATGTAGCCCAAGTAAGGAATGTTACCATTAGCTTTTCTGTATCTTTCTCTAACTTAATAGGCATGTAACGATTTCTAAAGAAACATTAATGCAAATTCAGCAATAATGAGAAAAGTTCACTCAACTGAGGAAGATGAAAGAGTAGGGAGAAACACTCCAGATTTCACTATTCAAATCAGATACTTAACAATAGAATATTAGTTTTTTTAGCGTGAAAGAACACAGCTTTTAAATATGTTAGAGCAATTTGTTTTTCACAAAATTCTAAGCCTCATTACAGATTTCAAGACCTTCTTTCATTCACATTCTGCAACTCTTGAGGTTTGGCTTAACCAGATACCTTTTGGGAGTCCCAATAGCCATCAGCGAAGTCAGTGTCCAAAAGAAATTCACAGAGCTTGTTGAAGCTAATGGGTTTGGCAAACACAATTTCAGGCTGAATGAAAGGAACAATTAAGTCCTTTTATGTATCAAAGATAGCTGGAAGCAATGGAATAATCATCTAAGGCAAACAGCAGATCAGAGTTAGTTTGAACACCGGCTTTGGATCTACGAATAAATTAATTTATGTCAGTTCTGGTTGTCCTGACTTTTAACGTAGCTGTGAACATGTGACAAATATAAAAAGTTATGCCACCACTTCTAGGTAATCCAGGGCTAAGTATCCTGGTTTTAAAAGCTCATTTCTTAGGCAATAATCAGCACATCTCATACTGCTCAATGTACTGCCTTCTTATTTTTACATAGTGTAATCTGTGTCACTTTTAATGCTATTTTTTATTAGCTCGTTATATACTTATGAGCCTGATTGAGTGTGATACTCATCTGTAAGAAGTTGTAGGCATTAAGCAGTCAGATGGCAAAAAGACAGGGTTTAGATGCAGGAAGCTGGGTAAGACCTCATGAAGTAATTGTCAATGTTAGTGTTCAGAGGTGCAAAGTTTTTTGAGTAAACAGTTCTCTGCCTTTCAGATTCTGGATAAAAGAAATTATGTCATCTTTTATTTCAGCTGCAATTAGGAAAACAGTAACTGGGTTTTCATATTTCTATTACAAATAAACAAGCCTATGTATGCAGCGAATATGTCTTTGGCATGTAACAAACTCATTCCCCTAGCAGAAACAATCCTTCCTGCCTGAGTATTAGCCAGCTATTCACATCAGCTTAGTAATCTATCTATAAAGCTGCAACCAACATTATCTTTTTGCCTGCTGATTTTTACAACTTATTCCTCTCTCCAAATCCCCTTGCTGGCAAACCTTTACTACTCTGCTAAGTTCAATTTTCCAGGATTTTTGCTTTCAAGGCCCTTCACGACTGCCTGAATAGACTTTAGCAGACTCACTTAGGTGAGAGAGCATTTCTCATTTTGAGTAAAGCTTGAATAGTTTATCCAGGAGAGAACAGCAGGGGTTGTTTGTTTGTTTGTTTGTTTGTTTGTTTGTTTGTTTTTCTACAGCAAATTTGCAGCTATGCATTAAGTAGTCTTCCCTGACCCCTTTTCATTAGTTAGATCTACTTCTCCTAGCAGACAGCTTTGAGTCTTGCCACAGCCTGAGATGAGAGCAGAGACAAATATTCATTCCACTTGATATATCAAGTTCCTAATGCACTGGAATGTGCTCTGTAACCACAAAAAGACAGTGACTGACACATCCAGTGTTATGCTGCATGTGTATCTTTGTGTATTTACTTATTTATCAGTAATATCATTATATTTGCTCCTTCACAGTTCTGCTCCATGGAATATAGCAGGATCTTGTATGCATGTATAGTTTCCAGCTCCATCAGGTATAAATTCACTACTCTGAAGCAAAAATTGTTCTGTATACATTTTTTGTTTCTCAGTGTCACCTTGGGCCTGTTTTATTTTCCCAGGCTCACATTTCAAAGGCCTGGAGCTCCTGCATTTCAGAAGAGCTCAGCTGCCTCACATTTCAAAAACAAGGCTTTGTTTTCCTTGGATTCCTGTGAGCTCACTACCTGTTTTGGAATATTTAGCTAAGATTTCCACAAAGTGTAGAACAGATTGTTTTCCCACGTGCTGTTTTCCAACTTCTCCCTTCCCTCAGTATAGAAGCTAAACATGCATAAGAAAGAAAATTGCAATCTTAGGCACGAAAGAATGGAAACGGTGGAAGTAAAAGGTAATTTGAGGAGGGAGTTTCAAGGACCCCAGACTATTTGCACAGACACACATGTCCAGTTCAGTGAGTCATACCCCATACACATGTATCAGATAGGAGGAATAATTGTATTAGGTAGGTGTGACTTTGTGGAAGCTCATGTATAAATGAAAAAAAAACAATTGAAAAGTGTGTACATATATATATATATATATAAAATTTTAAAATTCATAAATACATATATAAGAACCAAAAAAAAAATTAGACTTTTTTATTTTCATCCAGGGCACATTATCAGTAGGCCAGTCCAATACTAATACTTTTCTTCTAATAATCAGTTATGAGTATGACAAGCATTATGCACATCATAGGACTGTGACAGATTTGAACTTCTCAGACTATTCTAACACTGTGGAATGGCACATCAAGATAACTAGTTTAGAATATTAGTGGAAGAGTATGTTTTCTGCCTTTTATGTTTTCACTTCATCAGATTGTGGCTGTCATTGGTTTTCTTAGGTTAAATAGACTGTAATCATGTAAAACTCCACTGAGCCTATTGCTGTGATAGATGAATATTTGAAGTTATACCTTTGCTACTGATACTAATTTTCCTACTACACAAAATCTTCATTTAATCCATATTGTTAGTTTTTACATGGCAGTAAGCAAGGCATGCCTGCATTTAAATAGACTTAAGTCTCTAGTGACTAGAGAATACCACACCCGTTTTAAAACAGTTGTAAAAGCAGGGTGCTGGGAACTACTGCCACTCAGCCTCACCTTAGTGCCTGATAAGATCATGGAGTAGAAGCTGCTAAAAGGTATGTCAAAATATGTATAAGACAGGGAGGTGATTAGAGACTGGCTTCACCAAGGGCAAATAGTGCCTGATTAATCTGATGACTTTTCTACAATCAAGTGACTGCATCAGTGGACAAGGGAAGAACTACAAATGTCACCTCCCTGCACTTCTTAAGGCCTTTGATGTACACGCAACACTCTTGCCACTAAATTGGAGAGCTACAGTTTTGGTAATAAATCTCTACATCTCCAAAATTGCTCTACTGAACAATATGCCTGTCAGATGACATCAGATGACAGGGTGTATTTGGGGTAAGGATGTTTTCTGGAATGTGGGAATCAGCAACTGCCAGACAAACGCAACCTTAGGCTATAATTCTAAGCATGCAAGCTGGAAGCCTGGAATGAGAAGTTATTCAAGAGATGGGAATGAAAATCAGTCTCATGGTCATATAGAAAAGTACATGTGAAAATTCTGAAGTTATTTAAATCTTGGTGTATATTCCTGTGACACCTTTGTGCCATTTTCTCTAAAACTGAAAATTCTGAGAATGGAACAGCTTTTCTGCACCTGAAAAAGTACTAATTGCTGAAGTGGTGTGATTCAGGGAAATAGATGAATATTTTACACTTCTCTTCATTAGAACTTTAAAGCTGAGCTAAGATCAATTGTGTTCCAGTGAAAACAATAGCTGCATCAGATAGTTAGTGGGTACTTAATTAAAAAGCATGAGAATTCCAATAGAACTTACTATTATTATTGAACAATTGTGATGAGATTGTCTCCTGTACATTACTGCACTTTAAAAGTAATCCAGAATCTGACTTAGTACACAGCAACTCAGGAATTTTCCATATTTTATATATGTATATAATCTGAAATAAATGTTATTGAGAGATATTTGTACTGTCATAACCTTGGACTTCATAGAAGTTCATGAATCTTAAATCTGCTTTAGTTTGTGGTTGTGAGTGAAAAAAAAATAGACAAGCAGGGAAATTTCTCACTAAATGAGCCTGACATTACGAAGCATGAACTGGTTCATCTGTATGACAGTAGTTTCACATCAGGGCTATATGAATAATTGATTTGCCTTTTGTTCAAAAAACATGCTTTAAAAGGAAAATATTTGGTACGTTACTTTTACTTAAAACCACAGTTTTGTTGGCATGATTTAACCACTGAACTGTGATCTAAGCAAAAAAAATATGCTTCTGCTATTAATCTTTAATAAGATATACCAAATAACACAGTTGTAATTCAACAGGCTACAGACAATAATTCCACATCACCTCAGATGTTATAGAACATTAAATTATTGAGAAAATATTGCCAATCAAAAAAAGACAAACTGCTTATACTTTATTGAAGGACACTAGTTTATAAAAGGGCGCACTAAAATTTGATTAATGCTGTCAAGGAAACACACTTTCCATTGACAAAAGTATCACCTGTATTTGTCAGGATGACAGTGAAACAAGTCCCCCTCTACTCAGCTCTGGTGAGACCCCACCTGGAGTACTGCATCCAGTTCTGGAGACCCTATTACAAGAGGGATATGGACGTGCTGGAAGGTGTCCAGAGAAGGGCCATGAGGATGATCAGAGGGCTGGAGCACCTCTCCTATGAGGACAGACTGCAGGAGTTGGGGCTGTTCAGTCTGGAGAAGAGAAGGCTCAGAGGTGACCTGGTTGTGGCCTTCCAGTATCTGAAGGGGGCCTACAAGAAGGCTGGGGAGGGACTTCTCAGGCTATCAGGTAGTGATAGGACTAGGGAGAATGGAATGAAGCTGGAGGTGGGGAGATTCAGGCTGGACGTGAGGAGGAAGTTCTTCCCCATGAGAGTGGTGAAGCCCTGGAATGGGTTGTCCAGGGACATGGTTGGGTCCCCGTTCCTGGAAGTGTTTAAGAGCAGGCTGGATGAGGCTCTGGCCAGCCTGATCTAGTGTAGGGTGTCCCTACCCATGGCAGGGGGGGTTGGAAATAGATGATCCTTGTAGTCCCTTCCAATCCTGACTGATACTGATACTATGAAATCAGTTACATGTAACTTAGTTTCATGATCACTTTATGACACTGTGAATGCAATTACTCCAGTAACCCACCTATTTCCAAACAATTCAATGAATGCACCAGTCTTTGTATTAATAATAGTTATAATTAATAATTAGTGCTAATTTCCACTTTGCCCTAAAGAAGTTGAGACATGAAGTAAGACAAGTGAAGAAAACAAACAAAAAATGTTTTGGAGGTACCTTTACAATATAAAATAAAATGTAGACACAACCATTCTTTTGTTAACAACTTTTTTTATATAGAATATGGAAATATATCATTAATTAACAGACACCAGAAACGTGTTGGTAGTAAATAAGAGTGCTTTATCTACTCAACTATGATCAGGGATTTATTTGTCTATATTACATATATTTTTATATATGGAAAGAATTATTCAGGACAGCTAGTATAGGAAGAAATAAAGGAAATAAGAGTACTGAAGTTAAGAATCGAGACACAGAATTGTCATGCTGCTTAGGGAAAAATTTGAGTTTGTAGTCATTGGAAGAAGGAGTAGGCCGCTCAGGAGGACTACAGGGCTGTCATGGAGCTTTGCAGGGAGAAAAGTAGAAGAATGAAAGCGCTAACGGAAACTAATTTGGCTTCATGTGTCAAAGAGAACAGGAAAACCTTCTCCAAATATATATAGCAACAAAAGGGAAGATTCAAGAGAATCTCTGTCTTTTTTTTTTTTTTTTTTTTTTTTTTGATGCAGGAGGGGACACAGTGATCAGAGATGAGGAAAAGGCAGAGGTACTTAATAACTTCTTTACCTTAGTGTAAGTAGTAGTAGTAAGACCAGTTGTTTGATGGATACCCAGCCCCCTGAGGGGGAAGATAGGCATGGGCAGCAGAAAGAGGCCACTGTAATTCAAAATTAATTTGTTAGTGACCTGCTGCACCACTTAGACACACACAAGGCTGTGGGGCCAGATGGCATACACCCGAGGGTGCTGCAAGAACCGTCAGAAGTGCTCACCAAGTCACTTTCCATCATTTAGCAGCAGCTAAGTGTTTGAGATCACAGTTGACCAGAGTCTGGCAAATGTGACACCCATTTACAAGAAGGGTTGCAAGGAGGATCTGGAAAACTACAGAGCTGTCAATTTGATCTTTTTTCCCAGGAAGGTCATGGAGTAGGTCATCTTGAGTGCAATCAGGTCCAGTCAGCAATACTGTAGGAAATGCAGTTGGCTCTATGAGGATGTGCAGGAGTACTTTGATTGTACATAAATTGCTGATCACTGCGAAAGTTGCAAAGTTGCCAGGAAGCTTCTAGAGGAGCAGACAGTGAGCTCCAGAGATGGCGACAACCAGCTGTCAGCGCCAGAGCACCACAGTACAATGCTACGATTTATTTGTAGCCTGGGTGCATAGGTTGTGATTTATTGGCATTCTGTTACTGTATTTTGCTATCTTATAAAAGGTTGTAGGTGGAGATCATGCTACATTTAAGATTAATACACTTTTAGAGCAAAGCTATAAATGGAGAATAGAAATTAATATATTTTAAATCTACAAAATCACTAGACTGTAACGGAGAGTACGTTCTTTAATGACTTTACCACAGGCTACAAGAAACACATTTTTAGTCTCTCCAATGCATTTGAAACAACTGTAAGGCTTTTTTAATTCAAACTCATTTGAAATGAGTGTAGGGCTTTTTATTTAATTTTGTGATAAATAGATATATTAATTGATCCTGTGAGAGGGTTATGCCTCCCACTGTAGGTGAGTGCATGAGGTACAATATATTAGCATAACCAGAAGCTGGTGTCTACCTCGTAAAAGAATTTATTGTACTAATCACCCTTTTCTCTACCTCCAGTGCTTATGCATGACCACTGTGCAGCCTATGGTATCCCTGCCTTGTTTTCATCCGAAATGTGATGCTATTGTCCCTTCAGTTTTAACATAACATGGCCAAATCTGAGCTCACTCTTTCCACTGCCAAGATCTCCATACTCCCTATTTTGATATTGGTCTATGCTGCTGATGGAACCATCAATATCACCACTCAGACCCATGGATCAGGCTCACCTAGGATGCTTCAGTTCCTTTCTTGTCCATGTATACTCACAGATCCTGCTCTGTCTTCTGCCTTCTTAACCAGCACCAGAACAAGAGGACACAGTCTCAAGCTGTACCAGGGAGGTTTAGGTTGGAGGTTAGGAAGAAATTCTACACAGAGAGAGTGATTGCCTATTGGAATGGGCTGCCTGGGGAGGTGGTGGAGTCACCATCATTGGAGGTGTTTAGGAGGAGACTTGATAGGGTGCTTGGTTGCATGGTTTAGTTGATTAGGTGGTGCTGGATAATAGGTTGGACGTGATGATCTTGAAGGTCTCTTCCAACCTGGTCTATTCTATTCTATTCTATGCTATGCTATACTATGCTATGCTATTCTATGCTATTCTATGCTATTCTATGCTATTCTAATTCTATTCTATTCTATTCTTCCTCCTGTCTGATTTTTCTTCATGAAAATATGTTCAAACCTTATCTTTAGAATCCACTGCATCTCTACAATTTTCTGTTCATTCTCTTATCTGTTGACATTATTACCACATTTAATACAATACAATACACCAGGTTGGAAGAGACCTCCAAGATCATCGCGTCCAACCCATCAAACAGTCCAACCCACCCAACAACTAGACCATACAGCCAAGCACCCCATCAAGTCTTCTCCTGAACACCTCCAGTGAAGGTGACTCCACCACCTCCACGGGTAGCCGATTCCAATGGGCAATCACTCTCTCCGTGTAGAACTTCTTCCTAACATCCAGCCTAAACCTGCCCTGGCGCAGCCTGAGACTGTGTCCTCTTGTTCTGGTGCTGGCTGCCTGGGAGAAGAGGCCAACCTCTGCCTGGCTACAACCTCCCTTCAGGTAGTTGTAGAGAGCAATAAGGTCACCCCTCAGTCTCCTCTTCTCCAGGCTAAGCAACCCCAGCTCCCTCAGCCTTTCCTCATAGGGCTTGTGTTCCAAACCCCTCACCAGCTTTGTTGCCCTTCTCTGGACACGTTCCAGCAAGTCAACATCCTTCCTAAACTGAGGGGCCCAGAACTGGACACAGTACTCAAGGTGTGGCCTAACCAGTGCAGTGGACAGGGGCACAATGACCTCCCTGCTCCTGCTGGCCACACTGTTCCTGATGCAAGCCAGGATGCCATTGGCCTTCTTGGCTGCCTGGGCACACTGCAGGCTCATGTTCAGCCTACAATCAACCAGTACCCCCAGGTCCCTCTCTGCCTGGCCACTCTCCAGCCACTCTGACCCCAGCCTGTAGCACTGCCTGGGGTTGTTGTGGCCAATGTGCAGAACCCGGCACTTGGATGTGTTAAATCTCATGCCATTGGACTCTGCCCATCTGTCCAGCCTGTCGAGGTCCCTCTGCAAAGCCTCTCTGCCCTCCAGCAAATCAACTGCTGCCCCCAGCTTGGTGTCATCTGCAAATTTACTGATGATGGACTCAATGCCCTCATCCAGATCATCAATAAAGATGTTGAAGAGCATGGGGCCCAGTACTGATCCCTGGGGCACACCACTAGTGACAGGCCGCCAGCTGGATGTGGCACCATTCACCACCACTCTCTGGGCTCGGCCCTCCAGCCAGTTCCTAACCCAACGCAGTGTGCTCCTGTCCAAGCCATGGGCTGCCAGCTTGGCCAGGAGTTTGCTGTGGGGGACGGTGTCAAAGGCCTTGCTGAGGTCCAGGTAGACCACATCCACAAGCCTCCCCACATCCACCAGGTGGGTCACCTGATCATAGAAGGAGATCAGGTTGGTCAGGCAGGACCTGCCCTTCCTAAATCCATGCTGGCTAGGCCTGAGCCCCTGGCCATCCTGTAAGTGCTGTGTGATCGCACACAAGATGACCTGCTCCATAATCTTGCCTGGCACTGAGGTCAGGCTGACAGGCCTATAATTCCCTGGCTCCTCCAACCGGCCCTTCTTGTGGATGGGCACCACGTTGGCCAGCTTCCAGTCTTCTGGGACCTCTCCAGTGAGCCAGGGCTGCTGAAAAATGATGGAAAGTGGCTTGGACAGCTCATCCGCCAGCTCCCTCAGCACCCTAGGATGGATCCCATCCGGTCCCATGGCCTTGTGGGGGTCCAAGCGGCTCAGTAGATCTCTAACTTCCTCTTGGAGCAGCGGGAAACTATGCAGCTCTCTGTCTCTTTCTGCCAGCTCTGCAGGCCAGCTGTCTGGAAGACGTTCTGCCCTGCTAGTGAAGACTGAGGCAAAGAAGGTGTTAAGTACCTCTGCCTTTTCCTCATCCTTTGTTACAACGTTCCCCTCCATGTCAACCAAGGAGTGGAGGTTGTCCTTGCCCTTCTTCTTGCTATTGATGTATTTATAGAAGGACTTTTTGTTGTCCTTCACAGCAGAGGCCAGTCTAAGTTCTAAATGGGCTTTTGCCTCCCTAATTTTCTTCCTGCATGTCCTAGCAACATCCCTAAACATTCCGTAGGTTGCCTCCCCTTTCTTCCAAAGATGATACACCCTCTTTTTTTCCCTTAGTTCTATTAAAAGTTCATTACCCATCCAGGCTGGCTGTCTGCCCCGGCGGCTCATCTTCCGGCACACCGGCACATTTTGTTCATTTTGTTCATTTTTTCTCTTCTTCTACTCTAACTTAGTTCTAAATACCTTTCCTAACACTTAAAATCCTCTTCATATTTATAAATAGCCAGGATCGTAGGCCACTTACTCTTCATATTCTTGGTTATGACTTAAGGACAGTCTCATTGAACTTTTATTATAGAAATTTTTGCAATTTTTGAGAATCACTAAAGACTATGAAAGAAACTTCTTTTTTCTTTGGACAATTACTTTATAAATACTTTGTAAAGAAGGAAAGAATTCCTCCACAAAGCTCAATTGCTAAGGAGAGAATCCGTAAGAATAATGACAAAAAAAAAGATCTGTTAAAGCACTACTTGTCACATATGAGTGCCCTGTGGTCTGAAAGGCCTGTGGTTTTAGTCAACTGGAGTTTCATTTCAGCACACAGAGTCTCGAAACACATTGGTTTTAAAACTTTATGCTGTCTTCCACATTTCTACAATTTATTAGCATGTATATAACCATTACCAATGACTGTGAGACTATCAATAGGAAATAAAACCAAGAAAGAAAGAAAGAAAAGAAAATTTTAAAAGCATTCAAAACATTTTAAAGTGTGACTTTCTGCTCCTGCTAAGTAGAGGTGGTAATGCAGAAATAACAGTTGTATTCACAGCATTAGCAATGTCATTGCATTGACTGCTGATATGAAATATACTGAGGTTGAAAACTAAAAGTATACTGACAGTTGGTTATTTGCATGAGAGGTAACTAGTTCTCCTTTTACAGAAAAGAAAGACTTAAATTTTTGTTTTACATTCAGTGCCTTAATTGAACTAATCCAGAAGAATAAACAAATCTTTCATGACAGGGGTGAGTACAGGAACAATAATTTACTAATGCCTTTATCGGTACAAAAAAAGTGAGAAAGTTAATGGATCTCATTCTCCCATCTCTTCTGAAAGTCTGGTACTAGGCAAAATGTAACATTAAAAAAGCCAAAACACAGAATGCAAAGGTGAATTTTAATTGGAAAGTTATAAAGACTTATTAAAAGTCCATTAAGAAGCTGAGGGATAAAAAGAGGTTTAGGAATTAAAAGTATCTTTAGATAAACAAAGCCAGTGAACTACAAAAGATAATAATTGAAGAATAAGAAGTGAAAAAATGCCAAGAATTTTTAAATGAAGCCACTGTGCAGCAGTTAGACTTTTATTTCAAAGACATCTTGTTTTCTCAAGTAGATAGGAAAAAATAATGCCTAAGCACATGTAAATGAACCTGTAGGATTTTGTAAAGAAAATATTGCTCTTAGAGGTACCACAATCTACCTTTATAGTTCTGTTTTTAAAATCCTTTTTGAAGTGAAAACAAGTATCCCATTGATCTTTTCAGATCTGAATATAGCCATCTATACTTATGGACAGGCAAATACGTCACAATGTAATTGTAGCAGTTTGGGACAAACGGATTGCAAAAGTCACAGTATCACAGTGTCACAGTATCACAGTATCACGAAGGTTGGAAGAGACCTCAAAGATCATCGAGTCCAACCTGTCGCCACAGACCCCATGACTAGACCATGGCACCAAGTGCCACGTCCAATCCCCTCTTCAACACCTCCTGGGACAGTGACTCCACCATCTCCCCGGGCAGCACATTCCAATGGCGAATCACTCTCTCGGTGAAGAACTTTCTCCTCACCTCGAGCTTAAACTTCCCCTGTTGCAGCTTGAGACTGTGTCCCCTTGTTCTGGTGCTGGTTGCTAGAGCAAAGAGGCCAACCCCTTCGTAGAAAGCTTAAATAGAAAGCGGTGAATGTGTACAGATAGCCAGAAGTGCAGTGAGAAAAGAAATCCCAAAGCAAATCCAGAAACATCCCATCCCCATCTGAGGGTGCACCCAAGACCCCCGGGCTCCTTCTCCCCCCTCCCCTCCCCACTAGGCTAGTCTCATCTGGCCAGATCAGAGACTGTCCATCCCCCTATGGCCTTGGGCCTTGCCAGGCCCATGGCCAGGAGACATCTACCCCAGTTACCAGGTGGCAGAGAGGAAAGAAAGAGAAAGTGCCAGACCTCATGCTGGATCTTATAGTGGTGCAGACAGTTATGGTACGAAATACCTGGTTTCCTGTGTCCGCCCACAGGGCTGGACTTCTGGACACAGGAAGCACCCCATGTAGCAGAGGGCACCCAGCCCAAACTGCTACAGTAATATACAGTGATATTTATAGGAATTATGAGGAATTTGCTTCTGTCTTTTTTTGTAGTCAAACTCAAGGTCATACATGGAATTATTTGAGAGGTTTGGGGATAGGCCAATTTTTAAAAAAATTTAATATGGAAGGTACTGCAAAAACTTCGTTAAGAGTTGGGTTGGTTTTTTGTTTGTTTTTTTTTTTTAAGAGCTTAAGCATAAAATATAACTGGATGGGGAAAGGTAACAGAGTAGCTCTGAACTTGGATTTCACAGCATCACAGTATCACCAAGGTTGGAAGAGACCTCAAAGATCATCGAATCCAACCTGTCACCACAGACCTCATAACTAGACCATGGCACCAAGTGCCACATCCAATCCCCACTTGAATACTTCCAGGGACAGTGACTCCACCACCTCCCTGGGCAGCACATTCCAATGACGAATCACTCTCTCAGTGAAGAACTTTCTCCTCACCTCCAGCCTAAACTTCCCCTGTTGCAGCTTGAGACTGTGTCCTCTTGTTCTGGTGCTGGTTGCTAGAGAGAAGAGACCAAGCCCTTCCTGGCTACAACCACCTTTCAGGTTTGTCTTTGCTATCTCATAGGTTTGCTTATTTATTTTTTTATTTTCCCATTTATTTATTTTCACCACCTTTGCACCTCCCAATTTAGTGGAAGATTTACAACTATCTCTTTGCTTTAACTGAATACTCTGGGTATGACTTTCAAACTCAGTGGGCATGTGAAATCTATAGATTTGTTCAGAGAAATGTTTTATAACTTGTGCAAAGTTTTCTGAATCCATACATTTACAGTGTGTGCTTATCTAGAAAAAAAGGGAAGAAATGCATCATTTGCATTTCAAAACTCTACTTCTGTAATAGGCTGGGTTTCATTCTACTGCTATTCATAGCATCGTGCCTCATGCCACCTTCAAAAATGTATGCGCTGGCTGGAGCAAAGTATCATGGGGTTTGAAGTCCAGACTGCAACATGAGAAGCTGCTTCTGGGTTCCAGGGTTTTTTTTGGGGTGCTGGTTCCTTTCTGTAGGGATGGCAGTGAGATGAATGAGAGTCAGGAAGCTGCTGGTTTTCTTTTATGATGGTTTTTGTATGTATTTTGCTGCACCACTTTTGCAAATAGGCTAAGCAAAGGCAATCATGCATTGTATTATTGGATTAATTATATTATTAGATAAGGCAATTGTGCATTTATGTTATCTTATTTATTCAGTAAACTCTTATCTCTTTATTTCAACCCCAAGGCTTTTTGTGTTACTTTTCCCTCTCTTGTGTTGGGAGAGCAGGCAAGTTAACCCTTGTGTTAACCCATTAAAATGGCATGCATGTAGGAATTGGTAATGGTAATGGTAATATTGATATTGTTTAAGAAAACTCATTACCAATGTCAATAAAATTTATAAAATCACAATTAAAAAATCTTTACAAAGAAGGTTGCATCATTCCAGCCAAATCAATGAGCAGAAGCTTTCCACAATGTGGAATATTCATGGACTGTTGATTCTTGAGCATAAGATTAATAGTCCTTTAAATGCTTATATACATACTTAGACTATTTATACACGATTCACATGGATCCCATAATTCAAGTATATAGAAAATAAATGGAATTGCACTCATGGACTATTGTGCTGTGCTAGGTAGACTCTAAAATATCAGGACTCCACTACTACCTTAGAGTCTCATTTAAGCACCTAAATCCAGCTGAGATTAATTCCATACACTATCAATCTCTGTTGATGCATTCTTATTTATGACTAGAGTTCTTGGGCACAGCAGCAACAAAATATTATCACTCCCCTCACTGTCTTCTTATTTCTATCTTGGTGCTCACACAGATAGAGCAATAAACTTCAGATCTGGAACAGAGTACAGAGTAATAACAGAAGTATTTTTATAATATGAATTGCACACAGTGCTATGTACATTCATAACAAACTTGCACAATAAAATACACTATGAAGGAAAAATCTGAAATACTTCTTCCTTGCTAAATCTCAAGGCAGGGTAAGATACTTGCTAAAACCAAGTGATAGCATATTGTTTTCAAAACAAAGGCTGTATTGTTACACTTTTGTGTAAAAAAAAATGCCTCTGTGAACACTGACAAATGTCATATAGTCTTGTTAATGTTATTTGCAGCCACTTCAAATATGAGCTTCTAGGAAAAACTTTTCAAGTAAAATAAAAAAGTATTATGCAAGTTCTGTGTCACATTTACACCTAAACTAACATACAACTTAGAAAACCTGAACTCTTCTGTTGCATGTTGTATATTTTAGATACTTATTATTCTAAAATAGGTACTGATAATATGACTTATAATACCATCTAATGACAACAAGTAAGTACAAGGTGAGAAAATTTATGATTCTGGCGTTAGTATCATTAAAAACAAGTTGCTGCTACTTTGATAAGGGTTTTAGTATGTATGTGTTTCAAGCCAAAGACCTAGGGCATTAGAATCAGAAAAGAGAAGATATTTCCTCTTATGTAAAGACCGGTAGCAAATGAATATAAGAAGGTAGTATTTATAGCTTAATTAGATCTGACTAAAATATGGAAATCTCATATTTGACAGGAAATGTCAAATGCTTTAAATATTCTAAAAAAGGTGAAAATGAAAAATTTGACAGACTTTTTACCATCAGAGAGAGAATACCATTATGAAAAAACGTTCAACTGTAATTAACAAATAATCCAAGGAAAAGCAGAAAAAAGCAGCCTAAATACTTTAATACTTTAAACTTCCAACACTTAGGTACATTAAAATTTGTGGCTGAAAACATCCGTGTAAACCAGATGTTGCTTTTTTTTTTTTTCTTCAATTTAATCTTTCCTATACATAAGACAGATCTTCAGATTCTCTGTCAACTCCAAATTATGGAGCAACGATAGCTTAATCCATTGTTGCCAGTAAGCGTTAAGCTGTATTTAATATGAACAACATAGTGACAGAAACAGCCTGTCTGAACTGAAGACTATTCTGTAATCATTCATGAAATATGAATGACAATGCAGCATGAGGAAAGCAGCTAAATCTAAACTTACCCAAAAAATAAACCATTTTTCTTTGTAAGAAGTATGGGTGTAAATTTGTTTTCTAGTTTGCAAAGGAACAGTAAGCTATTTATCGCTCAGGACTTCAAGGGGCAACTTCATTTTTTGTAGTTATTAAGCACAACTTTGTTCATGCAAGCAGTTATTTTCTGTTATTTACAATTCTGCATCCCATCTTTTTTTCTATTCCCATCTAATTGCCTTATTTTTAATTGCTCCTTTTGGGAGCAATTCATGCTTTCAAATTCATGCTTGCCTCTATGCTTACCTGTGTCTTAGGAATTGTCAGATTATAGAATTCTGGTTTAAAGTCAGTTGCACTGACATAAGCAACAATTCTTTGGCTAAGTTTCCTCTTAACAAATGTTAGCTATGTAAGGAGTAAACATGTAACCTAAAGCTAGTGCATGAAGAGAGAAATATGTTTCCACAGGGTTAATTAATCCGATTGATTTCACAAACTGCTTTTAAAGTGGTGTAAATTCCTCTCTGTCTCTCACAGGGGAATGTTTAGGCAAACTTGCTTTAGCAGATTGACTAGCAGTTGGACTAGATGATCTCTGGAGATCTGCTCCAACCCCTACCATTTTGTGATTCTGTGAATGTGAGACCTTCCTAAAGACAGCCTCCCACAATGGCAGTAGTGATCTGCCTTATGACAGCAAAACTCCTCAGTGAACAGGCATATTCTGCACCTGCCATCCTGTCAGTTGTTGGCCTCCGTCTAATCCACTCAGCTCAGCAACATGTGCTCAATACTCAATGGCAAACTTTCCAGCCAGTTGCCTTTTTCTACTTCATTACCAGCCCCTCCCACAGACCACATTTACCATGTGTTTAGGAGCCAGCTACTCTCGAGATTCTTTGAAAGGATACTTGTAATATCAGTGAAGTGCCTAAAGACTAGGTGCTTGTTAGCTGTCCTGAGCACATCCAGTGCTTGAACAGGCAGTTAATCCATTCAGAAAATCTGTACACTTTTTATATCACCATGAATCTTACCTGGACAGCTACCTGATAAATAACAAAGATATAGAGTCAACAAAACTATGGTAAAGGGGGAAAGGATAAGTAAATGTTGGCCATTATTTGGGAGGAAATGACAATAGAAACGAGGATGAACCCAGCAGGAGTGAAGAAGTAAATGATGTGATTGGGATTGTAGGGTGTTCCTGTTGAGCTGCCCTGTGCAAGATCAGTGGAATCTTCAACAGAGCAAGAAATCTGGCCTTTCTTTGATATTTACATCTGATTTCAACCCTTTGGCTTGGACACATGGATTTTTGTGCTTAATACTGGAAAGGGAATGCTAAGAGGGGATGTACCAGACATCTTAATTTCCTAACAACTGGCACATACACTAACAGAGGGCGTAAAATTAGTTTACTAAGGTAATCAGGCTGAGGTGCCTCACTGTCACTTCATTGTTCTTTTACTGGGAACTCTTACCTTACCATGCAACTCTTTATAGTAGAGTTGTTAATTCACTTTTATGTTAGTCTTAGGTGAAAATCCAATGCTAACAGAGCTCCTGTAGGAAAATATTTCCTTTAGGGCTTTGCTGCGCACTGTCTCTCCTGTAGCCAGGTGCTCTGCATAGAGTAAATACTAAGTGCGAATGGAATGGAATGGAATGGAATGGAATGGAATGGAATGGAATGGAATGGAATGGAATGGAATGGACCAGGTTGGAAGAGACCTTCAAGATCATTGTGTCTAACCTATTATCCAACCCACCTAATCAATTAAATAATGGAACCAAGCACCCTATCAAATCTCCTCTTGAACACCTCCAATGATGGTGACTCCACCAGCTCCCGGGCAGCCCATTCCAATGGGCAATCACTCTCTCTGTGTAGATCTTCTTCTAATCATTTTATATGTTGAAACTTTACATTGAAATTAGAAGAATGTGGAATGATCAAAATGTAAATAGAGTTTTTATACTGAGTGGAAACACTTTTTATGGTTGCCATTCAATCTTAACTGTGCTCTTGTCATTGCCAAAGCCCAGTAAAGATGACAAGTTGGATTTGATGATCTTTGAGGTCTTTTCCAACCTTGTTGATTCTCTGATTCTATGACTTTATCTTGAACACTCTCCTTTAATAAAAAAGATACAACTGAGCCTGGTAATTAGCATCATGAGTTATGTTACATCTTTCAACTTTTGTGATATGGGAATTCTTCCAAAATAAATGAGCATGCCCTTTGCATGTTCTCACATTCCAATGATTTCTGCCTGTCAGTGGTAGGTTTGGAAGAGAATTAGTCACATATAAATGTAATTAAGTATATGTGCCACACAGAGAGTCTGAATGGTGACAAAGTTTTTGGGATAGCTAGAGAAAATTCTCTTGAGTACCTGATATTGATGCTAAACCAAACACAGCCAGTTCAGACAGGTGAGTGAATATATCCATTTTCACTTGTCCTTGTCTGTGTCTGATGTCTTGCTGTTCAAGACTTAATGCTCTTAATGTATGATTTATTTATCTTTTTTTGAGAAACATGAAATAAAATTCAAAGCAAAAAGAAAGAACAGTACACATGGGTTACAGACTTTGGACAGCAGATGATTTATGAGGCTTGACAAGGCAATTTGCAGCTTTTCTGTTTCTGCATTCAGAATATGCTCTTTGTCAAACAGGAACTTCTGTTAATTACCACATGAAACAAAGTCATACTTGTGACATAAAATATGGAAGATTATTTTTAAAAGTAAGCATTTGATCATGTATCATAGTCGAATGAATTCAGAATCAGTGCAAAGGAAATTTTGCAATGATTTGTCCCAGCTTGTGGTATATAAACAAAAGCAAAATCCCATTTCTCAGGTAAGTAAAAAAAAGTGGACAACAAAGGGGAAAAACAATAAAACAGCCACAGCAAGTTAGTTGATGAAATATATCTTGTCAGGTTTGGGCATATTTAAAGCCATGTTTGGCAGATTAAAGCCCTGGATTTACTACATTTCTTTTCTAATAATAATGCAATATTATGTTCTAGGATTGTCTCATTTAAATATTTACTATGGAGCAGAAAATTGCTTTTTATAATTATACATCCCTAATAAAATTTATATAGATGCTGAAAACCTTAAGAAATTAAAAAACAAAACAAAAACAAAACCAAAAAACCAACAAATTCTGATTTGAATTCTCCCAGTTTTCTTTGTACAACACTTTCATTACTGTTAAAAGGATTTAGCTACCTGCACTGAAGAATAAGCGTAGCTGATTGAATTTTTCATTGTAATTTAACTACAATTGTAATTGTAGTTTCTTCTACTAAAAATTTTCTACTGAAAAGTTGCATCTATTATAATTTGTTATTTTTAATGGTTTTAAAAATATATATAAAAATTATGTGATAACATGAGTGGCTTGCAGAAACTTAATTTCTCTTGACCAGTGTGATAGATCATCTAACTCACATGAGGTTGTTTCTGCACCCTGCATATATACCCATAATTTGTCTTGATATTTATACTTTTTATCCACCTGGAGTTCATCTGGTCATTAAAACCCACACCATCTTCTCATCAGAGTGATCGATATTTCCATCACAAAACCAACTCAAAGCAAACCAAACCCAACAAACAAACAAACCACCGAAATTAAAAAACACCAAAACCAACCAACCAAAACCCCAAAACCAACAAAACAACAACCACCCAAAGCTAAACAAACAAACAAAAAAAAAACCCCAAAAAATAAAACCCAAAACAAAAACCCAAAAATGTTATAAACCTGTATAACAATGACTTTCCATTAATGCATATGCTTATAGAAGTGTAGAATCTATGTTATGGCATTACATATTGTCTGGAACGTTCCATATAAATTACAGCTTACTTTGGAATCATGCAATCATAGAATTGTTTTGGTTGGAAAAGAACTCTAAGAACAAGTTCAACAGCTGACCTAACACCACATCCCAAAGTACCATCTCTTTGTGATTTTTTAACACCTTCAATGACTCCACCATCTCTTTGGACAGCGCATTTACCATGCCTGATAATCCTTTCAGTGAAGAAAATTTTCCATAATATTCTATAAACCTCTCCTGGTGCAAGTGAGGCCATTTCCTCTTGCTCTATCACCTGATACTAGGAAGAAAGGATCAACCCCCACATGATTACAACCTCCTTTCAGGTAGTTGTAGAGAGCAGTGAGGTTTCTCCTGAGCATTCTCTCCTCCAGAATAAATGGCTCCAGTTCTCCCAGCTGGGGTCCTCATAAGACTTGCTTTCCAGGCTTTTCCACCAACTTCATTGACCTTCTCTGGATGTACTCCAGCAACTCAATGTCCTTCTTGTAGTGAGTGGCCCAAAACTGAACATAGTATTTGAGGTGCAGCCTCATCAGTGCTGAGTACAGGGGCACAACCACTTCCTTGCTGTCCATAATACTTAATAACTTCTTTAACTTTGTTAGTCAATAATTTTTGAAAATCAGGATCTTTATTCATAAGCCTAAGTTTAGAAATCACTATATTATATGATTAGAAATCTATCATTTGCGCCATCAGACTTATTTTATAGCAGCAATAGATATGTTATGTCTTTCTCTAGCAAAAACAACAACAAAAAAACACAAAAAGAAGCAAACAAAAAAACCTCACAAAAAACCAAACCAAACCAAAACAAAACAAAGCAAAAAAACCAGAAGTAAACAGAGTGGGTTTAAGAAGGCAATTTTCAGAAAAGGAGATCCTAAATATTTCTATCTTTTTGATGCTGGAATAGCAGTGATATGTAATTTTAAAGAGGATTATTGATTAGTGACAGAAAAGATATTTACATTTGTGCTGTCTGCTGTGTTCATGCAATGCAAAGGGATTAGGTGTCATATTTCTCCAATGATGAAAGGGGATTGCTGTGTTCTAAACTGTAGATATGCTAAGTACAGAAAAGATCATTTCTTGAGAGACATCTGTTAGTTTGGATTTTACTTAATTTCTGTTTCCTGTCAAGATCATCACTGCAAATAAGAGAATGTGTTAAGTCATTTGCAGGAAATAGTCAACCTGAGATGTTCTTACTATGTTTAGCATATAGATCCATTTTCTCACATTACTTAGACCTGTTTCACTTTATGCTGTTGCTAAAATGCTCTTTGATTTCTAAGATGCAAACGATTCTCATTAATCAATCTAACCACCAGGGGTTTGCTTCATGAGCTTGACAAAAATATATATTTTTTTTTCTGTTAGGACCATGAATTCTTTTTAAACTAAGCATGAGAGATTTAAAAAGAGTCTATTAAAATTAATGCTATCAATTCTAGTTTTTTTCCCTAATGAATGTCTGTAATCTAGAGCTCTCCTTTGACACAAAACCTTTTAAAAATATTTTAAAGCAATTTTTACCTACTCTTCCATTTCTTGCCTTTTTTTTTTTTCTTTTAGTACAAGGATTTGTATAATGTAACTTTCTTTCCCCAAGGTTCAATGTAATTTATTCCGGCACTAATTCTGCAGGAGCAGTCTAAAAAATAACTGAGCACGTGGAAATGCCAAGCTTTAAACCATATTAGAAGGTATCAAGAGCTTTGAATACCTAACTGAGTGTTATTCAACAGTGAAGAACTGAAGAGATGATGAAGACAATGAATAAAGTTCCAGAGAACTACAAGATTATTGCAACATGGCACCTTGACATGACCGTTGTACTTTTGTATTGATGCAAGATCACAGTACACACATTGCAAAGCACTATCAAGGCACCCTGCTGTGGTTCTCCATGACTATTTGACACTGTTTTTCTTATCTTCCTTCTCTTTCTCTCACTCCCATCTTCTTAGGGGAGCCAGGTTACAGACTGTGTATTTTTTTCCCCCCTCTCTTTTTAACCACTTTATCACTTTTTTTTTTTTTTTTTTTTCCTGTCATAGATGATTTTTGGTTACATGGTTTTATTTGTTTGTAACTATGAGTATCAAGGACCATTAAGGCAACTGGAGATATCTTCCTCTCCGGGCATTTTCAGGTCATAGACAACAGGAGAAGAGCTTTATAGAGTCACTTTGGCTTTATAGATTCAAACTATAGGCAGAGATAAAAGAAATACATGTCTTCCTGTGCTCCAAAAGGATGCCAAGTAATCAGCCCTTTGTGAGTCTTGATATTAAAGTTATGCTATAAGGAATCATGTTGAATTAATAGGAAGGAGACTTCTCAAGCCTTTAGTATCTCAGATTTCAGTCCTAATGCAAGATGAGAGGTACAGATCTAACAGAACATATAGCTTTCAGGTTGTTATAACAGATTTAGAGCATGTAGCCATTTCCTGTCTTGTGAAATTGCTTCTCATGAAATATAGTCTTCAATTTGCATTTTCCTATGTTAGCCTCTATTATTTGATTTCCCCATTTATATTTTACCTCCTGCAGCACTTAGCAACATGAATGCATCTCAGACACTGCAATCACTAAGTTTTATCTGCTAGTCTCTGAAGATGCAACCACCTGCTTTTTCACAAGGATTCATACAGCACACAGACAGACACCTGAATGCTCAAAGTGAGTTTTATATGATATTCAGTATGAACTTAAAAGGGAAATATAATGACATATCCCACAGGAGGTATAAAAATAACTAAAGATTGATTAGGGAGTTTAGGCTTGATGAATTTGCAAAATGAAATAAGGATGGGGGAACTTTACTTTCCCTATTCATCCTTATCTATTCACATGGTAAACAAAAATGTTCTGAACATAAGGAGAGGAGAAAATTTCTGGAAAAAGTTGGTTATGAGTATCCTGGATGCATTTGTACCACATAGCATTCATGTTTCTCAAAGGTCACAGGATCACAGGGTGTCAGGGGCTGGAAGGGACCCAAAGAGATCATCAAGTCCAACCCCACTACCAGAGCAGGACCATACAATCTAGCTCAGGTCACAGAGGAATGCATCCAGATGGGCCCTGAAAGTCTCCAGAAAGGAGACTCCACAACCTCTCTGGGCAACCTGTTCCAGTGCTCTGTCACTCTCACAGTGAAATAATTCTTCCTCCAGTTTCCATGGAACTTCCTATGCCTCACCTTTCACCCATTGCCCTTTGTCATGTCATCTGGCATTGCCAAGAAGAGCCTGGCTTCATCCTCTTGGCACTCACCCTTTATGTATTTATAAACATGAATGAAGTCACTCCTTAGTCTCCTCTTCTCCAAGATGAAGAGCCCCAGTTTCTTCAGTCTGTCCCTGTAAGGAAGATGTTCCACTCTCTTAATCATTTTCTTGGCTCTGCACTGAATTCTCTCAAGCAGTTCCTCCTTCTTGAACTAACATACCTAACAGACCTTAGATTAATCACATTCAATTCTTCTTTCTTTTTCTGTAAAAAGCCTCTCTGATAAGCTGTGCCATGGATGTTGTGGCAATTTCGATTCAGACCCAAATAAGACACTCCTACAGGACCCTGGAGAGATTTATAAGTGAGTGTGCAGGGAGTTTTGGTTGGTCTTTGAAAATGCTATAATACTTCAAGTAATTTGTAGTCTGACCAGTTGTAACAGAAATTCCTAGTATTCACAAAGGCATGCGCTGTGCACCCAAATAATCTGAATACGGTACTTCCTTTAGGTGTCTTCAAGTAAAAGTCTTTGTGTGAGTCTGTCCTTCTATTATAGTCAGTGGAAATAAATTAGTCAATGATACCTTAATTAGTTTGGTTTAATATAACCCTCTAACATCATTTGAAACACCCTAGGATATCTAAGACATAGTAGATGAGGGGCAAAGTGGATACTCCAGGCCATCCCAAATCTCTTTGTGAGCAATTGAATCAAGTTCTAAGTTTCCACAGTAGACTGATCCAGTGCTATTGCAGACTCCATGGACTGTATTGACTTGGTCTCCACAAGCTACAACCTATCCTATGCAGGTAAGTACAGATGGACAACCAAATCTAATTGTCTTATTCTTGCACTTGATTATGTCCCTTAAGCTAAGTGCAGTGGTCTGAATGTTTGAAATGTCATACAGTATCCAAGATGCTTATACAGTACTGGCACATATAGTGTAGTGTGTAAATATTATTGAATATATAACCATCTCTTTCAAGAGAAGCAGCTAGAAGCCAGCCAAATGCATACCAAAGCCTCTCTATCACTCTCCTTCTTAGATGGCAGGGGAGAGGGGAAAAGGCCAGTAATAAGATAGAAGCAATTTAATAATGTGAAGCACAAGCAAAGATCATGTGTGGAAGCAAAAGCAAAGGGAGATGTTATTGTCTACTTCCCATCACTACACAGTGGTCAGTCACTCCCAGGAAGCAGGCCTGTATGTGTAGCAGTTGCTCTGGAGGACAGATGCCATTGATGAATATCCCCACACTTCCTTCTGTCACCTAAGTATATATATCTGAGCTGGCATCATACAGCACGGAATACCCTTTTGGTCAGTTTGGGTCAGCTGGCCTGGCTTTGTCTCCTGCCCAAATCTTACCCACCCCTCAGTGTACACTTGGGCCAGGGAAATGTAGGAAAAGCACAGCCTGGGTGCTAGTTCAGCAGTAATCAAAACACTGCTGTGTTCCCAACACTCAGATACAGCACTGCAGAGCACAGCACTTGAAAGATGCTATGAGGAAAACTGACTCCAGCTTAGCGAAACCAAATACAACATCCTTGCATACATCAAATGGCTCTGGATGTTTATGTTTAAGTGACTAAACGTAGTCAGGCTTTGAATTTTCCAATCTTATTGAAATAGTTTGCTGGTTCCATCATAAATGGTCCCTAATGAATTATATAGATACCAGTCAAGCATATATTCCCAGAAGACTTATTTTTCCACACGGTTTCTAAAAATAACTGAGCCATCACATTTTCAAGTTCTTTAAAATCCAGTTGACAAATATTATGTTTTGGCCAGATAATGAAGATTCAGGAACCACCAGAGACAACAAAGGGAAAGATATAGCTAACATACATGTTTTACGCTGATCAATTGTAAATATTATGTCACACTTGCTGTCTGCAACTACCTGAAGGGTGGTTGTAGCCAGGAAGGGGTTGGTCTCTTCTCTCAAGCAACCAGCATCAGAACAAGGGGACACAGTCTCAAGCTGTGCCAGGGGAAGTTTAGGCTCGAGGTGAGGAGGAAGTTCTTCATGGAGAGAGTCATTCGTCATTGGAATGGACTGCCCAGGGAGGTGGTGGAGTCACCATCCCTGGAGGTGTTCCAAGGGCATTGGATATGGCACTTGGTGCCATGGTCTAGTTGTGAGGTCTGTGGTGACAGGTTGGACTTGATGATCTTTGATGTCTCTTCCAACCTTGGTGATTCTGTGATTCTAATTTGAAGAAACAGTGCAGAAAAGAACACTAGTAAATTTGTTTCCTAACGTCTATTAATTTAAGTGATTCATGGTGTTCAAAATTCATAGTTGTTATATATTCTTTATTAAATCTTTGCTAAGAAAAAGAATTTATGCTTGTCAAGCTGTTTAACTATATAATCGTGAAGATGGATTATTATTGACAGAAATCTGGATTTTCATCCAGCAAAGAATTAAACAGAGAACCAAGGGGAAAGGCACAGAGCAGTAGTAGTGTGTTAAAGAAGTGGTATTGATATAGAAAAATAATGAATAAATTTTTTCCATTACCTAATTATTATATGTCCTAGTTTAGAGTGGGACAGAGGCTCTATTGCCCAAAAAGTGGGAAAAGAATGATGCTTACATAAATAGATTGGATAGTCATGGAAAGTTTAAATGGAAAAACAATTAACATACTGAAAAAAACTACAAAGCATTAGTGGTAAGCATATCCAAAGCATACAGAGTTCCTTTACACCACACCAAAAACCCAATGCTTGCCTTCTCCCCATATGGGGTGCACCCAAAACCCCCCAGTGCTCTTTCTTCCCTCCCCAATGCTAGGCTGGTCTCAGGCTGGCCAGGCCTGAGCCTGCTCCCCCCCCTTCTTATCCTGGCATTAGGCCTAAACAGGCCAAAGAGGCCTGAGATAGTCCCCCACCATTACTTGGTAGGAAAGCATCTCCCATGGGAGTAGAGAGGTTAGAAAGAGAAAGAAAACAACTTTACAACCAGATTTATTAAAGTGCAGGATTTATGGGTAGAAATATACTACTTCTTGTGTCCACCCACTGGGCTGGACACTCTGGACACTGGAGGTGTAACTCTGCGGCTTCAGTTTAGGAGACACCCAGCCTAAACTGCCACACTATAGCAGAATTTTCATCTGGCAAGTAATTCACAATTTGTTCTCTTTACCCAAGAAGGCTGCACTCATCGATTACTGTTAGTCTCTTAAAACTTCTGTTTTCCTAGCTGTTGATACCAGGTCAGGTGAATGTTTCTCCCTGCGACTGATGTAGGGAGTCCTCTGGATAGACAGGCATTTATAATCTTTAATTTCTTCATTGGATTTATATTGCAAAGTACAGAATACAGAATAAACCAGGTTGGAAAAGACCTTCAAGATCATAGAGTCCAACCTATCACCCAGCAACATCTAACCAACTAAACCATGACACTAAGTGCCTCATCCAGTCTCTTAAACACTTCCAGTGATGGTGACTCCCCCACCTCCCTGGGCAGCCCATTCCAATGGCAAATCACTCTTTCTGTGAATAATTTCTTCCTGACATCCAGCCTAAACCTCTCTTGGTGCAGCTTGAGACTGTGTCCTCCTGTTTCCTGAGTCTTCATCTCCTTTCAAGTAAGTTGTGACTGCTTTGCTTTTTGTTGCACATAAGCTGGAATAGGATCATCTGAAATGAATTTTGGGTATGTTCTAATTTTTTTTGTCTTCCAAATCCTTTCCTTTTCCCAGCATACTTCTTTCTTTGCTTGGAGATAAAAAGAAACTAGTCTTCAGAGTGTCTGCGATACTTTTGTCATGTTTTGTAGACTTCAGCCCTCCCCCCACCATCACACCTAGGTTAGAAACAAAAGAGCACTGAATCCCAAATATATTCCTCTTTGCAGGGGCATTGCGAGTGAGGCAGGAATAAAAAACCTCTGTGCATTACATGAGAAAAATATAAAGGGATTGATTTTCCTAATTAGTTACTTTGTTCTTTCATTCTGCAACAGGCTGGTTTGGTCAATAAAGCAAGCAAAGATGATACAAGACTAATAGGTTAGTTCAATGATATCTTTTGTCAGATAATACAGTGAAGTTTTAAAATCTGCACTATTAAGGCTAGATTATTTCTAAGGCGAGCTAACTGCTTAGGATTCAGTAGTGTTCTGGTCCAAACGAATAGCAGGTTTTAGGGGCAATTGATTTTAGGAGTTTGAAAGAGAGGAAAGCCAGAGATTTCTCTCCCTCTTTCTCAGCTATACATTAGTTAACACCTTTACTTTGCTGAAAATTTCTCAGATCAAAGCATTCTTTGTAACCACAGCTCACTGACAGGAGTGAGAGATGGAAATAAATAAGGAAGTGATGTGAATGAGAACACAAGCTGTGAAGAATTCAGCATTGCTGCTGTTCTCAGGAAAGCAGCAGGCACCAGAGGTGGTCCAGGCAGCAGTTCTATCTCAATGTCTTGAAAATAGTGCTACATGAAGATAAGCAAAAGGCAGATGGAATTCAATTTTATTGTTACTCTGCTTGCATTTTGATATCACTTATTCAGAGGAATGAGGTTTAACGGACTAGTGTTACATGAAGAGTGACAATCCAACCACAAGGCATTCCTAAAACTTCAAACTATAATGCTGTGACAGTATAGGCTGGGTGCCTCCTGTTGCTCCCACAGGGAGTGCACCTCTGGTGCCCTGGGTGTCCAGCCCAGTGGGTGGACACAGGAAGCTGTGCATTTCATACCCATAATGTCCTGCTCCCTACAAATCTATCAGCAAGGTCTCACACTCCCTCTTTCTTCCCTTGCTGCTCCCATGGGAGATGCTCCCTACCAGGTAATGGAAGGGGAGTTATCTCAAGGCCTCTTGGGCCTGGCTAGGCCTAATGCCAGGAGGAGAAGGGGGAAGAGCAATCTCAGATCTGGCCAGCTGAGATTAGCCTAACAGTGGAGGGAGGGAAGAAAGAGCCCCGGGAGTTTTGGGTATACCCTCAGGCGGGGAGAAGGGAAATGCTGGGATGCTTCTGGGTGTGCTGTAAGGGACTCTGTGTGCTTTGGGTTCATTTTTGTCACTATGCTTGTAGCTTCTGTTAAACACTCACTGCTTTTCCATTTAAACTTTCCATCACTTCTGCAATCCATTTGTCTGAGTCTCATTTTTTCTGCCCCAGTGAGAGGCAAGAGAGGATCTGCCTCAACCTGGGACAAATGCCTTCAAAAAAGAGAAGAGATTATCAGGAAAAAAGTCATAGAAAACCAGAAAAAAATGCAGGCAATTTTTTGCAAGCTTTCCAGTAGATCTGAATTTACACAGCCAATATATAATCACATTGTAACTCCTAATTTGAGATCATATTGTAAAGGGGACTAAAGACACCAAATTGAGAAAAGTTATTAAAAGATTCTGATCAAGATTTTTTTAATAGGTAAAAGAACACAGTAAGCTGTAGAATGGAATGAGAACTGACTGGTAGTACTGTCTGGAAAAGCTGGAGCTGGAAGAAGAAAACTTGCATGCATTCATAACGTGAGAAAACGGACCTGTTATTTCCCTATGACTTTTTTTCAGTGATTGCATTTGGAAATGATCAGAGCCTTTTCTTCTTCTCCTTCTTTTTCTTGTTCTAGTATATAGCTTTAAGGTACAAATTATTTTTACTTAAACACACTGATGTAGCTTTCACAGACTGCAGTTTCTCTAAATGGAAAAAGTCTTGAAACAAATTTGAGGTAAAGTTTTTGTGTATCACAGTATCACAGTATCACAGTATTACCAAGGTTGGAAGAGACATTGAAGATCATCGAGTCCAACCTGTCACCACAGACCTCATGACTAAACCATGGCACCAAGTGCCACGTCCAATCCCCTTGGAACACCTCCAGGGATGGTGACTCCGCCACCTCCCCAGGCAGCCCATTCCGATGACGAATGACTCTCTCTGTGAAGAACTTCCTCCTCACCTCGAGCCTAAACTTCCCCTGGCACAGCTTGAGACTGTGTCCCCTTGTTCTGGTGCTGGCTGCTAGAGAGAAGAGACCAACCCCTTCCTGGCTACAACCACCTTTCAGGTAGTTGTAGAGAGCAATGAGGTCTCCCCTGAGCCTCCTCTTCTCCAGGCTAAGCAACCCCAGCTCCCTCAGCCTCTCCTCATAAGGCTTGTGCTCAAGGCCTCTCCCCAGCCTTGTTGCCCTTCTCTGGACACGTTCAAGTGTTTTGATGTCCTTCCTAATTGATATACTTCTGTACTTGATACTTCTGTAGTTGATATACTTCTGTAGGTATTAAATTAAAAAAATCAAACAACAACTATCTTAAGGAAAATACTAAAGACAAGTTGAATTTTCTCTTAATATAACAAAGATTGCTACTGCAAAACCAACTCACAGAGCATAAATATTATGTTTAATAGAGAACTTTATTTCAATAGAATAGAATAGAATAGAATAGAATAGAATAGAATAGAATAGAATAGAATAGAATAGAATAGAATAGAATGAACCAGGGTAGAAGAGACATTTGAGGTCATCAAGTCCAACCTATCATCCAACATGGCACCAAGCACCCCATCCAGTCTCTTCCTAAACACCTCCAGTGATGGTGACTCCACCACCTCTATGGACAGCACATTCCAATGGCCAGTCACTCTTTCTATGAAGAGCTTCTTCCCAACATCTAGCCTAAAACTCCTTTGGTGCAGCTTGAGACTGTCCTCTTGTTCTGGTGCTGGTTGCCTGGGAGAAGAACTCCCACCTGGCTACAACCTCCCTTCAGGTAGCTGTAGAGAGCAAGAAGGTCTGCCCTGAGCCTCCTTTTCTCCAGGCTATGCAACCCCAGCTCCCTCAGCTTCTCCTCATAGGGCTTGTGCTCCAAACCCCTCACCAACTTTGTTGCCCTTCTCTGGACACACTCCAGCAACTCAACATCTTTCCTAAACTGAGGGGCCCAGAACTGGACACAGTACTCAAGGTGTGGTCTAACCAATGCTGAGTACAGGGGCAGAATGACGTCCCTGCTTCTGCTGGCCACACTGTTCCTGATATAGGCCAGGATGCCATAGGACTTCTTGGCCACCTGGGCACACTGCTAGCTCATGTTCAGCCTACTATCAACCAGTACCCCCAGGTCCCTTTCTGCCTGGCTGCTCTCCAGCCACTCTGACCCCAGCCTGTAGCACTGCATGGGGTTGTTGTGGCCAATGTGTAGAACCCAGCCCTTAGATGTGTTAAATCTCATGCCGTTGGACTCTGCCCATCTGTCCAATCTGTCAAGGTCCCTCTGCAGAGCTCTCCCACCCTCTAACAGATCAACACTTGCTCCCAGCTTGGTGTCATCTGCAAATTTACTCATGATGGGCTCAATCCCCTTGTCCAGATCATTAATAAGGATATTGAACAGGATGGGGCCCAGCACTAGTGACAGGCTGCCAGCTGGATGTGGCATCATTCACCACCACTCTTGGGGCTCGGCCCTCCAGCCAGTTCCTGACCCAACACAGAGTGCTGCTGTCCAAACCACAGGCTGACAGTTTGGCCACGACTTTGCTTTAAAACCTTAAATACTGCATTACATAGCTATGAAAACAAGCAGTTTTACACCTTTGAATTTCTGCAGTGACATACATTGCAACATTCTTAATAAAGGCACAGCTGGGGGAAAATATCATTTTGATAGTTGGCAAACAAATGACTCCAGCACCTCTCCATAGTGAATAGGAGCTTTGAACTGGAAAAAGTGATTCTACAGAAAGTTCTTCAAGGTGTCTCATAGAGAAGCTGATGAAATATGGGATGGATGAAGAGGCAGTGAGGTTGAAAACTGGCTACATGGTTGGGAATGTATGGTGATCAGTGTCACTATGTTAAGTTGGAGGCCAGTAACTAGTGGTGTAGCCCAGTGTTCAGTATCTTTCAATCCTGTTTGACACCTTCATTAATCATCCAGATAACAGAGCACAGCATACACTGAGCAAGTTTTCTGATGATGCAAGGCTAGGAGAAGTGACTCACAGTCCAGAGGGTTGTACAGTCATCTAGAGGGATCTCAGAAGGCCGGAGAGCTTCATGAAGTTCAGCAAAAGCAAATGCAAAGTCTAATGCCTTGGAAAGAATAATGTTCCTTTAGCCCTTGAGAGACCAGGAAAAGTGTTCTGATCCCAACAGGATGTCCAAAACACAAGTTTGTGGTATGACTCCAAAATAAAATGGGAAGAAAATGTAACCTGAGCTGTGAAGTGGATAAACTCTGTATTGCCTGTTTTATCCATCAGACAAAACAATTAAACTTTCAGATGCAGAGATAGAAACTCAAACGATTTAATCAGACTCTAATAATTTGGTCATCCATTCACTCAGAAGATAGTCTATTTAACATATTAACTTTTTAATTTCTCCTGTAAATACATGAAACTGTTCCTGGAGAAAAATCAGTAAAATCAGAAATCAGATAAATATTCTTGGACTATTTTTTTCCAGTAGGACATCTCATACAAGTGAAAAGCTGAAAATAGAATATGTAAATGTACAGAAAAAATGTGTTTCATGGTGTCAAATATACAACTGCCATTCAGACAGGACATGTAATTATTTCAGGACTTAGTGATTTCTTGACTAATTATCTTACGTCTTTTCTCTTCCTGACTTGAATTGTTAATTCCATAGCATTTTCCCATTCTTGACTGATTTCATTCCTGACCACAAATTTGTGTTTGCATTATATCAACTCCCAGATGAAACACATGAATATCTGCTCAGTAATACCAGCTGCCTGGCATAGTAAGGAACATTGAAACTGTTTCAGATGAGCCTAACCACTGTTTTATAACCTTTTAACACCAGTATTGGAGCTACAAGTGAAATGGAGTGTCAAATGATAAACAGTGGTGGCAGCCTGTAAACTCAACAAATTATTTTATTCTCTAGATCCCTATTCTAACATTTTATTTGCAGATATGTCTGGAAAGTAACTATGTTTTGCGAAGTAAACACTTAAAAACATACTTTTCATCATTATTTGAGAAGAGATTAGGCCACAAAAGTAATTCTATTTCATAGATTTCATTTTTATGTTAGTAATACATGGCTTTGAATTTTTCAGCTTGAGTTGGAAGACAAAATGATTAAACTATGAGAAATCTTTACTGATTTGGGATTCTGTGGTTCCCAAAAGTTATAAAGTATCCATGTCTACACCAGGAAAGAGAGACCCAGATCACAAGCCGTAAAGGCTTGGTCTGCAGAGCAGCTGGGCTCTTGGAGGTGGAAATGCAAGTTTGGTGTGGTGGGTTTCTCGACTCTACACTAGGCAAACTGAAATCAAGCCAAGAGCCTTGAAGCCTTGGCTAGGCAGAGCAGCCTAGGAGCCAGGGCTCAGAGCCTCTCAACAGTGTGCCAGGCAGACCACTGAAAAGTTGTGAGCCCGGAAGTCCATCAAGAGCCTTCATAAAAGGCAGGTGGGTGAGCTAGCATTGCAGATGACTACTGGAAACCTGCCTCCTTTCTGTCACAACTTTGTCAAAATTGAACTGTCTCCTGCAAACACTTTGATTTTGATGAATTTGTAGTCTGTGCTCCATCTGACAATTTCCAAAACACTCTGATCCTGGAGCCTAAGTTTGGGAAGTAAGGAAAACGTATGTTCTTGGGAAACATACAGTTTTCTGCATCTGGCAAACAAAAATCCAGACTAAAGTAATTGAAATATTCCTTCATGCATGACAAATGAAATCTTGGCTTTGTTAGACTGTGCAGCTGCACTTTTGAAATGGAGAATATTATTGCTTGCTTGTCCAATGAGAGTAATACATAGTGAAGTAATTCAGCTAAGGACTATATCATTAAATATTGGTGTTTCTACAGATAACTCTAAGACTGAAAATAAAGTTGAAACACTCTAATGCATAACTTGCTCTATTTTTTTTACTAGTCTACATAAATTTAAAACTCTTTAAAATTCTATTAATTTTTATTCAATCAAATGTACTATACCTGGAGGGACTAGTAGTAAAGAATTGAAGCTTACCAGTGCTGTTCTGGTTTTTAAGTATCACAGTATCACAGTATCACGAAGATTGGAAGAGACCTCAAAGATCATCGAGTCCAACCTGTCACCACAGACCTCATGACTAGACCATGGCACCAAGTACCACGTCCAATCCCCTCTTCAACACCTCCAGGGATGGTGACTCCACCACCTCCCGGGGCAGCATATTCCAATGGCCAACAACTCTCTCTGTGAAGAACTTTCTCCTCACCTCCAGCCTAAACTTCCCCTGGTGCAGCTTGAGATTGTGTTTTCTCTCACAGTGCTCCAGGTTTTTGGTTTTTTTTGTGGGGGTTTTTGCTTTGTTTCCCCCAGAAGTTATCATTTCTGTGGTGGGTTGTTTTGTTGGGTTTTGGGGGTTTGGCTTGATTGTCTTTAGTTCTGTCATGTGATGTGATTCGGATTTCTCTATGCCAGGTAATCTGCAGTGGCATGTAAATGTATCAGGTGTCCCATCCTTTTATTTTTTTTTCTTTTTTTAAACCAAACAGTAACATTGAAATATTATAGAAAAGTAGAAAAGATGCATCTCAGCAAAGCTTCAATGATATGTCAATGTCTGAGCCAGATGCTCATTTTTTGATTCCTATAGGTTTTATTTTCTTTCAAAATTGCTCCAAGTAAGTCATAGTAATTTTTCTGTGCAACCTATATCGAAGAGTTTGGAAGTTCACACACACAGAATCACAGAGAATGTTAAGGGCCAGAAGGGACCTGTGACCATTTTAGGCTGTGCCTTTAAGAAAGGGACAGTGGCTGGATCATTTAGTCCAATCCCCCAACACTATTTTCTAGTGACCAAATGCTGTGTTAATAAACTGATTTGTTTCTTTCAAAGTAGGTTACTCGTGTCAGACAACAGAGATCATGATGATTCTCTGGAAAGAGACACCAACAAAGGCACAGATTCATTGATGTTAATTCAGTGACAATGTATTGGCTCAAGCAAACACCCTGAAATCACCAGGAACGCTCTTGTTTATAACAACATGAGACAGGTACCAATCTTCCCCATTGCTGAAAAATCACCTGACTTTTAAGTCCCTGGATTTACTGAAATGAGTGTTTCGCTCTGCTTTGTTCAGGGGAGTTTTTTGTTTGTCTGCATTGGGTTGCTTGTTTTTTGTTTGCTTGTTTTTCTCAAGAGTGTCTATGGATCATATTTTCCTTTCAGCTGGTCTAGACTGGCCATTTCAAGAGGGCAGTCAAATAGCCCAGCTATTCCAAGTATTTAGACCTTCCTTTCATGGTTCAAAGCATCCTTCCCTGAGAATATAACACTTTGGATTAAACTCTGAAAAGATCATAAATACTGTACAAATGTGCTGCAAAAATTGAGGAATCAGTTTTATATATGTCTACCAGAACGTTAGTTTCTCATATCTCCCACAATAAGACAAAAAAAGGAGGAAAAAGACGAAAGGAAGAAAAGGTGTATTTTGGGTAATACAGATATACTGACCTTGTTTCAGGGGAAACAGAGAAAGAATTGGGCTGTTAGGTTCTTGTATAAGGCTGTTACTAGGAAAGTCACTGCAAATGAGAAAAGTTTAAATTGGCTGCTGTAAAAAATAAAGTTCCAACAGGATTTCTGTAGCAAATCATAGCTTCTGATCAGACAGTCTCCTCTTTTCCATGTTCAGTCTTCGAACAGTGAGAAACTGTGCAAGCAAAAAAATTGTTAACCCATTTACAGTTTCAATTTTATGATTGAAGTATGGCTAATAGATTTTAAATGTGGAATAAGGGTAGCACTTTCAAATCACAAAGTAGAAACAAAACTGAATTTTCTAGAGGTAGTAATATATGGAATTCCCATTTCAGGGCCATAGCAGCAAACACTGGGGGTTTTATGTTGGTTTTACCTCTGTTTACTTTAAAAAAACAATCCAGGCATTGCCTGGTCACATAGAGCAAAGCCTCTTCCTATCTCTTATTAGTCACTTTTGAAATGATCAGGAATGCAAATTTGCATAACCAGCCTCACAAGAGTTATTACAAAAATTCTCTTTAGTTATCAGACTCTTAATACCTCTCTAAATCTATTGCATTCTTCACCATACTGGTAACTTTTGCAAATAAGTTTCATAGGTTGGGTTATGTGAAAATTTTCTAAGTGACATAAAAGCTTTTTAAAATTCATTTATCACAGCAAGTTTTTTAGTTCAAAATTGTCATTTTTTTCTGGCCCAAACTTCTTTCATCTTGGTGATTCATTTCCTTTCTAAACTAAACAGCACCACTGTCTTTTATCTTTTTGGTTAGTCTATGAAAGTTCATGTCTGGTTTTCGGATTTCAATGATATGAGCATGAAATAAAGCAGATCTTGTGGCTAGCCTTCTGATTAGACTTAGCAGATGGCATGAATTTTCCCAAATATCCTTAAATCATTTAAAGTGTTTTGAAAACATTGTCATAAAATTTGTTCTTTCCCGGCAGTTTCCACTGCTCTCAGAGAGAGACTAAGTGAATCATTTTCTTTCAAGCTTCTCCCATAGATAATATGTGTGCCGGAAGATGAGCCGCCGGGGCAGATGACAAGCCTGGATGGGCAATGAACTTTTAATAGAACTTAGGGAAAAAAGAGGGTGTATCATCTTTGGAAGAAAGGGGAGGCAACCTACAGAATGTTTAGGGATGTTGCCCGGTTGTGTAGGAAGAAAATTAGGGAGGCAAAAGCCCATTTAGAACTTAGACTGGCCTCTGCTGTGAAGGACAACAAAAAGTCCTTCTATAAATACATCAATAGCAAGAAGAAGGGCAAGGACAACCTCCACTCCTTGGCTGACACGGAGGGGAATGTTGTAACAAAGAATGAGGAAAAGGCAGAGGTACTTAACACCTTCTTTGCCTCAGTCTTCACTAGCAGGGCAGAACGTCTTCCAGACAGCTGGCCTGCAGAGCTGGCAGAAGGAGCCAGAGAGCTGCATAGTTTCCCACTGCTCCAAGAGGAAGTTAGAGATCTACTGAGCCGCTTGGACCCCCACAAGGCCATGGGACCGGATGGGATCCATCCTAGGGTGCTGAGATTGCTGACAGATGAGCTGTCCAAGCCACTTTCCATCATTTTTCAGCAGTCCTGGCTCACTGGAGAGGTCCCAGAAGACTGGAAGCTGGCCAACGTGGTGCCCATCCACAAGAAGGGCCGGTTGGATGAGCCAGGGAATTATAGGCCTGTCAGCCTGACCTCAGTGCCAGGCAAGATTATGGAACGGGTCATCTCGAGTGCGATCACACAGCACTTACAGGATGACCAGGGGCTCAGGCCTAGCCAGCATGGATTTAGGAGGGGCAGGTCCTGCCTGACCAACCTGATCTCCTTCTATGATCAGGTGACCCGCCTGGTGGATGTGGCGAGGCCTGTGGATGTTGTCTACCTGGACCTCAGCAAGGCCTTTGACACCATCCCCACAGCAAACTCCTGGCCAAGCTGGCAGCCCATGGCTTGGACAGGAGCACACTGCGTTGGGTTAGGAACTGGCTGGAGGGCCGAGCCCAGAGAGTAATGGTGAATGGCACCACATCCAGCTGGCGGCCTGTCACTAGTGGTGTGCCCCAGGGATCAGTACTGGGCCCCATGCTCTTCAACATCTTTATTGATGATCTGGATGAGGGCATTGAGTCCATCATCAGTAAATTTGCAGATGACACCAAGCTGGGGGCAGCAGTTGATTTGCTGGAGGGCAGAGAGGCTTTGCAGAGGGACCTCGACAGGCTGGACAGATGGGCAGAGTCCAATGGCATGAGATTTAACACATCCAAGTGCCGGATTCTGCACATTGGCCACAACAACCCCAGGCAGTGCTACAGGCTGGGGTCAGAGTGGCTGGAGAGTGGCCAGGCAGAGAGGGACCTGGGGGTACTGGTTGATTGTAGGCTGAACATGAGCCTGCAGTGTGCCCAGGCAGCCAAGAAGGCCAATGGCATCCTGGCTTGCATCAGGAACAGTGTGGCCAGCAGGAGCAGGGAGGTCATTGTGCCCCTGTCCACTGCACTGGTTAGGCCACACCTTGAGTCCTGTGTCCAGTTCTGGGCCCCTCAGTTTAGGAAGGATGTTGACTTGCTGGAACGTGTCCAGAGAAGGGCAACAAAGCTGGTGAGGGGTTTGGAACACAAGCCCTATGAGGAAAGGCTGAGGGAGCTGGGGTTGCTTAGCCTGGAGAAGAGGAGACTGAGGGGTGACCTTATTGCTCTCTACAGCTACCTGAAGGGAGGTTGTAGCCAGGCAGAGGTTGGCCTCTTCTCCCAGGCAGCCAGCACCAGAACAAGAGGACACAGTCTCAGGCTGTGCCAGGGCAGGTTTAGGCTGGATGTTAGGAAGAAGTTCTACACGGAGAGAGTGATTGGCCATTGGAATCGGCTACCCGTGGAGGTGGTGGAGTCACCTTCACTGGAGGTGTTCAGGAGAAGACTTGATGGGGTGCTTGGCTGTATGGTCTAGTTGTTGGGTGGGTTGGATTGTTTGATGGGTTGGATGCGATGATCTTGAAGGACTCTTCCAACCTGGTGTATTGTATTGTATTGTATTGTATGAAGCTGTGAATGTAGTGAGCTCTATACAAAACTGCATGAACACTCAATAACTAGTTAGGAGCTCAATAAATAGTTAGGAAACTAATAGCATTCTAGTTTTAGTACCTATACAAGCCCTATGAGGAGAGGCTGAGGGAGCTGGGGCTGTTTAGCCTGGAGAAGAGGAGGCTCAGGGGTGACCTCATTGCTCTCTACAACTACCTAAAAGGTGGTTGTAGCCAGGAAGGGGTTGGCCTCTTCTCCCTGGCAGCCAGCACCAGAACAAGGGGACACAGTCTCAAGCTGCAACAGGGGAAGTTTAGGCTTGAGGTGAGGAGAAGGTTCTTCACTGAGAGAGTGATTCGTCACTGGAATGGGCTGCCCGGGGAGGTGGTTGAGTCACCATCCCTGGAGGCGTTCAAGAGGGGACTGGATGTGGCACTTGGTGCCATGGTCTAGTCGTGAGGTTTGTGGTTACAGGTTGGACTCGATCATCTTCGAGGTCTCTTCCAACCTTGGTAATACTGTAATACTGTATACAAGATGTGTGTATCTGCCTTTGGTTTTCTGATGAAACTTTGTTGTTCATTTTAGGTAAATGCAATTCAGCTATGAAAACATTTTTTCCCTCCCAGTTCATCTAATAGGTTTAGATTCACTTTGCAGTTCTGTAAACAATTTTGAAAACTGTGTTTTATTGTACCAGGTTATGCATCCAGTGTATCTTTATCTGGCTGAAAGATAATTTCAACTGTGGGGCACAGAACCTACTTCATCTTTCATGAAGAATATTGTAGTGTAAACTATGGCAAGATCACTTATACCATATACTGACATAAGAAACTCAATAGTATCAAGCTACAAATTAGACTTCTGAGTATACATTTGTGACAGATGCAGCCACCCAGCAGAACGTACCAAGGACCAAATAAAGGTCCAGGCTTCACAGACATTAGAACCTGGCTACTTTGTTTAAAGCCCTTAGCTTGCCTTTGTCGTGAGCTTGCTGCCAGTTAATTAGAATGAACACAGTTCAGACGAGACTAGGGTATATATGAGCCCTGACTGAAAGCTGATTTGGGTCAGTCCTTCTTGGAGCAGTGAATCTGCAGTCAGGGACTCTCCCCTAGGATTAAGATCCCTCGGAGCTGGGATTGTTTAGCCTGGAGAAGAGGAGGCTCAGGAGAGACCTTATTGCTGTCTACAACTACCTGAAGGGTGGTTGCAGCCAGGAGGGGATTGGTCTCTTCTCCCAGGAAACCAGCACCAGAACAAGAGGACAGTCTCAAACTGTGCTAAGGGAAGTTTAGGCTTGAGGTGAGGAGAAAGTTCTTCACAGAGTTGTTAGGCATTGGAATGGGCTGCACAGGAAGGTGGCTGACTCACCATCCCTGGAGGTGCTGAAGAGGGGATTGGATGTGGCACTTGGTGCCATGGTTTAGTAGTCTTGGGTGACAGGTTGGACTTGACAATCCTTGAGGCCTCTTCCAACCTTACTGATTCTGATTCTATAAGATGCTGTCCAAAGAAACTTTCCAGGACTGAGAGTCCCCAGCCTCCACCTTTTTGTGAGTGAAAATATCTTTTGGACATATCCTTGAGCAAGCCCTCAAATCTTTTGGATGATTGACCTCCTTTCTGGATACCCTCAAGGGAGAGTTTTTCTGGTTTATGTGAGTGAATGTGTTCACAAGAATATTCATAAACCTGAAGAATTAGTTATAAAAATTAGTAGGTTCCAACCTGACATCTGAACTTGTAATTTACTTCGGTCTGTCAGAGTGCTGGGTAATACTTGTTTGCAACAGACCTACATTTTGGGTCTGATTTGTGTTGGTGTCTCTTCAACAGCATGCCTATAGTTTTAGATAGCTCTTATTGAATATTGCAATGCAATAACTAGTTTTCATTTTCTTCCTATAAATACAGATAAAAATACGTTCATGTTATCTACAGGCAGAGATTCAGATCAAATTTATTGATTTTTGAATTATCAGTCTCTCACAGTGAGATAGGCAATTATATTGAAGTTTTACTTTAGTAAGTTGTGCTACTGGAAAAAAGTAATTGTTCATTTCAAATAACAAATCATAAAGACAACAAAGACCACAAGCAATGCAGAAATTGCTTATATCAAACTTCGAACTATCCTAAACTTACTTCAGTCTTACATGCTTTATATTTGTTCTATATGGGATTGAAAGGGGAGGAAATAAGAGAGGAGAAAATAGGAGAAAATATCCAGGGAAAAAATCAGGGGAAAAAAAAATCAGAGAAAAAGTAGAAAACACTGAAATTGAATGCAAAATTAGGCCAAGCAAACAGTCAGGTAAGAAAGTAAATAAACAATCTAATAAAAATAAGTAAATAAATAAATAGATCCAAGTCCTCACTTATCCCAGCCTGGATTTTCTCTGGTTTATTTTATCTGTGAACAACATATAGCTTTCTGTTTCTGTAGATTTCAACACACCCATCAGCCTCTCTCACATGTCACAACATGTACCTCCTTCATGTGAAGCAATTTAGTTGTTTGTATGGTTATGAACTGGATCAGTAAGCAAACTTCAGATAAATATGATCCTTTCCACAGGTATTTTTTTACTGAATGACCTCATAGCAAACCCCTATGACCTGCTGTACTAGAGTAACAGAGGGCCATTAGCCTCCTAAAAACTAATTTTGCCTCTGGAAAATGGAACAAGATTTCATAGCCTTATAAAGTGTCTTTTGAGAAGAACTCTACCTACATCTAGCCTGGGGAAATCAGGAACAATACAAGACAGCTGTGGTATCTCCTCTGTGCTCACTGTGCTCCTTCTGTATAGGGTCAGCTCCACAAAACCAGGCTATACAATGCAATAATTAACTGCTTTGTCATCTGGTAGCAGACCACAGCCCTTTGTTACTTTCTGGGGATTTAAGAACCATCAGTGAAACTTTTTCCACATCATCTCTCTTTCATTTATTCTCAGGGCACTCCAGTCATACTGAGAGTAATTTCTTACCTGTGTTATGCTTACTCACTGTATTTTTTTAACCTCTCCAAAGCTGCTTTACAATTGATCTCAGTATAATTTCAGGTGTCATGCTTCAGGCACATGTGGGACACTTGTAGGACTTGGGACACATAATGGGATTCTCTCACTTTATCTGAATTTAAAGCCAAAACAAGATTTCATAGGAACAGAAATGATTTTGTTTCATTAGTAGCTGAAAAATTATTTTAAGTTTAAGCATTACTGCCTGATATTGGGTTAATTTGCATGTGGGGTTTTACCTTCCAAGAACAAATGAAACATTTCATATATGTATGCAGGTATCCATTTTCAGATCTATCCATCTATCCATGGACACTATCCATAGTGTCACAGAATGCCCAGAAAAATTCAATTTTCCTCTCAAAGTGAGAAAGTAACAAACTACCTTATTCACTGCTGAGAACAAATTAACTGATTTTATTCCATTTCTTGGAATACAAATAGAATGAGTAGCCAGGTCAAAATATTATAAAGGGTCTGTTGAAATAGCATATTTTTGTTCCTTGGGGAATTCTTCAAAGTCCTTTAATTCAATGAGCTTTTAGTGCTTCTTCCTGCTCACTACACAAAAGCTTCAGCCAAATATTCAGAGCTCATTTTGGGATCAGATGAGTGTGGGAGAGTTGTCTCAGTAAGAGCTGGGAGAGTCAAAGACAGAACTGAATGATGCCAGATGCATCACATAGAAAAAAAATCAACAGTGGGTTGGTGCAGGGTATGAGGTGACAAGAACTACAATCTCCAGCTAAGGTGAAGTCTAATGATATACACAAATAAGGTTTAGATATATTTTCCACAATTATCTCCCAGTTGGCTAGCCTCTAACTTTGCAATTTGGTGATCTTTTGTGTTAACAACACATTGACATATAAAGTGATGAAGCAATAATGTAATAAAATGAGCTAGAGCCTAATAGATGATGACAAGGAGTAACGGAACAGCCTGTGAAATGGAGGTGGGTGAAGAGACTGCATGAAAAATTACCATTTACCAGTAAGTAATTCATCCATTAAGTCCTTAAAAAAATATAGAATACTAGGGGAAAACCATGGGTCAAATTATGACCCGCTGCACTTGTCACTTCATCTCACAATCCCTTTCATAAACCTACTGAGCTCTGTCTTACAACTGATATTTGTTTGTCTCCTCTCACCTCCAAAAAACTGTTCCTGAACATATCTGATTTGACCATTAAGAATTTTCATCTCACGCCTGGTTAAATTTTTCAATGACAGTTTACATTTCTGCAGGGTCTGCTGGCCTCAGGAGTTAGTAGACTTTGAATTCCACAGCTGGACTGGACACCAGAAATGTCACTCTGGTTTCTTTCACTGAGGCAATGTGGCTAGAATGGCAAAGCATTGGCAAAATGCTGGAGAGAAGCTAAAAAATGTTACATTACAGTTCAGCATGGAGAATCTGAATGTGACTCCCAAATCTTTAATTCTTTACAAAGTATGTTCCAATCTATTTTATATAAAGGCATGTTTGCAGGTACAGTGTTTCAAACTGTCTTTACACAGCCCAATAGGAATTCAAAGAGTTTTAACTTTGACTTCTTAGACAGAGTTTGGATATAGTCATTTGAAGTAGATGTAAATACGTAGTTTTCCCCAAGTCCAGTCTAGGGCAATTGGATTGCATTGGTCCTCTTTTCTTTTATTTATTTTTTTCCTCAGGAGCACAAGTAACCTGATTTATATATGCTTTCTGCAAGGAAGGTAAGCTGGACTAAATTTTACAAAGAGGTACATTTCTACTTGCCTATGCTGGAGCTATGTCACATTAGCAGGTAGAAATCATTTTGTAGTCAATGAACAAATCAAAGCCCTTTCTTCTCTTTATTTCAGTAGATAAGCTCCTAGACTGATGTTATTACACCTGAAACACTCGATCCTGCATGTTTATCAGTTGCATTATCTCAACAGTTCTTCCTGTATATATACATTCCTAAACAGATTGTAATATAGATGTTTTATTCTTCCTCGTGCACAGCTTCCAGTTGTTATATAGATGGTAGATTCACCCCGAACAGAGCTTCCAGGACAAGATGTAAGCAGGCAAGGATGTTTCTTACGTTATACAGCAAAGTTCTATAATCTATCAGAAGGCACATGTGTCACATCTTAATTGATCATTTTCAACTGGCATGCATGTAATTAAGGCATACAATAGGTCAGAATAACAAAACAATATTTTAACACATCCAACCAAATTCTGACTAATTTATCTCGTTTGGTTACAAAATGTTGACATTCTTTTCAGAGTCAAAGACTAAACATAGCCTTCTCTAATTCAAGCAAAGGCAAATCTTCATAGCTTTCCAAAGCTATCCAAAACCACTCCTTCTTCCATCTCTGCATACAAAACAACCCTTCACTAATTTATACAATGACATATTCTGTGAGCTAAACCCCATATTTTGTGGTTTAGATAAACACACTTAAAAGAAAATAAATGTTCTTACGAAATACTGGCCTTTCAAAATCCAATATCTTCTCTTCAGGTTGTTGTTCCTCCTTTGCTTTTTAATTCATCTATAATCCCATCTTCACATTTTTTCCATTAAGAATTGAAAGAGATGCTCTGCTCTAGTCCAAATATAGGAAATATTTTAAGTCTTACCTGTCTAAAACAAAACCCAAAACACCTGCAATTTGTTATTATATTGTGGTTGACAATCCTAGAATGCACATGCCAATTTTTGTTCATTAAATCTTTACATATTCTTGCTACTTTGTTCTAAGATTGTTCAGGCTACAGAATTCATATATATGCCTTCTGACTAAATCTCTTATTCTCAAATGACAGCTTCCAACTTCCTTAACCAAGCTGAATTAAATAATTTTATTTTTTCACCTCACCTAGATTATAAGTATCTATATTCTATAAATTTATTTCCATTAGTCAACATACTTTTTTTTTCTGAGAGTCAATATTTTCTTCTCTTTTTTAATGCAAAGACCAAACACTTGTTGAGATTGAATCTGCATCCTAAACCTGAAGAAACTTCATGATTCTTTCAGATTTAACTGCTGTCCTGCTGTTACTAAATGTTACTTTTTAAACTACATTTCACAGAGTTTTGTTTATCTATTTGTTTCATTTTTCTATCTAAATGCAAGTAATTTATGAAATTCAAGTAATTTATGAAACTTAACATTTGATTGTCCATTTTTATTGTTCAGTCATGTGTCTTACAAACCTGTGGAAGACTCTTAAAATAAAAATTCCTATATTCAGGTGCAGAAGAATTTATAAGGACATTCCCTCAAAAGCCATTTGTGAAATTTTATGACTGCTAAATATTGTTTTCCTTCTAGAGCCGACAACTTGACTGCTGTGAATAAACTTCCTTTCATTGTCCCACAGGAACATTCAGGATATGAAACTTTCTTACACTTTAGATTGAAAAATTATAGTTAGGCATGAAAAGAAATTTTAGATTTTCAGGAAGGAACAAACCTAATTCACACTGCCTGTAATAAAAGAAATCAAACACATGTTGGTGCATAATGCATATCCATCATCTTCTTTAACAAACTCCTGGCACAATATACTTTTACTTCAATATGACACTGAAGAATGAACTGAAATTTCAGCAGATTCTGAAGACACCTGAACGATTAAGTAGAAACACAGTATGTGATGGTTTCACACATCAACTCTATGAATAACATGATATAAAACATCAATATTTATTTTTCATTTCCCAGGACTGTGAAACCTTTGCATATATTTAATGAGAGTAGAGACTGTTGTCTCGTACTGCAAGAGGTACCTTAAGCATCAAGCAATGAAAATAAAGGTTATTAAAAAAAACCAACAAAACACCTTTATTATCAAATCAGTTCTTCAAGGAAAGAACTGACAGTCACTTGGAATAGCAAACTTACTATAATGTCTGAATTAATAAGTCTGTTTTAATAACTGCTACGGGATCTGTTTACTAATTTAATAATGATATTGTGAAAAGAACATTATTTATTTTCTAGAGCATTGTGCTGGGTTAGCACAGCCCTCACTCACACCCTCTCACCCCCAACACAGACAGGAGGGAAAAGAACATAAAGAAAAGCTCCAGGTAGAGATAAAGAGTTTTACTGGAAATAAGATCATACAATGCATAATTACCTTCGTCTATGTGAATAAAAGTGCAGCAAAATGCAGAAGCAGCTGCAGAGGCCAGTGACCTACCTCCCCTGATGTGTAGTTGGCCCAGCAGAAAAGACCCTAAACCCAGAAAATGAAAGCCACAACTAGAAGAGGAAGACTCTCATGGTACAATCTGAGCTTCGGTCCTCACAATACCTTGCTCCAGCCAGCAGTTTCATTTTGAAGTTGACATGACAGCAGCATGGTACTGAATATCAGCAGCAGATTCAACTCATGACAAGCATAAAGTTTGTGAAATATGTTGTGACCAGTTTAGGCTGTGCCTTTAAGAAAGAGACACTTTCTGAACACTCTGGGTGAATATTTTGATATTAGAATGAAAACAATGATATGCTAATTCAATTTCATTGGTGGAACCCAGTTGTAGGTTTTTTTGTTTAGTCTTTCAGTCGGGGAGTCAGTCAGTAGTCGTCTTCTTCTTCCCCCTGTGCTGTGAGCTGGCTCGTTTCTCTCTACGATTCTTGCTAACCAGATAAGAGAAAACTAACTTTTGCATCCGCTTTGAGCTTTAACAAAGTTTTCCCCTTTTAATTACCTTCCTTTCGCTCTCTCTCTAACCCTTTTGGGAAAAAGGGGAGGTAGGGAGGGAGGAGGGGGACAGGCCGAACCCCCCTGGCCGCAGGGGTGGGTTGGGGAAAGGTTTCCTGTTGCTGTATATTTCTGTATATATTGTAAATATTGTATGTTTTTGTACATATTCATTGCATTCCATATCTGCTTGTAAAATACAGCTTTCATCTGCTTCTCTGGCTGAGTTAGCTGTGGAATTCTTTTGTGTGTGGGGGGAACCTTCCTACTCCACCACATATGTTTCAACAGGAACTCATGACAAGTATAGAATTTGTAAAATATTTTCCAATGGGAACAATCACTGCCTGAACTATGACCACATTTTGTTAGTGAAGACTGTCATCCTGCTTTGAGATCAATGTGCATAAAACACTCTTTCATTCTTACTATTCAGTATATTGCAAAAGTGTCTTACACGTATCCCAGGTGGTGAAATTAGTTCTACTGAAATGCAGCAATCAAAAATACTCTTTAATTTCATTCTCCTTGTGAATTCTGAGGCATTATTATTATTTATTATTTATTACTATATCATCTTTATTATATCATTGTTTGTTGTTGTGTTGCTGTTATTTTGAGCAGATACATCCATTATTATCCTTGGACAGATTTTTTTCCCCTTCAAAATAGGAAATCTATTTGTTTAACCTGAATGACAGTTAATGAACTGTGCTGTATGATAAGCTGGACTAGATGGCCTGACAGGACCTCTTCTAACCAATTTTCCTATGAAATAATGAATTACAAAGAATAAGCAATTTGAATTCAAAGTCAATTTAAATATTTGGGGACGATGATATTTTCTTAAGGTTATCATCGCTAAAAGTGAGAAGTAGTTCTAATTCCTATCAAATTTGTTCAAGTTATGATGTTGTATGTACAGATTCTTGATGAGGTACGATTAAATTGTTCTTCATTCTTCTGTATTACAGCTCTACTTCCTTCTATTTCCATTCTTTCTACTTTTTACTTTTCAGGGATTCAAAACTCTGTGGAACTTCCTAGAATGTCACACTAAATTTCAAAATTAAAAGATGTTTATCGTACAAGTAACCATATATCCTGAGTGGCATCATGTTTTCGACAGTATTTGCCTTTGAAACAGTATCATACAGTTATTCATATTTATCATGCTCTACACTGTTTAATTTTATGTGAGAAGCCACTTAGCCATAAATGTGTTGACAGATTGGGTTCCACCTTTTATTGTCTGTGACTTTGCATCTGCATTTATTCTAAAAGGTTGTGATGTAAAGTTTCTGATTTTAAGTCAAATAACTTTCTGACTAATTTTGCACCTGTAGCTTGAAAGGCTTATAGGAAGTTTCTTACAGTGCTAACAATTTAAACCAATTTGTGATTGTGAATGATGTACAGAATTACCACTTATTATTTCTATTCCCTGCATTTTTAAACCTCATTCCAAGAAGTTCTGGGTTCACTTTAACATTTAAGAAATGTCTTTGGAGTAACTAATTCTTCTAGTGTTCTAAAATGTTGCAGACCTGTTAGTTTCACTACTGACAGAAACAGCCATTTTGGAAGCTTCCATGTGCATGTAATAGCAATTCAGAAGGTTGAAAGAGTATAAAGAGATAATATAAACCACAATATAGTCCTTCTCTATTTGCCTGTTTCTCTTATCATAGAATCATAGAATCATAGAATCAGTCAGGGTTGGAAGGGACCACAAGGATCATCCAGTTCCAACCCCTGCCATGGGCAGGGACACCTCACACTAGATCAGGCTGGCCAGAGCCTCGTCCAGCCTGGGCTTAAACACCTCCAGGGACGGGGCCTCAACCACCTCCCTGGACAACCCATTCCAGGGCTTCACCACTCTCATGGTGAAGAACTTCTTCCTCACATCCAGCCTGAATCTCCCCATTTCCAGCTTCATTCCATTCCTCCTAGTCCTATCACTACCCGACATCCTGAGAAGTCCCTCCCCAGCCTTCCTGTAGGCCCCCTTCAGATACTGGAAGGCCACAATGAGGTCACCTCGGAGCCTTCTCTTCTCCAGACTGAATAACCCCAACTCCTTCAGTCTGTCCTCATAGGAGAGGTGCTCCAGCCCTCTGATCATCCTCGTGGCCCTTCTCTGGACACGCTCCAGCACGTCCACATCCCTCCTGTAGTAGGGGCTCCAGAACTGGACGCAGTACTCCAGGTGGGGTCTCACCAGAGCTGAGTAGAGGGGGAGAAGCACCTCCCTTGACCTGCTGGTCACACTTCTCCTGATGCAGCCCAGGATCTGATTGGCTTTCCGGGCTGCAAGCGCACATTGAGAGCTCATGTTGAGCTTCTCGTCCACCAGCACCCCCAAGTCTCTCTCCTCAGGGCTACTCTCCAGCCAGTCACTGCCCAGCCTGTACTTGTGCCTGGGATTGCCTCGACCCAGATGCAGGACCCTGCACTTGGTCTTGTTGAAGCTCATGAGGTTGGCTTGTGCCCACCTCTCCAGCCTCTCAAGGTCCCTCTGAAAAGGGACCCCTTATCTTCTCATACACTTGAGCACTCCTATTTAATCTGAAAAAAAACCCCAAATAATAGAGAAAGATATGAGAAGTCTTTTAAATTACCAGACTCTCTATATCTAGAATGACACATCAGCAGTGGAAAGCAAATCACCTAGACTGTTTCCTCTTCCCTACCTCAGTTTTGTATGCAACATCAACTGTGTTAAGTGGACTTCATAAAAAGTGGAATTCATAAAAACGAATTACTGAAATGATGGAAGGGGTAAATAGGCATATTGGACATGTTTAGGGTTGAATTTATCATAGTATCATAGTATCAGTCAGGGTTGGAAGGGACCACAAGGATCAGCTAGTTCCAACCCCCCTGCCATGGGCAGGGACACCCCACACTAGATCAGGCTGGCCAGAGCCTCATCCAGCCTGGTCTTAAACACTTCCAGGGATGGGGCCCCAAGCACCTGAAGGGAGGTTGCAGCCAGGCAGAGGTTGGCCTCTTCTCCCAGGCAGCCAGCACCAGAACAAGAGGACACAGTCTCAGGCTGTGCCAGGGCAGGTTTAGGCTAGATGTTAGGAAGAAGTTCTACACGGAGAGAGTGATTGCCCATTGGAATCGGCTACCCGTGGAGGTGGTGGAGTCACCTTCATTGGAGGAGTTCAGGAGAAGACTTGATGGGGTGCTTGGCTGCATGGTTTAGTTGTTGGGTGGGTTGGATTGTTTGATGGGTTGGACGCGATGATCTTGAAGGTCTCTTCCAACCTGGTGTATTGTATTGTATTGTATTGTATTGTATTGTATTGTATTGTATTGTATTGTATTTCACCTCCCTGGATAACCCATTCCAGGCCTTCACCATTCTCATGTTGAAGAACTTCCTCCTCACGTCCAGCCTGAATCTCCCTACCTCCAGCTTCATTCCATTCCCCCTAGTCCTATCACTACCTGATAGCCTAAGAAGTCCCTCCCCAGCCTTCCTGTAGGCCCCTTAGGACTAAGGTGATCTAAATCAGTAAAATCAAGCCTATGTTTGGGTTTAAAACACATGAATTTAAGAAGCACTTACTCTCAGGTTTTGAGTGATTGTGTTCCTACATTTGGAAAAACACCAGTTTCCTTAAATACATATACACACATACACATACATACACTTGTGTATGTATATCTGTATTTTATCTCATGTTGTGAAAAAAAAAAGGAACAATTAGGTGTTAAAAAAACCTACCACAATATTGTACTGTTGCTCAGGGATAGTATTCCTTGTGGAAAATATGAGAATGCAATAGGTGTGATCCATCACCAAACCAAACATACTTTGTATGTTGATCTAGAAATAATGCAAAAACAATACCTAGATGGTGAGAATTCATCTTTGATCTGCTCACAACAGAATCATCCTGACACTAATGAGTTTCTCTATACAATGCTCACTGTGGAAGCAGACATGAAATATTTAAGCAGTCACTGTGATACCACCATGAGACACCTCAGCATGGGCCTCTTTTTTGGTTTTTTTTTTTTTTTTTTCAGCTAGATGTTTGTAAAAGGTAATGAGTTCAAACTGCTGGAGGGAAAGGAACATGCTCGAAGTTTCTGCATTAGTCACTACCAAAACCTAGTTCTTGCAGTCAAAGAAATAGCTCATTTTGTTGAAGGACAAAATAATGCATACCTTTTTATACAGAAACACATTTACAATTGAGAGAGTGAGACTGATGTCCCAAGGTTGAAGTGTTCCACCACTGCAATTATGTGCAGACTGTGCCACAGGAGGTTCAAAACACAGGAAAGGTAATGGCATGCTCTGTACGGAAAAACTGTCCTGTCTATTGAGGTGAACATTTATTGGGTATTATGCACAGCTAACCAAAGAAGTAGCTTTCTTTCAGGCACTGGGTTTTTTTTTTGCATTTGCTGATGCATTGAAAATTAACTGAAGCCATTCAATTATTAAAAATCAATCTGATTTACACCTACATTTCACAGCACCTTTTTTTATAAAAATCTCTGTTCATTCCATCAAAACTAGCAGAGTACATGCACAAAGCAGAAATAAAAGTGGTTTATTTTGCACTCAGAACCATTTTATCTTGCATTTTATAATTTATTCACTTTACACTGCAATAAATTCAGACTAGGTACGTTAGACAGAGCAATGGCACCACCACTGAAAAGTAACTCCTTTAATATCTCTCTTATGGTCGCCTATAATTACCCAAATATGTCTTAAAGACCCTGTCAGCATATGGTTAATTTTGTGTTTAAGATTATGCAGCATTAACTTGGAAATAATGTATGTAAAATTAAATGCTCAAGTGTCTGGAAAATTGGACATTAAAGATATTCTGCAGCTCAGAACCTACTCTATAATTCATTGTTTATTTTATGATTTTATCCTATTTTTATGAGCTTTTGTTGCTTGTTTTCCAATGGACTGATATTTCATAACAACTCTTTTGCAAGATTATCTTACAAAATTATTGATTTTTGATTGTTATTTGACTTTTCCACTTATGCCATCACCATCACGTTTGACATTGTTTTATAGTCTGTAATGAGATAAGTATTATCTAAGAAAAGCACACGGAGATCTCACTGCTCACTAGTCTGACTCTGTGATGGAAAAGGGATATGTTGAATTGGATTTGTCTGATGAAATGTAGAGCCTGAAATATAGGCGTCTGTGTCTGAAATGATCAACTAAATTTCCTTTATAGTCAATGGAAACAGGAAGGCACTTTAGAATGAAATTAATAGGATATCATCTGAATGTACTGATCTCTCAGACAAGTCTCACCCTTTTTATAGGCTTGCTGGACAGGAAGGAGGAGTGGAACAGACCACCTTTGACCTAGGGGACCCCTCCTCCTGGAAGGGGGAAATCCAAGTTTCTCTCCGCCCACCTGAATCAAACTTTTTGGCCACCTGGGCTCTGGGCTCTTTCAGACCCCATCAAGGATGGATGTAACCCAGAACAGATCTGGATTTCAAGACTGAGCACATAGCATGAAAAAAAAATGTTTCAATACTTGCTGAAAATTGTATAAGTGTAGTAAAACCACTAAAAGAGTAGCATTTTACAACAACATGTTGCATATTTCATGTCACGTAGGAAAGGCTATCCTGCTATCCTTTGACCCAGATAAAATACCTCATATTGTAAGTTAGCTTGAAAGAAAAAAAAGGAGTAAAATTTTACTCTGATAGTTATATGTATACTTATATACATACACATACACACACACACGTGTGTGTATACACACGCACATCATTAATGTAATTTGCTAAGGTATGTCAAACTGTATTATATGGCAACTATTTGATATATTGTGCATATATGTGTCTAAAACTAAACAGTAAAACAAGTATCACCATCTCAAACAGTTGTACATACATTAATATATATAACTGTATATGTATATATGCAAATATATATGTAAATATTTATGTGTCCAGAGAAGGGTCACAAGGATGATTAGAGGGCTAGAGCACCTCTTCTATGAGGCCAGACTGAGGGAATTGAGGCTATTCGGTCTGGAGAATAGAAGGCTCTGAGGAGAACTAATTGTGGGCTTCCAGTATCTTAAGGGGGCTACAAGAAAGCTGGGGAGGGACTTTTTAGGGTGTCAGGCAGTGATAGGACTAGGGGGAATGGAGCGAAACTTGAAATGGGTAGATTCAGATTGGGTGCTAGAGAGAAATTCTTCACCATGAGGGTGGTGAGTCACTGGAACAGGTTGCCCAGGGAAGTGGTAGAAGCCTCATCCCCGGAGGTTTTTAAGACCAGGCTGGATATGGCTCTGAGCAACCTTATGTAGTGTAAAATATCTCTGCACCCCCATGGCTGGGGGTGGAGCTAGATGACCCTTGAGGTCCCTTCCAACCCTAACAATTCTATGATTCTATGCATGGATATTAATATGTATATTTATATGTGCATATATATATGTGTGTGTGTGTGTGACTAAACATATTTATATACACAAATATAGCAGTATGTTTTTTCCCTAAAGGAAAAAATTCTGTGCCCATAATCAAGTCTAGTATTATCATATGTGGAGATACACATATGTGTGTGTCTATAATCTACTTTTAGAACTTCTTTTTTTTTTTTTTTTTTTACTGATGCTTAGTACTTCAGAAAATCAACATTGCTTTGCCCCTTAAAGGTCTTGGTTAAATAATAATCTTACCAAAATTCATCTAATATATTTTAGCTGCTTCTTTTAGGATCAGATGAATCACACTATGGAGGTACCATTTCCTCTCTTCGAAGTGCAAAGGGCTTGTAGAGTGACTTGCTTTGACTTAAATATCTACTCATTAGATTACAATGTGAGTATCTCCTGAAATACTGCAGACGGTAATTCATTATTTAAAGTAGAATGAGTTCCAGTTAAAGCACAAAGAGAAAAATAAAGCAAAATAATTTCTGGTAGAATTTTAGCAAAAGAATAGAAAGCTGGGGAAAAAAGCCAGTGGGACAGGTTTCATGTCGTGGTTTGTTCCTGTGCATTACCAGTAGCTGAAGGTTCATACATCTGGGAAATTATCCAAAAACCACAGAAAGAGAGAAAATGAGATATTTTTCAGAAAGTGAGATGCTTTTTAGATATAGATACAGATATTTCAAAGAGCTAGCAAAATCGCCAAACCATTTCAATCCGTTCTGGGAACAGAAACTGAAGGTAGCTATTACTTTGGCTACAATTTTAACAATAGTTAGAAAAAAATGTCATCCTTATTTACATTTTCATTTCTGCCTAATTCTAGTGGGGTTTAAAACTGGCTAGGATGCTACCTTTTCAAGCTGAGAGCTACCCAGACCTTAACTGCTTGTGATATCTGAAAATCCTTATCTAAACAGCAACGCTTCTACTACTTGCCAAAGCCCTGACTAATCTAAACATCATAAATTCCTTGTAATGGACAACTGCTTGGTCTTGTTCTCTCCTTTACCAACCACAAAGCAACAGCCATAAATTCATCACAAAGCACAGGGGTCATGGCTGATTTACTTAAGCTGAATGGAAGATTGGGTATGTTGGACAACAGCCTGGGGGTTAGTGCTGTCTCCTGGGAAGCAAGTGAAAAAAGTTCTTATGCACAGAAGCTATTCAATTTCCTAAGAAAATGATCTCCTCCAATAAGTCAGCTAACGTAGGTTGATCCATTTTTAATGAGGCTATAGCTCTGGGATTGAGATATTTACCCGTGATTCCTTGATAACGTGAATGTATCTATTTCCATATAATGTTGAAGATATAATGTTAAATATTGTGAGACTTGAGGACTGAATTCTATTTGTCAGTTGCTGCCTGAATAGCTAATTCACAGAATCAAACTCTTGTTTCCTTCTTTTTCCTCTTGCAGTCCTTTGTAAAGACAGCTTGTTCTTCTCTGTTTATATTTTATGTCTGGAAATTACTTGCTCTGTCCTGGAATGCAGTTTGTGGTTTATTTGAAGAATAATTTCCCATTTCTTGGGTATTATGTTAAAAATGGGTATTGTTATTATCATGCTCTGTTCAAAAAGCTTTCCAAAGAGGCTTCAATGCTCTGCATAGTGTGTGAACAGAGTCATTAATCTAAGCTCAAATGAGTGTCGAATTTGAGACCTTGCTGTGGCTGGCATACCATATTTGTTACTGCTATTCTAGTTTTCCATATTTGCTTGCAAGCACTTTCTACTCCCCTACAGCTCTGACAATACAAAAACCACTTTGTGTGTGCAACCTGTTTTTCACTGACATCCAAGTTAGCTCCAAATCCAGCATTTTCAAAGCACCCTGCTCTACTTCATAAGGAACTCTGAACAGAGCAGCTGGCATGAATCTGTGAGTGTAGTATCTGTAACATCTGTGAACAATACTGAAAATAACAAATGAGAAACTGTTAGAGGAGAACTGTCAATCTGTATGGAAAGGTATTGCTGACTGCTATACCCTCCTTTCATGATGAGCATGCTTATTACTAGGTTCTCGAGAAAAATGCAAATATCTGTAGCAGACATTAAAGGGCTTTGTTGAAACAGCATATTCAACATTGCAACAGTATCATAGAATCACTTATTCACAGACTAGTTTTGATTGGAAGGGACCCCACAAATGCTAAAGGTCATCTAGCCACCCCACAAATGCTTTCAAAAGTTAGGAAATGTCATGTGTGACAGTCAAAAGAACATTAATTCTTACATGCTGAAACTTTGATAGTCTTCTCTTTTATGGTCACATTTTTTGCTACATTTTTTACCACACAGCCAATCTCTCATTTAGATAACATGATGGAAAGCTCATGAGACAGATCACTGATTAATATTTGATTGCATTTTATCAATAATCAGGTTTTAAGTCTAGCTTATTTTTTGTTGCCCAGTATCACCAAGGTTGGAAGAGACCTCAAAGATCATCGAATCCAACCTGTCACCACAGACCTCATGACTAGACCATGGCACCAAGTGCCACGTCCAATCCCCTCTTGAACACCTCCAGGGACGGTGACTCCACCACCTCCCTGGGCAGCCCATTCCAATGATGAATGACTCTCTCAGTGAAGAACTTCCTCCTCACCTTAAGCCTAAACTTCCCCTGGTGCAGCTTGAGACTGTGTCCTCTTGTGTCCTCTTGTATCCAAACTCTGTTTCAAAGTAAGAAATCAGAATTTCCTCATGTAGAATCATAGAATCATAGAATCATAGAATCAGTCGGGGTTGGAAGGGACCACAAGGATCATCTAGTTCCAACCCCTGCCATGGGCAGGGACACCCTACACTAGATCACGCTGGCCAGAGCCTCGTCCAGCCTGGTCTTAAACACCTCCAGGGACTGGGCCTCAACCACCTCCCTGGACAACCCATTCCAGGGCTTCACCACTCTCATGGTAAAGAACTTCTTCCTCACATCTAGCCTGAATCTCCCCATTTCCAGCTTCATTCCATTCCCCCTAGTCCTATCACTACCTGAGATCCTGAGAAGTACCTGATGTACTTTTTATGGCACTCATCGATTGCTGAAATGATGAAGTTTTTCAAAGGTGTCAATACATAATTGACATAACACCACTTTTCCATTTTATCTCTCCAGTCAATAAACTAAACTGGATGCTATAATGAGCACAATAAGGTTCTGTCCCTATTTAAACAATTAGTGCTATAATTTTTTTCTTTTTGCACCTTCTTTTCCCGCCCCACCCCCACCTAATATAAAAGGTAAGGTAGAAGCACAGATCTGAATAATTTATGTGACACTATGCTTTTGTCAGAATTTCTTCCAGAAAATAAATCCAGGTTCCTCAGCCAGTCATAAGCAGCACATAGACTATTGGGATCGGGGGGAGGAAATCAGTTAACTGTTTTGCCTAGGATGACATGGACTTTCATGGCCCAGTCACAAGTTTGTGAAAGACTCATCATTTTTTTATAGTTAGCAATATGAAGAACTTTTGCTAATTATCTCCTAAATGTGCCCCCAAAATTGCTGCATATTCTGTCTCTGAATTACTTTTCATTAAAAAGCCACAGTGTACATCTACAATAAATAAATATGAAACTAGTAAGATACATGTATTTACAGTAAAGAATCACATACAGAATCACATGCAGAATGGCAGGGGCTGGCAGGTTCCTATGCTGTAGTTTAGGCCTATTGTCCTTTGTCCTGTCACTGCCAGTAACTGATAAGAGACTGGCCTCATCCTCTAGACATTACCCTTTAGATATTCATAAACATAGATAAGATTCTCCTTGTCCTCTTATTTTCCCTCTTGGTTTTGATGTGGGGTTTTGTTGTTTCATTGCAGCTTCATTTCTTTCTTTTCTCCTGTTTCCTTTTAAGATCTTCAATTTTATTTCTGTAGTTAGTTTATTTAATGGCTTAGTTTCTTTTAGTTTAGCTGAAATCTGAGTTACTCAGTGTCATGCCAGCTTAGCCACAAAAGCCGCTTACAATACTGGGGAAAAGGCAGACAAAGATACCTTATAAATAGGTATTTAAAATGCTGACAAGCTTTTGTAGGAAGTGAGGAAAGTTAATTTCACTTGAACACTAGCACCTGAAGAGAAGTCACAAGAGTGATTGTTTGCTACACAAAATGGGCCATTATAAGTTATATGGATTAGTGCATTTATTTACTATACTATCTTCAGTCTTCTTGAATTTTCCAAGTAAAAATGTAAAAATATCCTTTCATAGATAGGATATTAAGACACAGAGGATACAGATAGAGACATTTGTTTTCTTATCTGGGACCAGAACATGAGTTCTCAGGGACCACATTATCACTCCCTTCTCAATGTAAGGCTACAAACATACTTTGTATGACTAAAATTCAGTAAATTTAGTAATGGAATTTCTTAAGAAAATAAAATTCTTTTCTTAGAAGAAAAAAAAAAAGAAAAAGAATTTCTGTCTCATCTGCCTTTTATGGCAGTCTATAGAAGGACAACAAAAATGTGGCAAAACAATAACATTCAGAAAAGTGAGATGTAGTTCAGAAGAAGAATTCTGCATATTGATTCTATTTCCCATAACATAGACAGAGCTGTGTGGCATTGTTTTTGCTATGCTGATCACAATTCTGTTGCTAAATCAGGTAATTTATATTTGGAAATTCCAATCCTTCAAGAAGCAGGATTTATAGAAGACTAGTGGACTGAATTTAAGCTACTGTAACACAAAAGCTTTAAAAATACACTCAAGAATTTTTATTCCTTTGCCAAACTATGTGGTATTTTCTTAAACTGTATCTCGGATTATGTCCATGCAGCGAAATATTCTGATTTGGGTCAAATCTAAATCAAGACAATAAATAATTATTTTTACTTTCTCTCTTCCTTTCTTCTCTATCAATACATATATTCATATGTACTCGGTACTGTGTCCAGTTCTGGACCCCTCAGTTTAGGAAAGATGTTGACTTACTGGAAAGAGTCCAGAGAAGGGCAACAAAGCTGGTGAGGGGTTTGGAGCACAGCCCTATGAGGAGAGGCTGAGGGAGCTGGGGTTGCTTAGCCTGGAGAAGAGGAGGCTCAGGGGAAACCTTATTGCCATCTTCAGCTACCTGAAGGGAGGTTGTAGCCAGGTGGGCATTGGTCTCTTCTCCCAGGCAACCAGCACCAGAACAAGAGGACACAGTCTCAAGCTGCACCAGGGGAGGTTTAGGCTAGATGTTGGGAAGAAGTTCTTCATAGAAAGAGTGACTGGCCATTGGAAAGTGCTGCCCAGGGAGGTGGTGGGGTCACCATCACTGGAGGTGTTTAGGAAGAGACTGGATGGTGTGCTTGGTGCCATGGTTTAGTTGATTAGATAGTGCTGGATGACAGGTTGGACTTGATAATCTCAAAGGTCTCTTCCAACCTGGTTAATTTCTATGCTAGTCTAGTCTCATCTAGTCTACTCTAGTCTAGTCTAGTCTATTCACATATATATGAAGACAAAGTTGTTAAAATGTTTACCATTGTCTGTTTTCCTATAACACTTTTTAGAAAACTGAGTTCTAATGTATGCAATGCAATTATATTTACAATGCAATGGCATTATAATTACATGTTATTAATAAATAAATATTACTGCATTATTTGGGCAACATGAATTAATTGGGTAAATGTTGACTGCACTGTAGAAAAACATAGCTAATCAGAATTTATATCACTGGAACAAATCACAAAGCAATTGCTCTTAAAGGCTTATCAGGATACACACAAGTTAGGAAGTATAACTCTCTAGACACATGTCCCAGTAAGCACTGGGAGCTGGTGCTGTCCCAGAAAGCACTGGGAAATTCAGTGTTCAGTAATCCTCTGAACCTGCAGCTACAGATCATGGTTACAGCAGCAGCTTAGCAGCAGAGAAATGGTACAAACAGAAGATATACTGATATGTTTATGTTTCCTTATTTTTCTTAAGCATTTAGTTTAATGTTAAATACACAGCATATAAATTTGCAATCAATAGAATTGTGATAGGGCATTTTTTCGTTCATTGTTTTGTGTTGAGGAAATTGGTTCACAGAGAGACACAACTATTCTTTAACTACTTAGAAACAGTGGCCTTAGTACTGGGAGGAAAAAAAATAAAGTGGAATTAAGAAGTGTCTAACATGAATGGCATTTCTGTATCTTGCAAAGCTTTGTACACAACCAGCTGGAAAAAGGCAGACGAAATCTTGGGAGAAATAGATAAAAAACATTAGCTGATGACCTGTCACTAAATCATTTTCTTTCCTCAGTAAGATGCTTTTTGGAAGTTGATATAAAGAGATTAAGATGACAGATGATGACACAGCCTAAACAGTACACAGTATTTCACTTTTCATATGTTTAAGGCTGAAAGTCACCTGTAACTTTTTCTGTCTTTTTTTAATATTTTTTTCCCGTAAGGATACTCAAACATTGCAACAGACTGACCAAAGATTTTATGACATCTAGATCCCTGAAGATTTTAAAAACTCACCTGTAAAGGTCTCTTAGCAACCTGATCTAACTGGACTTACTGTGAGTGGACTCCAGACATTTCTGTAACCGAAAATACTCTGGGATTCTTTAAAAGGAATCTATGCTTCATCCTTAAAAAGAAACCATCTTACTACTTTAAGACAGTAATAGTCATCAACTTTCTAGCTCTGTGCATAAAGATGAGCATTCCCTGGTGTATTGTATTGTATTCAGGTACTTCATTATGACCTTTTTTGCTTCTGTGCATTTTCATCTGTCATTCCACCAGGGTTGCTATATTGTTTATACACTGTAGTTCCTGATCTTTACATAGCCATTGAATGTTCACTTGTACTCAAAAGACACTTGCATTTTTATCCTGTATTTTTCTCACACTTTATCTCTGCCTCCAAGCCTCCTTTGCTGCTAAATAATAAAAACTGAAGGGGAAATATTATCTGACATTAATATAAGATCTCTGGCTCCTGTTGGCTGTGAGTTAATATAACTATCAAAATTAGGATCCTAGTCTATAGCTTTCAATTGGAGCTGAAATCTGAGGCATGAAATCTGTTCTTTTTAGATTTTAAAAGAGAAAATTGATTTTGGAAATCATGTTACATTGGTTCTTTAAAGTGTAACCTTACACTGTTGAAATTATTCTTATAAATGAAATCAGATCTTTAAAAGTCTGTAAACCAGGAATTTACACTGAATAAACCTGTTCTGAATAAGTAGCTTTTGACCTTACCAGTATTACAGCATCAGATATTAGCTATCTCTAAACCATTAACTGTTGTCTCCATACTCACTCATATATCCAGATATCGACATTGGACACCCCTGCAGGTGTTTAATGCACATTACTTTGTTCATTTTATGTTCTGATTTATCTCATTAGTTCACTGCTTTGTAACCATGTGGTGTGAGTATGAACTGTTGGTGCTACACAGAGAGATGAACATGTTAGGATCAACTCTGATCTCAAGGACTCTGACCTTTAACCCCACTAGAATCAATGAGAATTTATCATCTGAAAGAAAGCAAGTTCCTGACAGATAAGTCCTTATAGTCTCAGAACTCAGCCAAAATTCTTTACATTTCATGGAAAAGTGTCAGATTTTCTCTTAAAACAGGCAAAACTTGCACAGTATGATAAATACTCCCTGGACAAAAATTTTATGAAAAGCCATTACACGTTACAGTCAAAGGTGGCATAATGCTATCACTATGTAGCTGGTGCCTGATGGAAAAGTAATAATCAATAAAAGAGGTGTGCCAATAGCACTAATTAAGAAGGAACACAAAGCTGCTGAATGATGCAGAAGAAAAAAATAAAACTGAGGAAAAATGGATGCAAAGCAAGCAGATCAGACAGAAAAAGAGCGGAGGAACTGAAATGGAACAAATTATTTTTCAGAGACAAGGGTGCTTGACAAAATTTGTCATTTTGGAGAGAAAAATCAACCATGGATTCAAAGGAAAAGAATGTGGTAGCAAAATTATATTGAATATATATGTACCTGTCTGCATAGGGATAAATAAAAGCAAGATGGAAAATCCAAGGGAAAAAAAAAAAAAAACAAAAAAAAAAAACACACCAAAAACTCCACAACAACTATCATCTTGAAATTTCCATCACTGCAGTGATACAGGGAAACAGAAATGATAATTCTTTGAATTATTAATATTTTTAAAATATGTACTAAAATAACTGCAAAGTTGGACATATAACTGTGAAGGAGGAAAATCTGGAATCAATGGATGGCAGCACATACAGTTTTAGCTAATTTCAGCCATATAAATCATAGTTCATGACAGACATTGTTAAGCCTTTGGGAATCTAAGCCAAAAGTTGGATTCTGAAAGAAATAAGTAAAACATCTCACTTTTTAACACAGATACAGGAATTTTTGAGCTAATATAGTTGTGAATGCAAGCCTGTAAAATCTGTCCTGCTTTTTGGTGACATTATCATAAAAATGGCACTATGATTATAATCTGTTTACAAAGAAACTGTGTGTAACTGGATGGACTAACAATGAACCCAAGTGTATTAGGCCATGAACTTACAAGTAGCTTGTAGCCAGTTTAGAAGATTGCACTGATTAGCTGTTCTTTTCTAACACAGGAAACACCTCCTGCTCACAAACTCTGATTGTAGCTCATTTAAATTGCATTTATGTTCTTGATTCTTTTGCACTCATTTCCAATATACAGAGATATTAATAAAAATCATCATGCACATCTCTAACTTTCATAGTGCCTTTAAGAAGAGCACTAGAAAAAGTAAGATTTTAGTTATTTCTTTTTGGAGAAGAGCGTTAGAGAGAAAAACAGAAGAGAATGATGAAAGGAAGGAACTGAAGAGTGATATGGATGGCTGCAGGTAAAAGGCAGACCTGGAGCTCTCTTTAGCCAGGCTCTGTGAGGCTGGAATGACAGAGTGAAATCAGTGATAAGCATAGAGTAAGAGACCTGCATGCAGCATTTACCTTCCACAGGTCAGTGCAAACATGATTCCAAAAGCACTGGAAATGTCTGTTGACATCCTCTTCTGTGGCCTTCCCAAACTTTTTCCTAAGGAAATTAAAAAGAGCCTAAACCATGGTATGACAAACCCATTCTGTGTTGCCAACAGAAGACACACCCAAATTAACTCTATTGTGTATCTGGACTTCTGCTTTATGCTTTGCCATCTAGTTTTATCCATGATGAAATGGATTGTTGCATATAAAGGGTAGTGGACAACAGCTTGACATGTAGAGAGAGACAGGTGGCAATTGGTGTCCCTCAGAGGTCTGTACTGGGACCAGTGCTGTTCAATATCTCACTGAGAGCATACATGAATGTACTTTGCATTAGCAAAACCTTGCACAAGTGTTTCATAAACAGCAAGAGTTGTATTTCTTGAAGAATGAGTTACATCAAGTTAGTGATTTTAAGTTTCAGGTTTTATTATCATCTTCTGTTGAATTTTCTCGGACATGAAAATCATATATATCAAATTAATATCCATGCAGCAGAAGCAATTTCTGAGGAATTTATTAATCCTTGAAATTGTCTTTAGTATTATGAACTTTCAGTGTGTCAGTGCTTTTTATTTTGCAACAAATTCTGATAGTTTACAGCCTTATAAGAAGAGAGGTACTGAGGAGTTTTTTAAAAATACTGAATAAACAATATTTATAATATTTTCTTATTGATAGATGTTGATTATATTTTTACAATTTTCTACAGCATTTAATAAACTCAACTAGCTATATTAATTTAATTAAGATCTGTTCATCAGCTGCAGAAAGTAGAATTTCATTTTAGTAAATAAATGTAGAGGGGAATGTCGATATATCTATTGATCTCTCTATCAATGTACCTTTTGATCTACCCAGCTACCTATGGGAAAGTAGCCAAATATATTCTGTTTCAGTCCTATGGCATCAATCACCTTGTCATGTGGGAAAACTGAAGCACAAAACACATGCACACCTTTTAAAAATTCTTGTTTTACTTCACTCAGCTGTATTGTAAAAGATCACACTACATCTAACTGCTGTAGCAAAATACAGTAAATGCAAATGAAAAAGCAAAGCTTTGTGTCTACCAAAGGGTACAGAAGAATTACTACAAAAAAGCAGTAACATTGCAGACATAATATCCTTAAAGCAGGGGCAATATTAGGGCATTTCCGCTCTTCCTTTTTTCATTCCTCCCTCCCTCTTCTTGTAGAGATTGTGATCATCATTTAACTTCCTTGTTATCAGATTTGGTTTGGCAGCATGTGCTTCATGTATGTTTTTTTTTTACCTTGTTACACCATAAGCTAGCTCTGTCAAGCTTTCAAGACTGCATTCCTTCAGTGATCAGCGATTACCTGTTTCTGAATTGCATCTTTATCTCCAGAGCCCTTTAGTATCATCTGTGCCTGCATTCTCAAAGCTTCTGTTATTATCTTGTGCTCACACACTTAGGGCACCATGTTACAACTTTCAATGCATCTTTCTTGATAAGTAGAGTGTGTGTGTGAAATTATAATTATGGGTTTCTTGTATTCTATCACTACTTGCGGTGCTATCAGTTTTGTCACAAGTACTTCTGGGCATAAGATTGAGGACTGAGTAAATGAAATCATGAAGAAGGAAAAGATTTCTCGGGTTTTGAATAAGTAGAAGAATGTAGAAGGAGCAGATCTGTAAAAGGGAGAAATGTTTGATGAGGATATATTTTGACTGTGGAGATGGTACAAATAGATGCACACCCTTGGAATACACTGAGATCCCGTTAAACGTTTTCTGCTCTTGTTTTTCCCTTGCAGAAGAATTGTACACTATCATGGAGCCAGGATATGGTCATGATCCAACTTTATATGTGTGATTATAAACCAGCGAATATGAATACCACTCTGTCTCACTGCATATACAGATACTAACTGAGCAGATATACTCTCCACAATTCTGGACTGCTTAGTAGTCTATCAGAAAACTAAGATGCTTATAAAGCCTCACTTTAGTGGAGGTTCTGGAGATATTTAGCTGCTAAGTCATGTCACACAGTCTCAAGCTGCGCCAGGGGAAGTTTAGGCTCCAGGTGAGAAGAAAGTTCTTCACCTAGAGAGTCATTTGCCATTGGAATGGGCTGCCCAGGGAGGTGGTGGAGTCACCGTCCCTGGAGGTGTTCAAGAGGGGATTGGACATGGCACTTGGTGCCATGGTCTAGTCATGAGGTCTGTGGTGACAGGTTGGATTCGATGATCTTCGAGGTCTCTTCCAACCTTGGTGATACTGTGATATTGTGATGTTTCACAATTAGCCCCTACTTAATGAACGGACACATGTTGCACTAGTTCACTCAAGCTGCACCTGTAAAATCACCAGGTTTTGCCACAAAATGGAAACTTGTGCTATTAGAAAAGTGTGAACTTGAATCATGATAAATTTTCTGGACTTCCTATGTATCTCCAGAAAAGACAACCATTTCATTTGGCCTCACTTTCTCTTACTTTTGTAAATCAGGTTAAACAGTAAATTATCATATCTAGAATCATAGTGACTAAAATTCAATTCAGTGTTGACATGGAGAAGCTAAAACCAAAACAGCTACAATCTATGAGGAGTTCCACAAGAGACTTTGACATTGGTATTCTGAACATTGCAACACGTAATTTCCTGGCAGGTGGTCCATAGAACAGGGTTCACAGCTCACATAAGCATTAACTGCATAAATAGAGGATAGGAAATAATTGGCTTGGTAGCAGTTCTTCAGAAAATAATTTAGGTCATGAGTCAACAATATCATGCTGTTGAGAAATGAAGCAGACATCACACAAATATAGATGAACAGAACCTATCTACAAAAAAAAAAGGGAGAGGGATGGGGAGAGGGAGAGAACAGAGCTTCCATATTCCTTCTTGTAGCAGAGGAAGACACTGAATTTGATTTCCTGGTATTTGAAGTTTTGATGCATGGTTTAGATTATTTTGTGATACTGAGTTATGTAAGTCCCAATTCTATTTTCTTTACTTTCCCATTAATTGATTCAATATTTCAAATAAATAACAACAACAACAACAAAAGTTTAACCCCCAAACTGCTATTTAAAGTACCTTTTTGGTTTTGTTTTTGGGGTTTTTTGAGGTATTTGTGGAGTTTGCATTGAAATAGCCAGGTTTGCAACTCCTGTTAACACTAGATGAAGTTATAGATGTATATTCCAAAACAGTTTTACATCATCATCATTGCTTTTCTTTACAGATGCTCAAAATGAAAATGTAAATTTTATCAAGTAAGATTTTCACTATTATTTTCCATGCAATGATATTAAAATAGAGCACCATTTCCAAGAGTATCCTTGAGTGTAGCTTTGCAATGAGGAAACCTTGCCTACTTTCTGTGACCAGCATTAAGAATTAATGCTGGGAAAATGCTGAGATAAATGCATATTGATGGCTCAGCTAACATCCTGAAGTGAACAGAGTCTAAACCAGACAAAATAGGTTTTGTCTTTTTTACAGCTCAACAAGTGAGGACATGCAGTCATTAAAAAGAAGAAAAGGAATGAAATCAAAACAAGTAACAGACTGTGGTGGTGATGGCTCATTTTCAAACCCCTTTTCAAATTTTCACTCTATTTTCTAGGCAGATTCCTCACCTGTTCCATCTTGTGTTACATTTATAAATTAAACTGTGGAAATTATTTATGCAAAACACTCCCTAGTATTTCATGTGCGTCTTGCATACATACATTGCATCTTTGGATATGCAAGATAAACTATTTGCACATAAGGGGAAGACTAAGCAATGGAGTCAAGCCCCTGAGTCACAGGGCAGACAGCTGGTACTGAGTGCAGCAGACATCCCCACTGAGGCTGCCAGACTGAACGCTACCATGACTTCAGTGCACTGAACCCTCCCAGTGCCGTTGGGATGTGACTTAAGGGAACTTCATTCACCTGGATTCAGACTGATGGATTAGTCAGCTTTTACTAGACCAATGAGAACAGAGGATGGCCGGCCCCACAGTAGTCTAATAGCAGCCAGCATTGCAGAGGAATTTCAATTAGTCAGGTGACAATCAGCTGCAGTCCCTGAGGAACTGGCTACTGCCTTTTCTGCACAGTGATCCTGCACCATTCTGAAAAGCACTGCTTACAATGTGGTGTAAAGTATACTACTTGGGGGCAGTTTTCCTGTCCACATGCCTTAATTTTAAAATGGAGATTCTTGATACCATTTTTTCCCTGAATATGAATCAGTTTGTAAACAAAGAACTGAAAAGGATGAGTTTGGCATGTAAAATAGCTGACTCTTTTTGTATTCTTTTACATAAGAGCAGCAATTTTAGCTTAATGAGCTCCAGGACTTTTGTAGTAAAATGGCTCCTGTAAGTTATTGGTCCAGTCAGTGCATCCACTTTAAAATTTTCTATGCAAGATTAAGAAATTAAAGTTAGTACAGAAGTCTTTCTAGTTAATTAAAAATGCTAAAATAGTTTAAAATGATACTAGTAAATATTACTAGAAATATTACAGGTTTCAGCAACAATAGCCACTATTTAAAAGAAGAAACTTTCACAAATAGTGATTTTTTTTTTCTTCTACACTACAACTTTAAAAAGACACAATATAATAAAAGCAATAATGCCCCACAGAAATGGATAAAGCCTATCTTCAGTGTTACACTGTACTTATTTGCAGGGCTGTCCATATGCTGAAAAGTCCCTTCCCAGCCTTCTTATAAGCCTCCTTAAGATACTGGAAGGCCACAATAAGCTCCCTTTTCTTCTCCAGACTGAACAGCCCTAACTCTTTCAGTCTCTCCTCATAGGAGAGGTGCTCCAGCCTTCTAATCATCCTCTAAGCACGTTCCAGCATGTCCAGATCCTTCCTGTAATAGTGGCTCCAGAACTGGACACAGTACTCCAGGTGGGGTCTCACCAGAGTGTAGTAGAAAGGAGAATCACCTCCCTTAACCTGCTGGTTATGCTTCTCTTGATGTAGCCCAGGCTCTGGTTGGCTTTCTGGGCTGCAAGTGCACACTGGTGACTCATGTTGAGCTTTTCATCCACCAGAACCTCCAAATCCTTTTCTTCAGGGCTGCTCTCAAGCCAGTCACTTCCAAGCCTATATCAGTGCTTGGGATTGCCCTGACCCAGATGCAGAAATTTGCATTCGGTCTAGCTGAACCTCATGAGGTTGTTATGGGCCCACCTCTCCGTCCTGTCAAGGTCCCTCCGGATGTCATCCCTTCCCTCCAGAGTGTCTGCTGCACCACACAGCTTGGTGTCATTGGCAAACTTGCTGAGGGTGCCTCAATGCCACTGTCCATGTCATGAACAAAGATGTTAAAAAAGGCTGGTCCCAGGACTGATCCCTGAGGGACTCCACTTGCCACTGGCCTCCACTTGGACATGGACGCATTGACAGCCACTCTTTGGGTGCGGCCATGAAGCCAGTTCTTTATCCACTGAATGGTCCATCCATCAAATCCATACTGCACCAGCTTGGAGACCAGGACATGGTGCGGGACAGTGTCAAAGGCTTTGTTCAGGTCCAGGTAAATTACGTCAGTTGCTCAGCTTTAACCTTGTGATCTTGTCATAGAAGGCCACCAGTTTTGTCAGGCAGATTTTGCCCAATCACCTCTTTGTTGTTATTCTGCCTCAGCAGTTCCTCCAGGAGAATCTGCTCCATGATCTTACCGTGCTCCTTAACATGCCCCAAGATTTGCCCTTAGAGGATTATTTTTAAAGGCATTCATCTAGGCACCAATAAATATTGCATCTGCACCACCAAGAGCTATAGCTGAGCAAATGGAGGGTAATCACAAGGGTTTGTTTGTCTCAGCTGTGTCTTTTGGCAAATTGGAGAAGGAAACATGATTTTAAAACTGTCCTGTGGAGTTAAGTTTTCAGAACTGTAAACATCTGCAGTGCATTTCCTCAGTAGCCAAACTGATTTTCTTTGCTTAAATCCTATTTAGAAATATGGTATCTTAGCAAAATATAATAGGTTTATTTAATACTAATATACTTATCTACACAGTAGGTATCAATTGCTCAGCATTATTTTACATATTCATTTCAACATGTGCATAACTGAAGTTGGAGAATAATCATCCAACTTAGTAAAACATAAATATTAATTTGATTTTAAGTTCACTGAGACATTATAACTTCCTTGAATGTGAAAAGGCCCAGAGCTTTTAACAAGAATAATTTACTCAGCGTGAGAGATAAAAATAAGGAGCTTGTTGCTAATCATCCAACCTTAATTACTATAAATCTCCAAACTCCTAGGTTCATGAGGAACAAGATAATTTTGGATTAAGAATTAAATTACTTGTAGTGGATCAAAAGTTGATTGTCTCTTTGGATCAGAACAGATAATCTGCTGTGTATGGAATGGATTATTATGGTTCAACCAAAAGAACAGCCAAAAACCAAGGATGAAAATAAGATACAATCCTTGTTGGATTTGACAAAAATTATTTGAGTTATAGAGCTGACACAAATAATTGAAATTTTCTTTGTTACTTTATCAGTGCCACTCATTGGGAAAAATTCCAACACTTTTATAAGTATACTACAGGTTGCTCTTGTAAAATTGAGGGCTTGCATAGCAATGATATGTTGAAGAATTGAATTTAAGAGAAAATCAAATATTTGACACAATAATTTCATTTTATTAATCTAGCATTATTTGAAGGCAGGAAGGAATTCAAGGGGAAAGAAAAATTTGGGAATTTTAATGAAATAAATTGACCAAGTATTAAAATAATTCACAAGACAAAATTGCCTGTCAGGCCAGCTTAAGTGACCATATTTTATGTGTATTTAGCAGTATCCATCAATTTTCTTGAATGGGCAGCTTAAATCACTTACCTTCAGAAGTCAGTGAAAAAAATCATGCTGCTGTCACCTACGTACTTTAAACGTGAATGTAAAAAATACTGGTCCTCACTGACTGTTTTTCAGTTTGTTCTGTCCTTCACTCTTCCCTGTTTATCATGCTGTACTTAGTAATATGGAGTAAAATACAGGCCAAATCAAAACCTGCAAACTTTCATACATTTTATTTCAGTTCTCTCTATATAGGTAAGCATTCTGAAAATGCAGAAAGACCGAGACATTCACTCACATAGCATCACTAACATAATAACTGTGATGCTGTTGGCAGGAAGATAAACAGCAAAACCTCAGAATGAAGCAGCATTGATCGTCTCTTACTAAGATTAATGTTTTTTCAGACACCAGACACTTTGTTCTAAGATCCTACTTTTAAAATTCATTTGAGAACTCAGCTTACACTTTTCTGGAGCTTGGAATTATGTACGAAGTTGTTCCAGGGAGTGTTCACAGACATTTTTTTCTGTTCATGCAAAAACTTTATAGGTATTGGGGGAAAATGACATGCAAATATCAGCAATCTCAATCTAATATCTAACTCAGATCTAACAGGAAAGCTACAGTTTTCTTCAAAGGCTAGGAAAAAAATTGACCTTTACTGTAAGCAGTAAAAAAGGCTGTAGACTGGAGATGAGTGTCAACATGTTTTAAATCCAAACTAAGTAATATATGGAAATATTTGAATGCCACAAATATTTTATTATCTATTATTGTGGTGCAGCAGACACTCTGGAGGGAAGGGATGCCATCCAGAGGGACCTTGACAGGATGCAGAGGTGGGCCCATGACAACCTCATGAGGTTGAACAAGACCAAATGCAAGGTCCTGCATCTGGGTTGGGGTAATCCCGAGCACTGATAAAGGCTTGGAAGTGACTGGCTTGAGAGCAGCCCTGAAGAAAAGGACTTGGAGGTGTCGGTGGATGAGAAGCTCAACATGAGCCACCAGGGTGCACTTGCAGCCCAGAAAGCCAACCAGAGCCTGGGCTACATCAAGAGAAGCATAGCCAGCAGCTTGAGGGAGGTGATTCTCCCCTTCTGCTTCACTCTGTTGAGTGCATGCGTGTACATGCACTTCAGATGGGCTGCTGATTTCTCAGTTAACACTAATTTATGTCCCTCTCTCTCCTCTCTGGAGAGACTGGTTTCCTCACCCACCCCCTTCACCATTATTTATTTTTAAAGGTTTCCAAGTTATTTTGACACAGGATACTGTGTTTAGTGCTGCAACTTTCTATTAATATTGTTTGAACTGTCTCCATTATTGGTTTATTCAGGTTTTAGTGAATCAAGCCATAAATAACCAGTGCTTGAATTTTCTTTTCCTTTGAATGTTATTGTCATACATAACTCATCAGTTCTCTTATCTCTAAGTCTTAATTAGGGGAACATAATTTTATTAGCCATACTGCATGATGTTGTTTAGCAAAGGCATTAGTTGACTGTCACCTGAAAGCAGCACTCGTTCCCATATGGTTTTCCAACTATATTTAAAAAAATGTTCAGCCAGCTGTCAATCAGTACTCCCAGGTCTGCTGCTCTCCAGCCACTCCGACCCCCAACCTGTAGCTGGCTGAACATGAGCCAGCAGTGTGCCCAGATGGCCAAGAAGGCCAGTGGCATCCTGACCTGCATCAGAAATAGTGTGGCCAGCAGGAACAGGGAAGACATTGTGCCCCTGTAGTCAGCCCTGGTTAAGCCACACCTTGAGGACTGTGCCCAGTTCTGGGCCCCTCAATTTAAGAAGGATATTGAGACTCTTGAACATGGCCAGAGAAGGGCAACAACGCTAGTGAGAGGTCTTGAGCACAAGCCCTGTGAGGAGAGGCTGAGGGAGCTGGGGTTGTTTAGCTTGGAGAAGAGGAGGCTCAGAGAAGACCTTATTGCTGTCTACAACACCTGAAGGGAGGTTGTAGCCAGATGGGGGGTGGTCTTTTCTCCCAGGCAACCTGTGAGAGAACAAGAGGACATAGTCTCTAACTGCACCTGGGTAAGTTTAGGCTCAAGGTGAGGAGAAAGTTCTTCACAGAGAGCCATTGGAATGTACTGCCCAAGGAGGTGGTGAAGTCACTGTCCCTGGAGGTGTTCAAAAAGGATTGGATGTGACACTTGAAGCCATGGTTCAGTTAGTCATGAGGTCTTGGGTGGCAGGTTGGACCTGATCATCTTTGAGGTCTTTTCCAACCTTATTGATTCTATTATTCTATGAATATTTCAAATTCAGCTGCAGTGCTGAGTTCTGTCATTTAGACATCCTGGTATAAATATGTCAATTTTTGTAACAATTCCTAAAGCATTTAGATAACCTACTGTCAATATGAAGATTTTTTTGGTAACAATTTAAAAAACAAAGAGAAGATATACACATTATACAGTCCTACTCTAAGTGCTATTTTTTATCCTTTTATGATGTTTCTTTTCTCATTATTCTGCATAATAGGCCAAAGGAAAAAAAAAAATGCATAGGCTGCTATTAACAGTGATGCTATTTTCTGCGTTCTGTTAAAGGCAGAGAAACTTTGAAATCCAGACTGCCATAAGCAGGTTTGAAGAAACCTATTATTGAATGCTTGGTTAAATAAAAAAATTGCTTTCATTCTTCAATAGCACAAATGCTATGTTCACCACATGCCAAACACTGAAGCTGTATTTTCAAAATGAACCTCCTTTGCAAAACCTACACAACAGTCTCTGCAATTATCATGATTTTTAAAAAGATTTCAGAGTATTTCAATCGTGGGGTCTGTGGTGACAGGTTGGACTCGATGATCTTCGAGGTCTCTTCCAACCTTAGCGATACTGTGATACTGTGATCATTTAATAAAATGATCAGTGTTCTCACAACCCTACTTCACATTCCATTATATTTTATTTAATCTGCTAGATGCTTCAGGCTAATTGCATTAAGAGGTCTGAGAAAAAGACTACTGCTATACAGTGAGAGATAGACAGTGTGTGGGTGTTCTTCTCTTCCAAAATAAGAGAACAATTACGTGTTATCTTCTGGTTCAGATGCATCGTTCTTAAATAGCTTGTTCTGATCAGCTATTATATGTTCAGCCTTCCAAATTGTGAACCATCATATGATAGGATTTGCATCAAAGCAATACCTGAACGTTCCCTTTACAGGCCTCTTTTATCAGATAGTAGCATAAACACTTTCTTCTGGGAAAAATAAGATTTTTTTTTTCCTTACCAGACCTCACTTAAATTAATAGTTTTTCCCAACAGAGTATTAACTTGGAGAATTTTTCTACAAAGCCAACTGTAGCATGATGATACTATATTGTGCCTCTTCATTATACTGATAACAATTATGAATTACTGTCTTTACTAGAGCCAGCGTTTTTTCTTACTATAACATTGACCAGCAAATGTCTTACACAAGCTAAGCCTGAAATATACTAGTAGTCACTGGTGACCTAGATGTGCCTGGAAATTCTGTTTATAATTAATATATAATTATATAATTCTGTTTCTGAATTTACATGAAATCTGGTGAAATTTCCTTACTTCATTTTTTTTTTATAACTCAGATTCTATGTTAATTAGGATAATAACAGAATTGTAACATCCTTTTCAGTTTCTGGAAGATGTAGCGGAATGCATCAAGGGAAATTAAGCACTCAGGAGAAGAAATAAAAACAAACAAGTCAGAAAAAGTTGCAGTGACAAAATTTTATTTGTTTGGCAGTAGAAACATCTTTCCTCACAGGAAGCAAAACAGTGCATCACAAGATATTTCTTTATTTTCTTATGCATTACCAAAGAAAGAGAAATCAAAACAAAGCACAGCCCAGGTCACTTGTCTCTTGCTTAGAGTGTTTGGTACATTGGAACTTTGTTTTCTGACAGAGCCCAGCATCTCAGTTATAAAGGACAGCTCTCCTTTGCTATATAGGCTTTATAGTTTTACATTAACAACTAGATCCTAACCAACAAGAATAAAGATTCTGATAGCAAACAGAACTGAACAATTAGCTGACATTTATTCAAATCATGATTATAGGTTTTGAAAAAGTGTAGTCGTCATTTGCTAAGATGTTAATGTTATGAAAGCAACAGGTATTTGTCTTTATTTTCTGAGAAATAGAGAAAACTAAAAAATAAAGTAAGTTATACAACTCACACAAATTTATGTGAAATGCTTTGATTTGGATCAGTGGTTTGGACTGTAAATTTTCTGATTGAAATTAAAAGTCTCTATTTAATTCTTCTTCTTACTCTTCCCACCAACACACACACTGCACTTACACACCTTGAAAAAAATGAAGGAAGATTTAAAATGTAAGAGTATCTTTACCTTTTATTGAGGAGCTTTTGCATCTAGGCTGGATGTTAGGAAGAAGTTCTATACAGAGAGAGTGATTGCCCATTGGAATGGGCTGCCCGGGGAGGTGGTGGAATCACCTTCATTGGAGGTGTTCAGGAGGAGACTTGATGGGGTGCTTGGTGCCATGATCTAGTTGTTTAGGTGGGTTGGAGTGGTTGATGGGTTGGACGCGATGATCTTGAAGGTCTCTTCCAACCTGGTTTATTCTATTGTACTCTATTGTATTCTATTCTATCTCATGACTTTCCAGCTGACCAGTATGTTTACCAGTTTGAAGTAAACTGGCAAATACTTTCAGAAGAATCAAGCACACAATTTTCGTCACATCAAATGCATGCTGGAATAGGTAAAATTTGGGGACAAGATTTCTGATGTCAGAGGAATAATTTATGTCTCTATTAAACATTTCTCAGGTTCACCATGCCCACCTCCTTCCATTCAGATTTTGAGACTGTTCTGATAGAAAAGAATAGCTCCTGAAGAGAAAATAATCTTTGGACCTTTAATGAGATTGATCACTATATTCTGCTTGTTTTGTGTTGAGGAAGGCCTTACTATCTCAAGCTGGTTTATTGATTTTTTCAGTAAAATCAATTCCTGATTTAACTCTACTGACAAGAATTTAGGATCCAAACAAACACAACCTAGCCAGTTTTGCGACATTTTTATTGCTGTTGTTGCAAATATATTTACTAACTTTCAAATAAACTTTATACTGTTGTCAAGCACATCATAGAGGGAGCAAAAAAACTGGCAAGCTCAAACACTAAGGAAAACATTTTACCATGTACCCTTCCCCTGACTTCAGATGTCTTTATGTCTGGAATAAAGGGAGAAGCATCTTGGTTTATATTTCAAAACTATCGTGTAGCAAGTCCTCATACACAAATTGTCTCTGTGACCTTGAAGGACTAAGCAGATATATTCCACTCCAGCAAGTCTTATTCTCAATATTAGATATATTTGGGTAGTAAAGGAGTTGTCTCTAAGCCAATAAAAGAAAGGTAAGATATCTTACAGTAACTTTTTCTCCAGAGCTGGAAGGATTATACCTTTGATCAGGTATCCTGTTATGTTTCTTTCTCTGTACATAACAGCACAAATTTGGCAATGCTTGCAATGCTTGCAATATTAAATTTAAAAAAGAAAAAAAAATCCCCTAGAATATAGTACAAAACTTTTCTTTAATTTCAATAATTAAGAAAAACATATATTATCAGCAGGCAGAAACAATTTCTGAATTTCAAGTTAATGCTTTGGAGGTAAGATCTACCAATAATCTACAAGGCAGGTAACTACTGATAGAATGGTGCAAATTCAAAACAACTGTTTGCTCTGCTTCTGTACAGTTATTTTTCTCTCCTATAGAGAAGCATGTTTTATATGAACAAATATTTCTGCCAGCATCTCCTAATAGTTTAATTAGGGGCAAAGAAAGGATATTATGAGCATTTATCTGTACTCAGTGATTGCAGAAAAACAATGAGGTTTTGTCCATTTGAAAGCTACCACCTTAGCTCAGAGCCAGTCTGTCATTGTGTAAAGTATCACCACAATCACAGCAAATAATGTCATTATAACAAAAAGTCAAATTGCGGCACACCTTCTCTTTTCACCTGTGAAAATTTATTCAGAAGACATAATTTAACAAGGCTTTTAATTCCTCTAAGGGCAGAGTGCAACCGTGTTCTAATCCTGCTTTCATATGCCTTTAGAAAAAGGAAGAAGTTAGTCCACCAGTTTTTATACAAATCTTATAATGCTTAGATTGAATGCTGAGCAGAGATAATGACCATTACTGCCACTTGGGGAACTTAACCTTTTAAGTCACGATTAATCAGCTTTTTTCTTTTCAATCCCTTGGATATTCCTAGGAGATTTTTCCACAAAATATCAGCTTCCTGCTTTGGCCCTAAAATCAGTAGAAATCTCCAGCATTTAAACTGATGTCTGTGATTGATTAATAATATATTTTCACTACATAGCATTTTTTTCATCTTGATTTTGTAAATTTGGGGTTGTTCTACTCCTCCACAATAAAAAGCCACAGAAAATTCGGAAACTGATTAAAATAAGGTAAGTTAGAAAGTAGTGTAATATAAAGATTTTGAATTTCCAGATATGCAAATACTCCAATACTTATTATTTGTGGTGATATTTTCAAATCAAATCAGTAAGAAAAACAAGTGTTTGTCTACCTAAGTGCCTGTGTTATATTTCTGTTTGTCATGTCTCTATAGTATTACAATGAGTATAAACATTGCATCACCAGGTATAAGTGAAAGTAACACAACTTTATAACAATTTCTTCAAGAACAATTAATAAACTTCCTGGGTGTATAGTTACCCCTTGCAGGTTGCAGCCCTGTCGTGGGTTTAGCCAATTGATGGCTATTCAATACCATGTTGACAGCGTGCCAGTTCTAACCTGAAACTGCTGGCTGGAGCAAGATAACTGCAGTAACTGTATATTGGATTATTTTCATTAAGCTCTCCCTATCTCAACCCACAGGGCTTTTTGTGCTTTTCACTTGCTCTTGATCATGGGAGTGAGTCTTGTTTAGAGCAGACTGTGCTAAACTAGGACAACCCCTCCTGCAGGAGATCCAGCAGGTGCCCCATGGTGAGGCAGATCCAGTGGAGGGATCTGGGCACATGCCAGGAAAGGAACCTGCCCACAATGCAGTCTGTGGAAGGGTACCCAGGGACAGGCAGTGCTACCTGACCCACACAGGGGCATAGTGTCACCCCCAGAAGTATCTACTCTCCTCTCCCTTATTGTTTCCTTCTCAATATCTCTCCCCCATTAAAAATACTTCTTTTACATCACTTTGGCTAACCTCTTCTCTGATTCTAAATTCTCAGAATTCCCTAGTTAAAATTTAATTATTTGATGGCAATGTTTCTCATTAGCATGATCGAGGCAAAAGGGATCTCAGAGATTTTCGTGTGTACTCTTTCCAGCTTACACACATTCGTTGCCTAAGAGACAGGCACATATGTCTGAGCATGCTCACAACAGCCTTCTCATTTGTGTCTTTTCACTGTAAAATACCACTGTCTCATGCATCAATATTGTCTACTGGCCATGTGGATTTTATTTGCATTTGTAGTGTCAAATTTTGTTACCCAAAGTCTTGCTATGTTTTGTAACAGAGAGTTACTCAATAAACTCCACGAGTCTCCTAATATGTGGCTATATTAATTTAAAAGGAATGCCCATAAAGCTATTAGGCACAAGCCTATGTTTCTGATGTGTAGACACTTCCCCTGCAGTTGTGTATGGGAAGAACCATATATTTTTATATAACCTCTCCTAAATTCTAATTTCATGCTACTACTCTCATCATCTTCTCACCTAAGAAGAAAATTAAGCAATACGCTTAGTGCCAACAATGAAAGGCCTGCGTCTTTTATCCTATACAAATTCCTACTTTTTAGTTTACAGGAAAACCAAAGCAAAATAAACCAAAACAAACAAACAAACAAAGACCCAAACAAAAAAAAAAAAGTCCCCAAAATTTGAACCCAAAATAACCCAACTCTAAGGTACGGCTTTGTCAAAATGGGATATTTCACGGCCAGATTTGTTTTGCATCAGTGTAATGACTCCAGAAGATATTAACTCAGGATATTCAGCCTTCAGCCAAATGTAGATAAGAACAGTCATAACAGCTAGGAGTAGAAATGAAATTTATTCCTTTTAGTCTGTGATTCTTTCTCTCAGCTTGAATCACATTTCAGTAACAGTTCTGGTATTTTAGTACAGCTTGCTTTCTCAAAACTGGGCGATGCTGGCATGAAAAGGATTAGCTTTCCTTAATTACTTTGATAGATAATAGGAAATTTATTTAATCAGAGGGTTCATATCCCAAATGCCCTCTTGGAGAAAAGTGCTAATTAATTACAGAACTATCACAGAATATAGATAATGAAATATGTAAAATGGTTATGAATTAGTTATATATGCATGAAAGCTCACATAGTTTTATATCTATATTATTACTGAATTGACTTGATTTCCAGGTAGAAAGTTGAATACATAATTTATGTATTTTAGAAGATGACTGTGAATGCCACCACTGAGTCAGTTGGACACTATTCTATATGTAAGCTTTTCATCATCAACTGACTATTAAATATTGTCATAATCACCCATGATGTAAATGACTATGCATAATTTGTAAACAGAATTGCTACAGCACAGTAACCAATCCTGTGTTAACAGAAGCACAAACAGAATGTCTAGAATCCTAGAATAGAACAAATCATGCAATTATTTAGGTTAGGAAAGACCTTTATGATCATCAAGTTCAACTGCTAACCTAACACTACCAAGTCTGTCACAAAACCATGACCCTAAGCACCACGTCAGTGTATCTTATAAACACCTCAAGGGATGGTGACACCACAGCTTTCCTAAACCTCCCCTGGCGCAACTTCAGGGCATTTCCTCTTGTCCTGTCATTTGTTACTAGAGAGAACAGACCAAAACCATCCTCACTACAACCTCCTTTCAGGTAAGGCATTAAGGTCTGCCCTGGGCCTCCTTTTCTCTAAACTGAGCAACCCCAGTTCCTTCAGCTGCTATTCACAGGACTTGTTCTCTAGACCCTTCAACTGCTTTGTTGCCATTCTGGGAACACATTACATCACCTCAATGTCCTTCTTGAAGTGAGGGGTCCAAAACTGAACACAGTATTTGAGGTGTAGCCTCACCAGTTCTGAGTACAGGGCAATGACCATTACTCCTGCTGGCTATGCTATTTCTGATAGAAGCCAGGATGCTCTTGGCTTTCTTGGCCACTTGGGCACACCAGTGGATTATATTCAGCTGTCTGTCGATCAGTACCCCCAGATCCTTTTCTGCTGGGCAACTTTCCACTCTCCCCCAAGCCTGTAGTTTTACATGGGGTTATTATGGCCTGTGTGCCCAGAATCAGCTTTTGTTGTATCTCAGTTGGCCTCAGTCCATTGATTCACCCAGTCCAGACCCCCCCGTAGAGACTCCCTACAGATCAATCCTTTTGCCCAACTAGAAATGCAGTAACCTAGTGACACAATTTTTATATTTTCCTGTTTTAAGCACAGAATAGTGATTTGAAAACTTTTAAATTACTATTATTCTGCTAGTTGCATTGCTTATTTTAAGTGATTTCATTGGATTTAAAAATGCAGTTTAAAATATAACGTTACTGCACCACAGTTACTCTTTTTGAAGTTATACTGTTAAATGTAGAGGATATATTCTGATTTAGACTCTACTCTTCTGTTTATTCACAGGGAATTCCATTGCTCAGTTTGAATATATAGCCACAAACTGTACCTTAAGTGTCAATTTGAAGAAAGAATATTTTGATACTAAAATCTGAAGACACATAATATAAGAACTATTGTATTAATTCTGATTTTACATTCTGGACAAGTAAATATACTTATTTTATTGAATAAAAAGACCCAATTTTTATTCAATAGAAGTTTCAGGTTAAAGTAATTCCATCAGCAAAACCAAAGCAAACAAAAAACTACACAGCCCTTTTACTACTTATAGACATTAACTTTGATTTATTAACCTGAATCTATCTCACTCTAATTTTTTGTAAATTATTTATTTCTTCTGAAAAATAGGTGAAACTCTTGATCTATATTTCCCAGAATACCCTCACCTCGTCTACCAGGACCTACTCTGCCATAGCCAATCTTTTCAAAGGTGAAAGTTGCAGAGTGCTAAACTGAACAAGAAAAAAACACTCAAAACATTGGCATCTGTGAAATACAGTTCACGTAAGAGCAAACGTGACAGAATTGTTGACAGGAAATAAAATGGCTCTGAGATGCTGTGTGAGATGACACAGATGAATCATCACCAAAAACCAGAGAGCTTCTGTGCATCAGAATGGATGGCCAAATTGATAGAGCACCTCTTGAAGATAAGGCAATAACATATAGACCTATATGGTGAAAAATAATCCTTGCAATCAAAGTATGAATCTTCCCTTGTGCCATAAAAGAACAATTTTTTAGGTTTCCTCTGTTGTCTCCAAGTTTTTGTGCCACAAAATCATATTTTTGGAAAATCACATGTGTTTTCAGAACTTCATTCTGTTGGGCGTGTTGTGATTCTCTAATTTGGTTGGTGTATTTCAACTTTTGAGACACTCAGGTCACCAAAATGCATTTTCCTCAATAGTTTCACTTTTACAGTGGCATCTGAGAACCACAGTAATGTTTTCTCATTTGCTCAGTGTGTAATACAAGTGATATAATATAAACAACATTGTCCACTCACTTGAGACTTGTGAGAAAGATGAGAGGTATGTTGACTGAGTAAGAAAGGTAATGCAATAGACCAAAGTTCCAGCAGAAAATGTAGGCTTTTGTGTGCAGTGATTTATGCTTTGAAAGAGATGGCAGATCAAAAATGTATGGGTTTATATGAGGACAAATTACACCAAATATACATTTATGAGTGTTACAGTAACTTACATTCTGTCGCAAAGGCTTTTTTCTGGAGAACAGAAATATTTGGGATTGAAGAAGAGATTTTACAGTGTTTGTCAACTCCTTTAAAAATAAGTTGCTCTTTGACAAAAAATGGTTAAAAGTATTTCTTTAAAAATGAGTAATTGAGAACTCATACTTTAAGGATGTCTTGTTTAAGGAATAAAGGCATTGGAACTTCTTCCTCATTTTTCAAACCTAGCATTGACTAACTCAATATGGGTATGCAGATAGATTCAGCAAGATCAGGTATTTACTTTCTAAAGGACAAAACGTGTAAATAAGATGTAGATTTTTTCCCCCCAGCAGATTATAATTGTTGATATGTGGTTTAATTGTTATTCATCGATTCAGACATTTTTTCTGCAGAAGTTACTGTTCCAAAGATTGCCAAGGCATGCTTCTATGCTCAAATCTGATTAAGTGACTTTTAATAATCCTGACTTATACAAAGTGGTCATATGTGATATAGATGTGTGCTTTAATAAAAACAAATCATATATATATATATATATACACAAATCAGTAAAAATGCTCTAAATAGAAACTTGTCTGCACCACCAAACTTCTGTTTCTTTTTCTAGCTTATGCTTTAATTGGTCCATGATACACTGCCTTTGGCTTAGCAGCATTTTTTACTGTCTGTTTTCTAAAGATGTTTTAAAACTTGTGTCTCAGGGATGTCAAACCTTTATCAGAAAAGAGCACCACATACATCCTTTCATTTTGACATTTTTCATTATAGGAGTTAAAAGAACTTGTGGCAGTTCTGCCTTTGGAAGATGAAAACAGATTTCGATCATCTTGAAGCCTGAAAATCCAAAGGGTGCCCTTCGGACTGATGGTAACAACGAAGGCTGCCAGTATATCACAATAAAAATCAGTTTAAAGGAAGCCACAATGCTAATCAGATGCTGTGCCACCTCTTTTAGAATGGTTTGGCATTATCTATTTAAAAATAAGTAAATAAATAAATAATAATTCTCTTTCCTAGCTATTATGTGAAAAGATAAATTCAAGTTTTTTGTGTTTATGCGTTGTTAGCTAAATGGATCTAGGAAGTCAGCACTTCAAAGGGGTCATTACTGCATTGCTGGGAAAACATATGTGGGAAATTACAAAGAGCATGAGAGAGAAAGAAGATTAAAATTAATAAAATGCAAAAACTGAGAAAGGCCAAAGGAAAAAAAAAAAGAAAAGCAAAATTAGTTCTTCAGGTTTCATCTGAGAAATCTGTGACAGAATGAAGGTGAATGGAAAATAGATATCAGAATTGGCAACCTTTACATTGCAAGGGATTTCCAGGCAGTGATTTGGGGAAAAGACTGATATTGCTGTAAATGAACAGCCATTAGTGTAGGTAACTACCTAGATGGAGAAGAATTCAGTGAGATGGTGGGGAAGCAGGTAATGTTGGGAATGGCTAATGAAAGATATAGTAAGAGAAATAGCCTTTCAGAACAGAGAGCTCTGATATTAAGGCAGGCTCAAAAATATAGAAAATTGTTCTCTGTCATCAGGACCTCTGCGGATTGCTCCGGATACTGCAAGTTGCAAAGAAGCATGAGTACTCTTATGGTGCATTAATATTACATTCTATGACAGCTGTAAAATGAAGTGACATAATTCTAAACTTATCAATGTATTGGGTGATATTTGTCTAATGGATAAAAATTATTACTCTTGCTAAATATATGTATGAAGATAGAATGGAAAGAAATATGACATGTTTATTCACTAGTGTGTTTTGTCAGTTCAAGAGAAAGTGCTCTAGGTGAAGATGAAAAATTACCAGAGACACTTCATTGAAGTTATATTTTGAAATCTAAATACAGGAACGATTCTATAATGAAGCTAATACAAACAAGCATGGTATCTCTTGGTATCACAACAAGATTGTTATCATGGATGCAAAGGGTAGTTAATTTCACTATACATCACAGAATCACCAAGGTTGGAAGAGACCTCAAAGATCATCACAGTATAACCAAGGTTGGAAGAGACCCCAAGGATCATCAAGTCCAACCCGTCCCAACAGACCTCACAACTAGACCATGGCACCAAGTGCCATGTCCAGTCTCCTCTTGAACACCTCCAGGGACGGCGACTCCACCACCTCCCCGGGCAGCCCATTCCAATGACGAATGACTCGCTCAGTGAAGAACTTCCTCCTCACCTCGAGTCTAAACCTCCCCTGGCACAGCTTGAGACTGTGTCCCCTTGTTCTGGTGCTGGTTGCCTGGGAGAAGAGACCAACCCCCTCCTGTCCACAACCACCCTTCAGGTAGTTGTAGAGGGCAATGAGGTCACCCCTGGTCCTTCTCTTCTCCAGGCTAAACAACCCCAGCTCCCTCAGCCTCTCCTCATAGGGCTTGTGCTCAAGGCCTCTCACCAGCCTTGTTGCCCTCCTCTGGACACGTTCAAGTGTCTCGATGTCCTTCTTAAACTGAGGGGCCCAGAACTGGACACAGTATTCAAGGTGTGGCCTAACCAATGCAGAGTACAGGGGCACAATGACCTCCCTGCTCCTGCTGGCCACACTATTCCTAATACAGGCCAGGATGCCATTGGCCCTCTTGGCCACCTGGGCACACTGCTGGCTCATGTTTAGGCGGCTGTCGATCAGCACCCCCAGGTCCCTCTCTGTTTGGCAGCTCTCCAGCCACTCTGACCCCAGCCTGTAGCTCTGCATGGGGTTGCTGTGGCCAAAGTGCAGCACCCGGCACTTGGACTTGTTGAATGTCATCCCATTGGACTCCGCCCATCTGTCCAGTCGGTCGAGGTCCCTCTGCAGAGCCTTTCTACCCTCTAACTGACTAACATCTATTCCCAACTTGGTGTCATCTGCAAACTTGCTGATGACTGACTCAATTCCCTCATCCATATCATCAATGAAGATGTTAAAGAGGATGGGGCCCAGCACTGATCCCTGGGGGACACCACTGGTGACTGGCCGCCAGCTGCATGTGGCACCATTCACCACCACTCTCGGGGCTCGGCCCTCCAGCCAGTTCCTAACCCAGCACAGAGTGTTACTGTCCAAACCATGAGCTGACAACTTAGCCAGCAGTTTACTGTGGGGGACGGTGTCAAAGGCCTTGCTGAAGTCCAGGTAGACCACATCCACAGGCCTCCCCACGTCCACCAGATGGGTCACCTGATCATAGAAGGAGATCAGGTTGGAGAGGCAGGACCTGCCCTTCCTAAATCCATGTTGGCTGGACCTGAGCCCTTGGCCATCCTGCAGGTGTGCAGTTATTGCCACCAGGATAATCTGTTCCATCACTTTCCCTGGCACTGAGGTCAGGCTGACTGGCCTGTAGTTTCCGGGTTCCTCCATCCGTCCCTTCTTGTGGATGGGGACCACATTGGCCAGTTTCCAGTCATCTGGGACCTCTCCAGTGAGCCAGGACTGGAGGAAAATGATGGAGAGCGGCTTGGCCAGCTCATCTGCCAGCTCTCTCAGCACCCTAGGATGGATCCCATCCGGTCCCATGGACTTGTGGGTGTCCAAGTGGCTCAGCAGGTCCCGAACTAATTCCTCATGGATTTCTGGGGTACTACACTGCTCCCCAACCCTACTACCCAGCTCAGGAGGCCACTCATCCTGGACTCCTACCTTGCTGTTAAACATCGAGGCAAAGAAGGCGTTCAGGACCTCAGCCTTTTCCTGATCTTCGGTCACCGTGTTCCCCTCCAGGTCCAGTAAGGACTGGAGATTCTTCTTGCCCTTCTTTTTAGCATTGATATATTTGTAAAATTGCTTTTTATTTTCTTTCACAGAGGTGGCCAGTTTCAGTTCCAACTGGGCCTTTGCTTCTTTAATTTTATTCCTACATAATCTAACCACTTCCTTGAACATACCTCGAGAAGCCTTCCCCTCCTTCCAAAGGTGATACAGCCTCTTTTTTTCCCTTAATTCCTCCAGGAGCTGCTTGCTCATCCAGGCCGGTCGCCTTCCCCGCCGGCTCATCTTTCGGCAGATGGGAACCGCCAGTTCCTGTGCCTTCAAGAGCTCCTTTTTGAAATAGGTTCAACCCTCCTGGACCCCTCGGTTCATGAGGGTTGGTACCCAGGGAACTTTACAAATAAGTTTCTTAAAGAGGCTGAAGTTTGCCCTCCGGAAGTCCAAGGTGAAGGTTCTGTTGGTACTCCTCCCTATCTCCCTGCATATTGAAAAATTCACTATCTCGTGGTCACTGCACCCTAGGCAGCCTCCCACGGTCACATCTCCCACCAGCCCTTCCCTATTGGAGAGCAGCAGGTCAAGCAGAGCCTGTCCCCTGGTAGGCTCGCTTAACAGCTGCGTCAGGAAGCAGTCCTCTATTCGCTCCAGGAATCTTCTGGACTGCCTTCTCTCTGCTGAATTAAGTTCCCAGCAGATATCTGGCAGGTTAAAGTCACCCACGAGGACAAGATCTGATGATCTTGAAACAGCCTCCAGTTGTTTGTAGAATAATTCATCAACCTCCTCATCCTGGTTGGGTGGTCTATAACAGACTCCAACCAGGATGTCAGATTTGTTGGGCTGCCCTCTGATTTTAACCCACAGGCTCTCAATTCCCTCATCTTCCACCTCAAGTTCAGAGGCAGAAAGTGTCTCCCTAATATACAAAGCCACCCCTCCTCCTCTTCTCCCTCGCCTATCCCTCCTAAAGAGCCTGTAACCCCCAGTGTAGCACTCCAATCGTGCCTGTTGTCCCACCATGTTTCTGAGATGGCAACTATATCATAGTTGCCCTGGTGGATTAGGACCTCCAGCTCGTCTTGCTTATTGCCCAGGCTGCGTGCATTGGTGTACATGCACTGCAGCTGGGCTCCCGACCTCTCAGTTGACCCTACCTTGTGCCCTACTCTTACCTCTGCAGAGGGACCGATGTCTTCACCCACCCCCTTCAGACCTAGTTTAAAGCCCTCCTAATGAGCCCTGCCAACTCTAGTGCTAGGACTCTCTTGCCCCTTCTAGATAAATGTACCCCATCAGGACCCAGCAGGTCAGGTGCCGTAAAAGTTGCCCCATGATCAAAGAAACCAAAGTTCCTCCGCTGGCACCATTCCCTGAGCCACTTGTTGATGGTGTGGGTTCTCCCATTCCTCTCAGTGTACTCCCCTGCCACTGAGGGAACTGAGCAGAACACCACTTGCGCGTCTGCCCCATCGATCAACTGTCCAAGGGCCCTAAACTCCTTCTTAATTGCCCTGGTGCCCTTCCTGTCGATCTCATCACTCCCAGCCTGTATCACCAGTAGAGGGTAATAGTCAGAGGGACTGATGAGCTTGGGGATTCCCCTTGCAATGTCCCTTAGTCGCGCCCCGGGTAGAGAGCAGACCTCCCTGTGGGATGGGTCGGGACGACATATGGGTCCCTCAGCACCCCCAGGAGAGAGTCCCCAACAACTATAACCCTTCTCGTTTTCTTTGTGGAGCTGGTCGTTATAGCTGTTGGGAACTGCTTGGCCTTAGGCTTGGCCTTAGGCTTGGCCTTAGGCTGCCCCCGGAGCTGGTCGTTACAGCCGGCGGGGACTGCTTGGCCTTGATCTCCCCCCGGATGGCTGCTCCTCAGCCCTCTCATCCCCACCGCCCTCAGCCTGCAGGGCCTCGTATTTATTATGCAAGGGCAGCGGAGGAGGAGGAGAGGGCCGGGGCGGATTTCTCTTGCCACCCTTGGCAGGGACCCGTGTCCATCCCTCTCCGTTCTCAGGGGCCCGTCCCTCAGCAGGGGAGATCTGCAGAGCCTTCTCCCACAAGTCCAACTCCCTTTCGCTTTCCCTTATTGACCTCAGCCTAGACACCTCCTCCTTCAGCTCGGCCACTTCATCCTTCAGCTCAGCCACCAGACTGAGGAGAAAGTTCACCTGCTCACACCTGACACAGGTGTCCTCTCTCTCTCCTCTATTCCAACTGCCAGGCTGAAGCACTCTCTGCAGCTGGCAGCCTGGACTCCAGCATGCTGGAGAAACAACTCTGTCTGGGTAGATGCTATTTTTCTACCCTTGGTCCGAGTAATGACCATGGTGCAACGTGTGAGTGAAAACAATTTTTTTGTTTGTTTGTTTTTTTTTTTTTTTTGCAAGCAGCCGAAGGGCTATCGAGCCAAAATGGCGCCGCGCGCACAGCCCAGCCGGGATTTAAATCTCCCGCGGCTGACGTCAGGCACTCGCTCCCGTGCACGCTCGCGAGAGCATGAGCCTGCCTCAATCCCTGCCCCCCAGGAGTCCTCCCGACCCGCTAAACCCCGAAAGCAAGGCAAAAACCCAAGCAGAAACTCACAAAGCAAGCGGTGCTGTCCCGAAGGAGCAGTTCTGATCGGCTATCAAGCCAAAATGGCTCATCAAATCCAACCTGTCACCACAGACCTCATGATTAAACCATGGCATCAAGTGCCATGTCCAATCCCCTCTTGAACACCTCCAGGGATGGTAACTCCACTACCTCCCCAGGCAGCCCATTCCAATGACAAACAACTCTCTCTGTGAAGAACATTCTCCTCACCTCCAGCCTAAACTTCCCTTGGTGCAGCTTGAGACTGTGTCCTCTTGTTCTGGTGCTGGTTGCCTGGGAGAAGAGACCAACCCCCTCCTGGCTGCAACCTCCCTTCAGGTAGTTGTAGACAGCAATAAGGTCTCCCCTGAGCCTCCTCAGCTCTAGCCTAAACAATCCCAGCTCCCTCAGCCTCTCCTCATAGGGCTTGTGCTTAAGGCCTCTCACCAGCCTCATTGCCCTTCTCTGGACATGTTCAAGAGTCTCAATGTCCTTCTTAAACTGAGGGGCCCAGAACTGGACACATTTTCCTACATGAACATGCTTTCATGATATACTGTATTTGCTTCAGAAATCAAGCAATGCAAAAAGCTTTCTTTTTTTTTTTTTTTTCCTAATAAGTTCTTCTCTTTTTCTTTATCACCACGAGTAATGCAACCATAATTGGACCACCAGAAAATCAAGATATTCTCAAAGTATTTTGCAGCAGGAACTTCTCTTTAATGAGGATATTGAATGTTCCCTTGTGGAAATCTTTCACTTAATTAGGTGGCTATGAACTCAGTACAATGTGTATGAAGAATTGGACACCTTCAGTAAGCAGTTATTGACATAAGAAAAGATTTTGTACTAAACAATAAGAAAAGATGAAAGGAGATATAATTCTTATACCTTATCACTGCATATTTCAGCCTTTAAGAATGAGTTAAGTTTTCAAGCAAATTTACATACTTTCATCCATTCAATGAGACTGACCTTCTGCTGACTAAGAAGTGTAACTGGGAGGCGGTGGGATGACTACAGCTTTAAAGTGAGTTCCGTGAAAACAGAAGTTACACAAACTCTGAATCTTTGACCTTGTTTTTTGTCACAAAAAAAAATCTATCAAAGTCTGAGTCACACACAAAAGGTAAAGACATATTAATTATTCCCTGTTTCTCAAAGAGTAGGCAGTAATCAAACTATATTTTCCAGTGACAGGCTGAAAACAAAAGAAGCACATCCTTCAACTCTATAACTCATTATAACAACTCATGGTAGACACGAAAGGGTTTGAAAATTGATTGGACAAATTCATGGAGGAGATTCAGAAAAACCTTTGTCTCAACCACTTTAGACACAAATTATATAAGCATGTATTAAAAATCTAACAGCCTTCTTGTCTTCTCCAGCACTTATTCGTAGATAGCCACTTCACAGTATCACAGTATTAGTAAGGTTGGAAGAGACCTCGAAGATCATCGAGTCCAACCTGTAACCACAGACCCCATGACTAGACCATGGCACCAAGTGCCACATCCAGTCCCCTCTTGAACACCTCCAGGGACGGCGACTCCACCACCTCCCTGGGCAGCCCATTCCAATGGCGAATGACTCTCTCGGTGAAGAACTTTCTCCTCACCTGGAGTCTAAACTTCCCCTGGCACAGCTTGAGACTGTGTCACTTATGGCTAAGTGTCAAAAATATCAGTCAAACTCCCTGATGGGAGAGAAAAAGGGAGAAACTGTAATATAAGTTTAGCCGTGAATCAGATCCACTATGTTAAATGTTGAGAACTGAACTCATGGGTTTTTTTTAGTCACCTCCTAAGGTGTAGTCTTCATTAAGTATTTGGTTGTTGGGGAGCAGCATGTAACAGAAGCTCCACAAGAGCTCAGCAAACTGTGCTTACTGAGGAGCACAGTTCTATGAGATCTGGACACAATAGTAAGTGCCAGGTGCTGGCAACAGAATCCACCACCAACCCCAAACATGGCAAGTGATGAGCCAGGTACAGAGGTTTTCTGGGGAGCCAAGTCGGGAGCAAAGGAGAGGAGGCCAAAGTCTTAAATGTGAGGTAATGTGAGTCTATGAACCTGTGTGAAAAAACTTCAAGCAATGTCAATTAATTTCTTAGTTGAGATGAGAGATGAGAATTTGTAGCATGGGCTTAGGTGTTGGGTCTAGATTTCAGTTCTGTTCTTTGCAATTACATATTTGTGTGTTTCTGTTTTATGTAGATTACTTAAAAGAACAAAAGGCTGGTTTTCAGTCTTGCAGTATGTGTATCTTAAATATTTATCTTAACATCATAAGACGTAGATAGGTGTGAAATCACAGTAGCACTTGACGTTGATGTAGCTTTACTCAGGATTCAAAAATCAATCAAAAAACTTATTCTGCAAATATGTGGAGGTATTAGTAAAACTGACACTTCAAAGATTACTGACAGCATAAACTTAATTTAGTTTCAACAATGTCAGGAATGAGTCACCTTATATCTAAATAGACCATAAGAAACCATTTTAAACTTGAAGGAAGTCATACACAATCTTTGTGAGAAGCGGAAATGAAAATCAAATTCTCAGTTCTAGTTGAATTGAAACATCTCAGGCAAAGGTGACAGAATGGATAAAACATTTATATTACAAAAATGTCATGTTGCCTGGGGCTTATTGATAAATTCTGCTTTATTAAAGGTTCAGCTATTCCAGAAGATATACACATACAACTTTCATTGATTTCCTTCAGCTTATATTTTGATAATCATTCAGAGTACCAGTGCTTCCTGACATTTCATGCTACTGAGTCAAATCAGTCTTACTGAACAGCCGTAAAGACTGTTGAATCACTGAATCACTCACACTGGAAGGGACCTTGAGGAGTTACTCAGTCCACTTTCCTGTTCAGAAGAGACTTCATATGAAACTGAACAAGAGATCTAGGGCTTTCCTCAGTAAAGGCTTGAAACAAAGAGCTCAGCTTCTCTGGGCAACCTATGCAAGTGCTTGCTTAATCAATCTGATATTGAAGTGGGTTTGATGATTTATTTTTTTATTCTCTGCCCCTCTTTCCTCCCACCACTTCCCAAAAGACAGTCAGAACCTGTTCTGTTTCAGTTTATGCCCACTGTCTCAATCTTTCACTGGGTGACTCAATACGAAGCTTGCCTCTATCGTTTTTGTTACCTACTTGTAAGTATCAAAACGGTTCTATTTACTCCCCACTAAAGTTTTTTGAGTTCTTCAGGAAGAAAATGCAAACACAATAACAAAAAGGTAAAAAATGTCAACAAAAACCCCAAACAGCAATTCCCATTAAAGCAAGATAATATTTCTTAATTTGACCTATTAACTACAAGCTCAGGAGCTGTTGGCCATATTTGATGTCAAGGCATCAATGGTTCATGCTCACCTCACCGCCCATCAACATACCCAGGTGCTTTTCAGCACAGTGCCTCCCAAGTCATCCTGCTCTAATCTGTGCTGCTACTCAGGAGGCCACACCTGTGGAGAATGCTGTGGCCACCAATTTACCAGGGGAACTTTCTGCAGACAGTGATGGGGACTGAGCCCTGCGGCATATTGACACCATTTTGATTTCAGGATTTATTCCTTTTAGATCTTTCATACTTTTTCTTCTTACTTCTTGTTTTGACAATATTATCTCAAACAAAGCATGTGATCACACACAACATACATATTAATTTAATTTTACAAATTCTAATATTGTTTTTAAAGTAGCTATTAAAACTTTATTAATATTGTGATTCTACTCAGTCTAATAAAATGTGTATTCTAACAAAAGAAGTCTAGAATCAAGATAAATTGTTGCTTAAGATAACAAAATATTAGGTCTGTTTTGTTCCTTTTAAAAGGCACCCAGCTCAAACCTGGACAGTCCCAAAATTTCATGATGGAATGTTATACTTAGATAAGAGAACAATAAAATTCCTGTTAATTCTGATGAGAATCATGATTCAACTTCATTCCACCACATAAGGCCCGTGTCATCCCTTTGGCACAATAAAATAGTATTTTGGGAAGCAGCCAGTAAAGAGCTGTCTTCTGCTTGATGATGATATGGAAGGACTGGGCAATCTGACCTAACCAATGTCCTTGCATAATGAGTAGGAGGTGAACCTTCCCTAATGCAAAAGCCATGTCCCTGTACCTGTCCTGAGTATGCCTTCTGACAATAGAAGGAGCTAAAAGCTCAAGAGAAGAAAACTGAGATGTTTTTATTTAAAAAAAAAGAAACTGGACTCCCAGGAAATGACACTAGCTTAAGGTAAAATTTACCACATGAAGTCCAGTTATTTTTGTTGATGTATTTTAAAGTATTTTTACAATACACTTTATCATTACAGGTTTTGAACACATTAATATCACAGTCTGTATAGGTGGTAACATCCCTGGAAATGCTAGAAGACTGAAAAAATATCAGTCAAGAGAAAATTTTCACACACAGAGAGATCAGGTAAGAATAAGTTATAAAGCATTTACCTGTGATGTTTTGCCAGGTAAGAGGCAGAAATATAACTTCATTGTCCATCTGGTATCCTGTTAAGCAGCTAGCCACTTTCCCATAACCTTAGAGGTTCATTGTTTTTGGTGAGTGCCCTATCCTCTTGTCAGCAGTTGCCTATTACTACCATCTATATAACTAAAGAGACCCTGGGGTGGCACAGCTGTTGAAGAGAAAGGTGGCTGCAGTGATTATGCTAATGGGATCACTAATTTCTTGTACAAACACAGATTTAAGCTGTTGTGCTACTTCATGTGTCACTAACTGGGTCAGTGAAGGATCTTGAGTAAAGTATAAAAATGTTAATAGCTCAGTTGTTATTTATTTGCATTTCAGTAGCACATACAAGCCACAATAAGTTAAGATCCTAGCATTTGAGGCATAAACTATCCTGTCTCCTATATAATCAGATAACAAGACCTTGCTTCCCACCTCTACATCACTCTTCTTCCCCTCTGCTTCACTTTTATGGTACCCCATCAGGAGGATTGCGTCCAGTTCTGGGTTTACAAAAAAAATAGTGAGATAGTGAAAACATTTACCTAAAAGAGTAATATACCAATTAAGAGACCATCATTAAAATGTTGGAAGCATATCTGCTCCTATATTTATCATATGATAAGGAAAAAATATCTGCTTCAATATTGACAAAAATATCTTTTAGTGTGTGGGGTGGTCAGGCTTCCTGACCATGCAGGCTTCATTCCTGGGCACATAAGGTATACACAATCTCTACCAGAAAGTTGAGAGGTAGGAAGGATCTAGGACAAGCTCATATATGCACTGATTCCGGGATTTAACAATATGTCTCTGGAAATCTTTTTGCATTTCTACAGATAACTTCAACATTTGTGGTTAACTTTCTTCTGGAGATAAAGATTCAGGTTGCCCACCAGTACATGAACCACTACAGATGCATACCTGGCCCCATGAAGTGCTGTGGTCTGGGCATTAGGCCCCAAACCTCTATATGAACTTCCTAACCAAACATTAGATATCATTAGTATCCTCTCATTAGTGGAATATGTATCTATTGATCAGTAGTGGGGATGAAGCGTAATGAGAATGTGTTTAAATTTCCATGTTTAGTAGAGTAGCAAAGCCATGTAAGAAGGTGTCCAGACTGAATCGGTAAATCATCAAGACCTTATAGGCAAATGGCCCTTGCTTGGTGGACCATTGAAGACCATATATGGGAGATTGTCAAGGACATGCAGCCATGCGTTTGGTCCTGTTGGGAGGATTGTGGTCAAAACCAAATAGATAGACACACTCCCTTAGTTCCTTCCTGAGTCCTGGCCAGACTATAGGAGGACTTTAACAGAACACAGATATTCCAGCATTTGAAGTTACATAAAATTCTTTATCCAACAATATGAAGACTGAAGCCTCTTATCTGCACTTTGGAAATCTCAGGTACAAGTCGACACACTACATAGGACTTATCAATTGCCAGGGAAATGTTCTCCAAATTCTTGCTGTAATCACAGCTCCCCAGCAACTGTAGATCTGGATGAGGATAAAGTATTGGGGAAACTGGTGATGTATCTTTCTTAATTATATAATAAAGATTAGGTACATTACCTTGATGGATTTCACCTTTGCTGTATTATTATTTTACTTATTCTTTTACTGCTCTAAACATGAGTAAAAGGTAACTTTACTTATTTAACTTAGTGCCTGCATCCCCAACCTATCGATTGGCATTACACAAATTGACATCATGGACAAGATTCAAAAGATTTATGTATTGTGTGAAGGTTGGAATTTGTGTTTAAGCAAAGATAAAAACCTCTTAATGTTTTTGCAGAGGAACCTCTTGATGTTTAGCAGAAGTAGATACTCTTAGAAAATTCCAATCAAGAATCTTTTTCATGCTTCTCTTTGGAATCTCACCATTCCTCGATACACAATATGATGTAGACTCTTGCTCAGAGCATTTCTTGAATTGTCCACATAGAGGCAGGGGTTATTTATTCTTGTGGTATCTCTTTATTGGTGACAGATTTTTGCCACTGAGTATAAATAAAAACCCATCTTGGACATCTAATGTGACTGAATCTGGGTGACATGATATCCCTATCTGTCTCTCAAGGGAGTACAGCGTTTTCTTATGTGCTCAACTGTCTGTCAGTATGTGAACAATTGCTGTTATATTCAAATGTAAAATACAAAGATCTTAAGCCTAAGGCCTTTGGAAGATGGCAGCAGTTACAGTAATAGACTAGGAAATAATCAATCCCATCTGTAGACAAGACCTCCAAATCTTTAGAGCTTTGCAGTCACATTCCTTCTAATTAAGCTTTCCACAAAACCAGGCAGGAAGCCAGGACAGATCAGCCATGGCCTGTTCTCAGCAAGAAATGTCACTTAGGTAGACAGCACTTATGGGTTGTTTGGTTGTGGGGTTGTTTTTTTTTTTTATATTTGAATATGTACATTGTGATGTACTTGCAGAGCACATCACAGCACTTCAGACAGCCAGTATGACAAGCATGGATAACCTAAGGCAATGTCCCTATCCAAAGATGAGCTCAATGTCCTTGCCAAACACAGATGGAAAGCTTTACTCTGGCAATCGCTGATCCTTGGATCCCTAAAGATTTTAAGCTTACATTATATAATGTGCAAACACAAGTATGCATTTAGACATGTAGAGGGTACCATGCAAGTACAATTGGCTCAGCCTATTCTCTAAGGCTCTTTTCTACATCCTGCCTGCACTTACAATTTTGGCTTTCAAAGGCTTCCGTTTGGCTCCTCAAAGATAAGATGTGATGTTTTCATTGTAGAACACCCTGCCAAGAAATTTGTGTAGCAGCTTGTAGCACTAGTTAAGTGAGGAAGACACATACATGCTGCCTAGTCTCAAAGTTAATGTGAAAAAATATGAAGGAATGTAACAATGCAACGTGATCTCAAACAGCTAAACCAGAAATGTTCTCATAAAAAATTAAAAACAAAAAACAACACCAAACCACCAGAACCAAACAGAATAAGCAAAGGAGAAGAGAATGCAAATGCCTGTTTTAGGACTGACATTGTTCAAGATACCCTACGTACTGCTGAATGAAGTAGTTTGAGTGCTGAAGAACATCTGTGTTTCACGGCTTTTTTCCAAAGTTATTTTATCACATTTCTCATTGATCCCAAGAGGAAGACTGCCACACTACAACATTAGTCAACACTCAGACTCAGTTGTTTAGAGCTAGGTCAGACTGCTTTCAGCATACAATACAATACAATACAATACAATACAATACAATACAATACAATACAATGCAATACACCAGGTTGGAAGAGACCTTCAAGATCATCGTGTCCAACCCATCAAACAATCCAACCCACCCAACAACTAGACCATACAGCCAAGCACCCCATCAAGTCTTCTCCTGAACACCTCCAGTGAAGGTGACTCCACCACCTCCATGGGCAGCCGATTCCAATGGGCAATCACTCTCTCCGTGTAGAACTTCTTCCTAACATCCAGCCTAAACCTGCCCTGGCACAGCCTGAGACTGTGTCCTCTTGTTCTGGTGCTGGATGCCTGGGAGAAGAGGCCAACCTCTGCCTGGCTACAACCTCCCTTCAGGGAGTTGTAGAGAGCAATAAGGTCACCCCTCAGTCTCCTCTTCTCCAGGCTAAGCAACCCCAGCTCCCTCAGCCTTTCCTCATAGGGCTTGTGTTCCAAACCCCTCACCAGCTTTGTTGCCCTTCTCTGGACACGTTCCAGCAAGTCAACATCCTTCCTAAACTGAGGGGCCCAGAACTGGACACAGTACTCAAGGTGCGGCCTAACCAGTGCAGTGTACAGGGGGAGAATGACCTCCCTGCTCCTGCTGGTCACACTATTCCTGATGCAAGCCAGGATGCCATTGGCCTTCTTGGCTGCCTGGGCACACTGCAGGCTCATGTTCAGCCTACAATCAACCAGTACCCCCAGGTCCCTCTCTGCCTGGCCACTCTCCAGCCACTCTGACCCCAGCCTGTAGCACTGCCTGGGGTTGTTGTGGCCAATGTGCAGAATCCGGCACTTGGATGTGTTAAATCTCATGCCATTGGACTCTGCCCATCTGTCCAGCCTGTCGAGGTCCCTCTGCAAAGCCTCTCTGCCCTCCAGCAAATCAACTGCTGCCCCCAGTTTGGTGTCATCTGCAAATTTACTGATGATGGACTCAATGCCCTCATCCAGATCATCAATAAAGATGTTGAAGAGCATGGGGCCCAGTACTGATCCCTGGGGCACACCACTAGTGACAGGCCGCCAGCTGGATGTGGTGCCATTCACCATTACTCTCTGGGCTTGGCCCTCCAGCCAGTTCCTAACCCAACGCAGTGTGCTCCTGTCCAAGCCACGGGCTGCCAGCTTGGCCAGGAGTTTGCTGTGGGGGACGGTGTCAAAGGCCTTGCTGAGGTCCAGGTAGACCACATCCACAGGCCTCCCCACATCCACCAGGCGGGTCACCTGATCATAGAAGGAGATCAGGTTGGTCAGGCAGGACCTGCCCCTCCTAAATCCATGCTGGCTAGGCCTGAGCCCCTGGTCATCCTGTAAGTGCTGTGTGATCGCACTCGAGATGACCCGTTCCATAATCTTGCCTGGCACTGAGGTCAGGCTGACAGGCCTATAATTCCCTGGCTCATCCAACCGGCCCTTCTTGTGGATGGGCACCACGTTAGCCAGCTTCCAGTCTTCTGGGACCTCTCCAGTGAGCCAGGACTGCTGAAAAATGATGGAAAGTGGCTTGGACAGCTCATCTGTCAGCAATCTCAGCACCCTAGGATGGATCCCATCCGGTCCCATGGCCTTGTGGGGGTCCAAGCGGCTCAGTAGATCTCTAACTTCCTCTTGGAGCAGTGGGAAACTATGCAGCTCTCTGGCTCCTTCTGCCAGCTCTGCAGGCCAGCTGTCTGGAAGACGTTCTGCCCTGCTAGTGAAGACTGAGGCAAAGAAGGTGTTAAGTACCTCTGCCTTTTCCTCATTCTTTGTTACAACGTTCCCCTCCGTGTCAACCAAGGAGTGGAGGTTGTCCTTGCCCTTCTTCTTGCTATTGATGTATTTATAGAAGGACTTTTTGTTGTCCTTCACAGCAGAGGCCAGTCTAAGTTCTAAATGGGCTTTTGCCTCCCTAATTTTCTTCCTACACAACCTAGCAACATCCCTAAACATTCTGTAGGTTGCCTCCCCTTTCTTCCAAAGATGATACACCCTCTTTTTTTCCCTAAGTTCTATTAAAAGTTCATTGCCCATCCAGGCTGGCCGTCTGCCCCGGCGGCTCATCTTCCGGCACACCGGCACAGCCTGTTCTTGCACCTTCAATAGTTCTTCCTTGAAGTAGGCCCAGCTCTCCTGGACCCCTTTGTTTTTGAGGGCTGATTCCCAAGGAACCTTCTGAATTAGTTCCTTGAGTAGCCTGAAGTCTGCCCTCCTGAAGTCCAGAGTGGAGGTCTTCTTGCTGCCCCTCTTGGCTTGGCTGCATACTGAAAACTCTATTATGTCGTGGTCACTGGTGCCTAAACACCCTCCGACCACCACATCACCCACCAGCCCTTCCCTGTTGGTGAAGAGGAGGTCAAGCATAGCCTTACCCCTGGTAGGCTCACGCAGCACCTGGGATAAGAAGCTGTCCTCCATGCACTCTAAGAACCTCCTAGACTGCCTCCTCTCTGCTGTGTTGAGATCCCAACAGATATCAGGCAGGTTGAAGTCACCCATGAGAATGAGGTCAGGTGATCTTGAGACAGCCTTAAGCTGCCTATAGAATGCCTCATCGACATCCTCCTCCTGGTTGGGTGGTCTATAACAGACGCCAACCAGGATGTCTGCCCTGTTGGTCTTCCCTCTAATTCTCACCCACAAGCACTCAACCCTATCATCCCTGATCTCCATCTCAACAGCATCCAGTGCCTCCCTGACGTACAGGGCCACCCCTCCACCCCTTCTTCCTTGCCTGTCTCTCCTGAAGAGCCTGTAGCCGTCAATTGCAGCACTCCAGTCATGCGAGTCGTCCCACCACGTCTCTGTGATGGCAACTACATCATAACTTTCTTGCTGCAACAAGGCTTCCAGCTCCTCTTGTTTGTTACCCATGCTTCGTGCATTAGTGTACATGCACTGCAGCTGGGCTGCTGGTTTCACCTCTAGGTCTAGCTTATCACCTCCAGACTCCTGCCTGAGGGCACTGGTTTCCGACCCTCCCCCTTCGAAGCTAGTTTAAAGCCCTGTCAATGAGACTTGCTAATTCCCTTCCCAGAATCTTTTTACCTTTGGGGGACAGGCCATTCTCATGTATTGTGACCTTTCCCCTCCTCTGGGACAGATGTACTCCATCTGTTACCAGCTGACCTGGTGCAGTAGAAAGTTCCCCAAGATCGAAAAACCCAAAATTCATTCGTCTGCACCAGCCCCTAAGCCACTTGTTGACTACAGCGGCTGACCTGTTCCTTATTGTGTTCCCTCCTGCAACTAACGGTATCAATGTAAAAATTATTTGTGCACCTGACCCCTCAAGCAGATCTCCCAGGGCCCTGAGGTCATTTTTGATAGCCCTGGGAGGCCTGGTACCAACATCATCATTCCCTAACTGCATGACCAATAAGGGATAATAATCAGAGGGCTGTACCAGACTGGGCAGCCTTCTGGTAACATCTCCAACTTGGACTCCTGCTAGGCTAATAACTTCCCTATGAGATGGGTCCGGCCTACATATGGGACCTTCTGTTCCCCTCAGGAGGGAATCACCAATAACAATTACCCTCCTTTTCTTTTTTAGGGAGCAAGTCCTGATGCCAGGGGAAGGCTGTTTAACCTTAGGCTGCGTTGCCTTAGGCTGCGTTGCCTTAGGCTGCTTTGCCTTAGGCTGTTTAACCTTAGGCTGTTTAACCTTAGGCTGTTTAGCCTCAGGGAAGACCCCAGATGGTGTGTCCTCCGGCATCAGTATCACCTCACCCTCGATCTCCAGCGCCCCATACCTGTTTTCCAAGGGCAGTGAGGGAGGTGGGGGGAGGCAAGGAGGTTTTAATTTGTGTCCTTTGAGAGGAACCTGTATCCATTCCCCTCTGCTTTTCGAACAACCAGTCTCTGCTGGGGGAGCCTGTGGAGCCTGCTTACTCGAGTTCATCTCTTTCCTCCTGTGGCTCATCACTTTTCTACAAGCCCATACATCTCTAAGACTAGCAACCTCATCCTTTAGTCTGGCCACAAGGTCGAGCAGATAGCCGATCTGCTCACACCTAATGCAAGAGTTGCCCCCACTACTCTGCATCTCAAGAGCCAGGCCCCAGCACTCACTACAGCCAGATACCTGAACAGCTACCTGCTTGTGTTCTACCTCAGTCTGGGTCGTCACTGATTTTTTAAAGGAGATTTTGCTGCGCGTTATAACCATGCTGCCCCTGGCCACGGCCGTGGCTGCCCCTGGACACACCACCCACTGGACAAAAATTTAGAAAAAGTGCGGCAGCGCGCGAGAGCACGAGAGAGTACCAGAGCAGGCGGGCTGCTGCCCAGCGGAGCCCTGCGAACCGCTGTCCGCTGTTTACACACAAGAGATACATGAGATACATGAGATCATCATACATTACATACAAGAGAACTGGGTCCAGTATTGAACCCTAGTGAACACCACTTGTGATCAGCTGCCAACTGGATCTGACTCCATTCACCACCACTCTTTAAGCTGGATATTCCAGCCATTTTTTTTCCGGCCAGTGAAGCATCCACCCATCCAAGCCATGAGCAGCCAGTTTATTCAGGAATACACTGTGATAGTGCCAAATTCTGTATTAAAGTCCAAGTAAACAACATCCACAGCCTTTCCTTCATCCACTAAGCAGATCACCTTGTAAAAGGATATTAGGTTCATCAGGCAGAACCCATGCTGACTGGGCCTGATCATCTAGTTGCCCTGCACGATATATAACAGCACTCAAGATGATCTGCTTTCATGACTTTCCTCAACACCAAGGCCAGACTGACAGGTTTGTATCTCTCCAAGTCCTCTTTCCAGCCATTTTAGTAGATGAGAGTCATATTTCCCCATCTCCAGTCCACTGGGATCTCCCTTAGCCAGAACTGATTACGGAAAAGTGGCTTGATGAGCACTTGTGCCAGCTCCCTCAGCACCCTTGGGTGTATGCCATCTGGCCTCATAGACTTGTGTATGTCTGAGTGTCACAGCAGGTCACTAACCACCTCCTCTTGGATTATGTGGGCTTCATTCTGCTCCCCATTCCTATCTCCCAGAGTCAGGGGGCTGAGTATCCAGTGAACAACTGGTCTTACTTATAAAGACTGAGGCAAAGAAGGTATTGAGCACCTCAGCCTTTGCTTTGTATTCTCCCCTCCATCCTTTACCGGATGGAGATTCTCCTGAGTCCTCCTCTTGTTGCTAATATATTTATTATTATATATTATTTTTACATTAATTTTTCCAACCTAAATTCTTCTCATAGGCTGCATATCTTCACAAACTGCTCAAGCATGGGCTCCCCTCTCCAGCGGTGCACAGATCCTGCCAAGAGCCTGCTTCAGTGGTCACAGCCTCCTTCAGGCATCTGTCTGCTCAGATGTGGTGCCATTCACAGGCTGCAGGTTCACTTCAGTGAGACAATATGGTCTTCATCACAGATGGCAGGGGAATCTCTGCTCCAGTGCCTGGAGCACCGCCTCCTTCTTCAGTGACCCTGCTGTCTGCAGAGTGTTTTTCTCAGTCCTTTTCCCCAGTTAGGGTTGCGCAGCAATTTTTGCCCCTTCTTAAATACATTATCACAGGGTACTACCACTGGCACTGGTTTGGCTGATTGTCAGTGTCTTGGAACTGGCTGGCATTATCTCTATTAGACATAGGATAAGCTTCTAGCACCTTCTCACAAAAGTCACCCCCTTACTTCCCCCGCTACCAAAGCCTAGTGTTTTCTTGTTTGTTTGTTTTATTTTGTTGTTGGATCAGTTGGATCAATATTTTTCCACTGAATCAAAATATCTTGTTAGTAGGTAATTCAATTTCTCTGTGTGTGTCCAGACACTAGATACCACATGATCCATAGCATATTGTTTTAGATAGTCATGTCTCTTTCTGAGTACTCTTTATATGTCCACTTATGTTTTACCCTGTTAAATCTTCTAAACAAGACTCTGTACATCAAAACATTCAGAGAGCTCACTGGGACTCTGGTCAGATCCTGTTGCTGATGTGCCTGAAATAGCTGAAGGCGCTCCAATGCAGTGAAGTGACCTAAGCAGACTGCCAGATTAGTATTCCCTGCTCATGACAGCTCAGCAACTGAACATCTGAACCTGTGGTTCTATGGTACCTGTCATGATAATTCAAGGAACACTATCTGTAGTTTAAGCATATGCTTATTATTAAATATATATAGTTAATTAGTTAGTTATAGTTAATTGCCATTAATAATGAACTGATTTTCCTAATTGCCAAAAATGTCTAAAGTAAGTCCACTTGTCCAACCCCTTTGGAAAGCCTGTCTGCTTTTTCCAGCTCAAGACAATATCCTTTGCTGACTGGTATCCATTATAACATCAGAGATGAAATTGTTTATTCTTCCTGTACTTCCGCTGTAGGAACACAATGTAGCCAAGTAATCTCTCTTTCTGAGAGAGGACAAGAAAATTAATTTCTCACAAATGTTCTGACTACTGTTGACATCAAATTCCCTTTTATTCGGGCAGTTTGTAGTACAAACACTTTTCTGACTAAAGCCCCAAAAGTTAGAAACAGCAATTCAGCCTGCTACAATCATGATTTCTATTTTTACTTACTTACAAAACTTGATCCATCACACTTTACATTTCACAATCAGTGGCTTGGTAAGGTTTTGTGCTTTATACAATTACACATTTGATATATATAAATACCAAAGCTGCCAGCCATCTTAATCTTCTTTGGAAAACTTAAACTGCTGCTTAAAACTGCTTGAATACTTTAGTACTTCCTTCTATTTACTCAGGCTTGATAACGCCTTCTGCTTTTTATCTAATTTACATGTTTTATTGAACAAACAAATTTATTTGTGTTTTAAACATTCTCTACAAAAGATTCACATACTCCTTTACAATTAAAAGACACAAATAGATGAAGAATATGAGGTCACTGACCTACATAATAAATAGGTTTAGATGCATTCCATACAGCACTTGGTGTTAAACTCCAGTATCATTAAAATCAGTTTCTGCCTCCATTTTCTTGCTTCCTTTTCTGTTATTTAAGTCTTCTTTGTGACCCCACTGAAGTTCCTTTTCCTCGGTTTCAGAATCACTGTTTTTAGACATTCCTGTGGTAGGATTACAGGTTTTTCCACTGGTTTGTCTTGTTGCACCAGCTGGCTCAGACCTAAGCTAAATGAGATTTGTTTTCAGTGGAAACTGTCGTTTGCCCAAAACTCTGCTATTTGGGATTGTGAAGTTCCTATTTTGTCTGATTTATAAAGATAACTGAATATTTAAAAGTTAAAGATCCCAAGCAATATCTTTACATTCAGACTGTTGCCTATTTTAGTGTGATTACTAATTGTTCCATCTGAGATTGTTTCATTCCCTATTAAATAATTGAACATTCAATGAGACTGAGAAAGAGAAACTGAAATCTGACTGTATAACTTGTTTGGTCTTCTCTTCTGGGATGTGAAATAGTCAGGTTACAAGTTTCTACTCCAAAATTCAGTTTAATTATTTATACCAAGAGAAATAGCGTCAATTGTATACTGAGAGGCATTCACACTAGGATATCCAGTATCTTGATGATTAAGGTACTCCCCTGGGATGCTGGGAGACCTCTCTTTCAATTCCTATACCAGTGAATATTTAATAATTTATACATAGTATAATCACTTTAAGACAAACTCGCTGCTTACTGTCCAGCACTACAATTTTTAGGACACTTGTTTGAAATTCAAACAGACTGGATTTAAACCCCCAATACATTAGAACCCCAAATTAGGAAGCACAAATGTTTGAAAACAGATTCCTTTCTCCTAGATAAGTGCTTTGGACTCCAGACTGCTGAGTTAAATGACTCCAAACTCTGTCTGCAGGTTTTGTGGAGCAGAGACTTTATGAGAGAGCCGACCTGGAACTGGATGGTTATTTTCTGGAGAGGATTCTTTACTGAGGATACATAATACAATGTGTTTTCAATACCTGTCTCAGGCTGCTTCCGTATCTTGGCAATACCATCTTGGGTAGCTAATAGCTGTTAGCATTTGTGAATCGTACTGGTAGGCATCAAATTCTCTATAATACGCACAGTGGACTGCGGTGTGCCTAAAGGTTGTAAATGTTAAAATTCAACACTAACCAACATCACGTGTTGGGAGAAGAGAGAAAATACACATTTGCATATAAATTGCTTATACATCTATAGCACAGAAGAAATAAGACTACTTCAAAATGTGCAGCAGTACAGGTTAGTACCAATTGGTCTCCAAAAGAATTCATTTATACAGTACCTTTAATATATCTACAAATAACACTTAGTGTATAAGCACCAATGACTTTGTTAAATATTGAAAAACAAAGCTATGAAGAACACTTCTTGGCTAAGGGCAAAACACATTTCTTTCTCTAGAGAATATTAGCTTTTCAAGTGTTAAATTCATTCTATGCATGAATTATTAAGAGTCAGATGAGAATATCTTACAGAAATATGCTTACTCTCCTTGGACATCTATATAAATTAGATATACATAATGCCTCTAAATTTCTCTTCTAATCTCGATGAAGCTATTCTATCAGTGCTCAGATCAAAACAGGAAAAAAGAAACTTCAAACATGACCAGTTTGTAAAAATGATTGAAATTTCATAGAGAAGACCTTGGATTGTGCTTTACATTACTGATACAGGAAAAGAGAAAAAAGGATTTGCACAGGAAATTAGTATTCTCAATTATGTCTATCATTGTGTGATGGGCTACGCCCATCCTGAAAACAGCAGGGGAGGGCTTGTGAGAGTTTTTGCCCTCCCTGGAAGGTGTTTTCCCCTGGGAAACTGACTTGTTCTGTTCCACTCCCCCCGACCCCAGCAGGGGTATAAAAGGGAAGACATTGCAGCCATTGCTCTCTTCCTTCTGCTTCCAGGGCACAAAAGAGAGTTGCTGCTGGCTTGCTGCTTCCCTGCCACGTGGTCCATGCTTTGCAAAGGACTGATTCCATATTTCATATTTCTTTCCCTTTCCCATCCATCCTTGTTCCTTACCCGTGTGAACCCTGCCTGTCATTGTTACATAAATACACACACACACACACACACACACACATATATATATATACTGTTTAAGGAAAATTCTTTACCTCTCTACTTCCAAGTCGAACCCAAATTAATTCTTGGTGGATTTGCTCCCTTCCTTTTTTTCCTCTCTATTGGGAAAGAGGAGGAGGGAGGAGTGGGGGAGGGATTCTCAGTTTTGCCCCCATCTGAGATCTTAAGCCCCAGTTAAGGCTCAAACCACCACACATTGTTATTGTAGATTAATAAAAAATCATGTTACAAAGATAACATTTGCCCTATTAATTTCTAACCCTATTAATTTCTAGTAGATGTATCTGAAACTCTTAAGTGAAAGAAGAACTCTTTAGTAAAAACTGCTAATTTTCATGTGTCCACTGAGAAATGAAATTATTTACTCAACAACAACCAAAGTTGTAATTTATCACCATGAAACACCATGTAGGGAAATAATTGTAGTGGTAATAATAGTAATAACAATAATAATGATGTTACGACTCCACCCATAAAATGTATTTTCCTGTACAACCGAATAAAATCTCTAACACTTGTTTACATGGAAAAAAACCAAACATGTTTTAATCTAATGTAATTTTCCCCTTTTGAATGATTCTTTTGTTATGTCACAGAAAGCATATAACTTGTTTTCTTGCCAATTTCTCTGTCACACCATTTTCAAACTGCTTGCATATCACGGAGTTTGATTATCACAGAGGTAAAAAAATTAGAACTAAAGTACACATATAATTAAAGGTGGATGCAATTTCAATGCACAAAATATTCACATTGCTTTTTAAAGAAGTCTGTGTCTTAATATGCTTAGTATGATTTCCTTGCCATCCACCAGCTATACATTTCAGTGTGCACTTGCTAGGTAACCAGTAATTAAAGTACCTAAAATGTGTGTTTACGCATCTGACCAACATGTATTCAGAACAGTCATCAAGGACTGAAACACGTGAATTATGAAGCTGGCTAGAACTAATTGATGAAGACGAGTCTAAATACTAGTCATACAGCATTTTTACTAGGAGACCATGGTAGCCATGTCCATTGCATTCTGCATTTCTTTTATTTTCAAACATCTGACCAGAGCTTGGTGCTAAAATATGGTTAGCAATTGATACTGCCTTTATCTAAGCCTTTAATCTTACACAAAACTTGAAGGGGAATTTATATGAAGTAACTGCAACCATCTACTCAATGCCAGTCAAATAGGTCATCTTTCTACTGCCCTTCAAAGCTTCACAGGCAGAGCCATCAGGTCAGGGTCTCCATGGTGTTTTTTGTACAGCCCAAGAATGATGTCAGTTATTCACTCATGAGCAAGGAGATGCCCAACAGACCATTTCTACCTTAAAAAGAGAGGCAGAATGTACTTGATCCAAAAGTTCAAATATCTGATTAAGCATTGCCACACTGATCTCCTTTCCTTGTCCCTGCCATTTTCCAAACCCACATCAGCCTTTTGTGAAAAAATTCTACAATGCTTCCACCTGCTTAGATGCCTCTCTCCGTTAAATGCTTGAAACACTCTGAGATTTGAGATCTCAGTTTGTCTGATAGATTTCTTTCTGGGTGTTTGGCTCAGCACATTTAGGTTCTCCAAGGTAGCACCCTCAAATCTGCTTGTACATCTATAACTAGCAGCGCAGTTGCAGGGTCACAGTAGCTGCCTTTGAAATTCCTTTTAAAGCTATGTCTTATGAGCTTGAGGAGTAGGATTAAACAGATCTCGAAAGATATGCATAGTCAGGGCTTTTTCCTGGCAACAGTAGCTTATAAAATTGTTAGTGGGAGCCAAGAAGATAGTTGTGCTATTCTATCAGGCAGCACAGACAGTGAAAGAATGAACATGAACAGAACGGTAATGAGTGATGAACTTTGAATCAAAACCAAAAAGAAGTGTGTTGACTTTACTTACAATAGAATATTCTGGGTAAAAGATTTTGGTGTTGGGCAGTTAGTTTCTATTTAAGTTCCCTTTAGAAGTTCAGTTTGGAAATGGAGCTTCACAGACAAGCATCTTTGTGGGGTTTTATGTAAATCTTGGGGGAAAACCCCACGATAAGGGCTGATCTTCAAGAAAGACTTGCTTAACTGTGTGGTTTGAGAGAGGCAGGCTACTAATGGTGTTTAATAGCACCAATCGTGTTAATTCTTTAAATCATCTGATAGAAAATGTACGAAGAGCTTGGATTAAGGGATATGGGAAGCAGTTGCTGAATAAGCACTGTTCCAATATGTAGCTCAAGGAGTGGTTTGAGTTTGATGTTTGTTTTGTTTTGTTTGTTTTTCTTTTATCTTGGGAGCAATAAGGAGTTGAAGTCATTAATTTCAAAATAAATTGAAAAAAAGGGGAAATCATGAATCAAAGAAATCTCCAGATAACGGGGTAGATCTATGTTTCAAGAAGGAACTTCCAAGACCTGTATTTCTTTAAAACATCATTGTTCATGTTGGTAAAGAATTTTTATTGTTCTTACATCTACTATTAGTTAACACTGAAAAGCATCCAGGTTTTCACAGATATATGCAGACTGTAAGGAGTTTGTAAGGAAGCTGATAAGAATTCATAGAAAGAGAATAAAAGAAATAGATAAAGAGATAAAAGAAGAAGTAACCTCAGATCAAAATCACAGAAGTCAATAAAAGAGAACCTGTGGGGTATTTAGCAAAACTGTTTGCTGTTTTAACTGCTTTGTAAATGTTCTCATTCCTCTAAAAATTACAAAGTTTACATACCTTACCCATGATATGATATCTATACACAAACAGGCTGAAAGTTGCAAAAATAATTGTAATAAGGAACTAAAAATAATCTTAAACTGCTAGGATTCACTTCATTATGAAATAGTACAGATAATTTAACTGCACAGAAAGAATATTAAGTCTAATTTCTTTTAACTTCAGTGAATTATGCATTGACTGTTGACTGCCAATGAAGCTCCCTTGCTAGATTAGACCAGATACTCAGTGTCTAGGCAGATAAATTCATTTGATGATTCCTCCTATAGAGTTTATAAGTTCTTCTTTAATGCAATAGCCAAGATACAGCTGTAGTTTGGCTTTTTGTGTATTTATATTTACTAACAATATCAGATGGGAAATTGTTTAGCATTCAGGACAAAATGAGATTGAAAATATTAATTTCTATTTCATTTGATAATTCATCTTTGCATTGGTAATGTGCTTTTTTGTTTTCATGATATTGTGTAGCTCAATATCAGGCACATTTCTGAGACCCATTTTCTCATCCTGATCATTTAAGAGCCACTATAAAGGACAGTGGGCTATTAAAATAGATTTTTCTAAAATCTATTTTAGAATGTGCTTTTCATGTCAAATGAAGGCTTTTGAGACTTCTCATGTATCTAGTGTAAGTTATCTGTCAATGTGAGGAATGAATCAAAACCAACAGGAAACAGTGTCAAGAGAAAGCAAAACAATAACAATTGCCCAGCAGATAATGAAAATGGATGGGGAAAAAAGAAGAAAAAATTGACACAAGAGGATTGCTCCTGCTAAGGATAAAAAGTGAAGTAGGACTGTTTATCTTCATTTGGCTACCTATCTTAAACTAAAAGATAAGTTGCAGTGTTGACGCTAGTAAAACCAAAATATGGACCTTTTTGAAACTTGCTCTGTATGTAGTATTAACTTGTGTTGTAGAACCTTCAACTGTCTCCTCTTTTTTCACATTAAGCTTTTATTTCTTCTGTGTATCACAGAGACCTCCCTCCCCCCAAAAGAATTTTAAAAAATTGTGAGTTTGTGTCAAATTTTGTGGAGAAAGAGCAATTTAGTGAAGAAAGGGAAAGGGAAAGGGAAAGGGAAAGGGAAAGGGAAAGGGAAAGGGAAAGGGAAAGGGAAAGGGAAAGGGAAAGGGAAAGGGAAAGGGAAAGGGAAAGGGAAAAGAAATAAGATAAAGAAAAAAGAAAAAGAAAAGGAAAAGGAAAAGGAAAAGGAAAAGGAAAAGGAAAAAAAAGGAAAAGGAAAAAGAAAAGGGAAAAAAAAAAATAAAAAGAAAAGGGAAAGGTAAAAAGGAGAGAAAGGAAAAAAAGGGAAAAAAAATAATTCAGGTCAAGGATAATTTTCTAAATTTCTTTTTGTCTAGTCCATTTTATAATTTAACTTTTTCACCTGTATTGTGTTTCCAAACTTTATTGTGATTATAAATACAGTGAAATATTTAAAGAGGTAAATCACTTAGAAGTAAGCTGACATCACCTACAGCCAGTTCCTTAAAAGACTCATTTTTTAAGGCAAAATTTCCATCAGTGGCAATCATAAAGCTAAAATCCATTTGCTTTTAATGCTTCATGTTTCAAGAGACCTTATTGTTTCTCAGAACTAATAAAGGAAAAACATGCTTTCTTTTCCTTCCATACTAAGTGTACACTGTTACCTCGTTTGTCATTTGTTCAGTTACTTTGGGTGCCAAGATATGAAGAAACAGATGCAATTTTTTCCTCTTCCTTGGTTTATTTTTCATGCCTGCCAAAAATCAGTAGACAATCCAAACATTGAAATCAAAGTTTTATAATCAGCCAGATGCTATAGAATTATTAGAGTGGCCTTTTTTTTGATTGCTGTGCTCTTGAACAAGCTAGAACCCAGGAGGGTTCTACTTCAACGTGAAGAGACACTTCTTTACAATGAGGGTGACAGAGCACTGGAACAGGCTGCCCAGAGAGCTTGTGGAGTCTCCTTCTCTGGTAACTTTCAAAGCCAGCCTGGATGTGTTCCTGTGTGGCCTACCTAAGTGATTCTGCTTTGGCAGGGCGGTTGGACTCAATGATCTCTAGAATTCCTTTCCAACCTCTAACATTCTGTGATTCTGTGATAAGGGATAAAAGTATGTTGTGAACTATTATTATTAGAGAAGGAAGGCATTTCCCTTTATTTACTCCTAAAATTTAATGATACTTTCATTGATAAGCGAACACCACTACCTAGGATTTACAATTCAGATTTAAATATTTGATGGACATGGACACTTCCCTTGATCTCAGTGATTTACACCTGCGTGAGAGACTAAATCTTGTATCTCTTGATGTGACTCAATAAAGATAAAATCGCCTTTGCTGCTTGCCCAGACAATAGCTGATTTGTATTGGGCAGACACCACTGGAATGACTCTCTGGAAGGTGCATAGATAAAGCTTGCTCACCAGACTGCAGCTGTCCTGGAAATAAAGGACAGAGGCCACTGCTATCAATACTCTCTGGAATATGCATATTCACCACCTGGACTCATACCAAAAACCTGTATCAAAGATCTGAGCAACTACTGGCTCAAAAGAAGGAAAACATGGGAGAAGAAAAACACAAAAGAAGGAAAAGACCTGGACAATGCTGCTGAGAAGGAAAATAGGAGAGAAGGAAAAGACTGGGGCAATGCTGCTCTGAAGAAAAACGGAGAGAACATCAGGAGAGAAGAGTGACAGAGACATCACCATGTAGCCTGTAAGAAGCAGACCAAGAGGAACCCTCTCTCCGTGTCCTAAGTTCTGCCTGCTACAAGTCATGGAGCTGACAAGGCGCTCAGAGGACAGCACAGCCAACAAGGACAACATCTCCTCCACTCCAAAACTGCAGCACCCTTCCTCCACAGAGCCAAAGATGAGGGGGTGTGGTAATATAATTCCTTTCCTCTTCTCTCTCCCTCTTCTCTCTCTACCTCTCTATTTTCTCTCTCTCCCCTTCTGATCCATCAGCATTAGTCTGTTAATAAATAGCCTCGTTGCTGATATTTTGGCCTTGTTTGTGCCTTTAATTTCATAACATGGGGATATTCAAAAGAACTGAGTCTCTTTCCCTCTCTGGACCAAGGCAACCTGATATAGATTATGTCCAAAACATGATTTAATCTCAACTTTTTGCCTAAAAAATGTTTAGGATCTTGTCTAGAAACTGAACTAAAGGTATTGAGTACATCTTCTAACCAATTTTTATGGAGAACATAATAACTGCCACAAAATGCTTCCACTAAAATATAGACTATATCTCTATTCCCAATGGAAATCTGAAATAACAAATTATTTTTGACACACTGACCATATATTACTGGATACTGTAAAATCTTGTTCACAGACACTATTAGAAAATCAGCAGTTTAAAAAAAATGACCACACATGAGGTATGATTGATCTTGCCTACCTTTTGCTGTTAAAGTCAACCAATTTTTATGTCTAATGTCACAGTTGAAGTCATTCCATAGTTCCTCAAGTAGCCACTTCCAGAAGATCATTCATCCTACCAAAGACACATAATTTAAGACAGCATGAATCATCCTCCAGAGGTGCCTGTTACCCCACCTGCTGCAGAAGGAGGCTAGGTATGTACCTGACACAACAATTAAACACCCAATGATATGTGTGATGAGTGATTCTTCTATCTTCTCATTAGAATCAGAATCTGAAATGTCTGTAGTACTTTAAGCCATACATAATCAACCCTTGGTAACTGTTTTGACTTGAGTTTGTATTCACTCTGGATAAATCCAGGGTTAATCTACATTTAATTTAACATTTAATGTAAATGCTTCCACAAATACTGATTTTTCAATACCCAGATTACTTCTTTCTCATCCTCCAAAAGTATGTGTACTGATCATTCATGTGCAGCTGTGAACAATGCAATTTCGTTCCAGATTTATGCCTCAAGTTTTAGTGTTTCATTCATTTCTTCATGACTTGCATTAGTCATGTTTGCTAACTGCTGCCAAAAATGTATGTTTTTTAAAGTGGTAATCATTTTAATCACTTTGAAAAAGACAATATGGCAAGTGATAGTCTTGTTAACAGTAACTGAATGAATGCTAATGTTGTTCCTGAAAAATAACTCCAGATTTCTCTCGATGATGATAAAAGAAAAATAAAAAATCAAGAAATCAGAATCAACAGAAGATTGTACTGCAAAATCTATATTTATAAACCCCAACACAAATAGTTTGAAGTTTTCCTAAGTCATAAAGTAGTTTTGTGGGTCTGTTCTGACCCCTTGTGTAAAGGCAATAAAATCCCCCCAAATTCTTGCATTCAACCTCCATGTTCAGGGCGTAGCTTTATGACATCCAACTCAGATTTAATGGCAGCAAAATACCATCTGTCTTAAAGAAGCAAAATAGCCCAACAAAGGCATAAAATTTTAGACTGAACTTTAAGGATACAATCATGAATTCAGCAGAATGATTGGACTTTTGCCACTGATGTCTTTCAGTATCTACAGAGAAACTTTTGTCATGCAGAAATACCTGGCAAGCAATTGCTATATTCTTCCTTTTGCATCAGAAGACAGAAGGGAAGGACTCCATGAAAGTGCTCATGGTCTTGAAAAGGCCATGTCCCAAGTCTGGGAATTAAAGTACTAAACTTTTCCTGTGGAATGAAATTGGTTTAAAGAGCAGCTTTCTACTTCACTTTCCCTCTTATATACCAAAGACAAATACTAATAATTCTGATATGGTACCCTGATAATCATTGAGAGTTTATTACATCATGAAAATTGATTTTGGCTTTTAAAGCTCTGCAGAAAAACATTGATTTCTACTAAGCTTCATATGACTTTACTATACTGGTTGACTTATACAATATTGTGTTTTCAATTGATAATAAATCATACACAGCTTTTAGCAAGAGGCTCTGAAACAGATTTTTTTCCCCTTACTTTTTATGTCCTCCATTTAGCTAACATTGATTTTCCACCACAGAGTTTCTAATGAACTGGAAACCACCTTTTCTTCCTTTATTTACCTTTTTTTCTATATAGAATATCAACATTTTAAATTTTCAACCTGACCAGTGTGAATCTCAAAGAAGTGCAACTGGTCAACCAAGCTACACAGCAAATGCTGAATCCTGAGCTGTCATGAAATAGACAGAGGAATCCCAGTTAGATATTCTAAATCTTATCATATATATCTACTTCAAACTAGCAGCATGGCAAAGACAATAAGGTAGAAAGAGATAGCAAGAAGGCGAAGTTGCTTATTGGTATAGGAGGTGTTTGAAAAAGTCTGTGCTGTTACAGAACAGCAACAATATTTTCAGAAGACAGTGACAGTGCTGTCAGGAAGAATAAATTTTATCTATTATTTAATGTGGAAAGAAACCCTGAAATTTCCAGAAAGATAAGAATTTCTTAACAAACCATAGCTAAGCCCTAGTGCATTAAAAGTTTGTATGTATTCATTGGCAGTGGAAAAACATTGGAAAGCAATCACTACCTAGACTATTGTAACAGTAAACAAAATCAAAGGTTAATAAGCCTTAAAGGCAAAGAAGCTACAAACAGCAATGTAAAGGTCTTGTGTTTTTAAAATTACTCTGCAATGTAATTTTAGTAAACTTCAGATTATATATCCCAAATAAAACATAGGTTTGTTTTGTTGCCATTTGAAACAGGAGCTGAGCTTGGAAAGCTAATTATGTTTCTTGCTTCAATATAACTGAGAGAGAAACAAATTAAAAATATCCTTTCATTTACTTTCTTATTTTATTGACTAAACTTCAACGAGGAGCAGAGCAGCCCCTATGCTATTGACAGAATATAAGAGAAGTCTGCAATGGGAAAAGATGAAGGGACACTCACATTTTAACTGGAACCAGGAATAGAGCCTCAAGCAATTTTCTGCCTTGAAATAAGAGGTATCTGGTTAAGAAGTGACTGATAGACCACTTTCTTGGATTCAAATAACTTTATTTCTCCAGAACTATATTTTAAGTACCACAGAATCACAGAATGTTAGGGGTTGGAAGGGGCCTCAGAAGATCATCCAGTCCAACCCCTCTGTCAGAGCAGGATTGTCTATACCAGATCACACAGGAAAACATCCAGGTGAGTTTTGAATATCTCCAGAGAGAGACACTCCACACACCCCTGGGCAGCCTGTTCCAGTGTTCTGTCACCTTCACAGGCAAAAAAATTTCCTCATGTTTGCATGGAGCTTCCTATGCCTCAGCTTCCATTCGTTGTCCCTTGTCCTGTCACTGGGCATCACTGAGAAGAACCTGACTCTATCCTCTTGGCACCCATCCTTTACATATTTATAAACATTAATGAGGTCACCCCTTAGTCGTCTCCTCTCCAAACTAAAGAGTCCCATCTCCCTCAGTCTCTCCTCATAAGGAGGATGTTCCACTCCCTTTATCAATTTTGTGGCTCTGCAGCTCCCTGTCCTTCTTGAACTGGGGGGACCAGAGCTGGACACAATATTCCAGATGCAGCCTCACCAGGGCAGAGTAGAGGGGGAAGAGAACCTCTCTTGACCTACTAACCACACCCCTTCTAATATACCTCAGAATGGTATTGGCCTTCTTGGCCAAAAGAGCACATTGCTAGCTCATGGCCAACTTCCCATCCACTACGACCCCTGGGTCACTTTGCCCTTCACTACTTTCCAGCAGGTCAGTGTCCAACCTATACTGATACATGGGGTTGTTCTTTCCCAGATGCAAGACTCTACCTCTCCCCTTGTTGAAGTAGATATTTGTTTTATTGGATTTTATGCATGATGTATTTTGAGAGTTACATGGTAGTTATCCCTCAACTTTGACTCACTTTTAAATTTTGTAATTATTTTGTAAATTTTAGTCTTTCCTGTGAAGGAAAAATATAGCTTTTTGGTTTTCTAGCTTATTATTTGTGTTGTCATAATGGCTTATTTTGCCAAGACTCAGAAAACATTAGTAAATAATACAAACAATATTTTCTTGAACAGTAATGAGGCCATCTCATTGAAAGGAATATAACTATATTTATTTTTAACCTGATTTGGAAGTGGGGGAAAATTTTGGATTTGCTGTTAACTTTTTGTTTAATATGTTATTAAGAAGGGTGTAAAGAAAAAGCTTTTTAGACATTGAGACATGGAATAATTTATATTTGACAATACTGAAACTGATGCAACGAGAAATATAAGGAATGAGAATGCACACTTATAGGCTACTAAGAACTTTTGAATGTAATATCCAGCATAAAATACTATTAAAACATATTTTTGTTATTTGAGATCCTAGTTATTCCATTAGTTTCAATGACACTTTGTTAGGCCAGATGCCTTCAGCAATACTCATGGCCTGTTTAAGTATCAGCATAGGCTAGTCAGTTTCCGTGACCACAGAGGATTGCTTTTAACAGGAAAGGTTAACCACAAGGTTTTAAGAAGTTTGTTATTTAGTATGATGTTTGCTATTATATATCACAAAATATGGAGGAGCTTTCTACCCTGGGCAATGCTGCCTGCTGATTTAGAATGACAGATAAGTGACTTAAACTGTGAGAAAATAACATCAGTCAAAATGAATGACCAGTACACCTATACCTACCTATACAGCTAGATGTAGCTGTATGGCATATCTAGCTTTCTAGCTACTTCTAGCTTTCCAACTATATCTAGCTTCCTAGCTGCATCTAGCTGGACAGATACATCTAACTGGACAGTGGGAGCTGTAGCTGTACAGTTGCAGCTTTAGTTGTACAGATACTTCTGGCTGTACAGTTATATCTATCTGTACAGTTATGTCTCACTGTACAGCAGGAGCTCTAGCTGTACAGGTACATCTAGCTGTACAGTGGGAGCTCTATCTGGCTTTACAGGGGGAGGTCTAGCTGTACAGCTAGATGTAGGCGTGCAGTAAAATGTAGCTGTACAGCTATATCTGGCTAGTAGGTTGAGAGAGGGTCCCCTCCCCCTCTACTCTGCTCTGGTGAGGCCACATCTGATGTATTGTGTCAGTTGGTCCACTCAAGCCAATGAAAGCTGGAAGCCAACTGAAGAAATCAAGGAAAAATGAGAAACACAAAACTAAAGCGATTAATACTTATTTTTCCTTTCTCCCCCTCCATCTGAGGAGAAAGAAGGCATAGCAAATGGCTCTAATGTTTTCTTCATTGTATGGCAGACTTAATATAGATTTTCTATTTTGTTCCTGAAGTTGTGACTTTACTTGTCCTTCTAATGTCTTGCAAGAGAGCGATGTTTGGCAGTGACTCTTTCAAATGTTGTTATGAAGAGTACAATGCCATTGATGCTCCTTGAGATGCCCACAAGTGCAAAGGCTCAAATCTGCAAAGTGCTGTGGAAGAAAAGATATATTTGCACTATGGCAATGCTTGAAGCATTCAGCACATGACAAAGGGTAATCACCACCTTCCTGGATTACTCCTAATGCACAATACATTAAATAGGACAAAAATCCCCAAATGCATCATTAATCCATAGCTCAACAAGCACATACACTGTTCTTTCTCAAAGAAGGAAACATAGATTATTTTTGTATTCTGGTGAACTGCCTGCTATGTTTCTTTAACAGAAATTATGTATTTGCAGGGTAATTCTGCTGCTGCTAATAGCATTACAACGGATGCAGTAAAGCTACTTCTTTGTTCCATATTTCTTAATGAAAAAATAAGTGGTTCTATTTTTAGTTTCCACTATTTACTCTGTTATTAGAAAGACTTGGATGGAATGAAATAAGACAGTTAACTATAGCTTTGACTACCAGATGGAAAGGATCTGGTAATATGGTTTGGGAATTCTGGATAACTAGTGCTTAGTTAATTAAAGTTAAGCATTATTCTACTCTGTTCATGGGAAATCTCTCTCAAGTTCTGATTTAGCTGGTAGTTAAAGAATGTGTTTAATTCTAGCACCTTTGCAGTCTCATGCAGTTTACAAGGGTTATTCAGGTAATTAAAATGCTATGTGACCTAAAGTAATATGCAGAGTCCAAATTTAATCTGCAATTGCAATACACATGTGGTTGCTGAGAGATTTTGTTTTCGCACTATTCTAATAAATAATGCCAACTCTAACTTGATTAATCCAGAACTTTCAAAAGATGAATATGCTGTTTATATCACTATCCTCAAAAATAACTGTACACAAGGTATCAGATTCAGTCAGCAAGCCATTCCTCTTTTTTATCCTTTTGACTTTGAGGATGAGTATTCATAATAACTTAATCTACTCTTGCAGTACCTTCAGTATTTTTCTTTTTTTTCAGTCTTTGGATAAGAGAGCACTAACTGATGCAGTAAGGTAGCCTTGGTCTCAAAGTGCTGAAAGGTCTTAATTATAAACTTAGGTTTTCTATCTTCTTTTATTGACCACTGACCAGACTAATCAAACTTCATGAACAGAAGATGTTTGTATTCTTGTCTCCTAAATTCAGGATTGTTTCAGCTAGTATATATATATATACACTATATATAGTATATATTTCTCTAGATTATTTTAGTCCTTAACAGTAATCAAGGATCACTAATTGTTTTTCAAATTTGGACGATTATCTATCCCAAAAATACCATAGTTTAACAAGCAAAGTCATACAGGGTTGGAAGGAAAAAACAACTGTACCATTTGTTTAATACACAGAAATGCAGTAGCTCCCTATTAAGGAAAGGAGTTTTTTAAGAACACAGTGATGTATTCTGAAAAAAAGTATCTGAGAAGCAAGAAGCAACACTTCTGCATTTCCAAGCCATGGAACTGTATTTCCTTTTAAAGAAGAATTGGTTGCAGCATTAGAGTGATAAGAGAAGCGAAAATGTCTCAGATTAATGAAATCGGTAAAAAAGACAGTGTAATAATTGTGTGCAATGGCATCTGAGGCAATTGGAAATGACAAATAAAATACTTGAGATAACAGATGCTTAGGCCTGAAAATGATCAATAACATGACTGTGAGACAGCTGGCTTCATTATCTGAAGAAATTAGCTAACCGGCTAGGAACTTGCATCTGGTTAGGTCAATTAAAAACAACTGATAGAATAGAAGAAGAGCTGCGCTTCATTGGTTCAAATAAAATAAGTTTAGTAAAAGATTTAAGAAATCACAGATGGGTGTCTAATTAGTAACAAAAGCAACAACAAAAAAAGATGGTTAAATGGGGAAAAAGTTTCAGCATATCAAGTGTAATGAGGGCAGATACCTGAGGAGTTTAAGTTAAGGGTTTGGTTCATTGAAATATATTGGATCAGGTAAGAGCAGAAATTAATGTCTGTCTCATGCACAGCCTTTGGTGTACACAGCCTTTGGACACAAAAACTAAAGCTTTCCATCTTGTAACTGGAAAAAAGCTGTCCACAAAACTTTTTATCATGAATTTTCACATCTTAGGAGTACCTGAGTTAAATAACTAGGTTTACTTTAATGTGAAAAGCAAATCATAGTCTCTGATCTCTGCTCAGGAGTATCCTAATTCAAGCCTGTCTATCCTTAAACTCCATAAAAATCAAAATAATAAGATCTTAGAGTGACCAAAGTTAATGATTGTGCACTGAAAGAAACACTATCATCCTTGACCTTGCCAAATGGAAGAGTTTTGATTAAAAACAAAAGCAATTAAATAGACACTTAGGGCCTATTGTATTCTGCAGAAGTCTAGTCTTCTGAGAAGATGAGGAAGGAAATTTGAATCTCTCTGTGAACCTGACATGCACTTTTCACATATTATAACATCTTAGTTGGGCATCTTTTCAAGCAGAGCAAATATATACTCCTATTCTAGAGAAGCTGAGCAGGACATGCTCAAGTGATCAAAAAGGTATCAGAAGCTCCTGGAAGTGCACCCTTCTATCTCTGGGAGTGATCCCTTAGAATTCTGCAGTAACACTCAAAACTGTGCCAGCTAAGTGTAAGACAACGTGCTGAGTGTTAAGGCTTTAAGCAAACAAGTAGATGTGACTGGAGGTTATGTTAATGTAGCAGAACATAAACAACTACGTCACAGAAGAAAATTAATTGGTGGGATTGAAAAATAGCACTGTGCACATGCATGTGCATGTGTCTACTGGGAAAATGTGCTCAGAACTGCTACAGTGACATAGAAGGTCAGAGGGAGGAGGAGTGCTCATATACATCACACTGGAACTACCTTGTCACTGTGTATGACTGAAAAACTGACTCTATCTTCTTCATACTTTCCCTTCAGGTGTTTATATAAACCAATAGAACCCCCTGAAGCTTCTATTCTATAGGACAGAGTCCCACCTCTCTCATGCTTTCCTCATATGAGGTACTCCAGTCTCTTACTCTTTTGGTAACTCTTTGTTAGGCTCTTTCCAGTAGCTTCCCCTTCTCTTCCATAATCAGGTATTTCCATGGCACTGGTTACTGGCCTCCGACTACATTTGGTGCCACTGGTCATCACACTCTAGGCCTGGCTGTTCAGTTATTTTTAATTTCATCTCACTGTCATCTCATCCATCTCATATTTCATTATTTCACCGCCTACTCTTCAAGGAGACAGTGTCAAAACCTATACTAAAGCCAAGACAATGTCCCCTGTTTCCCTTCTCCTCCTACTCCCCCTCCACCCATCCAATTGCCTTATCAGTAATAAAGAGTAGCATTAGGAGCAGTGTTTCTCTGTCACTGATGTACATATCCATGGCAACTAATATTTTACTTGATTTTAAATGTGTTCAGATGGGGATTTATCACTACATTTGATAATCAGAAATAAAATTAAATGGGGAAAAATGGATTATTAAATGGTCTATATAAATCAGTTATTCATGTGAGAATTTTACTACTTGCAACCCATTAATAATTTAATAGTATTATTCCCATTTTTTACTGTTATTGGTATTGCAATAGGACTGGAATTGAGCTAGCCACATGTAAATATTGTGTTTCTCATAGTTTTAGTTACTGATTCATTGCTCTTTCTATTCTTTGGCAAGATGGCAGCAGAAATTATCCAAGCATATTTGAATGACAAGATGAAGAAAAACAGGAAGTGCAGAAGCTGTATGTTTGAGCAGGTAAGACAGAACAGAAGAGGCTCTTGTGTAGAAGCATGGAAAGCAGAAAAAAAGTTTGGTGCTGTTGAGTTTGTACACTCTTTATCCCACATATAAAATTCCAGAGAGGACATACTGATAACCTTACTGTAGTACAAAGACAAGAAATATCCATTGGCTAAATCTACTGAGATCTACCTTTAAGGGAAGAAGTGAATGTCTGAATAATTCTCTAGAGTTGCTAATTAAAATTTGCTATAAAGAAATAGCAAAGGTAAGGCAATGGCAAGACTGCAGTTATTGCTAAATGAATGGCTGGCACATTTGCACTCTGGTACCTAATTCCCTAGCACTGCACCTTTGATAGTTGGGAAACTTCAGTAATATAATCTCACTTAGCTGTTAAGTAACATAAAGTTCAATATTTCATAGTAAATTCCTGCAGCTTGGAAAACTATAAACATCAAGGGAAAAAAAAAGTTTAGAAATATTTCTGTATCTATTGCTCTTATGAGAAGTTAGTGTCTGTAAGGTATGAAATTTAACAGGTACATAGAATATAGAATATATATGAAAGCCATTATATTGTATATGGCATCAATTGTTGCATATAGGATTAATACAGTTTTAAAAATAACAGAAATTAATTTGTTGGATTTTCTACATACACAGAAGACTAAAACTGAGAAGGGAACCTTTAGAATGTTAATGTGTACAATCCTAAAATAGTTATTTTTACCTTGTTACTTGGGACTGCAGAAGGAAAACAAAACCATGTATTTAACACTCCTCCTACTCTAGAAATAATTACACTAATAAATCAAACAGTTATAATATGTTCTTCTGATGGCTCTATAAGTACCTTCCATTCATATTAAATCTCTTGCTAATTATCCTTATTATAACAACCTATATTTATGACAGAATTCTAAACACTTATCTCCTAAAGCCACACCAGTGTAATAAAGGTGAATGCTACTAATTTTGCCACAATGAAAACACTTGACTTCAGACTACAAAGTACCTTTGTATTCAATCAACTGTAATTATTAGATATCAGAAATGTAACATGCTGCCAGATATTACATTAGCTAGCACAATTCACAAGTCTGAATGGTCAGCAATCCTGGTATCTGATTAGGGACTTTTGCTCGACAATGAAGCTTGATTCTGATATTAGCTTTTACACAGAATAGTCGTGTCAGAGTATTCAATTCAGACTTGACTTTATATGAGAACTATATTTGTAATTCCAATAATGCAAAGTCATGGAGACAAGAGGGAACACTGGAAATGTTTTCTAACTCTTTTAGAAGACATTCTGCATTTTTTCCTCTGAAGCAGGTCAATAAACCCTGTGACTCATTAATAAAACTTTTTAGTCTCTGCTAAGATCACAGTCTTCAGAAAAGCTCCTACATGAGGCTTGAAGGTTAATCATCTTCGGGAGGATAGAAGTGAGCAAGATAACTATTCTCCGTTTCGTCCCTCTGCATGTGTCTACAAAGCCAGAACAGCAAGATCCTTCTCTGCATGAGGAGCATTTTTCTTTTTTTTTCTTTTTTTTTTAAGTCAAAGGAAAAAAGGAAGAACTTTTTTGCTGCACCAGGATCTCTATGGCATCAGGTCTTTGGCAACTATTTCTAGTAGAGAGTAAGTAGAGTAGAGTAGAGTAGAGTAGAGTAGAGTAGAGTAGAGTAGAGTGGAATGGAATGGAATGGAGTGGAGTGGAGTGGAGTGGAGTGGAGTGGAGTGGAGTGGAGTGGAGTGGGTGGAGTGGAGTGGAGTGGAGTGGAGTGGAGTGGAGTGGAGTGGAGTGGAATGGAATGGAATGGAATGGAATGGAATAGAATAGAATAGAATAGAATAGAATAGAATAGAATAGAATAGAATAGAATAGAATAGAATAGAATAGAATAGAATTAACTGGGTTGGAAAAGACCTCTGAGATCACCGAGTCCAACAAGTGGTAGACAAACACACAGACAGGTCTAGAATCTAGTTCAACACTACTAGGCTCTACAGGCTACGTATTACTGCACAGGGAACACAGCTGGGATAATAATATGATAGATTTCTGTTATAGACCACCCAACCAGGAGGAGGATGTCGATGAGGCATTCTATAGGCAGCTTAAGGCTGTCTCAAGATCACCTGACCTCATTCTCATGGGTGACTTCAACCTGCCTGATATCTGTTGGGATCTCAACACAGCAGAGAGGAGGCAGTCTAGGAGGTTCTTAGAGTGCATGGAGGACAGCTTCTTATCCCAGGTGCTGCGTGAGCCTACCAGGGGTAAGGCTATGCTTGACCTCCTCTTCACCAACAGGGAAGGGCTGGTGGGTGATGTGGTGGTCGGAGGGTGTTTAGGCACCAGTGACCACGACATAATAGAGTTTTCAGTATGCAGCCAAGCCAAGAGGGGGAGCAAGAAGACCTCCACTCTGGACTTCCGGAGGGCAGACTTCAGGCTACTCAAGGAACTAATTCAGAAGGTTCCTTGGGAATCAGTCCTTAAAAATAAAGGGGTCCAGGAGAACTGGACCTACTTCAAGGAAGAACTATTGAAGGTGCAAGAACAGGCTGTGCCGGTGTGCCGGAAGATGAGCCGCCGGGGCAGACGGCCAGCCTGGATGGGCAATGAACTTTTAATAGAACTTAGGGAAAAAAAGAGGGTTTATCATCTTTGGAAGAAAGGGGAGGCAACCTACAGAATATTTTAGGGATGTTGCTAGGTTGTGTAGGAAGAAAATTAGGGAAGCAAAAGCCCATTTAGAACTTAGACTGGCCTCTGCTGTGAAGGACAACAAAAAGTCCTTCTATAAATACATCAATAGCAAGAAGAAGGGCAAGGACAACCTCCACTCCTTGGTTGACACGGAGGGGAACGTTGTAACAAAGAATGAGGAAAAGGCAGAGGTACTTAACACCTTCTTTGCCTCAGTCTTCACTAGCAGGGCAGAACGTCTTCCAGACAGCTGGCCTGCAGAGCTGGCAGAAGGAGCCAGAGAGCTGCATAGTTTCCCACTGCTCCAAGAGGAAGTTAGAGATCTACTGAGCCGCTTGGACCCCCACAAGGCCATGGGACCGGATGGGATCCATCCTAGGGTGCTGAGATTGCTGACAGATGAGCTGTCCAAGCCACTTTCCATCATTTTTCAGCAGTCCTGGCTCACTGGAGAGGTCCCAGAAGACTAGAAGCTGGCTAACGTGGTGCCCATCCACAAGAAGGGCCGGTTGGATGAGCCAGGGAATTATAGGCCTGTCAGCCTGACCTCAGTGCCAGGCAAGATTATGGAACGGGTCATCTCGAGTGCGATCACACAGCACTTACAGGATGACCAGGGGCTCAGGCCTAGCCAGCATGGATTTAGGAGGGGCAGGTCCTGCCTGACCAACCTGATCTCCTTCTATGATCAGGTGACCCGCCTGGTGGATGTGGGGAGGCCTGTGGATGTGGTCTACCTGGACCTCAGCAAGGCCTTTGACACCGTTCCCCACAGCAAACTCCTGGCCAAGCTGGCAGCCCATGGCTTGGACAGGAGCACACTGCGTTGGGTTAGGAACTGGCTGGAGGGCCGAGCCCAGAGAGTAATGGTGAATGGCACCACATCCAGCTGGCGGCCTGTCACTAGTGGTGTGCCCCAGGGATCAGTACTGGGCCCCATGCTCTTCAACATCTTTATTGATGATCTGGATGAGGGCATTGAGTCCATCATCAGTAAATTTGCAGATGACACCAAGCTGGGGGCAGCAGTTGATTTGCTGGAGGGCAGAGAGGCTTTGCAGAGGGACCTCGACAGGCTGGACAGATGGGCAGAGTCCAATGGCATGAGATTTAACACATCCAAGTGCCGGATTCTGCACATTGGCCACAACAACCCCAGGCAGTGCTACAGGCTGGGGTCAGAGTGGCTGGAGAGTGGCCAGGCAGAGAGGGACCTGGGGGTACTGGTTGATTGTAGGCTGAACATGAGCCTGCAGTGTGCCCAGGCAGCCAAGAAGGCCAATGGCATCCTGGCTTGCATCAGGAACAGTGTGGCCAGCAGGAGCAGGGAGGTCATTGTGCCCTGTACACTGCACTGGTTAGGCCGCACCTTGAGTCCTGTGTCCAGTTCTGGGCCCCTCAGTTTAGGAAGGATGTTGACTTGCTGGAACGTGTCCAGAGAAGGGCAACAAAGCTGGTGAGGGGTTTGGAACACAAGCCCTATGAGGAAAGGCTGAGGGAGCTGGGGTTGCTTAGCCTGGAGAAGAGGAGACTGAGGGGTGACCTTATTGCTCTCTACAACTACCTGAAGGGAGGTTGTAGCCAGGCAGAGGTTGGCCTCTTCTCCCAGGCATCCAGCACCAGAACAAGAGGACACAGTCTCAGGCTGCGCCAGGGCAGGTTTAGGCTGGATGTTAGGAAGAAGTTCTACACGGAGAGAGTGATTGCCCATTGGAATCGGCTACCCGTGGAGGTGGTGGAGTCACCTTCACAGGAGGTGTTCAGGAGAAGACTTGATGGGGTGCTTGGCTGTATGGTCTAGTTGTTGGGTGGGTTGGATTGTTTGATGGGTTGGACGCGATGATCTTGAAGGTCTCTTCCAACCTGGTGTATTGTATTGTATTGTATTGTATTGTATTGTATTGTATTTGATCTTCCTATTACACCATCATTAAATAGACTAGGCAGTCTGACTCTAAGTCTTATTTTCCAAATTGCTGAGATGAAGAAAATAAGTTATTTGTATATTTCTAATTAATAATTATGATCCAAATAAAGTTGAATTAAGAAAAATGGATTTATTATCTGCCTGTATCTAATCACTGTTAGAGAACCAACTTCATATGAATAAGCTGATACACAAAAGAGATCTGTATCTATTCTTATTGCTGATACAGCAAGATAATACTGTTGTTATGCCTAATGCTCTTAAAAATTTGTATAAAGTTAACTGAAATATAGAGCTCTGCATAAGTAACATTTAATTAAGTGTAAAAAGTAGTCAGGGGTATAACGCTGGAAAGCAGAAGACACTGTATGATTCGTATTGATAGAAGTCAACGTGCTCTGCACAGAGCAGTGTGCTATGATTTATATGAAATCATTTGCTGTGACCTATATAGCTCAATAGACACAGATATCACAGTCATACCTGAACAAAATTAGAAGTTAAATGAAGAGTAGGTAGCAAATACAATCTTTTATTTGTTGTCAGTTAAATCGGACTACTTTAGTGATAAGAGACCTTTTTTGGTTTAATTATGACTACAGAATTAAATTTAGCCGTTACTTCTAGAAGCTGCATCTGAAATCCTTAGATTTATCACTATCTAAAAGTCTTTCAGCATCTGATATCTAGACTCCAAATTTCTCTCTATACAGAGAGAGTGATTCCCCATTGGAATGGGCTGCCTGGGGAGGTGGTGGAGTCACCATCATTGGAGGTGTTCAGGAGGAGAATTGATGGGGTGCTTGGTGACATGATCTAGTTGTTTGATGGGTTGGACGCGATGATCTTGAAGGTCTCTTCCAACCTGGTTTATTATTGTATTAACTGTTTATTTAGAGATATAAAAAACAAGAGAAAGGTTGATCCCTCCCAAGACATGCCAAAATCATTCAGTAGTCCTTCAGTAGTGCAAAATAATAAATGCTACCTCAGTTATATAAAAAAAGCACAACAGAATGTGATGTCCCTTTTATGTAATAAAACTCAAGTATGTATGGTACATTACCCACATTCGTGTTTTATTTTTGCCTACTTTCCTTACTATCACAAATCAAAAGTGTAGTCATACTTAGCATTTCATTTTTATTTGATATTCTTCAAACGTAAACAATAATCCTAGTTTTAGTGAATGAACAATGCATTCACAAATGGCAGTTTCAAAGAATAAGTAAATATCAAGAAGGATTTCAGCAGCAGCATCATAGTGCATGCAACAGATGGCATAAAGCCTGTTGAAGGCTTTGAAGTCCTTCAGTAACAGAAAATTATATTACCAAATATGCTTGAAAAGGTGCCAGAATGAATAAGATTCTTTATGCTGCAAAACATAAAACTCATCGAGTTGAGACAAATCAGATCACACATTTTAGTGATTTATTTTCTTTTTCTTGTTATTGATTTGCTTAATTGAAGTTCACACATGTTATGAAAATAAATTAAATTTCTAAATACTTAAAATATTTTAAGGCATTACATCAAGCTCTATGCATACTTTGTTCAAGTCAGCATTATCACAGAGAATGGTTTGAACTGAAACAGACCTTAAGGATCATCTTGTTCCAACCATTCGGCCCAACTTTCTCCCCAGAGTCTTCTCTTCTCCAAGGCTGAACAACCCCAAGTCTCAAGGCCTGTCTTCGTAGGAGAGGTACTCCAAGCCCTGGTCATATTTGTGATCCTCCTCTGGACCTACTGAAGCAGGACCACATCCTCTTTATGTTGCATATCACAGAGCTGAACATAGTACTCCAGAAGAAGGGCAGGATCACCTTCCTGGACCAGCTAATCCCATTTCTCTTGATGTAGGATGTGATTGGCTTTCTGGCCTGTGTGCACATAGTGCTGACTCTTATTCAGCGTCTCATCCATCAACATCTCAAAGCCCTTCTCTAAATGGTACTCTCAATGCAATAATTGCCCAGCCTTTATTTGTGCATGGGATTGCCCCAACCCAGGTGCATGACCTTGAACTTGGACTAGTTGAACTTCATGAGGTTTGCACAGGCCCACCTCTCAAGCCTGTCAAGCCCTGCCCTCCAGCATGTCCATGACTATAACACATAGCTTTGTTTACTGTCATCAGCAAGCATGCTGAGGGTGCACTGAATCACAATGTCCATGTAACCAATAAAGATTTTAAATAACATCAGTTCCAGCTAGTGTTCTCTACCTCTGAGAACACTAGTGTCATATTATTCCTTTTTTTTTTATTTACTGTGGATATATATTTATTTCCAGTGGTTAAATAAAATGAATTTAAAAAAAAAAAAAAAACTTCTATTTTTCCCTTGGTAATGATTATTTGTGATATTTAACAGATTTGCACTAACATGCTGTACAATACCCAACTGATATAAACATTCTGTTACTGCTCCATAGTCCTTTGCCCCACATAACTTTTGGTACTAGGATCACCTAACTTAAAATCAGTGCTCTACAGGATAAGATTGACATCACCAGAAAAGAACTTAGGGGATAGGTTTCCTTCATAGATGCCTTTTATTTTTCATTTACTGGTTATAGTCAACAGACTAACGAGAGTTTTAATGAAGGAGACTAACAGCACTGTAAAAGGGATACCTTAGATCGAAATTGCATTACTTACTTTTAGTTTATTACTACAGAAATTCCTAAGTGCTGATATTTGTCCTAGGAAACAAACAAAACCCAATTACCTTTCATAAAGTTATGATGACTGTCATTAATGAATTACATTTTCAGCCTCCTGTTTAATATTAAAAGTACTAAATCATCCTCAAATCTTAGACATGAAGTTACTCAGGTGAATTCAGACCAGAAATTCCCCTGTTTTGCCCTTTTGCTCTTTTTTTTCTCTTTGGCTCATTATTAAAAATTAATAAATGCAGTACAAACATTTGTTTTACTGACAGAATGAAAGCCCTAAGTCACTGGAAAAACAGTGCAGAGAAGGCCCAGAAGTTATATGATGTCAATTCTTGGACAAAATGAAAACAATATATTTATACTGTATGCTGACATAAAAGGAGTAAATAATTTATCATATTTACATAAGAAGAAGTTATGTGGTATCTATTAAGATTACATCTCTTTAAATCAACAATTCCAGAAAACTTAGTCAGGAACCACAAAGGAATAACTTTGCAACTTCTTTGCACAACACAGTTTCAACAAGTGTTAGGAAACTGGAGCAATACCAAGGGATTAAAATATACTAAAACATGTTTAATCCTACAAAAACAACAACAAAAAAGGGATAACCCAGAAAACAGTTACATGTTATTCCTGTGGAAAATAGCCAAATTACTATTTGGGGACTCCAGAAATAAAGGTTTAAAGAATGAAAATCAGGAATTGACAGTCACCCTGGTTTCATGGAAGGCAAATCTTATCAATCAAACATACTAGGTTTTTTTAGTCATTTATTTTGACATAATTACACATCTTTCTCTCCAGGGCATTTCAATTCTACAAAACATTTTGATTACTAAGATTACATTGGGGAATTAATCAGTCACATGTGAGCAGGGTTGAAAATGATCTTGCTGACATATTTCAAAGTATAATTGTTAGAGAGGAGGCAATAATTAGCAGGGGCATGTCTGCTGAGTCCCTTAAGGTACTGATTTTTGGTTCATACTTTTTAGCACTTCCTTTTATGATCTCAAATATAGGAGATATGCATTTGAAGAGTTTGAAAATTACAAACTAACAACAGGATAAAAAATTTTGAGAAGCAAATACTGGAATTAGTTTTAGTACTTCTAGTATTCCTTTCTGTTATTTGCCTCTGTGAATGACTGTATGGATATCCATCAGCACTTCTATGCATAGGCCTCAGGGAAAATATGATCACCCATGTTGTCAGTGAACTTATTCACAGCTCTGTGTCTAGACAATGATTATAATCAAATCTTAGGTTTCAAGGTTTCAGCTAGCTTCTTGTAGAAGTCAGGATTATGCTTTCCTTCTTTTCCTACAGAACTGACAAGAAGTAATGACTTTGACTTTCATTCTGTTTCTTTTCTTCTCCATTCTAAACATTACGGATTTGAGATCAAATAGACCATCCTACAGCTCACAGCAAGAGTAGACAGCCCTATCTCAAGTATTTCATTTCCTAGACTGACTCAACATGTTACAATCACACTGAGATCCTGGTCTGGGTTTGAAAACAATTTTTCTCTACATTCAGATTGTCAGAGAAATCATATATTCAGTCCTAAAGACTTGGACCGTTTGCTTGGGCTGATTTACTCTATCTTATTCCAAATAGTGATTTCGTACCCTCTGATTTTCTCTGTGTTGTAACCTAAAATCTGAATCATGACAGACTTTAATCAGGGTAAAACCTTTACCATTATATAGCCAGAAATATACAAGAAATGATGATTAAAATATGCAGGTGTTCTACAATTTAACTGAGGCAGCACATATATCAATAACATAGAGCTACTAAACTGACAGCTCTAAATACTACATCAACTTTTAAAGTCACCCTCCAACTTCAAGCCATATTCATTTCTGGATAGCATACAAAATCACTAGAATATATATTTTTTTACTTTCCTTGTAACAGTAAGAAGGCTTAATTGCAGCTTATAGCTTGTAATAACCTACTGTTTGTCACAAATAAGAGCAAACATGTTTTGGGTTGTTTTTTTCTGGTCAGCTGGGGTTTCTTTTTGTTTGCTTGCATTTTCTGCAAAACAAAGAACCATGAATCTTTCATAAATTACCTCGAACTACGGTATAGTGAACTTTCTTTTCTTCTCTACTTCACATATACTCTTCTAATTGTCATAAAAATAGACCATGTGGTGACAAGTGTCCATGCTCTAGCTATACCTCAGACAGACCATCTTTGCAACACCAAGTGATTAGAAGCTAGATAGCCTGCAGCAAAACTTTTTGCTTCTGAGCTTGACCCTAGCTGCCAGTACTGCAAATCATTTATTGATTTGTCGTGTCCAAGGTTTTTCTTTTCTCCTCTTCCACCTGTATCAGAGAGATCTATTGACACAGCAGGTGTTATTTTGAGTAACACTATGAAGGCACATGAAGATATTACTCCACACCAGTTAAGCACATTACATCATGAATATATTATCTGGAGAGTCAGCATTTGGAGGAAATAGTATTTGTTTGAACAAAACAGTTTTAATACACACCAGTCCAAAATCAAGTACTATCAAAAAGCAAATAAAGCTCTATCCTATTTCAAACTCCTAATTTCTTACTGAAAATGCTACTCTATATTTTTATGTTCTGATGCACAGTTTCAGATGAAATGTATGTATGGGCAATTTGAGATATTGTAGCTTGCTATAGGTATCATTGCAATAAACTATGTAAGTATATCACATTATTTAGGTAGTTTTTTATGAGTATGCCCACCTCTGAAAGGTACTAAAACTGCTTATGGCACTTCTTCTTTATAGATCTGAGCATCCAAATTTTAATTTCTACATAATTTTTCCAGATTTTGCTCAAATCAACTTCTTTATTTGACAAAGGTATGTAGGCAAGATGCATAGTGTTATGCTTTAATTCTGAGATACAATGTTCCTTCATTTAGGTAGAACAGTTTGCACTTACTTTGCCTTTTCTAGAAAACAATAAAAACTAAGCAATTTTATACAAATGCATTTTAAAAGTCTCTCTATCAGTCTTCAGATTCCAAACACAGAAGAAATCTAGTATTCTATTCTATTGTGTAGTAACTGCAGGCTATTGTTAGCATTTTAATAAAGTTCACAACTGGGTGTCATAATAGAGAGATCTTCTTTTAATATCTCAAATGAAATCTTCACTCATTTCTGTGAGAGCCTGAAGCTCCTATTGTGTGGCTCAAGCCACAAAACTCCCTGCTGTCAGACTGTTCAAATGGTTTATTGGCATATCGGTACTTTTTTATTGATCTTGATACAGTAGACCAGAGACCTATAAATTGGTATTCTGCCTTCACTTACTCAAATTTACAATAGTATAATATTCAACCAATTTACTATAATCTTTCAAGTAGCCAAGCTTTTTGCTTTTCATAAAGCCAGCTGTAGTACTTTGTGTCATGAGATTGAACATATCCATCACTACTCCCCATGTATGCTTACTTTAAAAATGAAAGAATAAAGTACTTCCTATTCAGTGGTGTGAGTTAATCTTCCCATCCATTCTTGTCATCTCTTAAGTCTTCTTATATTTGAAATACCCCAGCTTGACTGGCCTATGTTATCTACCTTTTAAAAATAGTTAACTGTTAACCAGTTTCAAGTGTCAACTTCATCATACTCTTCAGTGACAAAGAAATTAAAAGCAATTATTTAATTTTGTATCTGCACCTGTGTTGGGGCAATCCCAGGCACCAATATAGGCTGGGCACTGACTGACTTGAGAACAGCCCTGAAGAAGAGGGTGATGGTAGATGAGAAGCTTAATATGAGCCACCAGTGTACACTTGCAGGCCAGAAAGCCTACTGTATCCTGGGCTGCATCAAGAGAAGTGCGGACAGCAGGTCAAGGGAGGTGATTCTCCCTCTCTACACCGCTTTCGTGAGACCCCACCTGAAGTAATGTATCCAGTTATGGAACCCCTATTACAGATATGGATGTGCTGGAATGTGTCAAGAGAAGGGCCACAAGGATGATCAGAGGGCTGGAGCACCTCTCCTATGAGGACAGGCAGAGAGAGTTAGGGTGGTTCAGTTTGGAGAAAAGAAGGCTCCAAGGAGACCATATTGTGGCCTTCCATTATCTGAAGAGGGCCTGTAGGAAAGCTGGTGAGGGACTTTTTAGGATGTTGGGTAGTGATAGGACTAGGGGGAATGGATCCAAGCTAGAGGAGGGAAGATTTAGATTAGATGTTAGGAAAAAGTTCTTCACCATAAGGGTACTGATACACAGGAACGGGTTGTCCAGGAAGGTAGTGGAAGCCCCATCCCTGGATGTTTCTAAGGTTAAGGTGGATGTGGGTCTGGGCAACTTGATCTAGTGGAGGGTGTCCTGGCCTATGGCAGGGGTTTTGGAACTGGATGATCTTTGAGGTCCTTTCCAACTTTGACAATTCTGTGATTCTGTAATATGTTTGGCATAACTAATGTCAGAATAAACTTCAGTTTTTGAAGTACACAAGGGCCAAAACATTATGTTCACTTTGATGTCAGGCTAGACAGACAGATAAAGCAACTTTATTGGCTGCTGCTATGGACACATTTAATCTTTCCAGGGTTGGGGGTGAGGCTGACTGGTCTGTAGTTTCATCGTTCCTCCTTCTTGCTCTGTTTCAAGACTGGAGTGACATTGGTTTTCCTTGAGTCCTCAGGAACCTCTCCTGTTCTTCATGACCTTTCAAATATCCATCCTCTTTTATTATTTTTTTATATTTATTTATTTACCATTTTAATTTTATCAAAACTAATTAATTTGGTGTGTTCTAGCCCACCTGTAGAGCATGATGGCGCTTTAACTGTATTACTACAGAATAGGGTTATTGTATAAACCCATTAAAACAGGAAGATGTTTCTGAATATTAGAAAATTTAATAATCATCAAGAATTTAATGACTATCTGTTATCAGAATTTGATTTATGACTGAAGCTTGAGAAACTCTGATAAAACAAAACTATTTCTCATAGGAAACTGTTTTACAAGTGTACTATTTCACATATGATTTGCTGCTTTAGAAAAAATAATGATGTGTTATTTGGTATAAGGACATTTCAGTGAATATTGCACCTGTTATGGCATCCTTAGTACTTACAGCGAATATATATAACGTAGCCAGGTCTGTAGAAATTATGATGATGAATGTACTCTTTTATGTAACTTTACAGTCAGAGAACTTTCCCAAACTGCATTTGTGTAGATTGCACAAAATAATCAATAATTTTCTACGTTGCTTTTCTTTTCCGTCAATAATAAAAGTATTTCAAAGGCAGTAGGTTTTCTGTATATATGCCTTTCATTGGCATATACTCCCTAAAAATCAATGAAAAATTCCACAAGAGCTTTTTACAACTTTCATTATAGGCTGCTTTAGACCACTGCCCTGTAATGTCTCTATGCCTGTCATGCACATTTAAAATTAGTATTTCCAAGAGCTAAAATAATTTCAAAAGGGAAAAGACGAGGCCTCCATTCCATACAGCTTTGACAACACACAAAAATTATTGTCCCATGTATAATAATGATCTGCTGCATAAAGCATGTGTGGGACTGTAGCTTTGCAACACAGTTTGTATCTATTTCTCCCTCCACAATTCTTAAACAAAGACAAAAGTTTGATTTTTACTAAAGGAATACTTAGCATAGTATAGTACTAAAGGCATACTTAGTATAGTATAGAGTTATAAAGAATTGCAACTGAAGTATTTGCTTTGGTATAGCTGAATAAATATCAACTGTATAATATTTAAAATATATATTGGACTTATTTCTTTTAAACTCTACTATATTGAATCTATTATCATTTATCATCTATACTGTAATCTTTTTTTTTCCCTTTCCCCTGAATAATGAGGAGGTCTTTAATTGTGGCATTCTGGAAAGAATTATTCAAAGCTTGTGATTTTCTTCTGGCAAAGTTAGGTTGTGTTTACCCATAGTATATTCTACTGGTTCATACATATAAAGTAATATTTCAAAGTGTCAAACAGAACATTTTATTTTAAGCTTGAAATAAAGACACTTCAGTTCATCATTGTACTGCATGGAGTACATTCACTTTCTGGCAGAGAAAATAACAAGTTACTGTAAGCATTTCAGGTGCAACCAATATGGATATATCACTGATTTGACATTTTTAAATTCTGCAGGAACTGTAGACTCTCAATACTAAAGACTTTCACTAATGTTGAAATGGCTGAAGACACCTGGATCAAATGCAGAGATTTTTGTCCTTTATTTATGAATTAGAATCTTTATTATATGAGGAGAGGTTCAGAGAGAAGAGGAGAGGTTCGGAGAGGAGAGGTTTGGAGAAGAAAGGTTTGGAGAGGAGAGGTTCGGAGAGGAGAGGAGAGGAGAGGAGAGGAGAGGAGAGGAGAGGAGAGGGAGAGGAGAGGAGAGGAGAGGAGAGGAGAGAGGAGAGGAGAGGAGAGAGAGAGAGGAGAGGAGAGGAGAGGAGAGGAGAGGAGAGGGAGGAGAGGAGAGGAGAGGAGAGGAGAGGAGAGGAGAGGAGAGGAGAGGAGAGAGGAGAGGAGAGGAGAGGAGAGGAGAGGAGAGGAGGAGAGGAGGGAGAGGAGAGGAGAGGAGAGGAGGGAGAGGAGAGGAGAGGAGAGAGGAGAGGAGAGGAGAGGAGGGAGAGGAGAGGAGAGAGGGAGAGAGGAGAGGAGAGGAGAGGGAGAGGAGAGGTTCGGAGAGGAGAGGAGAGGAGAGGTTCGGAGAGGAGAGGAGAGGTTCGGAGAGGAGAGGTTCGGAGAGGAGAGGTTCGGAGAGGAGAGGTTCGGAGAGGAGAGGAGAGGAGAGGTTCGGAGAGGAGAGGAGAGGTTCGGAGAGGAGAGGAGAGGTTCGGAGAGGAGAGGAGAGGTTCGGAGAGGAGAGGTTCGGAGAGAAGAGAAGAGAAGAGAAGAGAGAGGAGAGAGAGGAGAGGAGAGGAGAGGAGAGGAGAGGAGAGGAGAGAAGAGAAGAGAAGAGAAGAGGAGAGAGAAGAGAGGAGAGAGAGAGAGGAGGAGAAGAGGAGAGGTTCGGAGAGGAGAGGTTCGGAGAGGAGAGAGAGAGAGAGAGAAGAGGAGAGAGAAGAGAGAGAGAGGTTCGGAGAGGAGAGGAGAGAGAGAGAGAGAGAAGAGAAGAGAAGAGAAGAGAAGAGAGAAGAGAAGAAGAAGAGAAGAGAAGAGAAGAGAAGAGAAGAGAAGAGAAAGAGAAGAGAGAAGAGAAGAGAAGAGAAGAGAAGAGAAGAGAAGAGAAGAGAAGAGAAGAATGTAAATGTTAATGTTTTGGATTCTCTATACTGTAGAGAGCAAGGACATGAAGTATTTCTACACATCCTAGCTATTAATAATTTTTTTAGTGTATGCATTATGACATTACAAGAGAACAATGCAGACAATGGTGTGTTCACATTTACAAGTCATGAAGTACAAGAGCAAAATTTCTTGAATATCAGAAGCCACTAGGAGTTTAAACAGTAGTATGAAAAATCATATGCTAAGAGAAGAAATTTCCAAGAAAATGAGATAACTGATTTCATAAACAACAAAGGCTCCTCTGAAGCTGTGTAAGAATCTGAGGAAAAAGAATAAATTCTGTGGGATTTTTTTTCCAGTTGCAGAATAACCATGTTTTCTTGTGCTTTATATGCTGCAGAAGAAATTGCATTGGTACTTGCTCTTTAAAGACATCCATTGCAGTTTTGTTCTTGTCATGGGCAACAGTGTTGCGCGATTGATGATCAGGTTTCAATAGCATTTAGAAGCCCAACTCCTATAGTTTTTGAACAAGTAAAACTTAAATACAGAAAGGAAATTAGACAAAAGCCATAGCCCTGAGTTACATGCTTTATACAATACAGAGGAAGAATCAGCTATTTCAGAAACAAGTTTCAGCAAAATCAAGACAGTGAGCAAGCACTACTCTATGTGGGATTGTGTTTTACTAACATGGCCCAGCTGTTGACTTGAGCTGGAGCCTGACAATCTTTCTGCCTTCCTGCAGAAGAGCAAAGGAACACTTCAGTGTCTCTCCCAGCAGCTAAATGACTTATCCTCACCATATGCTTTGCCAAATGATCAGTATTCCATAATTCTATCAATTCCTATTGTATCCATTTGAAATGCAAAGCTCGGATCCCATGAGGGGATTGCAAGCTAGCCTTCTTGGCTGTTAAGTCTGCAGGAGTCTTATCCTTCTCAAGGCATTTCTGGGCTGTAAAGAGTCACTGATACTTTGCACAGTATTTATGATATTCAGGCCTCCCATGAAGGATGCAGCCTAAGTCCTTTCTGACAGAATCAGAGGTCAAGTTCTTCCTTCAAATCAAGGCCAAATGATTTTAGCCAACAGTTCAGCAATTATGAGATTTAGATAGACAGCATTATACATATGCTCAAATTCTTTCTATTCCTGATAGGAATTAAATTCACATCTTTGACTCACTAAGGTCAGTATGAAACTATTGAGTTATATTATATTTTTCAGAAGAGATAAAGCAGTGGTTCATCTTTGTTTGGATCTTTCCTTGGAATATTAGAAGACTGAAGAAAGAACAAGCATAAGGACAATCATTTCTCTGACCCAGTGATAAAAGTATTTAACTCATATGAAGATGAACTACATTCCACTTCCCCCTCTTAAGAATGACTTGTGCTTTTTTGTAACCTCTGCTTCTGTCTTTATTTAATGAAAAGATGTGTGAACATTTTATACAAATAAGCAAAATATATGCACACAGAAACATAAATCTGCAACCTTCTTTGTTCCCTTACCAGGCATATTGAACAAACTGAAGCTGACATGAAGTCACTAAAAGAATATAATTTCAACAAAATGAGTGCTGGTTCACTTTATGATTGTAGAGGACTATGTAAGGTTTTTATATTAATTAGACTTCACATTCAGTTAAGCAATAATATTTTAAAGGCATTTTATTTTAAATTACAAATAATTTTATTGACTCCTTTGCAGTATTTCTGTGCCACACATACTTGATTTCATTATTGGACTGAGTAGACCTAGCAGGATCTGTGCCTGTTGAGCCAGTCCTGCTAGTATATTGGAGCTTTTGAATGCCCATATCTGTTGTACTTAATCCCCTTGCCACAGTTAAAAAAAGAACAGACAATGCTCCTAAAATACAGTTGAGATTCTCTCACTCTTAAGTCTAAAGCTTGCTGAAAATCTGTTGAAATAGCTACTCCAAAACAAGACTTCCACACTGGCTTTTGTTGAAACAGTGGCACTAGAATAAATATCTACACACCTTACCTGATGCAGAAATTCTGAGACTTGTATGAATCTTACATTTTCCTACTCCCTTATTATTATTTTTTGAGTCTTACTCCCACTCCTGTTTGTTTTTTTCCAAATGATTTACCAATAGAGGGCTAGATACAATTAGCATAATAGACACCTACAGAAATCTGCTAAACCTGCTCTAAACACAATTAAATTCAGGTTGTGAGCACAGGAGAAACACAACAGTGAAAAGAATTTAATTAACAAATATTTTTAGACTGCTAGCAGAGTAGACTACCTCTAATAAGAATCCATTACATGTAATTGTTATAACCTTGAGACATAAAGATGTTATTTTCAGTGAGCAGACAAAGCATTTCTGCACAGTTGCAACAGCACAATTAAGAAAATATTAGAAAATAGATAGGTTTTCATACTGAAGTAAATGTAAGGAAAAGTTGACTTCAGCTAACCAGCTAACTAGACCATAACCTGAGAAAGACGAGAAAAACAAACAAAACAAACCCAATCAAACAAAAAAACCCAAAATTCAGCATGCAGCCCTAATCTGTAGAGAACTAGAGGGGCACAGTAAGCAGGGGACCTCTAGAACCCATTACATCTCCTTGAGTCTCTCAGTCTGCAAGGACACATATTCATTGCTTTACCTTTAGAAAAAACAACCAGATTTTTTCTGTGCTCTTAATTGGAGCCATCAGCACTTCTAAGGTTTGTAAGGTTATGGGAGCAGCAGAAGTCCTTTGGAATAATTCTCCCAGTGGTTGGTTTCTCTGTACTTTGTCTCAGCAAGTTACAAAAAGCAATGAAGTAGCCTCCTGAGGCCGATTTTCTCAGTCTGATAGTTTCTCCAGCAACTAATGGACAAGAACGTACTGGCAATCACAAATTCACCTGCTCCTTTTAATTCCAGCAATTAAATAATATTCTGTGAATATTTTGTTTTCCTTTAGTGAACCTTGCAGTATTTTAAACAATTGCATTTTCCACCATCCCCAAATTATTTTTTAATTAATTCTGAGGAAACTTTCATATAACTCCAGAGTTCAACCTAACTAGTTATGATTTAAAACCAGCAGAACTGATAGCTTTGCTGTAGAACTGATCCTGCTGCCTAGCAGCTTATAATGCCCATATTCCTAACCCTGCATAACCAGGAGTTATTTATGGTAACAAATACAAGCAGAAATGCCAAACAAAACTACAGCATATACAAGTAGGTATTTCATCTGTTGTACCAATTTAGTATGAAATAAAACAAACAAACAAACAAAAAAAACAACAGAGTTTTGTTCTAATGCTAAATATGGCACAAAGTCCTGGAAAAACAAAAACATAAGCTCCAGTTTTATGTTCTCATTTCACTGGGCTTTTGATCTACTTCAGTTATCAGATGTTTACACAGCTCTACTTCATTATCATGCTGAGGAGAAAATACCCCCCCCCCCCCTTGCCCCTTTCAATGACCTCTTTTTTGTCTCTCTAATCCTGCTGTTCAAAAATACAATGAAAAACACCATGCTGCCCCAGTAATCACAGAAAACACATCTCTTAACTTAAAAATAATCTTGAGGAGTTTACACACCTTTGGAGTTTTCTGGATAGATGTGTGGAAAACATCAGTATGGCAATGCGAAGGAGGATCCTTGCAGAGGGCTCTGGGGAAGATTTGTAGACGTATTTATGTACCTACAGAGTAGATGGATGAAACATTTGGTTTTAAAAAAATCTCTAATTTTCACTGATTTAAAGTTGAATTCTCTTCCCAAATTCTTTTGAGCATCTTCTATTTTGTATCTGACTCTAGCTAAGCATTTTTTCACAGTCTCATTAGATACCAATTTGCCACTTTAAGCACCTAAAGGACTTGTAAAACCTTCTACTACACCCCTCACCAAATGTGAGGGAAAGGAAGTGGAAAACAAGGAAAAAGCAGGCACCAGGAACTCAAAGCTATTTCAAAAGGTTACTTAACATTTATTGTATGCAGAGCCAGTGTGCTCATGTTGAGCGAGATAAGCGGTGCCACCAATCAGTTTTGGACACCCCAATAAGCCAGTTGCCTAGGCAGTCTCTGTAGGCTGACTCTATCAGCAGGTTGGGGTAGGTTCCTCCAGAAGGTGGTTCAGACAATTACAACTGAGCTGTTCTGAACGGCTCTGTGAAGGAGTGGTTTTCTTTCCAGTACAGGGACCTTGGCTGGTTACTTACTTAAAGCAGGTATTGAAAGTTGGACAAAAGCAGCAGACCCTCTAACATTTATTTTTAACTATTGTGTAGGAATATGAGACTATTATTGTAACAATAGAAGACCATTGGAGAATTTTGATTTACAGACAAAGTAATGAAGCATAGCACAGTGACTTTTGAAATGTGATTTAATTATTAAAGGACCCCAGTATTGTATTACCCATGAATATTGCTGAAAGCACACTTCAATTTCCTCTCAAAGTGAGAAAGTTAATTTTCAATTTCATCAACATTCACTTTTTACTCTTTGACCACATTTATTTTATTTGATGTGAAAATTTGGAGTTGACCATAGGGTACTGTGTTATGCAAAGAAGACACAGAAGACAGCTGTTTCCATGGAAGTAACTATTTAATTTCTTCTTAATCAGGACTCTTTCATTACAAATGAGTGAAGAATGTGGACAACATTTTAATTAAAAAGTAAAATGTTGAATGAACTTCAAACCTAATCTTGCTTCTACAGCTGTTGGCAGGGACTCCTATGCATCTCCTCTAGAACCTCTTTACAGCTAGAAGTAAACAGCCTACAGCTCCTGTGTTTGTCCTTACTGAATCCCAGTATACTTTTTTACAGCTAGTGTCTTGAAAACATAACAATTGCAACATAGCTAAGGAGCTGACTCAAAATTGAAGGGAGAATAGTTAATGATGTCTGTAATGTAGCTAAGATTTTTTGTGTAATATCTGTTTCTACATTGAGTAAATAAAAAAAAATAATGTTGAGCAATGGGGAATGAGAATTCTACTGAAATCTAATAATAATAAACAAGGTCACAGCTTTTCACAGAGATAAAAATTAATATTTAAATATTTCCCACAGACTGACAGAACTCCAAGAGCAGATAATTAAGGATATTGTGTTGTAATACTCCCCCAGAAGACAGAGAATGTAAGAAAAGATAGATTCTGCATAACCATCCATTATTTTAGAAAACTTCAAATTAGATACCTGGGAGATGTCTGACATGGAGCACTAGACTGTCCTGGAGACTAGAACACAAAAGTTGAAGAGCTGAGTTCCAGTATTTACATATTCATATGATTTACACAGAGTAGCAAAGCAATGTATTCATAGGACCAACAGAGATGACTAGAGTAATTTACCCAGTCCCTCCACAGAAAAAGAAGAGAGATCATAGTATCAGTCGGGGTTGGAAGGGACCACAAAGATCATCTAGTTCCAACCCCCCTGCCATGGGCAGGGACACCCCACACTAGATCAGGCCAGCCAGAGCCTCATCCAGCCTGGTCTTAAACACCTCCAGGGACGGGGCCCCAGCCACCTCCCTGGACAACCGATTCCAGGGCTTCACCATTCTCATGGTGAAGAACTTCCTCCTCACATCCAGCCTGAATCTCCCCACCTCCAGCTTCATTCCATTCCCCCTAGTCCTATCACTCCCTGATAGCCTGAGAAGTCCCTCCCCAGCCTTCTTGTAGGCCCCCTTCAGATACTGGAAGGCCACAAAGAGTTGGGGCTGTTCAGTCTGAAGAAGAGAAGGCTCCGAGGTAGTGAGATGCAGTTGGATGAGGTAGATAAGATAGATTTAAGTAGTGATTAAAAATGTAATCTTTGTTCATTCTAAACTGAGCAAGCACTTCTGCCTTCTGAATTGCTGGATGAGAAGCAGGAAACACTATTGCTTCAGTTCAAATAACATCGGGACAACCAAACCCTTGTGTTTGACAGAGGATTTTTGGGTGAAATAACCACTAAGGAAAGCAAATCAGGCACCTCCACTTTTGTAACCCAGTATCCCAAGAATACTGATTTTCTATTTTCTAATAGTGGTTAGCTGCCATTTGTCCTGGGATAATTTTCATTGAGTAGTGCAACTGTGAATTATGTAAACCGAAATGCAGTTACAAAGCTCTCTCGTTAATTATGGTTGTCTCTTAGCAATTATATGTATCATTCCTGTAATTAAAATGGCATTTATGATGTTAATTTACTACAGTATTCCCATTATTTTTTTCTAAATGTGATTGGACTACTTGCCATGCCTGACACTTAGGAATGACATGGCCCACATTGTAATTAATTTGGTAATGTTGGTATTGTTTGGTATGTGCTGTACTCTGTGCTCTATATTTTGCAAGTTTTTGTAATTTTATTTTACTTGCCTGTCTTTCTTGGTGAAGAAGCTTGTTCTAAAGACACAGCATAAAACAAAGGCATTTACCAAGCTGAACAAACTAACAATCATAAATATATGTATGTTTATGTCTCAGAAACCAAATATTATGCAATAATACCAACAGAAAACTACATACCATTTTTCAAGTGCAAGATAGGGTGAGATAACCTCTCAGGAAAGACACTGGAGATGTTACTGAGCACTCTCTTGGCAGGAGAGGGAGGACGCTCACATCTCAACTGATTCTCAGATAACTGGGAATAGAAGTAAAAAGGAGACACTGCCTAAAGGCATTGCACTTTTTTGTGCCTGATCCTGACTTTCTTCTTCTGGAATTTATCTGGGCAAGAAATGCATTAAAAAGAAAAAAAATCAAGAAAGAAATCAAAAAGGCTGAATAAGGAAGGATAAACACATGAGGTGAATGATAGCTAAAAGTAATCTGAATGAGTACAAATGGAAGTTTTAACTTACAATGTCTTGCTAAGCACAAAGTATCCCTGACCTCAAAAGCCCCAGAAGACCATCCCCATGGCAGGCCAAGCTATTTAAACAAAAAGGTCAGACTGTCAAAGAAACTAAACTGCCTCACAGAGCTGTAGAGCAGATGATGATCTGGGAGGTAATTTAATGAACTCCTCCAACTTCCTATCCTGTGATATTTCACACTCAGATGATTTTGGCTCTACAGTTAGCAGTGCGACAGATACAAGTTCACTGATACTGATGAACAGTAATTATCCTGAGGAGAAGTAAAGGGAGAACAGAATGCTTTAGCCCCTCTGTGACATTAAGACATCTCTAGTTTCTCAAATAGTTGTCCTCCAAAGTCTGTTCAGCTTTTCAGAACTCTTCAGTTTTTCCTTTAAAAACAAGAATCTTTGATGCTGAAGAACATCTTTGCTGCCGACACACAGGGAAGAGGAGACCCCTCAGGAGTAAAACCTTCAGGTAATTCCCCCAATCCATTATCTCCTTGGTGAGAGACCACATGTTGTCACTCAAGATCCAGCGGGCTAGGATTCAGTGGGCTTCCAGCTTCTGAACACCCCATAGTGGCCCACTGACATCAGATTTCTTCCCTTGTTGTTTGATTAGGAGAGGCTTTAGAATAGGAAATTTGTGCCAACATGCCTTTTTAACAAAAGCTGAGATCAATTGTTACAATGAGAAAGTACAACAAGCCTGTCCTTATGATCACAATATATTTTATGATATTTTCTTCCATCTCTGTGTTGTTAGTATTTTCATAAGGTTCATTAACAGGCTCAGCTGTATTGTGTGTAAGATTAGGCCAATTTAAGTGAATGATTTGCCACAGAAATCTTGCAAAACTATAGATGCTAAAAAAAATAAAGTGCCTCTTAAAAATCAGATTTATTATGGTATATAAAGCAGAAGAAAATTACAAGCAACACTCCATTTACGCCATTGTAGCAAGAACTCTGGCAGACAATGAAGAATGTATTTGTTCTCTCAGATGAATATGTTTGGTAATTTCTCCTTAATGAGCATGAGAATTGCATTATACACACAGATCCCATAGACATACAGAGCATGTGTTCAAAAAGATTTTCAGGAAAAGCAGTTGTAGGATTTTCAGTTCACTTTTAAAAGCCTTTTCCCATCATTAATATCCTTTATCTGCAGTATGGAGTCTGAGTGTGCAGCAGGTGACAGTGTATAGCCTGTAACTGATTGCTTTATGTCAATAACAGTGTCCTTATCAATTGCCAAACAGTAAGTTCTTCTTGGCCCATCTCCCTCTTGTCTTTGAAGCATTTGTGTCTCCACTTCAACAGGTGGAATGCAGATTTACCCCTCTTGTGTTACCTTGTTGCTTTGTATTTAAAACATTGGAAAAGTGAAATGACTGCTCTCCATTAAGCTATTGTATGAAAACCCACCACTTTTATTCACTAAGAGCTATGCCTACCCCAAGAAGAGATTTTTGCACAGGGATGAGAACAGAGTGGGTCCCCACTAAGCTGCTGAATCAGAGGAGAAGTTTGCTCAACTCACACACTGTACCACTTGTTTCCCTCAGTCTGGGTCTAGGCAGGTCTCTAATCTGTATGCAAGTGCTATGAATAGGTATCTAGCACCATCAGGGAGGATAAGTCACCTCTTTCAGCCCCACAGCACCACGCTGTGACAGCAATCACTGGGAGCTAGCTGGGCTCAAAGAGCAGAGGTTGGACAAGGAGGTACAAAACTTTGGTCTGAATATTCATGTAGTGCCTTGTGTGTCACCCTGGATTCCTTGATAGGGTGGATGGGGTCTTGTTTTTTTCATCCTAACAAAGAACTGTGTAGCCAGGTATAAGTAAACAGTGAACAGTATTTATATGGATTAACCAGTAGAAATCATGTTTTAACAGAGGGAGGTGTAAGTCCAGGAAGAAATAGATTTTTTGAGATAGTATTTTATATACATTTACCTCAGAGTCCAGGTGGAATACATGGGAACGACATCTGTATTTTTCTGCTGTAAAGCTCCTGATCAGCCCCTTTTGAGGTCAGGTAAGCAATGAAGGATTTACACAAGATAATATTGACTTATGAAATTATGTGTGGTTCTCAACTAGAGGAGAGAGCTTTTACTAAGTCACATCAAAGGACATAATGTATGCAGCACAAGTAGTGCAGGAACAGAAAAATAAGAATAAAAACTTGGATAGAAATACTCCATTCTTATGGTATGAGCATTGAAACAGCCTTTTGACATATTTTCATCAGAGTATTTAATATTTCTTTATTCAGGAGTTCAAAACATGAAAAGACCTTTAAAATATTGAGATTAAATGCTAAAGATATGTAAAAATTACTAAAAATGGAAAACTAAAGATGAGGATGGAAAACACATTAAAATACTTTTCAAGATACGAGGCAAACAAAACAGTATTAAATCACAGTAGCAACTGTAAACAGAAGGCAACCTACTAAACTGATCACAACAAAAGTATTTTTGCCTTTTATCACCTTTTAATATCCATTAATCTGATATATATGGACAAAATAGTTCACTTCCCCAATAGGTTGAGTCTTCTGATGCATCATTTTCTGATAATTTAACAGTACCACATTTCCACCATTCATCTGTGACAAGGCAGAGATAGACTACAAGTGGGAAGAGGGCTTGAAGGTATGAGGTATAAAATGCAAACTAGAAATTGCATCTAACATGGTTTAATGTTGATTGAACTTGCTAGGTGTAACTGTTTAGGCTTGTGTTGCCTTCATATAACACAAACAACCTACACAGAATCACTAGAGGAAGCATATCAGATCTGCTGATAATGTAGAAGTCATTGAAACTCAGAACCCAGTTATTTCAGTGAGCAGAATTAAAAAGCAGTGATAAATAGGGTGATGGGGCAAGTCATAATAAAGTGATGAATACACAGTTTACAAGCGAACAAGCAACCATCTGTAATATGCCTAAAGTCAAAAGCAAATCTCAGATGCACCCTTCTGTTAGGCAGGTGAAGGAATACACAAAAGCTCCACCAAAAATGAAAACAAGGCTTGCTGGAGGACAACCAGCCAGGCTGGAGATAATTCCATTCCATGTGTGCAAGATGATGGTGATATTTTCTTTGGCATGCATACTTACTGGATTCTTGCAACCCAGACTCCCGCATCTATAGTAGGAACAGGCTGGTGTCATTTACATCTTGATTTGAGAGACCAGATCTCCTCTGACTATTTCTCTTCCGAGTTGATCTGTAGGGGGTGGAGAGAAAATTCACTAGGTAGTTATTCTTGTCTTCTGTGAAGCTGAAGGAAAGGCAGTTTTCTGACCCCATGCCAGCTGAGCTGAATTATGGCATCCTTGACATATACTTCAGCTGTTGTCACATAAGTTGACAAAACCCCCATATACTTCAATCCTCAAGTGGTGAGAGTATTTTGCTGCCATAAAACTAGTAAAGAAGTGTCTAATTTTCTGTGTTTAGTTTATTTATCATTCTAGAGGTGCAGGGGACAGGATGATTAGATATGTTGTCATAAGTTTTTAATTTCTGTTCCGAAGAGCATACTCCTTTGTCGAACCGATGGAGGTCTTGTCATCCTATACGTTGCCCTGTGAAGTGTCAAGTCACGCTGTGCCAGTCACATTGCCTTGTTTCATAGTGAAATGAATAGATTTTAGTTTCAACAGAAAGCCTACAATGGTTTTTAGAACAGCCTTGAGGTAACAATGAACTTGCCCTTTACAAATACCTACAGTGGGAAAAAAAAATTAGAGAGGCCAAACTTCCTGCAAATAGAAGATGCATCTATTCCCTTCACCCAAATCAGTCTGCATATCAGTCCTTATTGCAATATGATTCAGCAGTTACTTGGCTTTAGTCCACATATATGCAAACCACATTTGGCAGCCTCTGTAGTACAGCAAGTGAAGAAAGAAGAGCAAGGAATGACAGGCTGGAGGAATAAACACTGCATGAAACCTCTGCACAGTAGGGCAGCACTGGGAAATGAGAAGGAAATCTTATGAGCTCTTAAGACAAAGAGAAGAAAAGAATAAGATGTTAAAACCAGGTAAGGATTCTAAGGCAAATATGAGGAGGTAAAGATGGGTGGCAGTTTCTTAAAAGTTTTTGGAAAGTAAAGTGTGTGTCAATAAGACTTTTCTTGATGGTCGTATGGTGACCTAGATCTAGAATGGATATGTCCAACAAATTGAGAGAGAATAATTCACCTTGCTATCCTATTTTTCTTTGAAAGACTGCAGGGGTAGCAGTACCTCTAAATCTTTGAGGTTTCTTGTGCAACTGAAATTTAGATAGAAATACACTTAATGGTTATTTCTTTAACAATAGGTGTTTTATTTGTTGCCAGATGCTAATATATTCTTCTCAAACAAATACTCTGCACTTCTCTTCCCCCCCATATTCATTTATTTATTTAAAAAAAAAAAAAAAAAAAAAAAAAATCCCTTTTCTAGGTTTGGATAGTGTTAAATACCAGATTTTGCTTCAGCTCAAAAAGCAAGCCAAGAGAGTTATGATACATGAAATCTTACATCAAAACATGACCCATAATGGTAAGATACAGCATTATTAGAAGAAATTTGCAATTATAACATTTCATGATAATCATTAGTAATACAAAAGCCACATATTAGTCTTCATTATCTTTATTCTTTTTAAATTATCAGGAATTCTACCGTTTTTCAGATACCAATAAGCACAACTTATTTCAGAAATTCCTATATGCAGACATTTCTGATTTGTGGTGGGGAGCTAAGAACTAGGTCCAGTGTAATACCTTTTTTTTTTTTTTTTTTTTTTTTTTTTTGAGGATCATTCTCTGCACAACCCTTTCACTTTTCAAGATAGTAGGACAACTACATCTCATGCCATAGCAGAGACCTAGGGAATGAAACAATAATATTGACTCTTTCTCATAGAGGTGGAATGGGAAATTTGCTGTAAGAATGCCTACTCAGCAGCTCTACTGCCATTAGTGCTAGACAGAGTTGGGTGAAGTGCTTATAGTCTCAATGTTGCTAGTCTTGGAATGACAGTAGTAGCTCTTGTTCCTTACACACCTGTCACAGGTCCCTCATCTCATACTGCTATTCTCTGATCTGCATGGGGGAAAGTTACTGTAATGTCACAATTAAAGTTATAGTAGTCTAGAAAACCTTGCATAAAACAACTTCTGTTATTGGTGTTACAGAGAATGAGGAGAATGAGCTCTCTGGATACCCTTTTTTTGCAGTCAAGTACTGCATTCCCAAGCTGAAGCAGGGTAAGCTGTGTTTGATTTCAGGCAGTAGGCATTTGGCTTAACTTGTTTAATTCCATGGGTTAGCTGACCTTTCTACATTCTTTGTGATGGATGTTATAAAGATGTTTAAAAATAAAAGCAAAGTTCTGCTTCAGTTAGGAATTTGATCTTGCCATCAAATCTTAATTTGTTGAATGCAATTGGTGTTCTGGTGTCCTCACATTCTGTTAGCCACGGGTTTGGTTATTTTTTTTTTTTTGGGGTAACTGTCTTATTTTTGTGAGGAGATTGGACATATCTATTACTGATGGGAGATCCATCCTCCTCTCAGTGACAGAGTGGATTCCTCAAGCTCCATTCCATCTGTGTGTCCTGGAGGAAAAGGTTCCATGGAGGACTCATCCCAAGTTCCTGTTTAGAGTTATGCCCTGCCCAGAAGACATCTGCTGATGCACTGTAGAACACCAGCAGAAAACACATCTTCAGAAATTCCAATTCTACAAGATTAGTTGTTTCTTTTTGTGCTACAGCAACTTTACTTTCAGTAATATACAATAATTTGTCTTGTAACATTCTCTCCATGTATCTCTAAACTACCTCTTGTACAGTCCCATCACATTTGGTGATGAGAGATATTTTAATATATAACGGAATATTTCTTATAATGGAGGGCACAATATCAGTGGCATATTTGTGCTAGTGTATTATTTGGTTGCTTTTCCAGCTGCAGAATTCTAATAGCAGTGAAAAGTGGGATAAAGAGTACAAGCACAACTTATTTCAGAAATTCCTATGTGCAAACATTTCTGATTTGTGTTGGGGGTTGTAAGATTCAGGTGCATTAACAAGTTGATAGAAGCATCCTTCAGAGGATGGGATATGTGCTGAAGTTACTTATAGGTAAATCACATTGAGCAATTCATTATTTGTACTGGCCATCTGAAGCGTTTTACATGATCTGCAGCCAGTGGATATTTCCCTTCTATCTAGTTGGTGATGATAAAGTAGAGGGTCATCACACATGGTGCAGAGAAATACAAAAGAGGTGGGAAATAGATCTTCTGCTTGACTGAATATTTTTTCAAAGGAAAAAACCTGCATCTTTGGAAATTCTGAAATTCATAACTTCAGTTACTAAATGAAAGTGCAGTTTGTAGTTTCACTTCATGCTATAACCAAAATCAAGCAATTCATGTCACCTGTTGCTTTATGATCGGCTTCACATAACAAGATAGAGGGGCATTAGGAATGCTAAATGTAAACTTGTGTTGGAGTTAACACTTAATATCAACCAAAATCCCTCTGTTTTACACTTCAGTGGTTGAAAGAGAAAGTAGAATTCACCATGGCAATTTTGGTCAGATCTTACTTAGTTAAGCAACGAAGGACTAAAAATATATTGCAAATATATTTTTTTTTGTCTGGCATATCACTGAATGCTGTTTCAGTATGCATCAGGCACATGAGAAAATAGAGTTGGATTTACCAGCAAAATGCATTTGTTTGCTTTGAGATTAGTGTCAACATATTAGCATGTATTTTACATGAATTAGTTGGGCTGCAGTTTCAACAGGTCATATAGAGCATTTGGAATCAGGAAAGTGACTTATAAATTTGTTATAAAAATATGTGGATAAGATGCAAAAAAAGAGTGAAAAAGCATGGAGTTCTCTGGTTATGTCAGAGGAGCTTTCAAGTGCAAGCATTTACCTGAGTAGATTTACATGCTGATGTAATTATGCACTAATTAAGCCTTGTACAAATAATGTAAAATCTGCTGAACACAGTTCAGTTGGTTTATACTTGACATGGTGGGTTTGATTCTCTGTCCTGCACATCTGAGACATCTTGAGAGGACTGGAAGATGTAACACAGGAGAGCTGCATCCTTCTGAAGTAACAGCTGGAGGCGAGATGGGATTACCTTAGACCACTCTGGACAGCTGAATAGAGGTTGCCATGTCTCCTGAGGTACCAAGAGAAAGAATATGCTCTAATTTTTAGAGTGCAATAAATTATTCTATTTTAAATTAATGTCTTGAATGCTTTGAAAGGCTCTTTCAGAGTGTTTTGAATATTATGAGCTCAAGGGCTGAATGTTCTCTTGTTTGTCTCAGGCAGAGTTTTATTACAGTCATTATAGCTGATAGATGTTGACTTAAAGCCAAAATGATCCTTGTTCTGTAGGTATTTCTCCTTTATTATGTATCTACCAAAATATGCCTATGATTCCAACTCCACTGCATAGCAGCATTGCATGAATCCCAGTTGTGGAATCCACAAATAAAGGGATTTTGGAAATGCTCAGTTCTACCTTTAAATCTGTTCTTCTGAAGTAATTGAGAATTTCACTATTGCAGGGTAGCAGAGTTCAGCTCTGCCCATTCCCACCCACCCCCGAAATCTCTCAAATCTAGTATGATTTCAGAAAACCACTTCATACAGTGTTTAATGGAAACATGTCAGAGAACTTTATTTTTAGTATTTCATAGAAAAGTTTCAGTTTCTCTAAATCAATTAAATTTTGAATTTCCTAAATCACTTCCATTAATTTTTAGTTCTACTCCATCTGTGTCCCCTTCTTTTTTTACCTCTTCTGCTTTCATTACTGAGCTCTTCAGCTGCTTGTGTTTTTCCTGTGGTGATTGCACAAGACACTGGATAAGGGCAGGTGGAAAAGCTACTGCTGAATAACTTCTGAAGCACACCTGTTATGGTGTGGCAGACCATCTGCATGCATTAAATAACCACTTACAGCTTACTTGATCTTTTTCATTTACCATACTGGAATTATGTGTTTGTCCTTGTGCATATATGGTCACATGTGCACCTAGAGCTGTCCCAAAGCAGTTAATCTACAACTCAGGATACCCAGCAGTAATATGCTCATGTTTTCCTTCTTTCCCCCTGGAAGGGGTGAGATTTAACACATCTAAGTGCTGGGTTTTACACATTGGCCACAACAATCCCATGCAGCACTACAGGCTGGGGTCAGAGTGGCTGGAGAGCAGCCAGGCAGAAAGGGACCTGGGGGTACTGGTTAACAGTGGGCTGCACATCAGCCAGCAGTGTGTCCAGGAGGCCAAGGCAGCCAATGGCATCCTAGCCAGTATCAGGATTAGTGTGGCCAGCAGGAGCAGGGAAGTCATTGTGCCCCTGTACACAACTCTTAGACCATGTCCCTGAGCACCTCATCCAAACATCTTTTAAATGCCTCCAGAGACGATGACTCTACTACATCCCTGTTCAAAACCTGATGACCCCTTTGGAGAGGAAGTTTTTCCTAATATCCAAATTGAACTTCTCCTGGTGCTATATGAAGCAATTTCCTCTTGTCCTCCCAGTTTCCTCAGCTGCTTCTCTCCAGCCCTGTTCTCCAGACCCTTGCCAGCTTTGCTGCCCTTCTTTGGACCTGCTCCAGCCCCTCAGTGTCCTTCTTCGAGTGAGGGCCCCAAAACTGAACCCACCACTCAAGGTGCTCACACCAGTTCCGAGTCCTGGGTGCAATTACTTCCCTGGTCCTGCTGGCCACACCACTGCTGATCCAGGCCAGGATTATGGTGGCAGATGCACGAGAAAGGAAAAAAAAAACATTATGAGAGAGGACAGAAAACAAGGGGGAAAGCATAGAATGGAAACCCATTGAAATGATTTCTAGGTGGCAACCATGTTGGATGCATTGATCTCGCTGCTCTTTGGAGCAAAGCATTGCAGCTCTCATTCCAGCACTGGCAGCCTGGTTAGAACATCCTATTGCTCAGTGTAATCTAGGTGCCAACATGCGCCTGTTAGAAGCATCTACAACAGGACTGCTTTCAGAATTTTTGCCTTTGATAGAAGCAAGAATTAATTTCACATACAGTAACTTGTCTGCCCGTCAGCTATGTTTGCTACACTTCTCCCATTCAAAGCATTGTAAAAGAAAAGAAGAAGAAAAAGAAGAAAGAATGAAAAGGGAAGATGATAATAAAACACACAGATTTAGAGTAACAGAACCATAGGATTGTTTGGGTTGGAAAAGCCCTTTAAGATCATCCAGTCCAACCAGCAGCCCAACACCACCATGGCAAATAAACCAGGTGCCATGGACACATGCTTCCGGAACACTTCCAGGAATGGGGACTCCACCACCTCCCTGGGCAGCCTGCTCCAAACCTTGACCACTTTTGCAGAAGAGAAATGTTTCCTGATATCCAACCTAACCCTCCCCCAGCACCACTTCAGGCCATCTCAAGGGGTCAGCTTTATCCTCATTCTCCTGAAGACAGACATGCCCTCATAAGAGGACAATTCTATACTTCAATCTTGCTAAGGGGAAATAGGACCTCCAGGGACCAGGACCATCTTACACCCTGCCTAAACAGCTCCTGATCCACCACCACCATTTTTGCACCCACCCTAGAGCTGGGGGCAAGACTCCCAGCCAACCAAGCTACCACACAAAGGAGCTCAGCCCCAGTAATGGCCCAGTCAACACCTGTGGATGATATTGAAGTAGACATCAATGTTCTCCCTACCTAACCGGGGGCCACCAGGCCCCCGGCCTTTGTTGTCACCACCACCATCACCCAGTGTGCACCACAAGGACTCACCAGCAATGAGAGGAGGATCCCTCAGCCCAGATGGGCTCAGCTTAGGGCTTCTGCCTTTCCTGGAGGGATTAAAAGGGGAGTGGGTGGGGAGGGCCAAATGGCCACACCTGGAGTGGGAGGAGACTCCAACAGAGCCCAGGTGCTCTGGGATTTGAGGGGAAAAAGGGGGGAAAAGGAGTGGGTGGGGTGGGAAAGGGGAAGTGGTGGTGAAAGGAAGGGATTTTAAAATAACTTTATTTTCCATAAAGCTTTCATAAAGCCCTTAAAGGTGCTGACTTGGTCTGGTGGAAGGTGTCCCTGCCCATGGCAAGGGCGTTAGAACTAGATCACAGAATCATAGAATCACCAGAGTTGGAGGTGGCCTCTAGGGGTCATCTGGTTTAACCCCCCTGCCTCCCCCTCCCCACTCCCCGTCATCTTCATAAAGCAGCTCCTGCTTTCTCTACACCATGCTCCACCCTGCCTAAACTACTCCTGCTTCACCACTATTTCTACACCCATCCCAGGGCCAGGGGCAAGACCCTCACCAGCCAAGATACCACACAGAGAAGCTCAGTCCTAGTAAGGAAGCTCAGCCAGCACCCGTGGGTGACATTGGAGTGGACATCACACTCTTCCTACCTGACTGGGGGCCAACAGGGCCCCGGCCTTTGTTGGACATAGCTGTCCTACTGTCTTGAAAAATGAAAGGGTTGTGCAGAGTGATCCTCAAAAAAAAACAAAACCAAAACCACAAAAGAGGTATCATGCTGGTCCTAGATCTTAGCTCCCTTTTTCTGATTCTAAGAACCATCCCCTTGAAAAGGCCACATTCCCCGACAGCTGGCCAGAAATGTATTCTCAGGGTTTGATGTATTTGAAGCTCTTATTCAGCCCAGTTAACTCTTTCCACAAGGTAAAAATCGTGCTTTGCTCTCCTGTTGCTGGAGACCATGTGTGATATTCCTTATGATGCCCAGGTGGGCACCCAAGTGATTTACAGATTCTGCAAATGGCCCAAGCTCCAAATGAACAAATTTCTCATCAAGAATAAAGACCTTAAGCTTGGAGGTACTCTGAGTGGCTTTTCCAGCCTTTTAATGAGGTAAATCAAAGTGCCAAAAATGGCAAGGGAAATATGAAAAGATTTATGCTGCCAATACTTTTTGAACCTTTCCATTATAGCAGAGGGGATAACCTTGTTAAGGCATACCTGAAAAACATTCAGAGTTCCCATTTACAACTAAAGACTCACTTCTTCTGTATGTTTTACATACAGCAGAAACAGAATTTCACAGAGACACAGTCTAAAGGAAACAAAAACAGAAGACGGAGGCAATGATTAAACATCCTATCAGCAGGCAATCAGTACGCAGGCACAGTATTATTTCTTAGTAACAATTAATTTCTGCTTTAGTCTTGAAGGGGAAGAAAAAATGCATTTAATTGAAATGTTCAGTAGCTTTCCCAATATTCATATTTTTATAAATCAAATGCATTTTATGTATACAGATATCATTTGCCATTTTAACTTTGATGTTTTCCCTGTTGCTACTGTAACAGTAGTGAGAATGGTAGATTCAGCTCTGCCTTTTTCAGTTCTTTAATACTCAGATTTCTAATATTTCTTCCCTATTCAAATACTGTGACAATGTTTCCACATGTCTTTTACAGGGATACTATCGCTGTTTTCCACAGTCATTTTTAAAAGTGCTTGCGTTTGAAAGCAAGCAAAATAACACCAGAAGTCTGTCGAATAAGGAGCACTTCTCTTAAATTAAAAAGATTCAGTAATTTTGACAGACATTTCCCCTTTCTCTGACTTTCTATAATCCTGAACAGACTATACTTTAAAATATTCTGCTTATATGACATTTTTACACTACACTGTCACAAAACTACAGTCTAAGCAATCACAAGAACTGCTCACCAGCATAACCACAAACACAACTCAGCAGTTACAAATGCTGCGTTAACTCATGAACAAACAGTATATAGTATTGCACTTGCCAGTTTTTCTGTTGCTTTTAATTAAGATAAAATTGGAGAATATATATTTTATACCCAACTATGTAACACACCAGCAAGCTTTCCAGCTTTGCATATTTTCGTGGTTGAAGAATAAACTCCAGAAAATATTAACCGCCCACAGAGATCACCTTGACATGCTTTTGCTGCAGAAAATAGAACATTATACCAACTACTGAAGCCTGAAGCATACTCAAAACATCACATCCTATTTGTAAAATGCACAGAAAGAATAATTGGATCAGTAAGAACATTTAAAAAGTAACACACTCATTTTTAACTCTAGGAAAAAAAGTAAAAGGTTTATCAAAACCCAGCAATACCATGGACTAAAGAGAGTGGGGAGAGTGCCAGGAATGGGACCAGAACGTAAAGACCTCTCATAGCTACCTCTGACAAAGTAAAAAATAATTATGCCAAATCTCTGTATCCCTGAAGTCAGCATAATGTGTTTCACATTTTTACATGAACTAGAGCATCCGCTGAGCCACATAAAGCCATATATAAACATGCATGGTTATTGCAACATTTTTGTATGCTAAAATTGTACAAGATCAACTACAAATCATCAGAAAGTGTGTCTCAGATGCACAGCATTTTCTGAACTTCTGTTGGACTGGTTTTGCCTTATCTTTTCCTTTCTTGTCTCGTGAAATAATTCACCTCAGCACTTCTCAGGGTCCTTTAAAAAAATGAACTCAATATAATTCATAATCCCACAGAATTTCACAATAATCAGATGCTTTTTTTCATAAGCAATTTGGTCTGCCATTCTTAGCAAATGTAAAAACTGTCTTTCAGGATGACAAATGAGGCAAAATAATGTAAAAGCTTAAGAAATTTCACATTTGCATAAACACATTCTGTCAGTAATACCTACTAGTGGTAGAGTTTACAGGGGGAGAAAAAGGAAACATTCAGAGCAGATCCTTATAAATTCCTATTATGCTTGAGGTTTTTGGAATATATCTCATGTATTTTGTCAAAGCTTTACTTGCCATGTAGATTTCCAAAGTAATATACTGAGTGAAACAGGTGCATGAACTATTTCATGAAGTAAAATTCCATGAGCAATTAGTTGCTGAAGTGTCATCAGTCAGAGAGCTCTTTCACATGCATTGTCACTTCACTCTTAGCAAATCCTCAATGTAGTCATTAGGGAGGAAGAAAATTGAGACTTATCTCAACAGAAGAGGCACACAAAGCATGGTGTAACAAGAGTTCAATTATCTCTTTATACTAGAGTATGAGCATGAAGGATGTGTAAATAGAAGGGAAATATTTCAAGTACTAAGATTCAATCTGCACAATCAGTTTGGTAAAGGGCACAATAAATCCCATCTGAGCAGTGTAGTGAAGTTTAAAAAAAAATATAAATTGAAAACCTGACAGAAAACCAAACCTAAAAGACAAACCACAAAAGGTGTGAGAAACTGGATATAAAAGAGTGTGTGTATGTGTGTAAGAACTAGAAGCACTAAAATACTTTGCATAATATCTTTTTTACCTTATAAGAAAGGAGTTACTGGTGTGACGAACTTGGAAACAACATATTATATACTTCTCTGTTAAACACTGTGGAAGTAGGTGTTAAATAGCTCACTATGAAGCACTTCCTTACTGTGAGTATATTGTCAGAGTTCAACTGGAAGACTGCCTTCTGAACATTCAAATTTCAAATTGTCAAACCCCAGCTGAATTGTATATTTTATGAACACAGAAGAAGACCTATAAAGAGAAGACAGTTTATCTTCTTTTACTTTGCAATGAAATTGTGATCCCAATTCACTTGTTTAAACAATCTTACCCTGAGAGTGGTACTTGCATGACAGTGTAAACACACACTGAAAATAATCATGTAGATTCCTTTATAGTGAGAGCGCACAAACATCTAAATTGTGCTATAATGTAATGCTATATGTAACTAAGCCTTACTATTGGCTGTCCCATCTATGTCCCTTATCAACTTCTTGTACACCCTCAGCCTACTCACTAGTGGGGTGGGCTAAGTGTGTAAGTACTGTTCAGCAGTAATGAAAAAATTCCTGGATCATCAACACTGTTTCCAGCACAAATCCAAAACGTAGCCACATACCAGCTACAACTAAGAAAATTAACCCTATCCCAGTCAAAACCAGCACAAGTGGGAATGTTTTCCTTGCCAAATAGTTTAGTTCTCTAGGATATGATTATCTGATTATCTGGTCTGCTCTCTTTTGAAGAAAGTCAATTGGTCCCATTTTTTTTAGGGTGTATTATGTACAAAGAAAAGGAATGAAAAAGAGAAAAATTTCATTTCCTTCACCATGCTTTGGACTACCAGGCCTACCCCAGTTCTTCAGATTGCTTAACATTTTCCTTCATGGAGAGAATAGATAATTAATGTTATATCTGCAAAACTGATACTTAATGTCATACTACAAAAACATAATTTTTGAATGCCTACGAAACAATCCTCATTTTCAAGCACCCTGCTGGCCAAGGGTATCACAAGGGATTCAGAAGATACTTTTGTCAAATACAGTGCAGTGTAACAGCAGTCCACAGAGAAGGATTCATCCTCAGTACAGACGTAGGAGCTTCTTCAATTCTTGGTTTGGAGGCCTGGAATCATTCCCAGGCAAAATGTCTAGCAATGTAAGCACAGTCTGTACATTTGACACTGAGCCAACGACTTCCACATCTTCTGTCTGTATCTGAAATGTCCGTTCAAGAAAGACGGCAGTACTTTGTTCATGACAGAGTTTCACCAATGATTAAAAGATTAACTAAAAATTCACACTATGAAAGACTTCAGAAACTCTCTCTTTGCCTTGACAGGCAACCTCGCTAGAGCCTATAAGTAGTTGCAAAGAGACCAAAGGTGTCCATGTGTCAGTATGTCTAAGCAAAAAATAGAATATAGATACATTCAGGTGAAGAAAATAAGCCATAGTTTTTTTTTAACAGTGAAGATATTAACCTTTGGAACATATTACTAACAGGGGTAGTAGATTAATCATCAGTAACATTTTTTAAAATGAGAAAAGTTCTTTTGTTTACAGAAGGTCAGACTACATCACCCTTTCTTATGGGTAATCCATGACTCTATTAATAAACAAAGAATTATGCTGATGATAGAACTCAACAAGCCATTTGTCCTGTTGATAGGATACATCCTCTATAACATTCAAACTCATTTTTATAGAAGGTCACTTAATCACAAAAACTCTTCCTGTTGTGCTTACTAGCCACCTCTTTTCATTGTATGACCCATTAAAATAACATCATCCTACTTCTTCTGCTCATACACATAACCCTTATTTATTTCACACAGAATCACAGAATCACCAAGGTTGCCCAGGCAGCCAAGAAGGCCAATGGCATCCTGGCTTGCATCAGGAACAGTGTGGCCAGCAGGAGCAGGGAGGTCATTCTCCCCCTGTACACTGCACTGGTTAGGCCACACCTTGAGTACTGTGTCCAGTTCTGGGCCCCTCAGTTTAGGAAGGATGTTGACTTGCTGGAACGTGTCCAGAGAAGGGCAACAAAGCTGGTGAGGGGTTTGGAACACAAGCCCTATGAGGAAAGGCTGAGGGAGCTGGGGTTGCTTAGCCTGGAGAAGAGGAGACTGAGGGGTGACCTTATTGCTCTCTACAACTACCTGAAGGGAGGTTGTAGCCAGGCAGAGGTTGGTCTCTTCTCCCAGGCAGCCAGCACCAGAACAAGAGGACACAGTCTCAGGCTGCGCCAGGGCAGGTTTAGGCTGGATGTTAGGAAGAAGTTCTACACGGAGAGAGTGATTGCCCATTGGAATGGAATCGGCTACCCGTGGAGGTGGTGGAGTCACCTTCACTGGAGGTGTTCAGGAGAAGACTTGATGGGGTGCTTGGCTGCATGGTCTAGTTGTTGGGTGGGTTGGATTGGTTGATGGGTTGGACGCGATGATCTTGAAGGTCTCTTCCAACCTGGTGTATTGTATTGTATTATTGTATTGTATTGTTGGAAGAGACCTCAAAGATCATCAAGTCCAACGCATCACCACAGACCTCATGACTAAACCATGGCACCAAGTGCCCCGTCCAATGCCCTTTTGCCCCTTTTGAACACCTCCAGGGATGGTGATTTCCATACTGTTCTAAGATTTGTAATATCAATTCAAAGTTAAATCTGTTTTAAAACCTTTTTTTTCCCTTTTTTTTACCATGTCAAGAGTTAGGGCTGGGCCAGCCACTAGACAAGTGACACGCAGTCTCTACTAACCCATCTCCTTTTCGAAAGGGGAAGAGAAAAGGAATAAAGAAGAGAGAATAATGGATTGTAAAAGAAAATTAAAACAGCTTTAATGAAAATAATAACAACAACATTGTTTCATTAAATCCATTTTGATTTCAGTTCACGATTCTCCACTCCTTGTACCAATCCACTTTCTCAGCTGAGGAGGGGTCACTGAGTGATAAAGCAACTGCTGGAGTTTAGCCCTGGATATGGGTTAAGTATAGACAATCATTTCTGCATTTTGCATAATTTTTACCTCTAATGGAAACGTTAATTCTGCACTATAAAAATAATTGTGATAATTTAGCATACATTGTAGGACTGCTAATTGAATCAGTCTTTGGGATTTTTGCCACAATGATCAAAATGCTTCTCAAACTTAATACTTTCTTATCTATGTTTCTCAAGCTATGTATTCTTAGCCATAATTTCATCATTCAGCTTAATCCTAATATAATTTCCTTATTCATAAACTCCTCCATTACTGAAAGAATATTTTCTTCTGTTCCAAAGCAAATTTTTTCCTGATAAGTTATATCTTAATTAAAGATAACTGTGTTCACAATGGAAGTATCATCTCAGTCTACAAGTATCTATTTTTAGTGAATGAAAAGTATTTCAGGTTTGTCAGTGTAAGTGAAAAAAAAGCAGTTGTTGGAGAGTTAACTGAAACTCTCCACATCAGTACTCTTTGCAGAGTAAGTTCATTTGATACACGACAAAAACTCAGACTCAACAAAGGAATCTCTATGCACATCTCTAAATTATAATTCTTTAGAGGATGTACATCCTCTAAATTTTCACCCAGCTAATCCTGTTCGGTTTTGTTTGTTTGTTTGTTTGTTTTTAATCAAAGAAACCAGACCTAGTTTGTGTGCTTAGGCCCTGAGGTTGAAAAGGGGTTGTGATATATTCCTCATCAGCTTAAGACTGAATCCAGGATAGTGTTTGGAAACCTAGATGTCTACTCCTGGAACTATGCATTCCACATATAGCAGAGTGTTTTAAGGCTGGGCCAACTGATAAACCTCATATTAGTTTCAAGTTTGTTTCTTGTACTTATTCAAATGTACCTGAACTTGCAACCATTGATTTTCATTCCAGGTAATCAATAGCTGATTCCTTAACTTCAGAATCCTTCAAACCAGTTTTACTGGTAAGACCTACAATTAAAATTGTACAATAAGGCAAATGCTAGCTTTCCACTTCCCTTCAGTGCGGACACTGGGCAATTTCCTACTGCCCCTCTCCCTGTGTTTAGTATCAGTATCGATGAACCAGAGAGAAACTATAGCCTTGACTTGAGGCTGTGGACAGGGCTCTGAAGCAGAAAATGAGGAATAAGGCCAGGTGGGAAATGTAGGAAGACTCATCTTCAAGCCACTGGTGAATCCACATGCGCACTGGAGAGAATGTATCCAAAAATATCTGCCCTTGGCATCACCATGTTTTTAGCTGAACTATAATTCTGGCATAATGCTACTCATTTAGCTTCTCCTTGTGATCAATGAAGAGTTTTGCTCCAGTTTAGGGCTGTTGGAAAGTAAGTTGTAGGTTCATTTGAACTGTTTCTTAGAGGATCAGACTGAAAATCAAAATCCACTGATTGCAGCACTGTGAGAACTCAATTGCTTTGTACATTTACCACAAAGTAACAGCAGCTCCATGGCACTACTACAGCACCAAGCACTGTGCCTGGGTGATAACCCTTAGCACATTTCTCAGCTATTCGTTCTCTGGTCATTTCCCAGTTCCTCAGGAAATATCAGTGCAGAAGCTGGATGTGGCAGTCAAGCTGTTGTAACAGCCAAGTTTGTTTTTCAGGCTAGGACAATTTAGTGATCTCGAAATTAGACTTTTCCTGTTAAATTTGTCACCTCTTGGACACTTCAAGGGCAAGCTGGATTCCTTCAACTCTCAGGACACACTGCTATCTTAAAGAAAACCTTGAATTAACCTCACAGTGAGAAGAATTTAGCATTTATGGCTATTCATAAATGAGACATCTAGTTGCACTGTGGAAAATACTTTCCTACCTGTCAAAGACTCCTCAGTAAATCATAATCAACACTTACCATCAGCCACACACTGTATATAGCTAGACATATGTACCCATTAGCAAATAATGTTAATTGATTTCTATCATATATGGGCATTAGCACATCAGCTTTAAGTATGACATTGAGCTGCATGGTGCATGCAAAATTATATAATCAGATATATCAGAATCAAAAGCTTTGATTATTTTTAACCTTCTAGAAAGAACAGGAAGCTAACAAAAAGCAAACTTTGAGCAGATACTGGGAAGAACTTTTTCGTGGCAAATATTAGAAATGCGTGGAGCAGCCTTGTGGGCATTATCATTAAAGCAAAACCACTGAAGCCATTCAAGATACAATTACATTTCAGATGACTCCCTGAGGGAAATGAAGGAGAAATAAGTTCCAGTGGGATGAAAAGCCTTCAGTCCTTAAGCTTCATATCTATTAGACTTTGACTGTATTGCGTACGCTTGCAGAACTGAGATACATTACTATGTTAAAAGATACTGGTTTACATCATCAAAGCGCAAACTACTATGGGAAGATCAGTTAACAAATATCTGCAGTAGACAGATATCTCTGTGTGTATTTTTCTAAACAAACAGGGAGATGCATACACACATAATATAAGTCCCTAAATTGATTATCTATTCAATTTAATGCAATAATGAATGTCATCCAAACATCTACGTGATACTGGATTCTTTTTGAGAAACATCATCATCAAATTCTCTTTTTCAGTGATCAAGAGTTATTAAGATATTATATATACAAGGAGAAAGCTTAATAGATTACATGCACATGCATCCTCTAAAGTCAGTATTTCTCTTTTACTGTTTACCAAATATCCGCTGTTGTAATTCTCCCCTCTTTTCACTCTTCTTTTATCTCTTTCTTAGCTATTTAACTTAGGACATATTACAATATTTATTTATTTATTTTTATTATTTAATTTAAGTAATTCAGATTGCTATGCATTTCTAACACTAAGCATAACACAAAGGTTTAACAAAGACAGAAACTATGACACTATAGTATGGGATCCTATCACATAGATCTATTGAAAGAAAGTTATCAAGCAAAGGACAGAAGCTCATCAAGGATACTGCAATAGCTTTTCAGCATATATTAAGTCTGTGGAAACAGCACCACAATTTAATTTATTAAGTCCTGCTAATGGAATATAAATGAAAAAGCAATGTCTTGAAAAGGCTAATGTAGTGCTTTTGGTCCTGCTGGTTAAAGTGATGTTAAGAATAATTGCACATACAGAGTCTGAAACCCTGTTACAAACAGAAATTGGATCCCTATTCAAAAGGATCTACTCCACACACTGGGATGTCCAGCCCCAAATTTACACTTCAATGCTTTGTTTCTAGTTAATAAAACTCCTAACACAAGTGTCTAAATCTGTTGCCCAGTCCATAAGAAATGACGACATCTTCATAGGAAGCTGATATACTCCTAAGATCACACATTTCCACCAAAAAATTAACAGGCTGGAAGATATATCATTTTAACTGTCAAAGCAACCCACTATTTCTGTCTGGGAGAGATCAAAGAGAAACCACAAACCAAAATTATTTGGCCTGTATAATGTATGATCACTTTCTTTGCCTACGTGTGAGGAAATATCAATTCTGTCCTACGGCAAATTTTTATATTTTCAGTTTTTCATTCCACTGGGTAATTCCAACCAGCATAATTCAAATGTTTGCAAAGAAAGAGAGCTATTTTGAGGTCTAGACTAGCAGTATAGTATTTCATTTAAGAAATTTTTTTAGTCCTGGGTTCTCTCTTTTTTTCTAATGACAGGCTAACTAAGTGAATAGCAGTGTTACAGAATGAAGCTGACACATGCCAGTCATTTCTTTCCTGTTTTCTGTGAACTATTCACAGAGGGAATTTTTCAAACTGGGTAAGATCATTTGGAGGCCAACAGTTTAACCAATAGTTTGGGGAATGGAAGAACAGTTCCAAAAGCAAGAAAACTCTTAGACTATCCTCAAAAGATGAATCAAAATTGACACATAACAGAAATGCTGAATAATGCCAAATTATCTGAATGTCTCAATATTGATACCATTACCTTTAAGGATGACTCAGCAGTTGTGCTCCTCTAGATACATTTTCTATGAGGCCAAGTACAATCTTCAGATATTGCTGATGAAATGCAGAATAACAAAAGAATATATCACCCTGCTACAGTATTCCATCCATGACCACCTTGGTCAAAAAGATAAATGACAGTGTATTTAAATGGTATGAAAAGTACATGCTACATTGGATACATCTTTTAAACTTCTCGTAGATTGTATTTTGTAGAACAGATCATTTATGAGCATGCAGATGGAGATTTGTTACTAAGATCAGGCATTTTGAAGTGCTTTCATATACAGAGCAAGCATCAGCTTCTGATATTCCTAAGCTGATCTTTGTTGTAAGTCTCTGAGAAGTAGCTGCCTGAAGTTTGTCAGCTTCATATGGATCCACTTATGCCGATGTCCTAGGCTTCTCTTAGTGTCAGTCAGTACTGCCGCTAGGTACCATGAGCTAAACTTTTGTAAATAAGGAGTACAATTACAGCAGAAAATAAAAAATGTTGTCATTTTTTGTGATTAAAATATTCAGCAGGTTCAGCAGTATTTTAAGTAAAATATTAAAATTATCATGTACAAAATGCTAAGAGCCAGCAGTTCTTTGTAGGATATTCTAATTACTTGTTTTCACAGGATGTTGGATAATTTGTTTTATCTTAGCACTGGAGAACTTACACTTTTCTTGGAGGTAGGAATATTACCTCTGTAGACTTATTCAATTGTTCAGCAAAGATCTGGCTGACTTTGATCTCTTTATGTGTCAGCACATTGCTATTTACATCTTGTATCTGAACAGAAAACTGTGATATTTGATTGTCAGTCAATCTCCACTTTTGTCTCTCCATCAATCTGACTCAGTTTACCCAAACAGCAATGTAAAATTTGTGATTCTGGCTTTGCATCACAAACCAAATGGTATTAACTTCAGTTTTAACTGGAAAATAGATATGAGTGAAGACACCATGGATCCTTGAAAATGACCTGATACTGTAAAATTAACTTCATAACCCCCCTTTCACCCTCATGGCTGAAAGGGCTTTATCTATCAGAATGTTTATAATCTAACTGAAAGAAACAAGCACCACAATCTACCTGGTACTGTCACTTTATAGGGTAAAAAGTAACACCTACATCCTAGGTCAGGATGTGCTGCAAGTCCCACATTATGTAAATGTTTTTCAAAAGTGTTTTGCTCTCCCCTGCACCAGAGAACTGTGAGTCTCATTTGCATCAGTAGCACACCAGGCCTTTGGCCCTGGCAGCTGGCAGCTCAACCCCACTGTACCAGTCAGGAAAGCTGACATTACACTTCTGTTCTCCAAAAGGTCTTGCTTTGATCCCTGAATTCATATTTAAAGGAAATTCACACAGATGGGAAACAGTTCCAATGATGGAACACAAAAAACATTCTGCTGCCATTAGTGCTGCTTAGGGAAAACCTGGTCTTCAAGCACAAGCTCATCAAACACAGGTCAGGAGCCTTAGCACAAAGAGGTATGCAGTGGGATCTGGTGGTGGCAAGCATGCAAGAACCTGCCTAAGACATTATTACTTTCCTCAAATAGGTGCACATGACTCATAGAATCATAGAATCAATAAGGTTGGAAAAGACCTCAGAGATGGAGTCCAACCTGTCACCCAAACATCTCATGACTAACTAAGCCATGCAACCAAGTGCCATATCCAATCCCCTCTTGAACACCTCCAGGGACAGTGACTCCACCACCTCCCTGGGCAGCACATTCTAATGGCCAATCGCCCTTTCCATGAAGAACTTCTTCCTAACATCCAGCCTAAACCTCCCCTGGCGCAGCTTGAGACTGTGTCCTCTTGTTCTCTCACAGGTTGCCTGGGAGAACAGACCACCACCCACCTGGCTACAACCTCCCTTCAGATAGTTGTAGATGGCAATAAGGTCTCCCCTGAGCCTCTTCTCCAGGCTAAACACCCCCATTTCCCTCAGTCTCTCCTCATAGGGTTTGTGCTTGAGGCCTCTCACCAGCCTCGTTGCCCTTCTCTGGACATGTTCAAGAGTCTCAATGTCTTTCTTAAACTGAGGGGCCCAGAACTGGACACAGTACTCAAGGTGTGGCCTAACCAGTGCTGAGTACAGGGGCACAATGACCACCCTGCTCCTGCTGGACACACTATTCATAATACATGCCAGGATGCTATTGACCTTCTTGGCCACCTGGGCACACTACTGGCTCATGTTCAGCCTACTGTCAACCAGTACCCCCAGGTCTCTTTATGCTTGGCTGCTCTCCAGCCACTCCGACCCCAGTCTGTAGCACTGCATAGGGTTGTTGTGACCAAAGTGCAGCACCCAGCACATGGACTTGTTGAATGCCATCATGTTGGACTCTGCCCATCTGCCCAGCCTGTCAAGATCCCTCTGGAGAGCCCTTTAACCCTCTAACAGATCAACACCTGCTCCCAACTTGGTGTCATCTGCAAATGTACTGATGATGGACTCAATCCCCTCTCCAGATCATCAATAAAGATATTGAACAGGATGGGGCCCAGCACTGATCCCTTCTGCTTATGAATGTGTGAACCTTTTTGTTCTTGAGAAGAAAGCTAATTACAAGGAGATCATGAACATAGTTCTTTCAAGAAAAAAAAAAAACAACACCTGGAGGAAGTCATGCTACCATACTACAGGCTTCAAGCATGTGCAGAGCTGTTCCACATATAGAACAATGAAAAAGCAAGGTGAAGTTACTTTTTCTGAGCATATTAGCTGTACTGTCTCATTTCTGAGAAGACAAATGGTTCTTTTCTTTCACCTGTAATATTTATGCTGTGGTTAGCACTGCTGTTGTTTCTTTTGTTTTTATACTCAGTCTGTTTCTTGAAATAACAGTTCATTTTTCTTAAGTGAAGAAACAGATTCTGAAACATTGTAATTTGAAACTATTTCTAGAACACCCTTTCAAAGCATCTGTCCTAAACTTTCAATGTTTTAGACAATAATTTATAAAGTACCATCAGTCTGGCATTTGAAATAACCACGTTTGTTATTTTACCTTGCAAATTGTGCACATCAGAGCTGTCTTTCAGTGAAAAATACCCTGAATTTCATATAAAACTAATCTGTCAGTCCTTGTTCAGTGTCATACTGGAGACAGTGGCAAAAGATGAAAAATCTCACCAAAACAATGATAACCTCTGTATATCAAAATGATTACAACTTCTGCATTTTCAGGCAAGTGAGTGAAATATATAAATGAAGAAATAAACAGCATATTGCTTTCAGAAATGTCTGTCATTTGTGATGAAAAACTATGGGGAGCTGGGACAGAATATATGGATACAGTTATATTTGCAGTTCTGTATTCTCACTGAATTATGCACAGAGTACATATGAGTTAAACATAGCAGACAAGGTTTATTCTTTACAGTATGCAATATGTGAGATATGTAAAGAGGTAGATAAGCAGAAGGATGGATAGGTTTGTCTCTGATGAAGATTTCATATTCTCGTAACAGGCAGGTCCCTAAATGTTTGATAGTTCAATATATCACATAAATCTCCAATGTTGATTTTCACCCATCCACTCTGTCTTTCTTTATATTTATGATATTTTATTAAAATTCTGTAAAAAAAAAGCAACAAACAAACAACAAAACTACTATGGGTAGTATTCAAAGGCTAATCTAGTTGTTGAAATCTAAGACAACTGTAAGCCACTGGTGCAGATTTCCAGCAACAGCCTGTGGAAACTGTTGTTAGGTACGGTTCTTCTATTACTCAGAAGAAAGAAGTCAATCTTCTCTCTAACCATAAATATTTTCTGGAGTTATTTTATCTCCTTTAAGCACTTTTCAGCCTGTTATTTCTCATAGCCAGGAGGGGGTTGGTCTCTTCTCTCAGGCAATCTGCACCAGAACAAGAGGACACAGTCTCAAGCTGCACCAGGGGAGGTTTAGACTCGAGGTGAGGAGAAGTTTCGTCACAGAGAGAGTTGTTAGCCTTTGGAATGGGCTGCCCAGGGAGGTGGTGGAGTCACCATCCCTGGAGGTGTTCAAGAGGGGATTGGACGTGGCACTTGGTGCCATAGTTTAGTAGTGATGAGGTCTTGGTTGACAGGTTGGACTTGATCTTTGAGGTCTTTTCCTACCTTATTGATTCTATGATTCAATATTTGGCTATTGTTGCAGTGGATTTACTCCACTGACATGTTTTCTTCCATAACACCAAAGTCAGCACCTGGAGTACAAAGGAACTTCTCAAAGCTTGAAGAAAGTGCTGTTGGAAAGTTCATCTACATTCTATCAATACTAGAAAAAAGGAAAATTTGTAAATGAAATTAAAATAGTTTATTTTCTGAAAGGTCATACTTGTTTAATATTGACAGTCAATGATCACAAAGACATTAAAGACATTGCAGCTAACTTGGGAAGTAGAATAGGCAATCAGACACAGTCTATGAAGCAAAAAAAACCTTTGCAACTAGCAATTCTTAATTACATTAATATTGCAGGGAAAACAATGCAGAGCAGTGCTAAACCTTATTACTTTTTCAGAAAATCTCCACAAAACAGAAACTGATAACAATGCAATTTAGGTTTGCTTCCTTTGGGATCAGGATGAAGTAAGTGCAGTCACAGTGTTGTAAATATTTGCTGACACTGTGGAACAAGACACTCTGTAATGGTTGTACTGCCCATTGTGTGTGTTTCTAGGTCTGTGTTTCTTCCAAGTATGAGAGAAAAACTCAAGACCTTCTAACAGATAGTAATTAAGTCTACCAGGCATAACTAGCTGACTGTGTTTAATACAGTAGTAAGCTGGTAACTTAGAGCAGGCTTTGTTAAATATAGTGTGTCCCACAAGATAAACCAAGAAAAGCTTTCCCTTTATCTTATAATTCCCAGTTCCCATTTGTACTGGGATCTGATGGGGCAGGAAGGCTCCCGAGACTTTCTGAAATCCTAGCACTGAATTAGTCATAGACAAAAGACAATGAGCTAATTAATTTGCAGAAAGACAGGTGCTGTATTAAAGGATATGTTGCAACCTTTGAACCCAGCCTACATCTTGTGAATAAAATGCTAAAATATTTGTATTTCCAGTTCTTTTCAGAGATTGTGTGTATTCCTTGGACACCATCATAATATTGTCCTGAACTTCAAAGAAAAATTAATCTGTGTTCTTATTTGCTACCTCATACAACATTAGGTCTAATGGCTCCCATCGATTATATGCTCACTGCAGCTTCCACACTGCAGTGGAGTATGCAAGAAAAGCACATATTCTGGGGATGGCATGTGCCCTTGACAGATGTGCATGGAGTCTTTGGAGCTGACAGTTCTTTCCTGGTGCTTCCAGTAGGGTTTTAGATACCAAGTTCTGTCACTGCTGTTTTTTCTTTCTTTTATGCCCGTACCCCATTTTGTGTCATATTGCTCCACTCGTACTGAGAGGTCATTTGTGCGACACAAACAAAAGCTTTGTTTGCTGTTGTGAGAGACTAAAGCTTATCTCTCCTGGTGACTCAACAAAGATAAAATCACTTGCTGTTTGTCCAGACAATAGCTGATGTGCGTTGGGCAGAGCCACTGGAAGGACTCTTGGAAGGTGCAAAGATAACATTGCTCACGGGACTGCAGCTGGCCTACAACAATGGCCCAAGGGCCCAGCATTCACACCTTCAGGACAAGATCATTTCCAGCCATCAGATACCCCAGGAAAGGACAATGGTTCCTGATGTGAAAAGAGTGTGTGGGTAGCTAGATGGAGCAGGAGGAGGCGGAGGCCTTCCCCCCTCCATCCAGTGGCTGCCCAAACTCACCTGAGTACACAGAAAGATTTCCTGGGGAAACGATGCCTGGACCTAAAGATGATTTCCCAGAACGATATCCTGGGGAACAACACCTGGACACTTGCCTAAGGGCTAAAAAACTGTATAAAAGACTGGAGCAGCTACTGGCTTGTAGGAGGAGAAAATTGGAGTAGCAAGATGCAGAAGAAAGAAGACAGCACCACACGCTGGAAACATCCCGGGGCCAACACAATGGATCTTGGACTCTCCGTGCCCTAAGTTCCGCTTGCTGCAATTCATGGAGCTGAAGAAGCTGCCCAGAGGGCCTCATCCCTTTTACAGCCAAAGCCTCAGCACCCTTCCTCTACAGACCCAACATCTCCTGCAGCACCTTTCCTCCACAGACTCAAACTGTCTTGGGGGTGAGGGGTGTGGTAATATAATTCTTTCCCTCTTCTCCCTTTCTTCTCTCTCTTCCTATTCTGATCCCTCCACTTTATTTATGTAATAAATAGTCTAGCTGTTGATATTTTGGCCTCGTTTGTGCCTCTAATTTCACAGCACGGGAATATTCATTAAAAACCTCAATCTCTTTCCCTCTCCGGATCAAGACAGCTGTTCAGGATATTGTGCATCTTACTGTACTTCTAACATGGCTTTATCTCTGGGGAACACTACTGTTTTCTTTTCTCTTCCCTGCTGTTCATTGGAAATAGTAACTCCCTGTGATGCCAAACAAGAAAAATTATTCAGCTCCATTAGTTTACTGTTTTGGTGTGGCAGAAGAATTTACAGTGTTATCAACATTCATGAAATCTACAAGGAATTCTACAATGACCTCTTATAGACAGACTTCTAAAATCTGTGTAAGACTTTCACTGAAAGAAGTTAAACACTCCTAATCTGCATTTCATAATAACAATAATAAAAAAGTACATACTTATTATTAAGGTTTTCAATTTCCTTTAAGTTATCATAACCCGAATGTTTCCAGATGAATATGCTTGTCACATAATCCAGTTTCTTTTCATTGCACAGATGCTACATATTACTTCTACTAAATGTATTTTGCAGTTCTCATGATCCTGGTGGTAAGCAAGAAGCTAAATGGAGCTGATTCAAAATACATATACAATACAGGTTGAAAGAGACCTTCAAGATCATCACGTCCAACCCATCAACCAATCCAACCCACCTAAACAACTAAACTATGGCACCAAGCACCCCATCAAGTCTCCTCCTGAACACCTCCAATGAAGGTGACTCCACCACCTCCATGGGTAGCCGATTCCAATGGGCAATCACTCTCTCTGTATAGAACTTCTTCCTAACATCCAGCCTAAACCTGCCCTGGTGCAACTTGAGACTGTGTCGTCTTGTTCTGGTGCTGGCTGCCTGGGAGAAGAGACCAACCTCTGCCTGGCTACAACCTCCCTTCAGGTAGTTGTAGAGAGCAAGAAGGTCACCCCTCAGTCTCCTCTTCTCCAGGCTAAGCAACCCCAGCTCCCTCAGCCTTTCCTCATAGGGCTTGTGTTCCAAACCCCTCTCCAACTTCATTGCCCTTCTCTGGACACCTTCCAGCAAGTCAACATCCTTCCTAAACTGAGGGGCCCAGAACTGGGCACAGTACTCGAGGTGCGTCCTAACCAGTGCAGTGTACAGGGGCAGAAGTACAGGATGCTGCCCAGAGATAAGATCTATTCTTTCTTGTGTTTGCTGTGTCCCATTAATCACAATCAATTACTTTTCCACAAAACATAACAAATATTAGTGAGATATACTAGCTACTGAAACATCAGGAGAAAGTCGTAAAGAAATGACTTTTTGCTGAGAAAAAGACCGTTTCACAATTAGATTGCAGGAGGTAATCATCCACTGCAAATGAAAAGTGCATGTAAATTTTGAAAGGTTTTCTAAATGCACACAATTTCCACAAGTGCTAGAGGTGCCATTACATTAGATACCACTGAAAATGGAAAGAGGCAATGAATTTTGCTCTTTAACATTTACACAGAATACGTAGATCCAATGTAATTTATTAATCATACTAGGTGGCATATATGCTATTTGAGAACACAGGGATAAGCTTTCCTTTTATTTAATTGATGATGTGATGTTGAAAGATTCTGTGTCCTTCATTCAAAGAAAGCATCACAAAATAGAGATATTTTCTCTTTATCAAACCTCCCTGCTATGTCTTCTGCTTTCACACTCTGACTTTCAGTAGAAACAGAGATTCATAGAATGGTTAGGGTTGGAAGTGACCTTACAGATTGTCTAGTTCCAATCCCCCTGCCATGGGCAGGGACACCTTCCACTAGATCAGGTTCTCAAGGTCTCATCCAACCTGGCCTTGAACACCTTCAGGGAGGGTGCATCCATGGCTTTTGTCAGCAACCTGTCTCACCACCCTTACAGTAAAGAATGTCTTTCTAATATCTAGTCTAAATTACCCTCCCCAAGCTTAAACCCATTATCTCTTGTTCTATCACAAAAAGCCCTTGCAAAAAGTCCCTTACTGGCTTTCTAGCAGGCCCCTTTCAGGTACTGGAAGTTCCCTATAAGGACTCCCTGGAACCTTTTTTTCCCAGGATGAACAGTTCCACCACGGACAGTGGTTTGGTAACTTCATCTGCCACTTCCATCAGGGCCCTCTTCATGATTTTGGAAAACTTGTGGACAAAGATAGCCTTCCCCTTCTCTGAAAGACCTACCCCATCAGCCCCCAGAAAACCAGATTTCTGAAAATAAGTTTCATGGCTTAGACAGGGAAAGCCCTCTCCATGACACCACTCCATCAACCATTTATTTTGCCTATTCTATCAGCCTTTCGAACCCTCTTCCCCTTAACTGGAAGGTTAGAACTACCACAGAAGGATTGATGAAAAGACTGTGTGCTCTCCTGAATCCTTCACAGCCTCTCCCAGTGTCTTGTAGTCCCTCTTGATATTCTTTAGGTTTACTGATGTCCATGTGAAACACCAGTAATGGGTAATATTCAGTGAGACATGCAGGGTCTGTCAACCTCCTTGTTACATCCCTGTTGCAAGCCCCTGGTAAGTACCAGTACCTCTCCAGACTGTGGGCTGGGAGAGAAATGGGTGCCTCTGTGCTTCTCAGAACAGAGTTGCCCACTGCTATCACCCATTGCTTTTTCTTGGTGGCTGTAGAGGTTATATGACAGGCAGCCACTCTGGTGATCTTGCTTGGTTCTGTGGGCCTAGCAGATGCAGGCTCCTTGTCCTCCTCAGTATGAAGAGCTATGAATCAGTACTGCATGGTCACCTCAGACTTTGATAGAGGTTTCTTCCTCCTGCTAGTTCTAGCCCTTCCAATTTGTCATTCTCCACCACTGCTGACTTTCTTTAATCCTTGGTGTGCTGGTAGGGGAGTTTGGGGCTGTTCAGCCTCAGGCTGAGGGTTCAGTGGACATTGTAATTGAATCCAGTCATCTATCTCCATTTCCACCTCCCTGATACTACGCAGCCTTTTGACTGTCTCCTGTAGTTTAGCCACCTGCTGCAGGAGGTCTTCCACCTGGACACACCTTCAGCAGGCAACTTCACCCCCCCATCTCCACCCTAGGTGAAGGATCAAGGTATTGCCCACAGCTCAAGGTCTGCAGAGTTGTTTCTATCTTCAGCAACTCCATTTGAGTGAAGGCATTGGTCCTCACTGGGGTGGGTGGTGTGCACCCCCCTGGCAGAGCTGCAGGCACTGAGTACTCACCATTCTGCTGTGAGGCTCAGTGAGGTCTTCCTGTCTTACCTGCTGAGTTGGGAGAGAATTCTCCCTGCCTGCATGCCCTGTCTGTGCACCTTGCCTGAGCAAACACGAATGAGTAAGTTGCATTTCAACACAATAAATTTACAAACTGGATTTTTTTAATAAATACTTTTCTTCATTTCTTTCCTTGGTTAGTAATAAAAATGATCTGTTCATTGGAAGAGAGCTTGTACTATTAGTTAAAAACTCACCGTGGAAATGGTTACTTAGGCATATCTTGAAAGGAGGGTTTTTGACGAAGTGGCCTATTACTCTTTCTGTAGAACACAATGTATTGTCTGTAAATTCTGTTCAATTTCTGGCTCATTGACCTGATGCATAGAGTCATTCAGATCTCATTGTATCTATCCTGCAGTCACAAAACAACTTTAAGGACTTATCCCTCATCTCGGTAAAACAAAGTTTGTGTCCTGATAGAGTTGTTTCAGCAAGTTCACATAAAATGACCCATAATAGCAATTTTAAAACTGTAGTCTGCTTCTCCATGATTGGAACTACACTCTAAGTTAGTGCAATAAAGACTTCTTACAATTTTAGACGAAAAAGATGTTACTGTGCCTTTAAGTCATTAAACTTCAACGTCTTAGCTCCTGAATTACTGTGAAATCTGTCTGGACTGAAAATACTTGAGATAAACTCCTTGTTTTAACAAAACTTGTATAATCACCTTTCCAGATACTGGCTCACTAATATGCCTAACAGATACCCCACAAGCTTTTGTCAGTATAGTACTTCAGTCACTGTGCTTCTGGCTTGCATGTTTTAGTCTTGCCACTGAGACCTCATTCATAACAATGGCAGTTTCCTCTGGATAAATATTAAATTGTATACTGCCTATCAGATTTATAACACTGACTTTAGATGGTTTCAGATTTCAGTCTGGACTGGAAATAGTCACCCAGTCCCTCTGGGTGGTTCTGATAACGTCTGCTAAAAGACTTCTGTGAAATTCACTTGGCTTTGGATCAAACCTTTAGCATAAAGTATCTCTTTGTGGTGTGTGGAATTGCATGTTTGATAGAAGAGCATAAATCGTAACATAGTATAACTACTCTGCATTATATGTTGGGAAAGCTTGTGTAATAGAAGGCAGTGCCATTGACAGGGGGTGTCACCCTGTCACCTGTCTGCATGCTAGAGACACCAACCTTGGCTTTGATATGTATGCATTTTAATTTTCTTCAGTGCTCATGTCTGTGAAGTGAGGCAACAAAAGCATGCAGAACTAAGGCTGCAGGTCTGTTCAAGACCTTCACCCATTTCTTGTTTATAAATGGAAACCTCTGAGATATAGATCCTTTCAGGTAATGAGGTGTTTAACTTCAGTAAATTCTGGTGAGAATCACCTACCATTGTCAATATTCAAGAAGTGATTTCACTGTTTGGTTCTTCTTCCCTCAATGATCATTGCTTTAGATCAAATCAAAATTATCACCTGTAGCTGGAGCTGCTGCACACTTTCCAATAACAGGGAAGAATAAGTGATCAAAGAGCGCCTCTGCCTCAAAGCCAGGGCAACAGAAAATACAATTTATCAGTCCCATAACACCATTTAATTCGTAAAATCTAATTTGCACAGATTTATGTTACAAACACAAGTGATTTTTGCATCAGTTACTTCTGTGCACCAAGCATTTTAAGGATTATAATTATCAATTAAAATACAGTTTAAAATTTATATATCATTAATGCAGATTTCAGTGGCATCTATTCAAAACTAATGGTTTTCAAAAGCTATGGTATAATTTAACAATGCTTGTTCTCAAATCTACTAAATTAAATGTAAGACCTTAATTAATTTGAATGGTTTTACCAAATATACTTGAAGGGTAGAGTGAAAAGGTATGTTTAAATGCACACTGATCATTTACATTCTTGTGCGGTTCTTTCCTGTATTTTTTAGTTTCTCTAAGTGTATAGTTGAACATACTGTATTGCAATCATTGGCCAAATCTGTTTTAAAAATGTTACTGCCTTCTTATTTCATCTGCCTCAGGATAATATTTTGCTCATAAGCTTTTTGTTTTAACTCACCTAAATAAGTCTATTTGCATAAACACTAAGGTAATGTATGACAAGTTTGAATCTGCAGAAACTGTGTGCGTTAGGTCATACTCATAATGGAAATGCTGATAATGGTGTAACTATCACAGTATCACAGTATCACAGTATCGCCAAGGTTGGAAGAGACCTCGAAGATCATCAAGTCCAATCTGTCACCACAAACCTCATGACTAAACCGTGGCACCAAGTGCCACGTCCAGTCCCCTCTTCAACACCTCCAGGGATGGTGACTCCACCACCTCCCTGGGCAGCACATTCTAATGACAAATGACTGTCTCAGTGAAGAACTTTCTCCTCACCTCAAGCCTAAACTTCCCCTGGTGCAGCTTGAGACTATGTCCCCTTGTTCTGGTGCTGGTTGCTAGAGAGAAGAGACCAACCTCTTCCTGGCTACAACCACCTTTCAGGTAGTTGTAGAGAGCAATGAGGTCACCCCTGAGCCTCCTGTTCTCCAGGCTAAACAATCCCACCTCCCTCAGCCTCTCCTCATAGGGCTTGTGCTCAAGGCCTCTCACCAGCCTTGTTGCCCTTCTCTGGACACGTTCAAGTGTCTCAATGTCCTTCCTAAACTGAGGGGCCCAGAACTGGACACAGTACTCAAGGTGCGGCCTAACCAATGCAGAGTACAGGGACACAATAACTTCCCTGCTCCTGCTGGCCACACTATTCTTGATGCATGCCAGGATGCCATTGGCCCTCTTGGCCACCCGGGCACACTGCTGGCTCATGTTTAGGCAGCTGTCAACCAGCACCTCCAGGTCCCTCTCTGTCTGGGAGCTCTCCAGCCACTCTGACCCCAGCCTGTAGCTCTGCATGGGGTTGCTGTGGCAAAAGTGCAGCACCCAGCACTTGGATTTATTGCATGTCATTATATAGGACACTGCCCATCTGTCCAGTCGGTTGAGGTCCCTCTGCAGAGCCCTTCTGCCCTCTAACTGATCAACATCTGCTCCCAACTTGGTGTCATCTGCAAATTTGCTGATGACTGTCTCAATCCCCTCATCCAGATCATCAGTGAAGATATTAAAGAGGATGGGGACCAGCACTTATCCCCGAATGTCTTTCTGAATATCTTTCTGAATGTCATTGCTGTAAGATAAAGAGCAGAACAAAGTAGAAACTAAGGTTGTTAAACAAACAAACAAAATACCAGAAAAACCCACAACAACTCAAAACCCAACCAACCAGTGAGTTTTCTGTATAGAAAGCTTAAGTGATGGCTATTCCAGAGAGAGAGAGGAAAAATGCAGCAGCAGTATAACTCTCTGGTGGGGATTTCTCTTCCTATGGCTGGCTGAATTCCCCCGGTTTTCTTATGACAATGCACCTTGTAATACAAAAAGTGAAGAAGAATGGAAACAAATTTTCTAAAGTGCTTTTTTTTATATACTCATGTTGCAAAATGATAGCATTTTTTTCCTTTGTGTTATGTAGTTCTCTGATTCTTTCTTTATAGTGATTCTGGGTTTTTCTAGAAGGTTGCTTTTAATTTATGATAGCTAAATGGAGGCAAAGCCCAAGTAAGCTGGGAGTGGGGCGGGGGAAGGAAAAAAAAGATTGCTTTTAACCTAATTATAATCAATCCTTGAAATATTTAATTCCTTCATCTGGACTGTTTGTGTTCAATAATGATGATGAAAAAAGGTTACACCAGTATTAGTTAGAGGCTGTGGACTGCAATCTCTTAATCAATAATCCCCCCAGCTAGGGCTCTGGTGGAGGTCACAAAATTTAGGTCGTCTTCCATAGAAGTTAGGACAGCTGTTGCACAATTTGTTGCACAAATGGGGCTTAAAAGTCACCTGAAGATGTAGTGCTGGAAGCAAAGGAACTGTCTGCACAGGAAAAAGTCTCCTAAGTTGAAGAGAAAAAAAAAGGCAACATTTCACATGGAAATAAAAGGCATTGCCACAGCTCTAGAAGGATACAAGAGAAGAATGTGCTTTTGATCAGTTACTGCAGACAAATATGCACCATTCTATGAAAAGGCATATACTGCACAGCTACTCTATGGAAGTGAAACCTGTAGACCAGTACAGTTCTGTTGTATTTTGAAAATGCCCAGTTGCTTCCATAATTCATACTCATTTATCTGTGTGCACTCATTTATCTGATGAGTTACCTCAATACCAGTGAGACTCATAGGCTTAATATACTCAGCATTTCACATAGAATGACCTAGAAAATGCATAGAAGAATTTGCATTCGATTTTTACCCTACTGCTCAACATTTTCTTTGGCTCCCTGTGAAACTGAAAGATATTCACATATCATATCCTAATCTTTACGTGGATATAAAATATGTTTATGTGTATATGAAATGTTATAAAGGCAATTCCTATGTACTGCATTTACAAATCCATATTGATATGCTTATGTTATTATGTTTGGTAACAAGAGGCAAAATATTTGAAATTTTTCAAAGGTTTCTTGAAAAGAAGCTGTGCCAAAACAGTGAGTTTCAGATCAAATAGATTATCTTTCTTTTAGGAAATCCATTCAAGACACGGAAGTATCATAGTATCATAGTATCAGTTAGGTTTGGAAGGGACCACAAGGATCATCCAGTTCCAACCCCCTGCCATGGGCAGGGACACCCCACACTAGATCAGGCCGGCCAGAGCCTCATCCAGCCTGGTCTTAAACAGCTCCAGGGATGGGGCCCCAACCACCTCCCTGGATAACCCATTCCAGGGCTTCACCACTCTCATGGTGAAGAACATCCTTCTCACATCCAGCCTGAATCTCCCCACCTCCAGCTTCATTCCATTCCCCCTAGTCCTATCACTACCTGATAGCCTGAGAAGTCCCTCCCCAGCCTTCTTGTAGGCCCCCTTCAGATACTGGAAGGCCACAATTAGGTCACCTCAGAGCCTTCTCCTCTCCAGACTGAACAGCCCCAATTCCTTCAGTCTGTCCTCATAGGAGAGGTGCTCCAGCCCTCTGATCGTCCTCGTGGCCCTTCTCTGGACACCTTCCAGCACCTCCATCTCCTTCTTGTAATAGGGGCTCCAGAGATGGACGCAGTACTCCAGGTGGGGTCTCACCAGAGCTGAGTAGAGGGGGAGAATCACCTCCCTTGACCTGCTGGCCACACTGCTCTTGATGCAGCCCAGGATTTGATTTGCCTTCCGGGCTGCAAGTGCACATTGAGAGCTCATGTTGAGCTTCTCGTCCACCAGCACCCCCAAGTCTCTCTCCTCAGGGCTGCTTTCTTGCTAAGCTATTTATCTATCAATCCATTTTCTTTAAAAAACTTCAGTTTGATGAGATATTAGCTAGCAAATTTATTATTTTTTTAAAATCAAATTATTGTGCAGGTCTCATTGCATTAGTTGCTTAAAATTAAACACATATTAGTTTATAGGTTTGGGATTTATGTGCTTGGGGCATAGTCAAAAAAAAGGCATTTTCAGGCAATGTATCACTTGTAACAAACACACAATGCCACTCAATACCAAAGCAATCATCAGTTAACAACTCACACATTTAAATGCCGGGGGAAATAACTATGTTTTGTCAAATACTTTGAAAATGAAAATTCACTGTCATGTACATCACTGACTATGCTGGTGTTCAAATGTTGACATTGTAGCAGATTCAGCTTCAGATACTTTTAACTTTCATTCACACAATTTAGGACCCACCACAGATTCTTTTAGATATGTTATAAAAATACAGCTCCTTTGAGGAAACAAGCACAAGGAGCCACCCAGGCTAATGCAGGAGAAATAACATTTAATAGACAACTCATTGTGAAGACCCATTGACTTGATGAATCGTAAGTAGTGTATGGAGTGAAAAAGTCATAAAGATATCACAGGTATAGCAACAAAGTGGGAAGTCCCTAGCTTGTTTTTCTAAAACTTCTTTGGAGAGATTAACTAACATGATAGGTATCTATATGAAGTTCTGTTTCTCTTTGAGGAATCATTTCTAATGCACACACAGTCATTTGACATGAGAGTAAAAAAGATGCTAAGGTTGTAGATAAACATGTATTTCTTTGATGTTCAACTGTTAATAAGGTAATCATACATATATCCATCAGGTTAATGCTTTCCAAATTCTCCATTCATCTCTGTCCTGTTATTTCAAAGTCATCTTTATTGAGATAAGCATCTGAGACAGGATCCTAGACTGAATAGACTTTTGGCTTATTCCAGTCTAACTGTCATAAAGTCTTACAAACTGTTAAGTTCCAGAAACGAAAAGGATCAAAAGTATAATACAGTCATACAAAGTAATTACCATCAGGAGTCCTTCATTTTACAAACATGTAAAATGCACTTACGTTGAGGGTGAGAAGGGGGAAATCCTTCCATTAAAAACAGTCACAAAACTTTGAACAATTCACACACCGCAGAATACACACACGCACACATGCATGCAGGCATGCATGTACATACACGCACGCGTGCACACGTACACACACACACACACACATGCTTAGAGTTTACACTGCGTTCTTCTGATGCCATGAGTATTATTTTATTAGTACACCCACCTTTACTGAACATTCTAAACAAACAATAGACAACAGTGTAAGGGCTTTTCTTTTTTGTCTTTTTTTTTTTTCTTTTTCTTAAAACTGCAACAAAACAAGTCTCAACATTTGCAAAACATTCCTTTATTATTAGAAATAAATTATTTTTTTTAATATAAAAATTAGCATGCGCTGGCCATTGCATTTATTTTAGCATAACCCTGGACTTAATTCAGTCAGTCGCCACAAGAAACAAACTCAACTTCTTTTACAAGTTGAACAGTGTAGGACAGGAAAGGAAATTGTCACAATCACAAAGAAGTACTTACAAATATAACATCAGACATGATTTGTTTCAATAGCACTTATTTTTTTTCACAAGCTAACGTTTGTTTTCCTTTTGCGATTCGCTTCCTTTTGCGATTTGCTTCCTTTTGCGAGTGAACAGTTCAGAAGCTTGACACTCTCTACATTATAAAACTGGACTTTTCCTTCCCCTGTCTCTTTTTTGCCTCTTGTTTAATCCTTGTCCTTTACAAAACTGACTATTGATTTGAATGTAGTCTACTGATCTTTCCAAGACTGAATTCTGGTGGTGGTAAAGTCTATCTTTGCAAGATCCCATCCTGCAGGTCTTCCTGTGAATTTCATCCCTGCTCAGTTTGCCTGATTGCTGTAACTGACATAAGTTGTCTTGGTAGAGGAGGCTGTAAATAAAATTTAAAAAAAAAAAAAAAAGAAAAAAAAAAAAGAAGAAAAAAAAAAAAACCAAACCAAAACCAACAACAACAGAAGACCAAACCAAACAAAAAACAAAAACAAAACAAAACAAAAAGTTCAGGATATTTAGAATCAAGAGAGGAAGAATAAAACCACCATATTTAGCATTCAAACTCACACAGTGTCCAACTGTATATCCAAATAACACCTCCTATGTTTGTGGAATAAAGAAAGTTTAAGCCTCTATATTAGAGGTAAGTTGGATCTTGAGGTCTGTTTTCTTGATGAGAAGTTTTTGTTGTTTTTATCTGGGGGAAGGAGAGGTCAATAAAAAGGAATAATGATGAGCAGTTTTAACAGACCCATAACAAACTTCCAAAATACTGTTTGGCTGGTAATAATTTGGCTGATTTCTGTGTAGAGGGTTTTTTGGTTTGGTTTTGGTTTTGGTTTTGGTTTCATTTAGGGCTTGGATTTCTCAATTTCTCTGTCTTTTCTACTAGTTGAAGACAACTTTGCATCTGGTAGTGAGTTGTCCATCTGGATGGAGGTTTGTCCTCTTTGAAAGGAGCAAAGCCTAACTTGGGAAACAGCTCTCCAGCTTAGTGAAACTGATTAGCTACTGCCCACAGCACACATTCTCTGCAGAGCCTTCAGACACAAAGCATCTGCATATAGGTGAGCTAGCAGAAATGCTTATGAGCCCCTAGGCTTTATTTTAGAGTTGCCATATTATGGTTTCCCTAGGTTGATGGTCAGCTGATAATGTCTTCCTCTGAGAAAAGCTCATGCCACTTGTTCAAAATGAGGAAATAATGCTGGGAGAGTTAAACATCTTTACTGTTGTAAAGGTGAGCAACTGTGAATCTTACCATTTTTGTTAGAGCCTAGCCCTTCCATCTTATCCCTTTGCTGTAAAAAATATGGCCCAAGTCACCATTTTTGTTTCAATGTAGTGGTAGGAAGAAGGAAGTGGTGACATCAGATCTCACAGGCAGTTCACTAATTTAAACAAGTTGGGTACATGTCAAATCAGACTGCTGGGAGACTGAATCTCATTTTTGTCTCTATAATAAGGTCTATACCATACTGCAAAACCAGGAATTTGGCTTCCCAAATATGTTTTATATTCTGTCTGCTACAGACATGTTCTGCTTATGATAGTGTAGACTGCAGCTGGCAGGATGAAGATAATTTTATGGCACAAAAGTTGTTTAGTCTACAGATTCAGAGATCTTAATTCTATTCCCACACCTTCTTTCCTTCACTTATTTTTTTTCCTACATAGAATCTGGTATGAACAGCTGAGATAGACAGGAAGAGGACTTTTAATGCTAACTCCTAAATCCTTCCCAAGAAGTCAATGATTTCAGAAGAATAGAAACAGACTACAGAAACAAAGAAATGACTGCTTCTCTCTCCTATACCAAAGATTAAATGAAATCAGAGATAGTTAAAATTACTGCAAAATAATACTAAGCAGTATTAGCAAACAACCAAATTTGCTATTTGCCTTTTCTTCATGTTTTCTATGAGCTTGTGAGCAATTTGATTCTGATATTGCATTTGCCATTTTGTAAGACCCAACAGAACCAGACTATTGTAGTTCACATATTGCTATCATTTTTGTCCCCTAAGAATGTATATACAACAATGAATAATCAAAAGGAAGCAGTAAAATGTCGTATTTCTTACTTTTGTTGCACAGGTAGCTCCAGTACATTGTGTCCAGAAGAGCTAATTCATGAAAGGGTTGCTTTTGGCACATCAAGCAAGTCTTTCACATCATTGATCACAGTATTCAAACATCAACATGAAATAGCTTTATTCGCATGTATTGGGACACTTGAAGCAAATATAGCCTCATTTACATCTTTCAGATCTTTCAAATGGGATGTATTGCTCCCATGTGAATTCTCCCCTGCTCCCACATCTGGATTTCAGAGAGGATTCTACTGGCCTGTTAAGTTCCTTCTGAAAATAATGCCGGACTGTTGAAATGACACCAGGTTCCTTAGAACATAAAAGGATTTTGTTACCAGGTAAGAAATAGCAAATAAATGCCCATCTGCACACTCTGTGCACAGTAACAAAAGAACTAACAGAGCAGAGCTCATATTTTTTCCCCTTCACTCTGAAAATAGGCTCAGGTATGTGATCAGGTTAAGCCACATTACCCTTTCAGCTGTGTTCTCTGATAACTTTTCATGTGTGTTTTTAGCCCACAGCTATGTAACATAAGCAGATTTATCACAACTCAGTAAGCTGAATTATATGAGGACATTTGCAAGAAGCTCAGAATACAAAAATAAGTAGTTACTACACCTCATCTGATCTAGAGTAACTTGCTAATTTGCCATAACTTTGTTGTATATCTGTAACAAACAGCTTTGAAAGAATTGATCTGGGACAGGTCAAAAGCCTAAAATTATCCTATTGTGTTCTGAGTGTTGTTACTTTACAAAATGATAGCACAGGAAGCTACTGTAGATAGTATTTTGAACTATATTAAATCTAATTGTATCTCCAAACAATGTTTGGTGTTTTTTTCACTTTATAAATATTGCAAGTGTCTTTATAGTTCAATGCAGTAAGTTTACAGTTCATGGTTGGGTCTCTGAAGGCTTCAGCAGCTGGTGTCCTGCTTCTTAACACTGTTAGCATTTTATAGTAATGACATGAACCACATTCAGCAAACATTCAGCCAGAAAAAGGAAAAGACTTGGCTTAAAATATTTTTGGGAATGATCACTGTTTTCTAGCTCCAGTTACTACATTGCTGTTGGAATGAGATGTTTAACATACTCGTCATTGTTATACCTTCTGTAATTGCATCTGAATATTATTATTATTTTTAATCTTATTTCCCAGGTAAAATTTGTTTTCCACTGAATATGAAAGTATTTCCCAAAAAACCCCACCCAACCCCCTAAACACATGACTGTGTTCATGTGGGAGACAACATGGAATAAAGTCATTACATGACAGGACAAATTAGACAGAGAAGAGCTGTCTCAGAAGGTATTACCTGACTAGTGTCATCTTATTTCTTATCTGGTTTTGAGCATTGTTACCACTACCAAAATCTGTGCCTGGGAAGTATTGGGAAACACTATTCACTTCTGGTATTCTAGGAACAGACTGATTTTCCTTTGTGATCAGCTTCAGGTACTGTCAGTGATAAGAAAGAACTACCTTACATGGAGGCAGTGCAAGGAGAAATTTTGAAATGTTGAGAGGTTGTTGCTATTGACCTGTTGAAAAGGACTTACATGGCACTGTGCACTGGTAATTCACAGGAACATCCAGAAGATTTAACAATAACTACTTTGGCAGAAAAGAGGGAAATCATTCAAATCCAAATGGTACAGAACAGTTCTGGGAGAGAAACATATCTTGAGGCCAAGAGCTCAATTATATAGGACAGCATTCTGCAGTGCAAATTTCTTGACTGAATTTTCACTTACGAAGCACTATGACACCTGGGTCAAAGCCTAGTCAGAATTTATATAGATGTGCTTCTCTTAAAACTATGTTTACAGCACTGTAAATAAACATTACCCTGTGTACATCACACTATTGGAGAAACAGACTAGCTGCCAATAGCAGCTGTTTGCATGAATTATGCATAATCATAGTTTAAGGAATATCAGACACACCATTTCTTAATTAGGTACCATAGCTAACACTGGATACCCAAGACTTTCTTATTGACACTTTCTCTCCCTACTGTCAAATTCCTCCTTTGACCTTTCCTCAGAAGTTTGTAGTTCTACAAGCTCAGCAAAACTCCCCTCATTTTCCCCTCTGGGTTTTTTTTGTGTTTTTTTTTGGTGACTTCTGAAGATTCGAGAAATTATAGATTTCCTCTTATTTCCATGATTTTATCTGACCCAAGAGGAATTCCACTGCCTTTTTCCTCTTGTCCTTTGTTATATTCTGTAATCTGAAGCTATATAAATCCACAGCTCAGTCTAGCAGATTTACACATTTTGAAGGATTATGAGTTTTTCAACTGAATTGGTTTGCAACGAGTATCCTCCATGCATCAGCAATTGTACTATGGTCAACCTGCTGTCTAATTTTATATAGCCTTCAATCTGGCAAACCTTGATTGAATTCAGTGGGGGGTTGAATTTTTCTGAAATAAGTACAATATTTTTACATCAACTTGGTATTGACTGGTCTCAATATGTTCAAGCAAAACAGTGCAATTCAGTCTCCTGTCAACATTATCCAAAATCAATTAAAAAAAAAACATTAAAAATTACATCCCTCACAGACAGTCAAAAGCCTGATAAAATAAAAGTCTTTAAGAGCTCCTGTCCATCCCATGTGACAGTTCTTCATTGCTGCTAAAGTCTGGGGGTAAAGTATACTGGCTCTACTCATATTTGACTATTATGATTATTATTATTATTGTGAAGTCCAGTATGTAAGATTGTATATCATGTGGTGGAATGGAAGTTGTAACCTTTTCTTCTATACCAGAGCAATTTAAAGATGTGACAAGATTCAAAAACTTTCCTGACATGCAAAAGAATTTTTTTGCCTTTACTAACCCATGACTTATCAGAGCATGTAATGATTAAGCTGTGTATGAATAATCACAATTTTGTACTGAGACAAGATCACAACAAAACTCTGGATGGGAAGCATTAAGTGTTAGTACACATGAGTTGTGATAAATGAACAAGTCAACAAATACTAAGTTAAGGTGGAAAGGTAAAAAAACCAGTATCTTTCACTTCCATACCTAACTGAAAAATAAAGCCAATGTTAACTTTTTTCACTGGGTTTTTTTTTTTTCAGCAGCATTTGAGTTTTGAATATACAACGATGACCATAAATATATCGCATGAACTGTCAGGACATACCACAACTGACACAGCAATGCACAACACAACAAATTAGCACTAGGTAAAACAGATCATTTTATAAAGATGTCACTTGCCAAAATCTGCTTGTGCCTTTTTTGTCTTTTTTTTTCTTTTTTTTTTTTTTTTCTTTCATAATAACCTCCTGTGAAAATTGTTTTGTTTGAAACAACTCTAGGCATTCCTGCATTCAGCAGTACATGAATTCTGACACATCTCTGGATTCATGCAGAACAAGCAACAAAAATAATAGTTTATTATTAAAAGAAAGTGCATTCTTGTGAACGTACATCTATTAGGAAGTGCTGCCACTCTTGACCATGGGAAAGTCTACAGATGACTTACTGTTGGTTTCAAGACTTTCGCACAGTTCAGTTTTGACCTCGCCATTTGGTCTGTCGTTTCCTTTTTGGCTCAGTTTGCTTTGCATTGTGGCAGCTGTCACTACAGCCTTGAAGCTCCGTTTCCGTTTTTGAACATTCTGCTCTGGATGAAAAATGATAATATAAACCTTGGGCATGTAGAGCATGCCCAGAGACACAGAAGCACTTAAACTCATGGAGATAGTAAGCGTTGTGGTCTGGATGTACATCTGGGGAAGGAAAGAAAGAATAACATGAAAATTATTGTTGTATTGATTTAATATAGGAAGGAAAATAACTTCAAAATATTAGGTGGAAAGTGAACCACTAATACTTTCTTGTACATACTTCCGAAGAACTCCTAACTTTGCCTTTAATTACAGTCAAGCATGTCTATTCCATGTTGATTTTTTTACCTTAACATCGCTTGGTAGAAATAAAATAATATTAATTAAACTTCATTCTTATAAAAGCAAAGTGCTGTAGCAACCACATTTTCCAAAGAGAAACAAGTATGTCTGTATAGAAAGAATGACAATAGGGTTAGCCCTGTATTATCTACTTTAATACACAGAAGCTTCTGCAACAATATACCATGTGGTGATTCAGGAGTGTGTGCAGCATGGCTCAACCAGCAGTGTACCCAATGCAGAATCTAATGAAATCCTTGATATACATTCTTGAATTTCAAGCTTGTAAAACCAAATTTGTTTCTCCATAGTGAATATTCTTGAGTTTTGTTGGAGGGGTTTTTGTTTGCTTGCTTTTAATATTTCTACTTTACCATTGAATTCTAGTCACAAAGCTCTGTTGGCACACAATAAATAGATTCATGTCAGTTGTACCCAAGAAATCAGAAAACTGAGGAACCATGAAATCACATCACAAAGTACCTCAGTCCCCCCCATAGATACAAAGGAATAATTTGACATTTCTGAGTTAGTCTCTCTATTGTTTCTTACCACTCTCAAAAAGAAACCCATTCTGGTCTTCCGCAACCCACAAAAGAAAATTACAATAATCACATGGTAAGAACAGAACACAGAAGCTTCTCTTTGGAGATGTATTCAGAGACCATATCAGAAATACCAATAGTAGTTCTGGACTACATTTACTTTTTCTTAGGAAATTGTATGTTATTAGACATTTTATTGGATACCAATTTTACTTTACGGTTCTGTGTGGCTTCCCAAGCTAAGTAGGAAATCTCAGTAATCAAGTTACATTGAGAAAGATACTGAAGTAAACCTATTCAGAGCTTTAGCAGAGGATTCACAGATGTCAGGCATGATTTTAAGCACTGGCCAATACTATCACATTAAGCTGGGATAAGACAGTAAATCTGTCTGCAATGTCAGCTTCAGATCATCTGTTTTTATTAAGTACCCTTTGGTAACTTGACTCTTGCCAAAAAAAGTAGACATAATAAACTGTTGTACAGTCACTATTATAGTTGAACATTTTTAATGTCTTTCATCTTACAAAGTTTTCCATTAGATACTCTCACACTGAGGATCAAAAATAACCTGTGCACTCACTTCAAGAAATGTTAGGTGAGAAATGTGACAAATGTATTTTAGTAGCATGGACTCCCCCAAAGAATAGACTGAGAGTGCACAAGAAGTTGGGTGGAGACAGTGATGAGACAGTTGACCCCAGCTGATGAAAGGGATATTCCACGCTATTCCTTCATCAATATAGAGCTGAGAGAATATGAACTAAGCAGGGGACATCTGGAGTTATGGTATTTTGTCGTCCCAAGTAACCATTATCCATGATACAGCCCTGCTTTCCTGGAGATGGCTGAACACTTGCCTGCCAATGGGAAGTAGTGAATAAATTTCTTAGTTTGTTGCACAATTGGTTTTCGCTTTATCTATTAAACTGTCTTTATCTCAGCCCAGGAGTTTTCTTACTTCTATAATTCTTCCCCTCAGTCCTCAGTGGGAGAGAAATCGAAAAAGTTAACACCTGTAGCAAAATGCAATGTATATGAAAACTTCATTAAACATAAAAATTCCCTTTTTTGAAGCCTTACCATTTTTTAAAATCCAACTCATTGCAGTTAAGTGGCTAGCAGAGCCTCAAACACAGAATCTGTAACAATGCCTGGCAATTAAATGTATATATTTTAAGTCCTCCTCAGCACCCAAGCTGGAAGGCTCATCTTCTCATTGATCAGTACAAGAGTTACACAATAAAAGAGGATAAAGAACTTCTGGATGTTATATGGTAAAATACATGATTCATGCAATAGCATTACAATACAATAAATACAATACAATAAACCAGGTTGGAAGAGACCTTCAAGATCATTGCGTCCAACCCATCAACCAATCCAACCCACCTAAACAACTAAACCATGCAGCCAAGCACCCCATCAAGTCTCCTCCTGAACACCTCCAATGATGGTGACTCCACCACCTCCACGGGCAGCCCATTCCAATGGGCAATCACTCTCTCTCTATAGAACTTCTTCCTAACCTCCAGTCTAAACCTCCCCTGGTGCAGCTTGAGACTGTGTCCTCTTGTTCTGGTGCTGGCTGCCTGGGAGAAGAGGCCAACCTCTGCCTGTCTACAACCTCCCTTCAGGTAGTTGTAGAGAACAATAAGGTCACCCCTGAGTCTCATTTTCTCCAGGCTAAACAACCCCAGCTCCCTCAGCTTCTCCTCATAGGGCTTGTGTTCCAAACCCCTCACCAACTTTGTTGCCCTTCTCTGTACACGTTCCAGCAAGTCAACATCTTTCCTAAACTGGGGGGCCCAGAACTGGAAACAGTACTCAAGGTGTGGCCTGACCAGTGCAGTGTACAGGGGCAGAATGACCTCCCTGCTCCTGCTGACCACACTTCCTGGTGCAGGCCAGGATGCCATTGGCCTTCTTGGCTGCCTGGGCACACTGCTGGCTCATGTTCAGCCTACCATCGACCAGCACCCCCAGGTGCCTCTCTGCCTGGCTGCTCTCCAGCCACTCTGACCCCAGCCTGTAGCACTGCATGGGGTTGTTGTGGCCAATGTGCAGAACCTGGCACTTGGATGTGTAACATTAATCATGTTAGCAACAAATATGTGCATTACAGTAGATCTCATTGACTTTTTTTCATAAGTAGTTCCACAGGGCCACACTCTTAACAAATACTAAGACAAAAAGCGTCTGCCTGAGGTTTACATTGAAGTAAGCTTCATAAGTGATTCAACTCTAAATCTGATCATGCATTCCCTGAAATAGTAAGAGACCACGGATTTCATCACACTTAGTGCAGGTGTTTTACATGAGTTATATCATTGCATCTAATGTATTTTCTATAGATTTAACTGGCATGACCAGCACAACAGCCTATTTAAAAAATCTAAATCACAGATAGTTTCACATTGCAGATTACAGTTTATATGCAGCGGGATTTATTTCTAATAATTGCTGTGGTTTTGAACCAAACATTAAATTATTGAAACATTAAAACTAGAATGGTTTTGAAATATTGAATACAGTCTCCAGCAGGCTTCAGCCTCATGGTTCCTGATTTGCATGGATGACCCTTACTCTTTAATGAAGTTAATAAGAAAGAACAGCTTCAAGAAACTTGCTAGACCATGAGAGGGAGACTTTGAGCATGCATTTCACATGTACTTATGGTGCACGGTGTGTACATGACTCCATACGCTAATGCAATTGCATACTCAGCTTGGGACCACTTGTCAATGACAACCTGGGTCTGATTCATTTTCCTACTAGAACCACAGAATTATAGGATAGTTTGGGTTAGAAGAGACCTTTAAAGGCCACCTAGCCCAGTGCCCCTGCAACAACCAGGAACACCTTCACCTGCTGAGGTTGCTCAGAGGCTTGTTCAGACTGACCTTGTACGATTTCATCTTCTACCATCTCTTTGGGCAACTTGTTCCAGTATTTTATCACCCTCGTAGTAAAAGTTTCCTTTCTTATATTCAGTCTGAATCTACCCTCTTTTAGTTTAAAACCATAAACCCCTGCTCTATCATGGCAGGCCCTACATAATTTTTAAGGGTAATTTGCAGTCTGAAAGGATAGGAGGAACATCCCCTGCATCTAATATTTCCCATTTCTGGAATCCCCATTCCTGCAGTGTGATGAAGCACAAGTCTAGCAAACAAAGTACCACACACTTGGTTTGGCTTTTGTTTGACACTTATCTTGTTTTATTCCTGACAAGAGAACTGTGTTTTATGACTGTACATTCTGAGTACTTTTATTATTCTGGGAACATAACTACCTGCAACTTTTACAGAATTGCCTGCTCTAAAAATCAAGGAGTAACAAAAGTAGTTCAGTTTAATAAGATATGAGGTCTGAATAATTTTCATGTGTCTCACAGTGGTAGCTCACTCAAAGTTACCAGAGAATAAAGGGCCTTTTCTCACGATGATTCATTCATATAAATGAATTTCAGCACTCCTCACACTAAAATCTCTACTAAACTAAAAACTTTTTTACCAATAAAGCCTTTCACAGATGTAACAAAGACTGCTATATCTATTATTCTTGTTCTTGACAGTCAGAAGATATGAGACAGGAAAATAAATCCTGGTATCACAAGAGAAAAAATATTCTTCATACTATTGGAAAAAACTTGAGGCCTAAATACCTTCCGGTCTCCATTTTCCACCCCAAGCCCACATCAAACTGCTACAGGACTTCCTATGTATTGTTTCCCACCTCCATAATTGACAAATGACTCACAACAGACTGTATCTCAAGTAAATAATGTAGATCCTGTGTACCAAATCAGACACATGATCTGTCTGTCTCATGAATGACCTGGATCAGAATGGTCCTAAAACTTTGGTAATATAGCCTCTGACTGCCTCAGCAGCTAATAGAGATAAAGACTGTGTGCATATTTGTGGATTTTCTATTTTCTAACATGGATTCTAAGACTATGTATCTCTTTTCTAGTTTGAAACTTAAAATGTGACTTAGGAAATACTGGTGCATCAAGACAGGATATTTTTGAAAAACACAGGTACTCTGATGGCTTCTTCATTTTGGAAGTGCTTGAAACTGAAAATTGCCTCCTTGGCAACCTTCATTAAAGCAGGCATGAGCACAAAATTGACGCAGTGCAAGTTGTTCAATGACTACCTCTTAGCTCAGATTCACTGCTTAGATTGAAATATTCTTCAAGTCTCCAGTAGCATTTCATGCACACAACATGCCTTGAGTTTAGCCCAAAGCAACCATTTTCATTTGAGAAAATAAAAATAGTGGTAATGCCACAATTTTTGTCCAGATTGCTTCCCTGGTTTAAATCCTCCCCCACTTTCACACAGAAGATTTTATACAGGCTGTCTTCAGAATTGCTGTTTTATTCATGCTATTTGTTTTTCTTTTCTGATAAGTTTTAATAGGTCAAATAGAGTGTACCTCCCACCCAGCCTGTTCCTTAATCTGTTTTTAATAGTACATCCTGTATATGTGGGTGATATGGCCATTGTGATTTGAGTGAATTGATTCTGAGTTTTACACTTTTGGGCAAGTTCTCTAACTGCTAGCAGTTTATTCACAGAATCAAGGTTGGAAAAGACCCTTGAGATCATCAAGCCCAACCTATCACCCAACACTATCTAATCAACTAAACCATGGCACTAAGTGCCTTGTCCAGAACTTTCCCTGATCAAATTTGAATCTGCTGCCCATGTACCAGGACCAGAGAACCACTCATTGTAGAGCAGTGCAGCTCTCCTGATCGAAGAGCTCTCTCTTCTCCTTGCTGTTCTTTATAACTCATGCACTTGTGCCTGGAGAACAAAGGGTTTCCATCTCATACTCCTATTGTCTCCATACTCACACAGGAGAGACCACAGGGTTCATTGTGGCATGGACTATTCCTGTTTAGCTGTAGAAGAGTTCAACTCTGCCAGCTAAACCCATCGGCTCCTCTTCAGCCCAGCAGTGTCCCGGCTTCACACAGCCTGCTCTCAGAAGCAAGCCCCCTCCCCCACACACAGACGGGTGGGAAAACAACCCCAAAAAACCCCTCTGGGCTGAGATCAAGACTTTGCTGAGATGGTAATGCTATGCAATTACCTTAGCAGAAGGTGTGTGGGGTTGGTTTTTTTGTTTATTGACTTAATACTGGCCTATCAAAATCATGTTTGAGTTTGTCAATAAATTATCTATTCTATCCAAGAAGGGAGGAAACATCCTGAAAGTAGCCATATTTAGCACCTAGCAATCACTAAAAGTCAATAATTCCTATTTGGATATTATTTTAGTCTCCATTCTTTCTCAGCAATACAGGTTTCACATTCAACCCCTTTTTCACCCCACCCACCTCATTTCCCCCCTTTTCCCCTCATCCCAGAGCACGTGGGCTCTGCTGGAGTCTCCTCCCACCCCAGGTGTGGCCACTTGGCCTTCCCCACCCACTCCCCTTTTAATCCCCCCCAGGAAAGGCAGAAGCTCCAAGCTGAGCCCATTTGGGCTGAGGGATCCTCCTCTCATCGCCGGTGAGTCCCTATGGTGCACACTGGGTGTTGGTGGTGGTGACAACAAAGGCCGGGGGGCCTGGTGGCCCCCGGTTAGGTAGGGCAATGATTGATGACTCCTCCAATATCATCTATGGGTACTGGCTAGGCCTCCTTACTGGTGCTGAGCTCCTCTGTGTGGTATCTTGGCTGCTTGAGGGTGTGGTGGGTTGCAATTTCCCCCCAATACTGACTTTGCCAGATCAGCTCAGTATGAAGCAAATGGAAGCTGTTTATGACTCCATGATCTATTAGACATGTGGCAGATAGACAACATCCCAAATGCTGTGACTAGGCACTTCTAGAGAAAGGAGTGAACAACCAAGACCTACCAATTTCCAGAGGTCCCTTCCAACCCCCATCATTCTGTTATTCTGTGAGACTTTACTGCCTGGGCATTCACCTTGCTGCTGAAGGCTGCAGCTGTATGGAGAGGGCCTACAGGATAAATACAGAACTAACCAGGTTGGAAAAGACTTTCAAGATCGAGTGCAACCTATCACCCAACACGATCAAATCAACTAAATCATGGCACTATGTGCCTCATCCAGTCTCTTTTTGAACACCTCCAGTGATGGTGACTCCACCACCTCCCTGGGCAGCCCATTCTAATGGCCAATCACTCTTTCTGTGAAGAATTTCTTCCTAACATCCAGCCGAAGCCTCCCCTGGTGCAGCTTGAGACTGTGTCCTCTTGTTCTGTTACTAGTTGCCTGGGAGAAGAGACCAACTCTCACCTGTCTACAACCTCCCTTCAGGTAGTTGTAACAGAAGACGAATAAGTCCAGGAGTTGAAGCGCTAAGCCACAGAGGGAAATATTGCTACATCTCAAGCTATAAGTATGTGTAGTGTAGCTCCACCTCAGCTAATTGCACTCCAAAGAGAAGTGGATGTTTAAAAAGAGGCAGCTGGTCTAATGTCTCTTATTGGCTAATTCTATACATTTTTCCCTTTAGAAGCAGCCTTGGTATCAAACACTGGAGTCTGGACAATCCTGCTGAGACAGATATACCCAGATAGGCACTCTTGAATATGTCCCACACTGCTAGTAACAGAGCAGAAGATAGAATTATGATTTAATTTTTCCATTATGCTTGTTAACAAATACTTTATGTCTCTTCTGTGAATCATCTCAGCTCCTTCAACCAGTTTAAATTTCAGGGCAAGAACTGCAGCAAGTGTCATTTTCCACAAGGATTTCTTCTTTTTTTTTTTTTTTTTTTTATTCACTCCCACCACTCTTGCCTTCACTCCCAGCTGTTGGAAGCCTTTACCAGTTCATTTATACCCAGAAGATAAATGATACATCTTAAAATGGAAATACATGCCATCTATCCACAGGCATCCCACAGACAGCAAAACATTCCCTCTCCATGTGTTGTGGTGAGAGCAGAAGTCTTTTTAGTCTCTCAAAACACTGAGACTACCCATCTTCCCTCTGTTGCAGAATCCAAACTCTGCAGAGTTGCTTAGAAAAAGACATTTTCTTTGTTTTAGAACTATGTATGTGATAAGACTACAGTTGTTTCTGTATGTGATTCTGCTTGCCGGAGAGATGACTGCATGACAACATTTTCATTTCACAGCTGCATTCACAAATCAGAAAAACTTCCTGCAATGGATTTCGCACCAAAGGTCCACATGAAAAAGGCTGTCTGCAGGTAAGTATATTTGAAATCAGGAGAGTATAAACAGGGAGGTAAGAATGCTGACAAGGTGCCAATAACTAACAAAAGGATTCTCTGCTGAACCTCCATGCCCATAAGCTTACATCTACAGGTTTTTTATTGCTTTCACTGTACAACATACTTTTCTCTCTGGACCTGTGAAAAGAAAATTTTTTTTTTAATTAAAAAAATAAAATTACAGGTGCAAGTGAGTCATTGTTTTGATCATATAAGAAGATTGTTTTCCAGGTATAAGAAACTTGATGGAATGAGTTTTCTTCATTATTTCAGTTAGGAAAATATGGAAGACAACATACACACTATCATACACCTTATATGTAGACATCACACAATTTATCGTGGTATCATGGTTTTAAAGGGGCATGACACTCGTCCATCTCATCAACTTTATATATAGTCATAGTAGTTAATCATTAACCAAAGGCCAGTCTCTCTCATATCTGTTATCACATGTATGTCACTCGTAATATTCAGGAGTGATGATGAACTCCAAAGACTCAAGCACAAAGTAGGTTTCATAAAAGTGAGATAAGATACCTCCAAACACCAGTTAAAAAAAGTCAATATTAATAACCCTATTGGGGAAAAGTCTTTGCTGCATGGAAAAACTGAGAAAGGAGTTTATTTTGAAGAACATTCTATATTATGTATTATTTGACTCCTCATTGTAATGCAGAAGTAGGATTTTTATGGTATATTATGTTACATTTAAGATCATCTTACAGGCAAAATGCCAAGCAAAGAATTTATTGTTGGACTAACTAAAATCTTAACAGCCTAATCAAAACTACAGCAAATATTTTTATTATTCCAGTTACAATGATACTAGTGTTTACTGTTCAATTTAATTATTACAGGAAAATCATTAATAATATAGCTAAAGCTGTTATACCTGAACTTCTCAGTATTATCCTAATTTCTTCAGTGATAACCCACCCTGTCCATGCTTCTCTGGATCCTGAGGATAACAGAATCAGCCCTCCAGAAGAGGGAAAGAGTAACAGGAAGTTATGTTTAATTGTCAGCCCTACAGCCCCTTCACTGGGAGAAGTTACATGGTGTTGATGGCTAGTGTTCCCTTCCTCTCAGTCTCAGGTCCAGCTGAGGTTACTCTTACACATTTTCTAACACTATGTGCTTATTTGTTCTTTTTATGAATTAGTTACCATCTGCAATCAGACTGTCTCTGCCCATTACCAGCTTATTAATTGATATTAAGTCCCAGTTATTTTGTTACTGAGTGGCTTAACAGGCTTGTTAGATCTTACTCAATTAGAGTATTCAAAGAGATAAGATGGAAAAAAGTTACGCAGTGCTGGCTGGTGAATAATTGTTATCACAACTAAAGCCAGCTCAGGACACAAGATGAAATCCATCCTGAAATCCTATATTGACAGATCAACATGAAGTCTGTAGCCTTCACCTAGTAACAAAAACAAACAAACAAAAAAAAACCAAACTAACCAAGCAAAAACCCCAACAACAAACCCTCATTTTTTTGGCTAGTGATAATTCTGTACAATAATGAATTTCAGCCATATTTCTAACTTTATTAAATAAAAATTCTCATTTATTATAAGATTTCTTTTTTTTTCCCTACTAGACTTGTAGTCCAGCCTTCAAGTAACTTTCATACTCCTTTCAAACTAAATGTATCTAATTTGAATGGAGACTGTATTTACTCTAAGGCTACATCAACTAGCAAATGTGGCAGATGGACACCTATCCAAAATAAATTAATGTAGACTAGCATAGATTTAATTCTAATCTATTTGAAAATATGGGAGGTGACATTTTGGAACACTTAAAACTCAAGGAGCCAGTTGCCCACCCCAAAATTGTCACTTTCATATGCATAATTGTCTGGTGATGAAAAAGGGAAAGAAAGCAAGCTGCCCTATAGTGAACTAACAGAAGATTATACCAAGGAAAACAAAAAGTATCTCCTGGATTCCACTCATAATCCAGGATTAAAAGAAAACCTAGATGGTTTGCTGTAACATTGAGGGACTGTTGGTGTTGACTGACACATAACTAGACTATATTGTTGAGTACAGAAAGTACAGAAAAAGTTTAACCTTAATTGCTAGATTGTTATGATATTAACTCTATTTTAGTTTCTGTTTTCAGAAGTCTTTTAAATATTCATTATTCATTATGCCTGAGATAAAGAGATAACTGTGCTTTGGAACTACCATAAAACAACTCTGTAATAATTAACTTGTTACTAGGTTTAGTTTTAAAATGCGTTTGTTTTAGTGCATATGGCATAAGTGTCAGAGTTCAAGTACCTGATAGAGACAAATACTAAGTGAAGTACACTTGTTCAGAAGATAATTTTATTTAGCATCTTCAAGCAGGACATAATTAACTTACTCTGTCATACAAAATGATGGAGGCTTAAATAAGTAACAGCTGGTTACTCCAATGGCTGTACAACTGCAGGGCAGCTTTTGGCAGGAAAAGCTGTGCAAACACAACCAATGTATTATGCTAATGGGAACGATGTAATGAGCAAGAAAGCAGCTACAATGGAATGACAAAAAGAAAAACAAACAATCAAGCAAGTCCCTTCAGCCCTTAGCAAGCATTACAATTGCAGTTTGTGAACAGACATCTTACAATGCAGTACTAGCCTTATCTGAAAATGTTTGCTTAGTCCATTCCTTATGTCAGAATAAGTTTAATGACAGCAGGATGAATCCATTGGTGTTTACTCCCTTGACTTCAGCTCTCAGCATCCCAGGATGGATCCCATCCAGTCCCATGGACTTGTGGGGATGCAACCAGCTAAGGAGATCTCTAACTACTTCCTCCTCAATCACAGGGGAGCTATACTGCTCCCTGGCTCCATCTGTCAGTATTGTAATTCACCATAACACTGTGCCAGTAGAGTTTGTCTGCCAGATTTCATTTATTGCCTTCTATTTTGTGAATTTCTTACCTGGCTCGGGAGCAGGATGAAACCTCCACTAACCTGAACTGGATTTTAGAACCAGGCACCAGATTCTTAGCTGCAGCACAGAGGCTACGTTGTATGCTACACACCTTCTGTGTTGTTTTGAAGTCCACTCTAAAAGAACTTTCTAAAAAACAATTTTCAAAATAGTATTTTCAAATGAGACTTTTGAAAGAGTCTCTACCGCTTCACAATCTAGACCAAAGATCTTAACCTTGATTACCCAAAACAGAGGATGAGGACAGAGATTTCTAGTGGTAGAAACAACCTGGAAAAGCTTAAGGAAGGGCAGAAATCGCAGTAGAAAAAAACACCATAAGAGCCTACAAACTGAGGGGTAAATTATTTTCCTTTTTATCCAATCTGAATTACTTTTGGTTTTATTCATTCCCCTGCTTTTCTGCTCTCTTGTCACATCCCACAGTGAAGACTGTGCCTCCACCCTCTCCATGACTTTCATGTAGGCACGGGGGGGCTGCAGTTCAGTCTGCCCAAAGCTGTCTCTGCTTCAGGCTGAACAAGCCCAGCTTCATCAGTCTCTCCTCAGAGAGCAAGTGTTCCAGCCATCAAAGATTATGGTGGTCTTGTGCTGAATTTGCTCCAGTTTACTGATGTATGTGTTGTACTGGGAGGGCGGTATTTCAAATGCAGCCTAATGAGATCTAGGTAGAAAGGTAGGCATAATCCCTGCCCTCAATCTATTCACATCTGTTAAAACAGTTTAGGAGACTGTTGGCCTTGTTTGCCACCATGGCACTGTTAGCTCATGTGTCTTGGTGACTGTGAGGCCTCTATGACCTTTTCCACAGAGCTGCTCCCCAGCCAGTCATTTTCTAGCCTGTATGTTTGCAAGGACTCTACCTTTCCAGATGCCGAACTTCACATTTGTCCCTGTAAATTTTTACGAAGTTCCCATTGATTAATTCCTCTATCCTGCCTAGGTGTCTCTGGATGATGGGTCTTTCCATACCAACTATTAATCCTCAATTTGGTGCCTTCTACAAGCTTGGCAAGACTGCATGTCATTCCCTCCTACTGGTCATTGGTAAAGATGTTAAAGAGGACAGCTCCCAGTACAGACTTCTTGTTACTGGCCTCTAGATACTGCATGATCTAGACCCATGACCCTCTGAGCCCCATCATCCAAATGGACTCTTACCTATTGTGTTGTACAGCTGCCCAGACTATAACATCCTAATTTGGGTACCAAAATATTGCAAGACACAGTGACAAAAGCCTTGTTAAAATCCAGGTAAACTATGTCTCCAGATCTCCCCTTATGCATAAATCCAGATGTCCCACCATGAAAGGCAATCAGGTTGGTCAGGCATGTTTGGCTGTTCCCAGTAACCTACTTGTCCTTCATGTGCCCAGAAGTATGTTCCAAGAGGGCTTGCTCCATATTTTTCCCAGGAACCAAAGTAAGATGGACTAGCCTGTATACATACCTAAATGTTTTTCAGCTTTTAAAGGTCTTAAAATTGAGTGCTACCAGGTTACCTACAGGAAACTGGGTGAAGGTATCACCCCAAACAATGTAACAGTGGTAATGGTAATTAGGAGGTGTTACATCACAAGTCCTTTAACAGTAGTTGTAATAATTAAGAAGCATTACTGAACTATCTGTAATAAAAACTGAGAAGTGTTACTGAACTATTCAGTGACTTTATTAATATTTTTTTATTTGTCTCTGTGATACACTCCTGACATCTTCACCTCCCTTGTTCTGTCTTCTTGAACTAAATAAAGAAGACTGAGGCAGAGACCATATTTTAATATGATTTAATATGCTTTAATGTGCTCCAATTTGCATATCATGGATATTTAAATAACCTAAATAATTATATCAGTAGCAAATTAGTATTCAAAGTGAAATGATAAAGTATGGTGAAACCTGGGTAAAGTACATGGAATTTGGGTCAGCTCAATTAATAGTCTATATTTTATATGGTATATTTTAATTCCCCTACTTTATACAAATTAAGAGGTTCTGTTCCTCAAGGTATTTTATAACTGTCAATTATTAATATAAAGTAAAGCCTTTTCTTCAGTACTATGCTCAAAGCCAACCCTGAATTCAACAGATTGCATATTTTTAAGATGCTGCCAATGCTTTAAACAGAAAATCCCTTTGGTTTACGTTCCCATGTATTCAGATTGTTGTTGCACATCTGCTGTAATGATTAAATAGGACACTTTATCTCTGGAGGAAAACCAATTCAATTAAGTGAAAGAATGAAAAGGTAATTTTTCTTCCCTTTCTTAAAATAAATTTTAAAAAGAGACTTCTGGGGTTTTTTCTGCTTTTAAACTGTAATTAATAACTGCAACAGTGCAACAAAATGACAGAGAGCAGTTGCATGCCAAAAGGAACATGACCACACAATTACTAGTTATTAAATACTGATTTTCCATCATTAAAAAATATTATGAGCCCTCATTATATTTGTTAATTTTGGTTCCACTGCATCTAAATAAATAGGCCAATGCAACAATCTATTTGTTTCCCTTTCAGGGAATTTTATTCTGTATATTGGAATATAGTCTGCAGTCTACAAAATGGTGGTAAGACAACAGAACCAGCTTTGTTGGTTCCTTTAACTGCTTTCTTGGGCTATCCCAAATTAAATGCTTTACTTTGCCAGATCACCCAGTATTTCAATGCAAAATTTTTTTGCTTGCCTACTTAAAAGCCTCAGCCACTAGGCAATCTGCTCAGGCCATGCTGTCAAAGCCCCTTCATGTATGCCAGGAAGAGATGCTCTCCTGCCAGCACAGTTACATCACCTCACTGAATGACAGATGCAAATCTAACATTAGCTTTCCTCTACTGGCATAACCACACATTGGTGTTTTGCCAGTATAACCATGTTAGTCAGCTTCAGTATATGAGTGTGGGATTTCTTTTAGTTTCCACTCTCCTAGCTGTGTTGGCAAGTATTTGTGAACATGGCCTAAGAATGTTACTATAAATTATCAGAATGGCAGATGAAAATTACTTCCATGTACAAGACATTTAACTTACTAAAATGAACTTGAAGATTAACAAAGTACCCTTAAGGACCATGGCATTCTGTTTATTTCATTAGAAACAAACAACTCGTCAGAAATATTTCTTTGTTTGACCAGAGACTCCAAAAAGTAACAATATTTATTGGAAGCTTTTGTTATGTTGGAATACTCAGAGATTTGTTCTGCAATGGAGGGATTCTCTCGTATTTTATAATCTGTAGTTCTCATGTAGGATCTCTAATTCTATACAAAATTTGGCTGTTTGTGGTGGAATTATGATTACTAAATCTGATCATAAGTAACCTCTAAGTACTTTTGATATGTAACTACATATTCTGTCTGCGCTTCTTTCTGTCTGGTAGAACTTTACTGATCCCTATGTAAGCCTGACAGATTTTAATGTATTCCTTTTCCAGTTCCTATAAACCTGGAGAACTAAGTTATTGTTGCTGCTGTTTTATCAGAGGTTAGCAAATCTGACCTGTACCAGACATCTACAATATTTGTTTTCTGAAAGGAAGGGGATGATTGTTTCAGGCTTTGCAAATCAACATGAATAGCAAACATTTATGGAGTAATTAAGATGTTTCTTGTTATTTAATTTATTGTTTGTGACTTTGTAACTGTATAAATAATGTGGTCTGGAGTAGGAGCAGTCCAGTCAAATTTAGCAAACCATTGTTTTATGCAGTAGTTATTTGTGTAAATTGTATTTGTGATAAGTTACAATACTACAAGGAGATATTTTGGATGGAAGTAACAGACGACCCACAACAATCCTAGTTAGAATATATTACTGGTGTAACAGTAATAAATCTGTTGTATTCTACATACTGAGCTTCACTAAGAGAAAAAAGAAAAGTATAGTACATGATGAAACAAATATGAAAAGGCAAGTCCTTTCATTTATCAGCTACTAAGAGCCAAAAGTGATCCTAACCACTGTCTCCCTGCTGAGCCTTTTAGAATGAACCCCTTAGGTCAGGTCACTTCTTTTGTTTCCCTGTATCTTACCTTGCAGCTTGTTTCATCTTTATCTCTGGAAGCACTTTTAGACTTTTATTATCTGACAGGTCACCTACATCACCGACATAGCATCCTCCCTTCATAACCTCCTCCAATTGGATGACCTAATTCTTGCCAACAGGAACATGAAATAATTCTTAATGCCCTGAAACTATTCAGGTGAAGAATAAAAGTACTTTAGAAGGGATATAATGGGAGACAGTAAGTACAGTAACATTTAAGACAGTAAAAATACTTTCCTGTCCTTCCCCACAGCCTCTCCTCATATCCTTCCAACCACATGCTTGTTGTATTTGCATGAGGTTTATTTTTAGCTGTAAATATGAACTCTAGAGTTTGTATTAGCTGTGTTCCTCCCTTCCAAAGGTGAGAGTGAAATCTAAATCAGATACAATGTTTAACCAGTTTTGCAGACCATTTCTCTTGCCATTTTCTTGCCAATTAATTGCTATTTCTGTCACCTTTCTCAACTTTCCTTTACCAGGGCTGCTCATCCTGATGACTTGCAAAACCTGCCTTCCACTCTTCAGATATGTCATGTTTGAGGGCTAAAGAAAGTTTCTGTGGGGCATTTGCCCTCCGGTGATGAGATTTTGTTGTTTTTTTCCAGAATTGTTGAGGAAAGAGGTGGTATGCAATATTTCTCTTCACACACGATTTTTCTGTTGCTTATACATACGTGACCCTTGTTTTTCCTCATTCGATGTTGTATTGCAAGAATTTTGCTTGAAAAATGCAGATAACTTGGCAGCAATCTGTTCTTCTTATCCATATTATTGCTAACCTTCCACAGATTCTATGAAAATGCAAAAAGAGCAGGTATGCCAAAACAGGGTTGAAAGCCCATTTATAGTCCATGTTTGTGCTTCAAGACAAACTAGTTTTTGTAGATGCAACAGAAATGTAAGAAAAGAGGGAGAAGCGTTTACTGAATCACAAGTCAAATTGCATAAACAGAATCATAAATACATTATTCCACACTTTACTCAGCTCTAAACCTGACACTTAACAAGAAATGTTTAGCCACATGAGACAGGAAATTGCATCTTCTCACTTATCCACATTCACGCTCTGTCTCCTGCATTTGATTTGTGCCAGATTAGCAGAAGAGAGTGAGGGATGAGGCAAAATTGTTCCTCCCTGTGCAGTGGGAATGCAGAGGTCTCCCAACAGCAAGTGGCTTTCCTCACCATATGTGCTTCTTCATCTTGGCCCAGCAGGGCAGGAAAATGAATTTGAGGATTTTCAACACAACGCATGTTATGTAAGCATTAGCTGCAGTGCTTTGCTCCAGTTTTTCTTTCAGTGGCTTATTCGTATGCATTTCACAGAGAGTGGCGAAAACCCAAAAGCTAGAAAATATTTAGTATGTGCAGAAAGATCTATGGAATTCAAGTTAAACTGTTACATGAGGGTGAAAATCAGGTTAGTACTTTACTTATAATTGTAATGTAGCTCAGTAAGCTGGACTGTGTTTTTCTGCTCATGAAGCATATTCAGTCATCAGTTCCCAGGGTAGTCCAAAATCAGCCTTGCTGATTTCAGTGCTGATAAAACAATGAACTAATTTGAGAGTAGCCTCACTTGAGGCAAACTGACTGACTGAATAACAATGTATTTGGCTAGCAGTTACAGAAGTTCTCTAGTCAGGCATTTTGGACAACACAGATTCTCTGAGCAGGTCCTGCTGCCATAGGGCAACTGGTGGAACATTTGTATATTGTTCCTAAAGAACCAGAAAGGTTCATGAAACACATGCTTTTGTAAATAGTTAAGGATAGTAAGGAGATGCTTTTGTACACAGCTTAAGATAATAATAGGAACAGTTCATGCATATGCTGAAGAGATGAACTCAGTAATAAAATAGACCAGGTAGTCTCATCTTAACCAGTTGAAAATTCCATTGCAAGGACTCAGACAGTGAGAGGCCGTTCTGTCCATTGAACAAATTCAATTCCCTACACAATCATTACCCATTTCAGCAAACAAGGGGATTTTTTTAATAAGCATTCTGTCTTTGAACTTTACAGCCCTAACATAAATTTTCTTTAACCATAGACTATCATGTTGTAATCTCACTCAACAAAACATGACCTCTTCTCACAAAATAGTGTCTCAGAAGCAGCATTTAAGGGCTGTTTCTTTAAATGCTGGATTTGCATGTCTATACTGTTTTCACCAGGTTGCATGATGGCCTGTTTCCACTTAATCACAGATGAAGTCATGACCATCCTTCTTGCTTGCCTTCGTCACATTCATTACTGTTCTCCACTGAAAGGATAAATACAGTGCTGCTACCAAAATGGATGAGGTGAGGAAATCTCTAGTCCTAGTGCCATCTGTGAAGTCAATACAGCCCAAAAAATGCCCTTGAAATTTTGTCATGTGCACTGACTGATGGAAAAAAAAATGGACTGCTGGTCAGACAGCATGGTGCATTTTGTCCTTGCAAAATCAAGCTGCACCATTAGCAGATGCCTAAGCCCATGCACCTTACCTCTACAATAGTCAGTTTATAATACATCCTAACACCATTTTTTATGACTGTGTAAACAGAGAGTTCCTTAGAGACAGGAGAACTGAGGGACTCCATAGTTTAAAACGTTGTCCACATGTATTTCTAAACTAATAGGTCTCTGTATCACTCCACTGTTAAAAAGCAAACTTTCATTTCTAAGGTCTTTCTTAAATATTTTATTGACGCTAACAACCAAATGCTTGGAACAGTCTTTTTTTCCTAAGACATTAACAAAGTTGATTGAGACATTTCATACCCACTTAACAGATTTAAGGCCTTTTTCCAAAACTTAAGACTCTAATCTATATCATATTACACCAGACAATGTTTATAACATACAACAAGCCTATAAAACAGAAAGAAAAAATAATGTTCAGTTCTCTCCAGAGCAAAGGAATGCACCCATCATATTTGTGAGCTTATGTTTTAGGCTGCTAGTACTTTGCAACTGATCTCACAAACAAAGCCCCTCTCCCTGACAAAATCATAGAATCAGTCAGGGTTGGAAGGGACCACAAGGATCATCTAGTCCCAACACCCCTGCCATGGGCAGGGACACCCTACACTAGATCACGCTGGCCAGAGCCTCATCCAGCCTGGTCTTAAACACCTCCAGGGACGGGGCCTCAACCACCTCCCTGGACAACCCATTCCAGGGCTTCACCACTCTCATGGTAAAGAACCTCTTCCTCACATCCAGCCTGAATCTCCTCATTTCCAGCTTCATTCCATTCCCCCTAGTCCTATCACTACCTGATACCCTAAAAAGTCCCTCCCCAGCCTTCTTGTAGGCCCCCTTCAGATACTGGAAGGCCACAATGAGGTCACCTCAGAGCCTTCTCTTCTCCAGACTGAACAGCCCCAACTCCTTCAGTCTGTCCTCATAGAAGAGGTGCTCCAGCCCTCTGATCATCCTCGTGGCCGTTCTCTGGACACACTCCAGCACGTCCACATCCCTCCTGTAATAGGGGCTCCAGAACTGGACGCAGTACTCCAGGTGGGGTCTCACCAGGGCTGAGTAGAGGGGAAGAATCACCTCTCTTGACCTGCTGGTCACACTTCTCCTGATGCAGCCCAGGATCTGATTAGCTTTCCGGGCTGCAAGTGCACATTGAGAGCTCATGTTGAGCTTCTCGTCCACCAGCACCCCCAAGTCTCTCTCCTCAGGGCTGCTCTCCAGCCAGTCACTGCCCAGCCTGGATTTGTGCCTGGGATTGCCTCAACCCAGTTGCAGGACCCTGCACTTGGTCTTGTTGAAGCTCATGAGGTTGGCTTGTGCCCACCTCTCCAGCCTGTCCAGGCCCCTCTGGATAGCATCCCTTCCCTCCAGCATGTCCACTGCACCACATAGCTTGGTGTCATCAGCAAACTTGCTGAGGGTGCACTTGATGCCACTGTCCATGTCACCCACAAAGATGTTGAACAAGACGGGTCCCAGAACTGATCCCTGAGGGTCTCCGCTTGTCACTGGCCTCCATTGGGACATGGACCCATTGACAGCCACTCTTTGGGTGTGGCTATCAAGCCAGTTCTTTATCCATCTAGTGGTCCATCCATCAAACCCATGTGTCACCAGCTTGGAGACCAGGAGGTAGTGCGGGACAGTGTCGAAGGCTTTGCTCAAGTCCAGGTAAACAATATTATTACTCTTTGTCCATTCTGATTTCCACTGCTATTCAACAAAACTGAAACTCAGACAAACAGAATTACAAAACAAGGCTAAAGTAACTATCTAACCCTTTGTAACTACCAAGCTAAACACATACGTTCTTTTATGTAAGGACTATAAAGTTATATATGAACACTCTGAAATTTATTATTTGCAATCTTGAAAAACTAATGATTTTGGTGACACTGATCACCTGACTACAGGAAGTGTGAATAATTTGCATCAATAAAGACAAAGTATATCTCGGGAATACTTTGGATCTCAAAGTTACAACCGAGAAGTGATGCTGCAACCTCATAGAACTCTTTAAAGACTCAATTGTGAATCTCAGTGTACATTATAAAAATCACATCTCTCTCTTTTTATTCTCAATGAAAGTCTTTCAAGTTAGCAGTCATTTGAAGTTTTTCTTTATCTAAGACAATCATTCTGTGGGGGTGTTCTGTCAATGCCTTTTAGAGTGTGAGATGTATTCTGTTTTAATTCTTTGAAAACCATTTGACTGCAGTTTTTCTGAATGCATGGGTATTGAGACTGGGAGTTTACCTCCCTGTTCCCTCTCTGCCAGCAAAGTATCCTGTCAGTGTTCTCCCAAAGCTTACTCATATTTCTGCCACAACAGTTCTGACACTATTTTCATACATTTTTCATTTTGCTTTCATGTCTATACTAAAAAGTCAAAGATAACTAACAGAAGTTGCAGGCAGTTAAGCAACCAGCTACCAAAAATAGAATTTTAAATGGACAGATGATATGTGTGTGAAAATATGATTGACTGAAAATAATCAACTACTAAAAAACATATCATAGCAAAGTAATATAGAATATCAGAGACATGCAATAATTTTGTGTCTTCTGTTAAACAAAAAGAGGAAAAACTCCAAATATTCTTTAATGCTAATTCATGCATGTAAAATGCATTCCATTTCCTCTGAGAAAGAATTCATCAGCCACAGTAATGCTCCCTATAACAAGTAGAAACTACAGGGCTGATGTTTATGGCTAGCAAAAAGATTGACAAAATGACAGATTTAAGACATTTAGTAAAATTATTCTATGATGGGGCGTTTCCTTGCCCAAAAGCCATCACTTCAGACTACTGAAGTGCAATGGGTGTAAGAGCTGCATTTATTTTATTTATGTAAAAGAAAAATCCTAGGTAATGACTATGTATTGACTATTTTAATACATATAAAAGAACAGCTTCTGTGCTACAGAAACATCTTTTTTTATATATATTTAAAAGCTTCCATGCATCATGTACTCAGGGACACAACATTTGATAAATAATGTGCTTGCAGATGTGAAAAGACGAGACAAGCCATTGACAAGTGAACACTGACGTTTCTATGATTATTCTAAATGCCGTTTCTAGTAAGACCTCGAGTCTGGGATTCAATATACTGACTAGAAGTCTAGGAAGCTAGGTTCACACACAATACATGTCTGTATACTGTCAAATAAATCCCAACCTATCTGTCTGAAGGACAAATACTAGTATAAGGAAACTGATTTGTGCAGCTCCCTTACATTAAGGTTGCTATAACTGTATATTGCTCAATTCATTAAGCTCTATCCACCAACTCCCTACAAATACTCATGTGACCAGTAAGAATGTGTTTCCTAATCTCATCTACCTTTTCATTGAAATATACTGCAAAACTCATTTTGTTGCAGTAGTTTTACTTTTGTTGTTGTTGTTGTCAAAGGGCTTGTCAGAGTATTAGAATTTAAGTGGAAACATTCTATGAAGTCAGTTTAAAAGTGCTTAGCTATGAGAGAACTCCCATTTGCTGAAACACAACTATGTAAATAGATAAAACATACAACTGTGAAAAGTTTTAATCAATCAGTCAATATGACAATGCAATCTATTCCTACTTCATTGCAGCACTTATAAATTACACCAAAAACTAAGCTTTGGTTTGCTTGAAAACCTTATGCTACTCAGGTAGTCATTAGTGCACATACAGAGCTCTGATTGTTGTTTAACTAGAGATTTTTCACATGCTGAGTGCTCAGGCCATTCTGATGCAGTGTCAGGATGAAGTCAGATGCTGTGAAGTAAACATGTCCAGAAGAGACAACTGAGGGAGGCCACCTGTCCCCAGTTTACTTCCAAAAGAATAACTAAGCAGTCTGTCCACAAGCCACACAGTACTTTCCCATCAAAACAAGCACCCTGTAGATTAGGAGCCTCCCCTAAACAAAGAATTTCCTTTCAATCCATTGTTTCCACAACAATTATTTCAGATGAGAAAATTTCTCCAACTGCTTAAAATCTAGACGTTTCCACTAGGATGAAAAGCCATACATTATGTATTTGAAAGGTATCAAACACCGTGGTTTGCATTACCAGATGAAAGCATCTTGGAGTAATCACAAATAATTGAGTGACACTAGCACTTGGTGTTTCCATTTAAAAAGTACACTGCTGCTATGCAAGCAGAAAATCACAGCATGTTTGCGGATGCACATTTTCTTAGCTGCACAGAATACAAATGCCAAACTTTCCAGAATGAAGACATGAATGAAGATGTGATTCTAAATGAAGGAATGTTCTCTTTTTTTTTTCCTCTTTTTTCTTTTTCATTCATAATCACAGCTACCTAAAGAGGAGGGGGTGGGTTATTTGGTTTTACTATCTTTTGTACAGCATGACTGACCAGATCTCTCCCATACAGCAGAGCTGCAAAAATAGATTTAAAAGTTCAAAAGCCTGAACACCAGGAGCTCACAAATGGTAGCTAAAGTGACATGTGAAGGTAAACTACTAAGAAGGAAAAACTGGTGACAAAAATTCCCACCCACTTCTATACATTTTTACTAGAAAGAACTGGGTGTTTGGTTTTGTTTCGGGTTTGTTGGGGTTTTTAAAGATAATATAAAATAAAAAATACCTTTCCCCCCTTCCCCCAAATACTTAATAATGTAAAATTTACCGGATTAGATTATAAATTTCATCCATGAGGTTAAATATCCTTGGAGTGTGGCCAAATCAAGATGCTTTAGAGGAATGTATAAAAGAGACCTAGTTGCAGGAAAATCTACATTGATGAAGTTCTTATCTTCATAATTAACCATTAAAGCTTGTTTTAAATTAGAGATAGTATTAAAATAAGGCTTGTGCTCCAAACCCCTCATCAGCTTTGTTGCCCTTCTCTGGACACGTTCCAGAAAGTCAACATCTTTCCTAAACTGAGAGGCCCAGAACTGGACACAGGACTCAAGGTGTGGCCTGACCAGTGCTGAGTACAGAGGCATGACTTCCCTGCTCCTGCTGGCCATACTATTCCTGATACAGGCCAGGATGCCATTGGCCCTCTTGGCCACCTGGGCACACTGATGGCTCATGTTCAGCCTACTGTCAACCAGTACCCCCAGGTCCCTTTCTGCCTGGCCACTCTCCACCCACCCTGACCCCAGCCTTTAGCACTGCATGGGGTTGTTATGGCCAATGTGTAGAACGTGGCACTTAGATTGTTAAATCTTATGCCCTTGGACTCTGCCCATCTGTCCCACCTGTCAAGATCCCTCTGCAGAGCTCTCCTACCCTCTAACAGATCAACTCCTGCCCCCACCTTGGTGTCACCTGCAAATTTACTGATGACTGACTCAATCCCCTCATCCAGATCATAAAGATATTGAACAGGATAGGGCCCAGCACTGATTCCTGGGGAACACCACTAGTGACTGGCTGCCAGCTGGATGTGGCAGCATTCACCACCACTCTCTGGGCTCGGTGCTCCAGCCAGTTCCTAACCCAGTCCAGAGTGAACCACACAGAACACAGAAGAGACATAAAAAGTGCCCTTTTGCAGACATTGTGGTTTCTATTCCTGCTCTGCCTAGAACTATGCCACTATGTCTTTGATATCAGAGAAGGATGCCTTTTGTGCATGTTGACTCAAAAGATCGACACAGCATTGTAGAGCTGGATTTTGCAATAAATTGTACGTATTTACTAGATACAATATTTTCAGGATTATGAAATCAAGTGCTACATGGCTGGATTTACAGCAGAATAGCTTAGGCATATTAAAATTTTAGACTTCTAGCCTTTCCAAACCACCATTTCCTTTTCTTAAGCTTCTCTCCAGAACTGCTCCCTGAACATAACCAACCCCGTGTTAAAACATTGCTCATTATTTGTTCTGTATCTGTGAAATACCTACAACTCCTAGTAGATAGCTGCTTATTCATCTGAAATAAGCAGACATGATCTCTGAAACTGCAGGCAAGTGTATTTTTAATAGACTGCAACAGAGCGTGACTTGTGAACTGAAGAAACAAAACAAGACCTCTTTGAAAACTGCATGCACTCTAGTTTCGTTAATGTTCTTTGACAAACCTAGGCACTTGAAGCTTTTAGGAAGCAACAGAGTGTTTTCTTCTTTTTTTCCTCTCTCCTTTTTTAACACAGAGATTACTCATACACTTTAATTAGATTGTGAGTAAAATGCAGTCATCATTGGAATAAGAAGACATGTACATATAAACCACTTCAGGACTGTGATTCTTCAAGATAAGTGAAAGAGGTCTTGGTTAAATAATAAAAAAATATATGAATTGTGAATATATTGAAAAAGCCATTTCAGTAAGCAGTCAATAAGGTATAGAATGTGAAGCCTCTCTGAAATATCCATCCAAGTGCATGGCTTTGAAGAAGTAAGAGGTTATTGTTTACTAGAGTTGAAAAGTTAGAATGAAAAAAAGGAAAATAAGCACACTGGTGCTCTGAAATACACCACTGCTGTCTAACCTGAAAGGTTAGATCTAAGTTACTTATATATATTCTGCCATTTTAAACAGCATGGTAGTGCTAACTACAATAAAAATAGGTCTTGGCATCAAGTCTGAGCCATTACAAGTGTTGGAGAAGTGCCCATGGTTTCATTTTGCTGCCACAGGCATTTACTCTTCTTTTTAGGTGTGTGCAATGTTAACATTGAGAGGAACACATATGTTCCTTCATGGACAGAGGCCCATAGAGCTTCTGTTTTTATTTGAATGATGCAAAATCAGGTTTAAACCTTCTCATACTATAGCTAAGATGTTTTACAAAAGCTTTTATCTTAGTTCTTTACTTCCATATCCTTTTATTTGGATACATTAATCATTAATTAGGCTTACAATCCAACAGTGATCTGCAAGATACTGATACATCCCCTAAGATGACACTGACAGCACTTATAAATCTCTTGGTTGAAACTAAACCCCAAAAATCCTTCCAGAGTAGATTTTCAGCCTCCTGTCAGTGTTTTGAAATACAATGAATTCTTTCCATCAGACAGGTATAGAAAACACATGATGTCAACTGTTAACTGCAGTTTTGCCATTTCTTTGTATATGCTGGTGACCTTGAGAGAAAATAGATACAGTCAAATACTAAAATGCCTGGATGTGATACTGAAATGCCTGGCTTTGAACCAGAACCACCTTCTCAAAGCAAGTGCAGCTGGAGCAATGCCAGCTGACAGTGCTTCCCTCTAGCCAACAGTCTAGCACAAAACCTCTGAAGTACCACACAAGTACAATGAGAATGGTCAAATAAGGAAACAGTCAGTCAATGAGATGCTCATTACATCCTGCCTAGGAGACCAGGAAGGGAGGAAGGGAGGGAACGAGGCAGGGAGGGAGGACATGAAAGTACATGGTTTAAGTACTAAATCACACAAAAAAAGAACTAGGAATTATAAAGTAAGAAAATGGGCAATAAACAAAAATATTCCTTCTTATATCTTCACAAACATATTCAATTCCACTCTTCAGTAAGAGATAAATTTACTTAAAGATACTCCTATACAGTTTGTGTTATCACTAGCTTTGATTTATACAAATTAAACCAGCCCTTCCAGTGTTTTAAAGTGCAAATCATGTAATTGTTTTGCAGAGATGGTTGAAAGGAGCAGGGTCTTGTCAGGCTATAGAGCAACACTGGAGCTACTTACTGAAAGATTCATTGGTCAATGACACATCAGTCTGCTCTGGTCTCATTGTGAGACCAGATTTTAGTCTGAAATGGATACGTGAATCATTTTGTATGTACATAAACTTCTGTGAGGATGAGCTTCTTATTAGGCACCTGAGTTCAAAATTGGCTACATATCCCTGAATTTTGAATGTAGAATAATGGAATGTATTGAATACTAAAAAAAAGATGCAGGAGCTGCATTTGTCTCAATTGATTTTTTTAAAAGGTCCCACGATGCAACATTTCATGTGCATCCCTGAAATCCCCAAATCCATTCTTGACACATACAGAGAGGCTTCCAATTGGTCAACATATGCTTTCTTTTAATGAACTGTTAAACAGTGTGTGGTTCTCTTCAGTTGTAATATGGGTGGGCATCAGTTGTCAGTTCTTGATCATCAGGACATGAAATATCTACTTTTTCTTTTTATGCAAACCCATCAGTGACTCAGCTGCTGTCCTGTGCATAATAATGACATCTCAGTTACCGTCGTACATTTAACACAATCTTGAAAGTTTATCGTATCCTAATACCAAAGAGCAACTTCCTTCTTACTGTGCAAAGATCATCTAATATAACTGGAAGGATTTCTCTTTAACTGCACTTGTTGAAAACAAAATTTTTGACACTAAACAAATCAGAACCAAAGGATAAACATTTTCATGTGGTTAATCTGATGTCTAGAAATACAGGCATTATTTATTTATTTATTTATTAGAGATTATTGCTGTGAAACATTCATGGGCTTTCCAAGACTGCCCTCTGTGATTACTGATTATTTTTTTCTGAAGTAGATGAAGATAACAGAATCCAGCAAGTAGCCAAAAAAGGTCTATTTAAAGTTCTCTAGCACACATTTCTTCTTCATATACCTGTTACTCACTCTCTGACATTCCCCAGGATTGGAGTAGGATTCAAATCACAGGCAAATTTAATTTTTCTGGCAGCACTTTCTTGTCTTTGGGAATGAAGCTATCATTCATCATGAAGCCAGAAGCAAACATGTCAGACAAGCAAAATGCTGGTGTTTTCCATTATGTGACAGGTGCATAATCTCTTCAATGTACACAATTTAGTATGCCAGCTCCGTGCTCATACTGGAACAGACATGCAACCATGCAGAAAAGAATAAAGTATACAACCTTCAGGTGCACACATGAGAATCTCACTGAACTTAAAAAAACAAACAAACAACAGGCTTTATGTATTATTAAATAATCCACACCTTTCTTGGAGCAGCTGGCACTTTCTCCCCTCCTGATATCTCCTGATAAACTTATAATCAAAATCGGTACTCCACGTACATACTTAAAATGCTAGTGGCTTCATGAATACAAAAGTAAATAGAGAAATGAAATTACAACCTAAAGACTGTGGGCATATCTTACAAAGATAAAGCTGAGTCTACAAAGTTACATATGCATTTGCACGAAGTCCTTCATTCAGCAAGAAGAACACTTGCTGAAACTTGGGTATACTCCCCGCCTAGTAACAAAAAATCTGAACAGGGGTTAGAATTTTTAAAGGCAGCTGCATTCAGCCCTCCACAAGATTTTGTTGAGTGGGTAGCACAATCTGAAGGAAATCTTCCCCATACCTTTCATCACACTCCTTAAGCAGGCAGGTCACACCTACATATCACAAGCAAGCAGACTTCAGTCCAAGGAGGTTTCAGTAAACCTTCGCACATGCATTTCACCTCAAAACAACTTGAAAGGACTTGGGAACTTTTCCTCTTTTTCCTCTAATGATTCACTTTGGGAGCAAAGCAGCTAAACAACAGAGCTGATGACTATCCCACAAAGAATGCTACAATATTAAATAATTAAAATTTATCTGAATAGCATGGAAGTGAACAGAGCTCAAGATATCACAGTATCTCAGTATGACCAAGGTTGGAAGAGATCTCAAAGATCATCGAGTCCAACCTGTCACCACAGACCTCACGACTAGACCATGGCACCAAGTGCCACATCCAGTCCCCTCTTGAACGCCTCCAGGGACGGCGACTCCACCACCTCCCTGGGCAGCCCATTCCAGTGGCGAATGACTCGCTCAGTGAAGAACTTTCTCCTCACCTCGAGCCTAAACTTCCCCTGGCGCAGCTTGAGACTCTGTCCCCTTGTTCTGGTGCAGGTTGCTAGGGAGAAGAGGCCAACCCCTTCCTGTCTACAACCACCTTTCAGGTAGTTGTAGAGAGCAATGAGGTCGCCCCTGAGCCTCCTCTTCTCCAGGCTAAACAACTCCAGCTCCCTCAGCTTCTCCTCATAGGGCTTGTGCTCAAGGCCTCTCACCAGCCTTGTTGCCCTTCTCTGGACACATTCAAGTGTCTCGATGTCCTTCCTAAACTGAGGGGCCCAGAACTGGACACAGTACTCAAGGTGCGGCCCAACCAAAGCAGAGTACAGGGGCACAATGACCTCCCTGCTCCTGCTGGCCACACCATTCCTAATGCAGGCCAGCATTTCTGTCTCTTTCTGTACAAGAGACTGACATGGTTGACTACAGTAATCCTTCTGATTTCTTAGTTAATTTAATGCAGTTTAGATCATAGAAACAACCAGGTTGGAGGAGACCTCCAAGATCAAGTCCAACTGATCAACCAACCCTAACTAATCAACTAAGCCATGGCACAGGCCTAACGAGTGCTGAGTACAGGGACAGAATGACTTCCCTGCTCCTGCTGGCCACACTGTTCCTGATACAGGCCAGCATGCCATTGGCCTTCTTGGCCACCTGGGCACACTGCTGGCTCAGGTTCAGTCTACTGTCAACAGGGAATCCAAGTGGCTGAGCAGGTCTCTGACTGCTTCCTCCTGGATTACAAGGGAACTATATTGCTCCCTAACTCCATCTGCCAGCTCAGGAGGCCAGTTGTCTGGAAGGCAACCTATCTTACTATTGAAAATTGAGTCAAAGAAGGTGTTACGTACCTCTGCCTTTTCCTCATCTTTTGTTGTTATATTCCCTTCCATGTCCACTAAGGAGTGGAGATTGTCCTTGCCCTTCCTTTTGCGATAATAAAAACATTTTTATTGTACTTCACAGAATAGTCCAGTGTAAGCTTTAAAAGGGCTTTTCCCTCTCTTAAGTTTTTTCCTACACTAATAGTATAGATTAATGTCTAAGAAAGTTAGTACATGGCCTGAAAGCTGATCAGAAATGTTTTGATAAATATTCTTTTTAAATGCATGTCTGGTGTTTTCTGTGGTCCTCTTTCCTCAGCAGAAAGTGCAACCTCTTTTATTTCACAGTACGGGAGACAAGTATTTGTCTTGTATTCAGTATTTCCAGGTTAATATAAGAACATATGTCATTATTATCTGTGGCTGAATATGATTCATTCACCTATCAAAACTGGTAAACGGAAGGAAATGAAAAAAAATAGTTGTATCAAATGTGGATGTACTTTAGAGAGCCATCTATCCTCAGCTGGGTTTTGTGCAGTCTGCCATTATAACTTGATTTTACACAGAGGTTCATCAAGCATGTTTTAATCACTCAGCTGAATTTGGATATTTTTCTGCAGCATTTCAATCATCATGATTTTTGAGACATCTGTATTCTGGATGATCCCAGAGTGATGATCCCACTTTCAGTGTTTTGCCATGTATACTTGCATGATATTTACAAAGGTTATACGCACAGAATACTTTCACACAGAATTTCACTGCTTTGCCTCCAAAGCACCTCATGGATACTTATGTGTTAGAAAATTCGTGGGTTATTAGGAATTTAACTATTTGTAGTGTGTTCCTTTCATAAGGCAGCATCTGTTGATGTAGGCTTGATCATGAATGGGCAAAAAAATTAACTAGACAAAAAAAAGTCACACAGGACATAAAGTCAATCACAGAATCACAGAATTACAGATTGTTAAGGGTTGGAAGGGACCTCAAAAGATCATCTAGTCCAATGACCCTGCCAGAGCACGATCACCTAGAGTAGGTCACACAGGAATGCATACAGATAGGTTTTGAATGTCTCCAGAGAAGGAGACCTCTCTGGGCAGCCTGTACCAGTGTTCTGGCACCCTCACCATGAAAAAGTGTTTCTTTATGTTCATGTGGAGCTTCCTGTGCTTCAGACTGCACCTATTGCCCCTTGTCCTGTCATTGGACATCACTGAGAAGAGCCTGGCTCCATTCTCCCAACACTCTTCCTTCACATATTTATAAATATTAATGAGATCACCTCTCAGTCTCCTCTAAGCTAAAGAGACCCAGCTCCCCCAGGCTTTCCTTGTAAGGTTGATATTCTGTGGCTCTCAGGTGGACTCTTTCAAGCAGTTCCCTGTCCTTCTTGAACTGAGAGGCCCAGAACTGGACAAAATGTTACAGATGCAGCCTCACCTGTGCACAGTAAAATTGTCTTAATGTTCTCTGCGAAGCACCTGTAAAAGTGACAATCTAAAAATGTTTAATAGCACCTGGGGTTTATATTCTTCTGCTTGAGACTAAGCACAAACAATAAACATGGAGTTTCATAAAAACCACCAAGATTGGGTCATGCAAGGTTATTTTGGATTGGTATTTTAACCTTTTGTTAACTGGCCATAATATATATTATTTTTAACTTTTTGAATCTTACATAGCAGTTTCTTCAGTTTTATATCAGTTTTAAACTCACATGTAAAAAGGTAATATATACAAGCAGAAATAGTTTCTGTCATAAAAGACTGTTGAAAATGTTACAGATGTCAAGACTATAAATCAACATATTCCAGGTCACTCTTTTCGAGTTACCGTAGCTTAGGTTTTCTCTTATGGATGTGTCACACCATGCAAATTCAGGCATTTAACTCAGCTCTAATAAACAGGTAGACATCCAACATTCCTTATATGACAAGTGGAAAGAGCAGAGCTACCCAGCCTGTGCTTCACAGGAAGAACATACTGTCAAGATTCACAGTCTGTCTGCAGAAAAGTACTTATGCTTATTTACATGCCCTTCATCACACACATTCGAAGTCTGACAGACAATAACTCTCAGTTTATGGACTTGTGCCAGCTCTAAAGGCTTATACTCCTCTAGGTTCTATTCAGAATCTCTTAGCAAATTTATACTTCTGGGAATTGATTCCAAGGCCACTAAATGTAAAGGTGATCTTTCCATGACAATATAGGAGTTTTGGATCAAGGCATCTGCTTTTAGCATTACTGGTGCTATTTTTTGTTAAATATTTTGATATTGAGATAAAAATAAAGGCTTCACAATATTCTTTCTACTTAATCTATGCTCATGGAATAGTTAAGTAAATATAAACTCTCTTAAAAACTGTACAATGCCTTCTGCTATTGTTGTAAGCACTACTAATGTTTAGGAAAACAGAACTTCCTCAAAATTTTTTGGAGAAGTTTTAAGTACTCTGTATTTAAATAGAATTGTGTCTGAAGCTAATAATTCAATGAATTTCTAGTTGGAAGTACACCTTACTTGTAATTAATGCTAGGCTAATTTTTTTTTACAGTCAACACTTCAAAGAAGGAACGATTGCTTTTAAGTAGTACTTTAAGTTCCCAATCTGATTGCTTCATTCTCTCTGAATAAACTCAAGACATTAAAACAAACAAAAAAAAAAAGCCCCAGCAAATCTCAGGACTCTAAAATCAACTATAAAGTGAAGAGTCATCTAACTAAAGCCTGTTTATTTTTCTTTCACATTTCTTTCACCCTCACAGGAGATCATAATGCCAAATTTCAAATAACATACTCTATAATTGTTTTTTAAATGCTTCTTTTGGTGATATGCATTAATTAACAGTAGCATTAACAATATTATTAGCAGTAGGTTAACGTGAAAACTACACACAACTTTAAGTCTATTCAGGCAACGTATATATGTGTGTACTAAGATATTACATTTTTTTCCTATTCAGACAAGCAGTTTAATTGTATGAATATGCACACTATTACTGTGATGTCCATAAGGCTTTGTGTAGAAACATGTTTTTATTTGCAGCAAAAAGGAGCAGCACTGTGAAAAGAATTAATTTGAGATACAGAGCTACTGTATTAGCATAATAATTAGGGTTATTTTCCTCCTGAAAGTCATTATCTGAAGACTAACAAATCATTTAGGAAAAAAGGGAACTAACAAGTGAAATTCAGTGTTACAAGCTGTGTGATTTAATATCATTTCTATGTTCACTCTTGGGCTTCATAAAAGAAATGCAAAAGAGGTGTTCATTAGTCTTGTCTTCAGGGGTCAAACCAAATCATCCTTTACTACAAGATAAGGTGAACCAATGGTGTAAATCAAAACTCTCTGCATAATTGCCTTCCAAGCAATGTTTTCACCATTTCAATACTCAGAAATGAATTTCTGTTGTTATAGGTACCTGCCATAAAACTCACTGGCCAAAGCTGCTAAAACACCAAAGTACCACACATTTATACAACAAAGTACTTTTCAAACTTAAGTCTAAGCAAAAGAGAATTTAAATACAGTTAATCTAAGCATGTTTTCTGATATCAAACACCATTTTTTATCTTTATGTATTTTAGCTATGATATGCCATTACCCTGGTACTCACTCTCCCTGGCTTAATTCAAAAGTCCAGGGAAATGAAGCCTGATTCAATTCAATAAGCCTGCTTACTTCCATATATTTTAGTGAGGAAAATGTTTTTCTGCCACATTCTCCCCTCCTCAATTCTTCTGCTTGAATTAGCAAGTATTTTATCAAGCTATATAGACCTGTCCTTTAATTGTCTAGGAAAGAGTGCCTCCAAACCAGGCATATCAAGCCTTTGTACAACTGTAAGTGGTTATATGTTAACTTTTCTGACTAAATTAAAACTTGTATTTTAAAATATTATTAAAAAAAAACACCTGCCAGAAGAAAAGAGGAAAGAGCTTATGTAAAAGACTGATCACTTTAATTTCTTATTTTTAAGGTTTTCCAAATCTCATGCACGTGCAGTTTTCAAGATTGATGCTGCTGTTACTGTTCTTTCCTACATAACTTGTCAATTTTCACCACTGGCAGCTGGATAAAAACTCATATAGTTGACATTTACCTCTCCCTTCCTATTAGAACTAAGAGAGGAAGAATTAAATATCTGACATATTCTGTGCTGCTCAGCATAACTGATATCAGAAAAGATGTGAAACGATCAAGGAATAACAGATATCCAAGCATCAAAAGTTTAATTTGTTATTAAAAGATCAGGAAAATGCTTTCTTTTTGCTCTGTGATAACAATTAGTGAATTATGCTTATATGGTCTTCATTCATTCCTCCCATTGTTTGTTTTGTTTGTTTCTTTGAGTTTTTTCAAAGTTATATGTGTCAACCAGAGAGAAGTAATTGTTTTCATTCTGCCCAGGCATTCTTCTTCATTATTTTTGACAAATATAAGCTGATCTTCTTCTTTCTGTTGTATCTCTGGATGATATCAAAGATCAATATAGTGCTTCATGTAATAGGCAGCATAAGTGAAGGATAATAATAAGCATTAAGAGAAACAGTCATTTAGGGATACAATGAGAAAATGTCAGTATTATTGCACCAGCCACACCACAATCACATTCAGTTCCTTGGTTTAAAATATAGGAAACCTACCTTTTGAATCATATATATCCATAAATTCCAAGAGTTTGTTAGCAATTATCATTTCAAATTACTCATTTCTAAGAGTGAAAACAGTGTAGTGCTCTAAATATTAGGAGATGAGAATAGAAGAACGGACAGTACTTGATTTGTAAACTTATCATCACTTACCTTCTCTGCTGATTGGGCTGTACCAAAAAAGATTGGAATAAAAGCTAACCAAATTATGCAGGTTGTGTACATAGTAAATCCAATAGGTTTCGCTTCATTGAAGGTCTCTGGCACCCCTCTTGTTTTAATAGCATAAACAGTGCATGTGACCATCAAGAGAATACTGTATCCAAGGGAACAAATGAGAGAAAGATCTGAAATGTCACATTTGAGAACTCCCCTGGCATTTTCTGGTTCAAGTGTCCTCTGCTCTCCATAGTCTACGATGGTATGTGGTGGGTCAATAGCAAACCAGATGAAGACTCCAATAAGCTGCATGGATATGAGGCTGAAAGTGATCACCAGTTGGGAAGCTGGACTAATAAATTTGGGAGCTGTGACAGATTTTTTGCCTTGTTCAAATATTCTGTGGATTCTGTTTGTTTTGGTGAGCAAGGCAGCATAGCTGAAACACATGCCAAGCCCTAGAAAGATCCTTCGAAATGAGCAGACCACCGTATCAGGAGTTGCAATCATTAAAAAAGTAATGGAGTAGCAGAGAAAAATCCCAGTCAAGAGCACGTAACTGAGTTCCCGTCCAGAGGCCCTGACGATGGGTGTGTCGTTGTACCGGACAAATGTCACAATCACAAAGGTGGTGGCAATTATACCGAGAATAGCTATGAAGACGGGCACAATGGCCCAAGGAGAATGCCACTCCAGTTTGATTATCGGAATAAGCTGGCAATCTGTACGGTTGGCGTTTGGTCTTTTATTAATGGGGCACAGTTCACAGTTGAATTCATCCACCTGGTAATGGTATCCCTCACAGCGCTCGCAGTGCCAGCAGCAGGGCACTCCCTTCACGGTTTTCTTTCTTTCCCCAGCTTTACAGGGCAGGCTGCACACAGATGCTGGATGAGTATGTTGTCTATTAGCCCACTGCATGTCTTCTACCTGTGGGTATAAAAAATTAATGAGCCTTCTATTTTTCCCCATTTATAATATCCTAATCTTGGCTACAGGTTTGTCATAAATCACTACATGCTGACAGTACAAATACAGTTTACCATAATAAGAAACCTGTTTCTTTCCCTTGTATTGACTTTATAAAAGTGTTAACTGATTGTATCCAATAAATCATTCATGCCACAGACTTGATGAGTGTCATTAGTTTCTATTTACCTCTTTACTGCTGACTAAATTGACGTCTGTAAGGATATTTATTGACTCCAGGCTAGTTACAAAGCAAAAAAAAAAAAAAGCCCTGTAGACTGTGTTTTAAAAGTTAATCACATGCAAATACAAGTACCAGTAGTTTTAGAACATTTAATTACAAAACAAGGCTATAGGAGTTTCAGATAACTTTTTGGTAAAATAAAGAAATAGATTAAAATCGCCTTGCATCACTTCTGGAAGAACAACTAGAGCCAGGGAAAAAAAAATTAAAATCCATTATTCTACTTCTTCCACGGACGGTTATTTTACACTTTCCTACTCCCTGAGTTTTGAAATGCACAAGAGTATTTACTTTTCTAGAAGATAAGCATGAGTATACACTGCTTTCTGAATAATAATGGAAAAAGACATATGTCAGTCTTCCTGATCTAAGGAGTCCAAGACTCTTTTTGTAGTGCAGAACAGACGCACACAATGCATTGTTTTGGAAATTTCAGCTTTCTCCACAGCAACACATTAATAAATATAATTTTTTTTTCATCCACTTATCTATTATTTCTGCATGTCCTCTAAATAAAATATGAACAGGAAACTCATGGATTTAAAGCATCTCCTGCTTAAAATTATCACTCAGTTTCAGCCCAACTGTCCCTAGCCCACCATTCGTTAAATCGTGTTCTTCCAGAGCTCACATTGAGTCAACCAGAGCAGTGTGTGGAGCAAACACTGAAGGCAACACAATCACTCTGTATTGCTCCCGTGCCCCACCTTTGTTAGGTGGTAAGCACTTAAGGACAAAGGACTTGCCTTGCTCTTGCCTATTAAGTACTTGGCACTTTTGATTCAGTTGGAGGCTTTATTTGTAAGTGAAATAGCAGTAACAAAACTTCAGCCTCAGGAATGTTTTCAGTTCATTCTGGAGGAGGACAGAATGAGGACAACTTATCAAGAGGGATAATTTTGGCCGTTAAAAATGTCTTTTTCCAGCAATTTTTTTCAACAGATTTGAGAGAAAAATCACAATGTACCGGCTTCATTTGCCTTCCTCAGAGAGCAGAGCATCGGTTGCAGCACCAGCTAGAGTGAATAAAGCAGCTACAAACAGCCAGGCTCTTTGTCTTCCCTGCCCGCTTTTCTGCACTGTGTGGGACTTTTCTGTTACCTGCCACTCAAAGTGGCAAACAAGGAACCACACAGTAACAGAGACAAGAAACTCACTCATACGACCAGTCCTGGGAATCCCCAGAGTCACTCAAGGACTTCATGGGCATTTGGATGAGTCCGAATCATATTTTATATCAGAGACTGTGATAATTACACAAAATGAAGTATCTGGTGACTATCTAAGCTTCCTAAAACCTGTAAGAATAAACCCAGTCACTTTTGATAGAGCCCTAGCAGAACACTTGCCACTTTTAAGAAAATACTAATGTCTTAAAAATTCCTGGTTTTACTCACTGAAATTCTCAAGACCTGCAAAAAGCTTTCTGTTTCATCTACTAGATAAGAGAGAAAACATGATGAAAACTGTGCAATAGCAAATATATATTTTCCTTTACAGTGTTGGTAGGAGAATACATTCATCAAAGCTTAGGATTTAGTCAGATACTATCATAATGGGGACAACAGGAGGCCCTGGTCATTAAAGCAGACCAGTTGACAAGTTTGGGATGACTCAAAACAGAACAGTACTGCATATCTGCCAGCCTAAAGCACACAATGTAGAATCACCAGGAGAGCACACAACACCTGATCCAGCATAAACTTACTATGGCATGGACAGGCAATATCTAACTTGGCAGAAAGCCCGACAGGATAAAGCTAAGGTGTTCAATGTTTTTAACATGTTTGAACTAGAAATGTGAGTTTATACCAAAACAGTGTTTAATATAATGAGGCTACAGTGTTTCTTATCTATCATTAAGCATCCTAAAGCCATATTTACTGCATTATGAATACATAGCTTACTTAGACAGGTATAGAGAATTCATTTGTCTATCAGACTTTCACTTAAATAGTGAAAAAGGGGAAAAAAAAAAAGTTTTTATTGTCCAGCTATGTTTTCCACACACTTTTGTCTGGATGTTGCTTTAATTGACTAAAAACTTGCTTAAAAACTCTTCCAGGCTGGCAATACAGTTAAGTCCCTCTTTAGTAGCAACAATGATACTAAACTCCTAATTCTGAAGGTCACTGGTAAAGATTCAGAATACGGTTTTCATTCTAGTACATTGGACACATGATATCATTTTGGGCATGGCAATACAGGGTTCTGAATGTTGGAAAACTAGATGGCTAAACAATCTCAAGACTTTTCTTTCTTAAAAAATTAATCTGAATATAAGCACTATTAGCTGTTAGTGATGGAATGATTCAAACAAGAATGGATTCTAAAAGCATTAAAAAATGTTAACTCAGTGTGGAGAATAACCAGAATGAATGACTGGTACAGGTGCATTTTACAAAGTACACAGGTTATGTCTTACAATCTGATCAATTTTTAATGCAAAACACACAGTTAATGTAGGTTTCCCAACATTTCTGAAAAAGCTCTTAACAAAAACCTTGCGAGTTGTTGCTCATGAATTTTTTCATTGCATCTTCTATTTAGCAAGAAAGAGGAGATATTTTCCCAAGAACTGCTGGTCAGTGCTTGAAATTGGAGATCTTCTTTAAGATACTTGCAGATCAGAGAAAATTCTGGTACTGCAGGATTTCAACTCTCCAAGTTTGAGCACATATCAGATTCTCTCATGAACACAGTAATCCTGACAGCTCAGTGTGTAGCTGCATTAACAAGCAATGTGGCAGAGTATGAGCCAGTCTGTGGAGTGAAAGTGTTGGCTCTGAGTACCTGATGTTCACATTGGTCATTATTTCAAATTAGAGTTTGGGAAGGAAGGTTGTTGAACTAATTTTGATGCAGTTCAGTGGACTGAACACCTTGTAATGATTAAAGATTAGATGTACTTCTGGAAAGCACCTTCTGTTTTCATTTTTAGATGGTGTTGGATGACAGGTTGGACACGGTGATCTCGAAGGTCTCTTCCAACCTATTCTATTCTATTCTATTCTATTCTATTCTATTCTATTCTATTCTATTCTATTCTATTCTATTCTATGCTATGCTATGCTATGCTATGCTATGCTATGCTATGCTGCGCTATGCTACGCTATGCTATGCTATGCTATTCTATGCTATGCTATGCTATGCTACTCTATTTCAGCCAAAAGTAATCTAGTTCATATAGGCTGAGACCCACTCCACAATGAGCAGGTGTGCTAAGTGGGAACAATTAGCAGATTAATTTCAAAAGCAGACTCTTGACTGAAACTAAAATGCCAATGTGCATACACCCCCAGACTACACTGCTGTAATAGAGGCAGAGTAAAGAGCAGAGGAAAATACACCTCAGAGTGAGCACTACTTTCCTTCATTACATCTGAACTGATCTGCTAAGAGTTGCTGTATGTGCAGCAGTTAAAAGACTGAAACACCATGCTACACCTGGCCATCTGGTTCATTCCCAGCTACCTATAACCCGCAGCAGTCTTTGTCTGTAATTGATTCTTGACCTATTGTTTTGCATAATAGAACTGTACTAATGATATCCAGTAACAGACATGATTACAACAAAGGTCTTAAAGTTCTACCTGTCTTTTTCAGTCACTTAATGTATATATCAGAGGACTCAGCTTCCCAAATCTGTGCAGGATATTCACCCCTGTCGATAGTTTTCTATCTTTAGGTTATAGCCCTATTGATCTCACTTCTTCTCTGAGATTAACTTTAGACAATAAATGATAGTAGAAAGTGTGAAGAAAAAGCAGAGGAGGATCATTTGGAAACATAGGCTCAGGGACATTTTATAATGTTCAGAACTGCTGAAAACCTTTAATTGTCCTAAACTTTAAAGAGAGTTGCTGGATGCTCAGGTTCTCTTGAAAATCATATTTTTTAATGCAGATATAAACAGTTGGCAGTGGAACTTTCAAAAGTGCCAAGGGGAACGTGTTCAACTCATCTAATTAATTTAAATGAGAGCTAAGTGCCTTATCTGTTTAAGTGCTTTTGAAAATCCCACTATGCTTCCATCTGCAGTTTTCACAGTCTAAGTACTTTGGAGAAACTGCTCCAAAGAGATCTAGAAGCTCAAATGTTACAAAACTAACTTAAGAGGAGCTTAACTTTAGGCACACATTTTTACACAAAATTCTCAGGGGGAGAAAGACTCTGACAAAGAAGTCAAAGTCAGACAAGACAGAAAACAGGGGCTTTGACTCTGAAAACGAATTTAAAAGTTCTGCACCTCTTTAGCCCTTACTAATCTGGGTCTGTAGCACTCTTTATACTGCTCAGACATTTCTAAGGCTGAGCAAGTCTCAGATTGTTAAATAGCCTTAGGTAAACAGTTTCTGGAAGACTTACTTTGTTACCTTCATTTTCATGTGACATCTTTTAGCTGCTGTTCACTATAGCATGATGCAAGACAAGGAAAAATTCATCGTTAAATATATCTAAATTCATCATCTAGGTCAGATGGATAGGGATAGACTAGCTCTGTATCTATTATTAATAAGAGCTTAAACATTATTATTAATTTTATTTGAGTAGCTCCTCTGAATTTGCAAAGTCTGATAGATTGATGAGCTATCATAAAGTACCTCGCATTCCCCTAAGATGAGGTTCCATTTTCTACTATTCCAATGCTTACTGGATTGAAAGTATCTGAAAGAGAACGGCAGCATGTCTGTAAGACACATACTCATTTTCTATTAAATTCATCAGGATACAAAAAGAGAATGGCTTCATTGCTATTTAAATGACATTAAAATCAACTCTGTATGAAATATCTGCCTGATGGAGCTGCAATTTGCTTTAATTTGTGGCACTAAGATTCACAGTTCACTAAACCATTAACATACAGACAAAACGCCATTTCAGATCAAACCCAAATAAACATCTCTATTCTTCAAGAACATTGTAAATACAATTTCCTCTAATATCTAATAATAAAGCTAAAAATTAATGATGTGGGAACTGGGGTAAAACAAGATGAGATTTACATGACACAGTACAAGTAGCACATTCACATTCCTGGCACCTATGTTCTTCCAATAATCAAGCAACTCATTCAATTTAGCCCTCAGCAATGAGCGAAGACCGAACAAAAATGCTGTTAATAGGTCACCTGTAATTTCTGAATCATTTATGTGTACAGCTTCACCCTGTTTTCCATTCTTAATGGTCATGGATAAATTTATCACTTACACAACTCAGAAACTGGTGACAATATAAAGGCACTCAGTCTTCAGAGAGTTTGTATCAAGAACATTGGTAGATAATAATTTAATGTTTCTGATTATGTTATATTATCACATACAGGAATTTTCATTTTTGGTATCTTAAAACAAAATAGTTATAAAAATAAGTGTTTATGCACTTTATAATGAATGGAATTGTACAAGAGCTGAACAGAGAAATGCAAGCAATGAATTCTACTAGAGTCACGGGAGCAGGAAAGCATCTTATTTTGTAGTCAGACATGACTTTCAAAAGCATCAAGGTTCTCACATAAATTCATACAGCTTTTAAAGATATTCAGATTCTTAGTTATAAAAATGGCAAAGCACTGAAATAATATAATCTCCAGCTGTCACTAAGAGTCACTCTTATTTTTGTCTCAAATTTCTGGAAGTATTTCTCTTCTGAAAAAATGGTTCATCAGAGGTGTGTAGCAAGTGAACGAATTACAGCAATTTAGTCTAATATTTGGCTTTTAAAATTGTCTAATGCATCTATTCTCACAGTAAAAGTTCAAGTCTCTAATGTACCTTGTCCAATCAAGTAATTTGAACCATCAAAAACTTCAACTGGTTCAGCTAAAGTGAATTCATTATGAGCCTGCATATAATGATCATAGCATTCAGTCTGCCAGACAGATTTTATGCGTTTAGAGAAAATCTAGTTATACTTAGAGACTAAACTTACAAATATTTAAGCAGGCATGTGTAGAAGGGAAATAAGGACAAAAAATATAGTTTTAAATAAAAAAAAGAAAATCAACAACCACAAAACAAAAAACTAACAACCAACCAAACAAGAAAAGAAAAGACTGAGAGGGGATTTAATAAAAGTTTGTAAATATCTGAGGGCTGGGCGCCGAGAGGGAGGGGACAGGCACTGCACACTTACACCCTGGGATAGGACAAGGGTCAATGGATAGAAATTACAGCGCAGGAGGTTTCACCTCAACATGAGGAGGAACTTCTTCACTTTGAGGGTCACAGAGCAGTGGAACAGGCTCTCCAGAGTGGTTGTGGAGTCTCCTTCTCTGGAGACTTTCAGGACCCATCTGGATGTGTTCCTGTGTGACCTGTGATAGATTATATGGTCCTGCTCTGGCAGAGGGTTTAGACTGGATGAGGTCCCTTCCAACTCCTAATATCCTGTGATCCAGTGAACAAAAACCCAAACAATAACCAACTAACCAAAGCATTAATCCCAATTGTCAATGGCAGTATAAGACCATTATCATTATTGTCAATGGCAGCACAAAGCCATTATCATTACCAAATTTACTATAATTGCTGTGAATTATTTACTTCTTTCCCCTCATACAGATGATTTCCTAACAACTGTGATGTCATTTTCTGGAATTTCAGGCACAGACATTCCTAGAGGTTTGCAAAGAACATGGGGTCATATCTTTGCTTTCACCACATACTGGTTGAAAATTAATGCTGCCAATTATCAGTTTCACAAGAGGTCTGAAAAGCTTGATCAGATGCAATGACCATTAGAGAACCAGTCTGCAATATTACAAGCAAAATTATTCTTTCTCTTTTCCTTTAGGAATAGAAGAACGTATTGCTGCTACAAGCCAGATGGATGCTGCTTTCTCCTAACTGTTCATCCACGTGCCTAAAGTTCCTCCACTTACCATCTCTATCTCGCAGCTTCCCTAAAGCAAAACCAAGACAGTTAAATTTGCTGTCATTTAAATTTGAATATCTATATACATGCACAATTTAAAATGCCTTAGGATACAGAAAAGGAAATTATATTATTCTAAAGTAGTGCTATGGAACATCTAAACAACTTTGAGCTCTAACCTTAGAATTAGCCTGTCTGGCCCTGATGCAGTCTGACTTTCTTGGTGACCTTGGGCAAATTATTTAACTCATTTGAGTCTCAACTTTGCAACTGGCTGGAAGGAATCTGTCCTACAGTCAGGAGCAATGGCTACACTTAAGTTTAAAATATGGGTAAAAACTTTAAGCAGGGATATAACTGATCTCCATCTCTCAGGTCTGAAAGCATTTTGCCCAGCAAGTTCTTGTATTTTAGAAAGTCTGATTCAAATAATTCTTACTTTTAAAACTGAGTAATATTTTTAGCTATTTAGTAGACATTTCAAAATAAGCAAGATTTTTTTTTCTGTTTTGGAAGCATGAATCACATTTTTTAAGCTTGAGTTTCTGGAGTTTCTATTTACAAATGAGACAAAAAAAGCAAAACACACAAATTGCAACAAACACATAACTCCACCACATTACCTTAATAGTTTTATGATGCATAAATATCCTATTCAAGGTGACATCAGCAGACCTCAGAGGTTTTTTAAAAATACTTTGCATAGTCCACTGTTTATATTTTGAAAAGATATGCTTACTGTCAATGGATCAGACTGCAAGTCAGGTTTTCAAAGGTATTCTTTATGATGACCATTTTCACTAACACCTATCTTTACTTAGAGGTCCTCACTTCCCTTACGTGTACCTGACACACACTTGCAGAGATTTAAATGAACACCTATATATATAAATGATAAAGTACACCCATGGATTGAAGTCATCATATGCTACCAAATGTAGACCGTGCTAGAACTTTGCTTATGATTAAGCATGTTCAAAATCCCTCAAATTTAAAACAAACAAGGCCACAAAACAAACAAACAAAAACAAACAAAAAAACAGAGTTAGATTTTTCCATAAGAAAATGCTGCTATCACCCTTTTTTGTCAACAATGGGTTTTGACCAGCTCTAATATTAATGTCATTTCCATCATAAGACTTTTTTCTTCCCTAGAGATGATCATGCAGAAGTAGACAACAAGCATACTTCACAAAATTTAGTGTTTTTAGAAAAGGAGCTTACTTCAGCTAAGAGGTTTTTAATGTCGCTTGCCTTGTGCCTGGGAAATCTCAGTTCTGTACAAGGTCGATGCAATGACTAGTTCAATGGACTAGCTGCACTTCTTGATGAAGCTTTTAACATGCTTAACAAATGAGCTTCTTCCCAAATCTGTTGCATTTATTTGCAGCTAAGTTAAATTCCATGATGACTGGTCCCAAATCTGCTGCTCCATGGCCATTATATTTCCTCCAGTCTGTCTCAGATGTTTTTCATCGCCCCTGCTCAGATTCTCCCCCATTTCACAGTTCAGAGTGAGAAGGAACACAAGCTGTTTGACTTCAATTGAATTTTATGTAGATTTTTCTTTTTAATTTGAAGAATAATTATTTTAATAAATCACATTGATTAATGAAAAATAGTTGCTATTACATGCTCTAAATAATTCTATTGCTTTAAAGTTGAGTTCCTTTATCAAAACAAAAAGCTGCTGTCCACAAACACCTTCACGATGGCTTGCAAAAACATGTACTGGGCTAGACCTTCAGCAGATATAGATCACTGCACTAATTCCAGTAGTGTTTTGCTAACAAGGTCATGACTCATGCACACATTTAATATTACTTAAGGAGATGTCCTGTAACTCTTTTATGTAGACATTTAGTGCTTCATTATTTTAGAATTAGAAATGAGTCAATCACAAAATTCCAACCTCCATAACCTTCCCTACAAAATAACAGCAACACACAAATAATACATTCTTTGTATTTCCACACTGCTCAGAGACTAATACCTCAATTACACTAAGGGCTATGCAAATCTGCATGAAAAAAAATATGATGTTAATCCTAAAGGATTCACAGCCAAGATAAAGGATAGCAGAGTACCAGTAGAATCCAGAGAAGGCAATCCTAAAAACAATAAGGCAACACTAATCAGCATGATGGTCAGCAGCCATAGGATACCTCCAAAGAGATGCTTTTTGAGGAAATTGTAGCAAAAAGATTTTTAACAGGAGAACTAAAAGAAAAGATTATGGCAATTTTGCAACTACTTACTGAGCTTTCTATCCAAGCATAACTGGCAGCAAGACAGAGAGCACAAAGGCAATAATTTCATCACTGACTTCTCAAAGTGTATCAGAAAACAGCAGGAATATCCTGTGATCCTGTGCTTCTCAGCACACTATACAGTGTTGTGCAAAGTTACTCTCACCTCAGCAACCTTGTACCTTAATTGACTCTGACAAAGGCACAGACAATCTTGGCTGAAATATAGGGATCATGTTTATTTCCATGACTCAAGAAAAGAGGCACTGTAGCTAAACACAGAGATGTAAGTTTTGACATTAATTTTAGGTGGTTTTCCACTATAATAGCCCATATCTTTCATTTTGCCTGCTCCTCTTAGTGAACAGTCAGATCTTTCCACAATCATAATTTTGAATTTTCATCACTACATAAACAAAAGGAAATCACACTGCCTCTTTAAACACAGTTCCAGACAGGTAACAAAATCACATATAAAATGTCTGAAAGCCTGAAGTAGTTCAGAGCTGGCAGAAAACTGACTGTGTTTTATACTGAGATATTCAGCAGCAAGGGAAGAGGTCTGTTTGCCAAATCTGTGCTGCTGCTTAGAATGAAGAGTCAATAATTAAATTGAACAGTCTTTGGAGAAACCTAGTTATCTGTCAGGCACAAAACAAGCATGTGGAAGAAGTTTAAGCTAAAGTAAATACCACACAGCACATTTAGTTGAGGGGAAGAAAGTGACCCAGGGAAAAAGAGGAACACATTCTAAATGAGAGTAGGTCCAAAAGTCAGAGGTTTTCACAGGAACTGAGCATATTGAGATTTACTCTACAATACTTAGAGAACTTACTGAGGAGAAGAAAGCTAAGACTTTATGGGGAAGCATGGAGAACTTGCAAATGGGAGGCCTAGTGCTTATAAAAGAGAAAATGAAGCCAGGGAACTATCAGTTATTCATTTTATCTTGAATTCCCAGAAACATCCTGAAAGAAATAAACAAATGCATTTCAAAAATACAGAGAAAACAAACAAGACATATAACAGCCAAAAGGGATCTGTCAACATTGAGCTGTCACATTTCTTTCAGTGAGAGAGTAACAGGCATCCTGGATGAAAGGCAAGCAGCTAGGTATCATTTATCTTAACATTAGAAACATTTTTGACACCATCTCAAATTACACTCTTAAACATAAGGAACCTATTGAAACAGATCTAACCCCTAAGGGCTAGATGTAGCTTATATCAGAAAACTGTAGGATTATAAAATTTATCATAGAGTCACTGTCTGAACAAAAGAGATGGTATGGGGTGGGTCCTGGAAAGGTCTATTCTTAGCCTGCTATTATTCAGTACTTGTAATAACCACTCAGTGCAGATTGGATGATAAAACAGAGTATATGGTGATTCAATTTGGGCAATAACCATGGAAAAGGGTAAAACTATGTTGAAGGTCAGGACACTCACTCCAAATGATACTGCAAAGAGTCTGAGAAAAAGGAGTGTGCAGATTAACAGGGATAACAGGTAGCACATTATGGGTTAGAAAGGACAGAGATAGCAGCTCTTCAGAAAAAGAGCCTCTTCAGGGCTCTAGTGTATTTTAATATGTTGAACCAATGTCATAGTGCCCCAGAAGTGGTAAATGCCAATTTATGAAACATGGAGAGATAAAATAATTATTCCCCTCTACTCTGCACTCATGAGTATAGAAAATGATGGTTGCTCTATAACTCTGCCCTAGTGATACTTCAGCCAGAGCACTTTGTGAAGGCTGGACCATTGCGTTTCAGGTTGAAGGAGAATCAAATGGAGAGTCCAGAGGAAAACGGCAAAGATCAGAAGTTTGTCTAGAAAACATGACCTATGTGACTAAAGTGAGCAAGTTCAGGTATTGCCTAAAGAAATAACATAGCCTAGGGGGTAAAACAACAGGCTTCAAATATGTGAAAAGGATGAGGATGTGATTGATGTATGCTAAATAAAGTGAGAAGTAACTGGCTTAAACTATAGCAATGAGGAATTAAGTCAGGTATTTATAAGACAGTTCAGACTGATATCAGGAGTTAAGAAATGGAAGAGAATGCCTGCAGAGGCTGTAAAGTCGTCCTCCTTCAAGTAATATAAGTACAGAAAGTTCTAAATTTATTCAAGGGCTAGATAGTCTTCTGAGATCCCTGTAGCTGTCTTCTATAGTGTTAGAGCAGATTTCAAGTACTAAATATTTTGAGCACAAATGAAAAAACTAAGATCATAACTAGGTCAGATAAAAGTTTTGATGTAATCTCAGGACAGCTGAACTCTTTAGGCTGCTATTGTAGTTTTACATAGTAACTATTTAAGAAATCAAATTTTTATGTTTTTCAAGAATAAAGCAAATAAGAAATGATGATGACCATACTTTTCCTGCTCTTTGGCTAATTAATTACTCATTTTAAATATCATTATGGGTACAGCTGCTGCAGAGAAAATGCTACTCTGAGAAGTGGCAAGGAAAGAAGTTCTCAGTCCAAGAAATCACCACTGTCACAACAGCAACATCAACATAAATGAACATAAATCAGTTTGCTAAGTATTAAACAGTTCTCAGGCAAAAAAATAGTCTGATGGGGAGTCCTACATGTGAATGGAAATTTCTTCAAGGATTCAAAGAAAAAGTGTCCTTACCTACTAATGTGATGCACAACCTGAAGCAAAAGAAGATCCTAAATATGTAATGAACTATATAAACTAGTAATTCTGTCATAGCTCTTGTTAAAGACATACTCAGTGTTGCATTCTCTGAGGAAACTTACAAGTTTAGGAGTTCAGGTGCTTGTGTACCTTCCAGAGTTTGCTCAAGGTATACAGGAAATAAAAATAAAGACATTCACAAAAGCAAGAAAACTTAAGAAATTATGTTTGAAAGAGATCTCAGGTGTCCTCCCCTGGTCCCAGCTCTGAATCAACCATGCAAAATTAGTCTGTGCAGTTCACCTTCTCCAACCAACCCATAATTCTGGAGGTTCTCTGGCCTCCCAGGCAATGCAGTCCAGTGCTTAATTATTATTATCATTAGGATCTTGCAGCATGTCTGCATTAAATCTTTCTTACTGTAATTCAAATCCATGACTTCTCCTAATAGCCAAATTAACTATGACTAATAGTTTGTTCTTTTCCTGGAACATCTTTTCTGTTATAAAATAAATTAATATAACTCCTCTCAGTTCAGTCATTGCTAGACTAAACAATCCTAGTTTGCTCAACCTTTCCCTACAGGCATACTTTAGATAGCTATCTAAAATATCATTATCATCGCTTGCAGCTGAACTCTCTCCAGCTACTCTGCTTTTCAAAGTGAAGTTGCAATTCTGGTAACAAGGCCATAGCATTGGGGAAGTGAACAGATGGGTTGCATCACAAACCTTGGAGTTCCTTGCTGCAATGCTCTCTGGTGATGCAAATCTCAAACATTCCAAAGCCATTGCTTACCTTTATGCCTATGCTCTCCATAAAGGGGGATTCACTTCAATTCATTAAGTTAATGGAAATATTTCTGCAATCCTCCCTATTTCATCTAGTCATTCCCAGAACATCCTATTGTCCTACTCAACACTAAATCCATTTACTGCAAGACAAGGTTACACTGAGATTAGCTGCACATTCTTCACTCCCTGCCTTAAATTATACTATGACAATGTTGCCACTAAAAGTAGTGATAGTATTTTGGAAATGCAGAAAGGAATTTTATTACAAATAAATTTTTTAAAAGTATTTGAGAATTTATCAGGATGAAAAGTCCTGATAAATAGTACACTAATATTCTAAAGAAATCAGATTCATACTACTGGAAGATGAAGAGAAATTGCAGCAAAGCAAACAGAAAAAAACCCCAAAACATATAGTAATCTCCCCATCACAATGTAACTTATGAATAATAGAATCTGTAACCTTCAAAAATCATAAAATCCCAGTTTTATTCTACTTGTAGTGCATTTTCTTGGCTCATCTACAATTTTCATCCACTGTAACCTACTGTTGACTTTTGTCTTCAGTCTCGCACTGGTCATAGTGACTACAACTCACATATTCAGCACAGATCCTTATGGTAAAAAAGAATATATCCTGAGTCATACTTATTGACCAGTGCTAAGATCAGCTTTGTGAAATCTAAATAGTCTTCCAGCAAACATCATTATTTTATGGTGCACAGCCTTGTGTAGACTAAAGGAAGACAGTGTAATTTTGAGAATAGAAGAAACTCAAACATTTTTGCTTGTCTCATTGAGTTTTAACCCAGCATCAACAACTTTCAGGCAGATAACATGAAAGGAGTGTTAAGCTGAACTCTACTGCCCTATTACATATGGTGAGAAGAACACCCTGCAAACAGTATGATTGTCATATATTGTTTATAGATACAGTCATAGATATAGTCATATACAGCACTAAGTGCTGCTACTGTCTATTTCAGTGTAGTGTGTTCCCTTGTTAAACACAGGGCTTAGGTTCAGCAATTTAAAAGCATCTATCAATTATATAATAGCTACCACAGGAAAAAAGAGACTCTTTGGCTTCTTTAATGAAATATAGTGGCCTACAGCAAAGCTTGAAACTTCCTTGCTGCAGTTAGAGAAAACATCAGAAGCTTCTTGAATTATTTTATTGTACCATGTCACAAGAAAATGAACTAATGCATTTTGAACCCGTTACTTTCAAAAAGAATTTGCTTGTGTCAGTGTTGATAGTTTCCTTCAGCACTAGATACATAATTTACAAAAGACCTAGAAAACAAGAAAAATCAAATACTGATTCAAATCTTCCTGTGATATGGCTGCCTGAAGGGAAGCTCATTGTCGATGTGGGGGTTCCCAGCTTTTGCTATTTTACCAGACACTGTGCTTAAGGCTAATGATTATGGCTGTCTCTCTGATAGCTCTTCACATCAGTGTAATTTTAATTTATGGTTTTCCTAGTCATAAATCAAGACTATTACAGAAAAAAAATGAGGCCTCTGAGTATCTTACATCCTCACTGCATGCATTCCATAAATCTGAAACCTCATGCATCCTCTGATTTCTAAAAGAATGTTAAAAATCTGTTAGTGTAAAATTTCTTCTGCTTTTCAGCATAACTCTTGTGTTGGGGTGGGGAAAAAAAGACCAAACAACACATCAAACGTTGTCTTAAAAATTTCACTGTTTCTACTTGAAACAATGTTTTGTCCTGCCTTCCTCCCCCCCCCCCCAGCTTTTTTTAAGGAATAATATCATATAAATGGATATCCACTCAAGCTTTTGATCTGCCTCAGTTAAATCATTTAAGACCTGATTTTGAAAGCACCAATAATGATTCTGAAAGCACACAAATTACTAACTTGAAATGATATGGATTTGGATATGCATTTTCAGGGTAGCAGCTTTAAACAGAGATTTTGCTAGATCAGAACAATGTATAAGCTTGAAATAAAAATCTGAGAATGCTTTAAACATTATTGGAAAGGATTTTTGTTTGTTTGTTTAAAGTCCAAATATTAATTACACAATTCTTAAACATTTAATTTTTTTTTTTTCCAAGTGGCATTTAGGTTTCAAAACAACATTTACAAAGAGGTGGGAGAAAGTCTCTCAAAAATGGATCAGAACAAACTGAAGGAAATGAAAACTTTAGGAGTGGGACTATTTCTATTTACTGCTACTGATAAAAGCCATCAGTCACCACCTTGACCCAGCCCTTATTACAACACATGCACTACAAAGCACATTTTACAAGAAAGAATTCATTATTAATCATAAGAAGAAGTTGATTTCATATCATAAGTGCCACAAAAAGTATGCTTGTCTTTAACAACTTTCTTCCCACAGAGATAACACGGTTGAGAGCTCAAATTTGCTAAATCCACACATTTGTAGGAAACTTTTACATGTGACCTGGTATGCAAAATACTGTTGCAATATGAATAAAACATAACTGCTGCAGAAACAGCTACCTTTTCCTGGATGTTTATTCATTATAAAAACTTTTTTTTTTTTTTGAAAGAAAGGATTTTAACTGTCAAGGTTTCCTGAAAAATAAGTTATCTTCTTCTGCTGATAAAGAAAATGAGGAAAGCAAACAAGAGAAAACAGATAAAATGCAGTCAGTGATGAGAAGTTCTAAGACATATATATATTTTCCTTCAAAGTGATCCTAAAAAAATTTAGCATCAGGTTATTTCCAGTACATTAAGATCACTGAAAGTCAGACAACCTTATAGGACTTTAAAAGGGGTGTAAATTTGCATTGTCAAAATTGTGTAAAGTGATAATAGAATAAAAGACAACCAGGTTGGGGCTTTTTTGAGAGTATGGTTTGATGTTCCTGAATATCTGTTTTCAAAGTTTCCTTGCATCTGTTAAAGATGCAAACTCCAGAATCGCGCAAAAGATTGTTTTGAAGACTGTCATTCTTTCTAAATTTAACTTCTAGAATGTATCTCTCAGCATTGCCATATACACATTGGTTTTGCAGGAATTGGAAGAGTAATAGTGATCAGTAATCATTAAGTTCCTATATGTGGAAGCTACGTCAGCTTCAGAAGAAATCTGAAAGGTCAATCTGCCTAAAGGAGTGCATTAATGTAATTGACTACTGCAGGGAGGAATCAGCATGGAAGCTAGAGGGGTCTCTGCAGCTGGTGAAGCTTGCTGACAAAATGTCCCTTCGGGAGTGTGATACAGAGTCTTTATCTAGACAGAGTCAGCACTTGGTGCCCAAAGGGAAAGCCAGCACTTCATCAGGAAAGGAACAAGTCTGAAGCTTGACAACAAGGACCCTGCAGAGTCGGTGTAAACTTTGAAGAACCAGAGACACCAGCAGAGGGATCACAAATCCTGAGGATTGGGGTCAGAGACAAAACCAGGGCTGGCCACCAGTTGAGGAGCCACAGCCTGCACAAGAGACATCTGCAGTCAAAACCCAACGAAAGAAAAATAAAACATGAGGAAAAAAACCCAGAACAAACCAAAACCAAACAACAGAGGGGAAAAGGAAACCTTGTGATTCAGTTCTTTAGATGCAAAATCTGTTCTTATCTTAGTCACGTTAATTTTTCCCACGGTTGAACTGCACAGCACACTTGGTTCTTTCATGGTTTACATTTCTGTCATAAAAAATGAATATGTGACTAAAAGATATATGGTTTCTGATGCACACAGCTAGCTGGATAGATGACTGCACAGTCATAAACATATCGTAGCTACCACACGTTACCACACAATTTGAGGAAGAAATATCTGTAAAAATAGAAGTATCTATAAGGGTATCTAGCTGATAGAATTCATTAAAAATCATAGTTGGAAATGTTTTCATTAAGAGGCAACTGCATGAGAAAGAATTATATCTTAAAAGTGTCTCCTTTATAGAAAAGCACAGTAAAATGTGCGCTGTTGTCTCAATACTGACTTGCCTTCAATAAATATAGGTGTTTTCACTGAAACCTATGAAAACATCCATTGTGTTCCCACTGATTCAATGATGGAGCATTGAAAATCATTCACAAAGATTACCTGTTTGCAGTACATTTTGTCTAGTGAGAGGAGGCAATAGCTTTGCTACAGTAAATCATTATGAGGCATAACTACCATTGATGCATGCTATGTAAGTTTAGTGAATATAGAAACAGATGGAAATTTACCGTACAACTGCTGTTATGACTTCTTTTGCCCTAGTTACTGTACCAGCACATGCAGACTCCAATGGATACCATAATGCAGTATCTCAAGTCCTGACAAACTTTAAGAAATAAAGCTCAGTCATCCCTTTAGAAATCTTCCAGGGTTTAGAAAGAGATGAATAAATTGAGTAATAAGAGTAAAAGGTAAGGGGAGAAACATCTCCTTGATGAATCAATCAAGTCACATGTTGTATGGGTGGAAGGAGCCCTGCTCCTGTGCCTGCTCTTACTTTGGTTTATGTGAGCACTGGGTGTGCTGTAGAGCAGGGGTGGTGGGATGCGGCTGGAAGCAGAGCCTGCTACTGAGCAGTGCGCCCTCCTGCTCACATCTTCATGACTCTACATGCTAGACAGAGCTCATCTGCAGATTTGGACAATGAGTTGTTTCCATCACGTGAGCACATGGAGGTGGAAAAAAAAAAGAGATGAAAAAGAGAGAAAGAGAACATCCTAACACATCTGTTCTTAATGAGGGTTAAGAAGGGATGTCCTTAGATAAAGCATTTCCCATTAGCTTTGTGGTCAATGTGGTTAGTATGGTGTGGTTTTCACAGTCTGAGTAGCAACCAGTCTAGTCATATTTCAGAGTGCTCCCTGGAGTACACATACATCAAGAAGAAATAATGGGACTGAAAAGCTACAGGCTTAATGAAAAATTAAACGGCCAAAGCGGGTTAGAAAAAGGCAGATCGGAAAGGAATTTAAATGGAAGTGAATTCTAAGTTAGCTTTTAGGTAGCTATTACTATGTAACTGCTATGTTAATACTAACATAGTAACTAACATTGTGCAAAATGTCTACATCAGTTTTTCAGCTAACTTAATAAACACTAAATTTTCAGAAAGCTGTAGTAATTATGAAGACCTGGAATCTACACCATAATAGTTATGATAACACTAACTCCAGTGTTTTCTAGAAATTACTATTCAGTATTAAACTTCTGTAATGATGGGGGTTTTCTTTCTGCCTATGAACAGACAGGTATCAGGTCATGGGAGGGAGAGAATACTGCCACATAATCTGCTACACAGTTTCTGCCAGTCAGGTCTTTTCCATTTGGGCTGAAGAATTAAATACACAAGACCTTGCCAAGTAGTTGTAGATACTAAGCGGTAGATATGGTGAAGTGGTTTAACAGCACTGGCTGAAAATGGGGACTTGTCATATGTGCTACTGTGAGAGCACTCTCATAATTATTGCAAAGTAGTCTCAACAGAGGAATAATTTGCAAATATTTACTAGACTGTTTCTTACTCTTCTGCAGGAATCTCTCAAATGGAAAATGAGAAAGGTTTGAAACCTTTTTGTGGTTTGATTAAGGTCACTGCATAAACTCTCTTCAATGAATTTAGTCACCAGTTGCACTTAATCATTTTCGTGGCTCTGTGCTGGACTCTCTTAAGCAGCTCCCTGTCCTCTTGAACTGAGGGGACCAGAACTGGACACCATATTCCAGGTACAGCCTCACCAGGGCAGAGTAGAGGGGGACAAGAACTTCTCTTGACCTACTAGCCACATCCCTTTTAATACAGCCCAGAATAGCATTGGCCTTCTTGGACACAAGAGCACATTGCTGGCTCATGGTCAACCTTTCTTCCACTAGGACCCCCAGGTCCTTTTCCCCTTCTCTGCTGTCCAGCAGGTCAGTCCCCAACCTATACTGGTACATGGGGTTGTTCTTTCCCAGATGCAAGACTCTACACTTGACCTTGTTGAATTCCATTCAATTTCTTCCTGCCCAGCTCTCCAGCCTGTCTAAGTCTTTGCTGAATGGCAGCACAGCCTTCCAGTGTGTCAGCCACTCCACCCCGTTTTCTGTCATCAGCAAACTTGCTGACAGTGCTCTCTGTGCCCTCATCCAGGCTGTGGATGAATATATTGAATAGTACTGGTCCCAGTACTGACCCTTGAGGGACCCCACTAGATACAGGCTTCCAAATAGACTCTGTCCCACTGACCACAATTCTCTGACTTCTTTCCTTCAAACAGTTCACAATCCACCTCACTACCCAAGCATTCAGACCACACTGCCTCAGTTTAGCTGCAAGGATGCTGTGGGAGACAGTGTCATATACTTTACTGAAATCAAGATAAACCACATCCACAGCTCTACCATCATCTATCCACCTGGTTATGATGGTGATTTTCAAAACAAATATAATTACATGCACATATGGGGCTTAACTACCAAACATATTAAGGAAGCAACTAAAAATACTTTCTAAGGATGGGTAAGTTGTTATGTCGTTTGCTTCTTGTCCTATTAAGTAAGAAGGGACTATACTAATCCCAGGTACCTATATTTAAAAAACTAGAAATTCTTCCTTTATATTCAAGAAATATTTTTCTTGCAGAGGTTCATCATAAATTCATAGATTCATAGAAATATTTGGGTTGAAAGGAACCTTAAAGATTATCTAATTCCAACTTCCCTACCACAGGCAGGGACACCTTCCACTAGACGAGGTTGCTCAAGGCTTATCCAACCTGGCCTTGAATAGCTCCAGGGAGGGGGCATCCATTACCTCCTTGGGCAACCTGTTCCAGTGTCTCACCATCCTCACTGCAAAGAATTTCTTCCTAATACGCAGTACAAGTCTACCCTCCCCAAGCTTAAATCCATTCCCTTTCGTCCTATCACTAAAAGCCTTTGTAAAGAGTCCTTTCTTGTAGCCCCCTTTCAGGTATTGGAAAGCTGCTATAAACTCTGCCCAGAGCTCTCTTTTCTCCCTTCTTTTCATCCCAGTGTTTCAGCTACATCATAGTTAGAGAGTCTAAACTTCTCTTTTATAAAATACCTTACAGTGTTTTAAATACCTGAACCATACACCTGCACCCATTATTTTGTGTGACACTTTTTTGAGGGTGAGATAACTTTTTCCTGCCTAACATAATATAAGCAGGAATATCAGATGTATCATAATTCTGAAATATCACTTAAAGGAGCAGACAAATACACAACTCAACCCAGTTTAAAATGTAAAAAATTTGGTTCAGGTCATTTTGCTATCACTGTTTTCTCAAGAAAAGAACGGTAGACCTTCACTGTGCTAAGTCACAGAGAACAAATCAGCAACATTTTGTAAGAGTTTTAAAAGAGTATAATACTCAAATGAGTATTCTCCAATGTCAGCATCATAATCAAGCTAGTACTTACATTTAGATGAAGTTGGTTAGTCCACTGACCAATTACTTTGTATTCTGTACTCTTGTTGGTGATTTGATACTGAAAAATATCATAACGTCCAGGAGCATCTCCATTTTCATTGAAGATAACAGGTGTTCCAGCACTCCCTGCAAAAAAATAAATATTTAAACCCAATTGGGATAAATACCTTTAAAGCAATTCTCCAGAAAATGTATTTCAGAGGAAAAATACTAATTAGAGATTGATCAGATTCTCTGCAATTCAAGGCTAATATGGTAATAAATCCAAAAACCTCACAAAGAGAAAATGCAGGTTATTATCATAACCACAAAAATCTACCCTATCTGTGAGTTAATTAAAACAAAAAGGATAATCTTTTGCAATCTTTTTTTGGCTGCTTGGTAACTTGGTTGGTTAGGGAATTCTGGTTGTGTATTACAGAACATTAGGAAATTCTGTGATAAAACAAAAGCAGAGGAGCTGTTTAGGACTCACATAAGGTCACAATTTCACTTTAGGATGTGAATACAGTGCAGTAGGCATAAATAGCAATCTTGTAATTAACTTCATAGAGAATTTCCCTGTTAAGTAGGAAAATTAAGTTAGTATCATCATCTTAGAAGCTAACACTCATAAAAGACCTTGAGACGCAAGTGTCTAAATCTGGTCACAGCTAATGTGATCAGTTTCTTGCACTGACTGCCTGTGTAAAAGTGTTTTATCAAAATAAACTAAGGATAGCAGCTGTGCTTGTTGCTCTCTCCTCTATACATGACACAGCCTGATGGAAAGGGCCATTGTTGAAGCTGTCAACAGTTATAAATTGACACTCTGTTCTTACTTCGATCAACAAAATGTTCAAAGATTGAAAACTACATGTCTACGTTGGCAACCAGACCAGCCAAATTAGAACACATTTTGATTAATTCCCTCAAGGTGATTTCAAGGATCTGCACTTCTGCAAAGACTTTTCAAGAACTACACAAAGAATGTAATTTTCATCCATCCTCTGAATTCTTATGTATAGGTGAATAATCTTTATATTTGAGGTCCACTGAAGACAAATTCAAGTATGTTAAAGTTCTATTTCAGTGACTGGATAAATAACCCTACCTTTCCTGGAGAGAAAACCCAAACCACCACAAAACCCACGCTCCAATGTTTTCATGTTTCTCCAAGTGAACAACAAAGAAAAGGAGAATACCCACTTCATAGTAATTTCCTACAATATAAGACTTGTTAATATAGCACCTAGAGGCGCTAAGTCAACCATGAGTGGTTTCCAGAGAATGCCAAAAAACCATGGAATTCTGAGTACATAACAAGCAGAAGGTAGCCAGTAGAAGTGGCAATCTACATGCCCCAGAATTTCAGCATAAACACTTGTCATATGGCTGTCTCCCTTAAAGAATTTTGGTCTCTTGTTTTGTATAGCAGCTTTCATACACAACTGATATTCAGTGAAATAAACAGTGCTTTGAGAGTGGCAAGTGGCACATTAACCACTGTGCCAATTTCACAGTTCTGCCAGCAAAAGTCTGGCTGCAAAAATTAGATGTGAGCAACCATGGAAGATGAGTATCAAAAAATTTTAAGTGATAAAGGCTTAGGACCACGTGAAAGTACAAGACACTTGAGACAAATTTCTGGAAAGCTCTTCATGCTTTGCTCCAAATTCAGCTGTCAGAATAAAGGGCAAGAAAAATGCAAGTCTACAGTCTACAACAATAAAATTATTCTTCACTGCTCAAACAGCAGGCCAAATCCAATAAATTTCTTCCACCCAATCAACACATACTCAATTGTTATTGGTATGGAGGTAATCTTCAAAATATTACTCTCAAGTAATAATGGAATTCTTCTTTCCATTCAGTAGCATTTGAAGAGATCATGGAAAGAATAGACATGTTTTGCAAACAGATACAAAATGTCTTTTGCATCTCTTAAGACTAATGGAAACTTCAGACATTCTTATCCTCTCTAATTGTGAGTTTATAATCTATTGCTGTTTTTAAAATATCATGTACAAAGAGGCAGACTACAGTACAGGCCAGAACCATCTTTTTCTTTGATGCAGTGGTGTTCTCATCTAGAGTGTAACAGCATCTCACACTGTGGTCCTCAGTCAAGAGGGGCATAGCATCCTGCTGAATTCAGCTGCTACTCTGAGTCCAGCAAGATCTTTCTCATGCAGCAGAAGTTAAAACAACCTTTGCCAAGGTAATAAATGAAGCCTGTTAAAAGCTGGAGGAAACCATAGAAGATTCAGACCCCCTCTTGAATAGCAAATTTCAGAAAGCACAGTAACAGTCAGAGTGACTGCTGTAAATTAGATTATGTCCAAGCAATGCTGCCATAACTAGTTGATACTGTTAGCAAGTGGTACCAGATTTTTATTCTCATCTGTTTATACTGATGACTTATATGGGTCTTTGTTTCTTTGTGCAACTAAACTTTTAATGGACTTAAAGCAATGAGGTATGCATGGCTGGATTATGCTAGTAAACCACTAGGTACATAACCAGTAAAGCAAAGCTTGAAGACATTTCAAGAACTGGGGATTTTACCAAAACTACGAATTCAAGAAGCCTTGAAAGTGTAAGTACAGAATGAAATTGGAGGCCTCAAGGCTGCAAACAAATCACTAATGGTTAATTATCATTCTTTAAAAAATGCTCATCTCATCTGAAAAAAACAACCACCCCAAACCCTGGTGGATGCTCATGCTGAACAGTCCATCTGAGAAAATACACTTTGTTGAATATTTCATCAAATCAAAATGAGTACTTCTGTGCAAAACCTCATTAACAGATAATTAAACCATGAGGAGAAACAGTGCAGCTGACCATAGCTAATAGCATAGGTGGAGGCATGTCCAGAGTCAGTATATAACACTGTAACAAATTGTACATTGAATTGGACAAATGGCTCATTTCTTGACAACCAGATATGCAGAACTGAGCATTCTTGATTTCTGGTACTGTCCTGCCACATACTCTTATACTGGATCATTAACATTACAGGGAAGTTCATCTTAGTTCTAGATGAAGACATAGAGTGTTTAATTGCTCCATTTAATTGTCACTGAAGACTAGCTGCTAAATCTAAATGCACACACTTTGCATAGGAAGTAATACAGAGCACAACACTGACCTGAGGCAGTGAGCCCAGGTTCCATAAATTCTATCTTATATAAAAAGATTTTGGGAAACCACAGTCATTCCTGGATAAGGTATAGCGAACTTGGGTATCTTCATCCAGAGACAACATTTATTGGGCACCATCACACAAAAAAATGTTACTTTTGCTTAGGAAAAACATCTCTGTAATGTTAGTATAGACCACCGTAGAGAATTCAATTTTTAAAGTAATTTAACTAATTTAATGACTTTTTTCATAATTTGTCAACAATCATTTAACAAGGTAGTTAAAGAGCAGTAAGGGAACTGTGCCTCTGGGTCCCTTCACATTTTACTATGTAATTATGTTGCCATGCATAATTTTAACCCATGGTTGACTCAGGTAGTTGCATCCAATCTGTCACCATCTTAACTAAATTTTTAAATAGAATAGAATAGAATAGAATAGAATAGAATAATAGAATAGAATAGAATAGAATAGACCAGAATAGACCAGACCAGACCAGGTTGGAAGAGACCTTCAAGATCATCATGTCCAACCTATCATCCAACACCACCTAATCAACTAAACCATGCAACCAAGCATCCTATCAAGTCTCCTCCTAAACAACTCCAGTGATGGTGACTCCACCACCTCCTTGGGCAGCCCATTCCAATGGGCAATCACTCTCTCTGTGTAGAACTTCCTCCTAACCTCCAGCCTAAACCTCCCCTGGTGCAGCTTGAGACTGTGTCCTCTTGTTCTGGTGCTGGTTGCCTGGGAGACGAGACCAACCTCTGCCTGTCTACAACCTCCCTTCAGGTAGCTATAGAGAGCAATAAGGTCACCCCTCAGCCTCCTCTTCTCCAGGCTAAGCAACCCCAGTTCCCTCAGTCTCTCCTCACAGGGCTAGTGTTCCAAGCCCCTTACCAACTTTGTTGCCCTTCTCTGGGCACACTCCAGCAAGTCAACATCCTTCCTAAACTGAGGGGCCCAGAACTGGACACAGTACTCGAGGTGCAGCCTAACCAGTGCAGTGTACAGGGGCAGAATGACCCTGGAAGCCTATTCTGGACGCCTAAACCAGAAATACATGGCAGAATTTCATGAATATAAAATAAGCTTGGCTATGGAAAATCATGGGTGAGCCTTCACTTCCCTCATCTTTCCTTAGTGCTAATCCTCTTTATGTTTTTTTAGCATGTAGGTATAGTTATTAACTTACGTTGAGATATTTCTGAAGCCGAACGATTTCACAACAGTTTTGGAAAGTCTTTTCTTTTTTTTCCCCTGACATATAAATGCAGAGTTTTAAGTAGAAGGAAAATTTCAAATTTCACAATGAAGCATTGTTCAAAAAGTTTACAGACTTGTTTTGAAATCAGTAATATGTGTTTGCAGTTAAAGAGGTGAAATAAAATAGGAAAATGCAGCTCTTAATGTCCTCAAACAGTAAAGGACAAAGCAGCAGTTCAGTCTTGGGATTAGTACGGGGTGAAAGCATTCATTTTTTGCTTACAGAAACTACTTAACCAAAAGTGGTAAAAGAGATAAGATAGGGTGAGAAACATATGAAGACAGAGCTCCATTCTTTCTACTCCTTCAATGACATGACAGCACAAAGCAATAACACTGTCCTGACAGCAGAGCTGTGGCTATGTCTCATATGTGATTCAAAACACAGACAAAGTAATACTGGGTTGTGTGACTGAATTGGTGTCCTGAGTATTTCAAGTCATAAACATACACATTCGTCTACTAGTGGACATCCTTTTCACAGCCATATGTACTGTAAGTATGATATAGTCATCTCAAAACTTCAGAGTCTTTACTGTACTGTATATAAAGTCCTTTACTGCCTGTGCACCTACCAGCAGGATACAGGGCCCTCCCTGTTGCAATCTGCTACACTGTGCCCTAATTGCCCAGCCTGTTGCTTGTACTTCCAGGGGGACGTTAGCTGGTTCCTATTGGGTCTCTCTACTCTCCCTCAGGTTTTCCTGGCTTCAGGAGTCCCCTGTCCATCTCAGTCTAGCACTCAGCTACAGAACTGAATGTTGCTATTGCTGCATTCTTCGGTGCTGTGTTTTTTGAAACACTGGATGGCAAATAAATAGATTCTGCTTGAAAATCACTCCAAAATCAGATGAAATAAATAATCTTCTATAAGCCCTATAGAAGGATGATTTGCAGAACGATTGCCATTCATTTTAAGATAATCCATATCTACAACATAAAAGAATTGATACATTTTTTTTTAAGCCTACTTGTTGTAGATAGAAAGTAATAATCTACTACTGAAAGAAATTCTTCCTCCGCCTTGTGAGTTTACAGCCAGCAGCATTAAACAATTCTGGGTGTTAAACTAGCACATTAGCTAAACAATACTGAAGCAATGTGTGTGACCACAGCTGCTTATGAGCCTTTCAAAATGCAGCTTAAACTATCCAGAAATGTTATTTAGAGAATAAAAAATCCCAAAACAAAACAACAAAGCAAAGCAAGACAAAACCCCCCACAAACTCAAACCATAAGATGTATGAGGCTTTAATTTAGAATCGGGATGTAATGGAGTCTTTTCAATTTTTAATGCTTTACACTGATGTCATGGAGGATTCTTCTTAATAAACAACTAGTATATGACAGATTCTTTCTGCACTGAAGCTGAAAATTCACATTCTTCTCAAGAAATCCTTAAACATGTATCTTGATATTCTTAAGATGCTGCTCAGCAATTACCTTATACTGCATGCGCCTACTTTATCAAGTTACATTTAAATGGATCTAAAACACCTCTGCTCCTAATGCAGACTGCAATCTTGTTCCCTGTGAGGTTATGGACTACACTTGAACAATACAATACAATACAATAAACCAGGTTGGAAGAGACCTTCAAGATCATCATGTCCAGCCCATCAACCAATCCAACCCATCCAAAAAACCAGACCATGGCACCAAGCACCCCATCAAGTCTCCTCCTAAACACCTCCAATGAAGGTGACTCCACCACCTCCCTGGGCAGCCCATTCCAATGGGCAATCACTCTCTCTGTATAGAACTTCTTCCTAACATCCAGTCTAAACCTCCCCTGGCGCAGCTTGAGACTGTGTCCTCTTGTTCTGGTGCTGGCTGCCTGGGAGAAGAGACCAACCTCTGCCTGGCTACAACCTCCCTTCAGGTAGTTGTAGAGAGCAATAAGGTCACCCCTGAGTCTCCTTTTCTCCAGGCTAAGCAACCCCAGCTCCCTCAGCCTCTCCTCATAGGGCTTGTGTTCCAAACCCCTCACCAACTAGTGAAGCTGTTCTCTTTACATCTCAGGCAGTGAAAAAGAAGTGTAATGACTGGAAACCCACAAGCATGTGTGATAGGGATCAGCTGCATAGTAACCTGTAATTATTCCTACATTAATAATATTGATGAGTCTTATTTTAAAAAAATTTAAAAAAAACAAACAAACATTGGGTAAATGATATCAACAGCTTTAGATTTTTCTTATATGAAAACCTTCAATAAAAATGTACAAATGCCTTGACAAAGCTGTAGAAAAATGGTTTTATTGATAAGCCTCAAAGCTGTCATTTACAGAATATTCCAGCTCTAGTGGAGCTGATTTTACCACAAAGCTTGATACCAGATATAAATCTCTTATTTCACCAGATTTCAGTGGCTTGATATTTATTTTTTTAACTAAAATGAAAATTACTTAAGCCAAGTCTTCATCATTTCAAGTGCTCCACATATGTTGTTTTCTCTGTTATGAATTATAATGCTGTCATGGATTCAAGGGTATGCTTAGGCAAATGGAAGGCGAGCAATATATTGTATGTGATAATACAGTTAAGTGTTGTGTGTCAAAACTTTAGAATGCATTATCTGTTAGAACCAGACTTTACTGGAAGACTCATCAGATCTATAGGATCAACATCTCGTTAATTTATACAATTACTTTCAAGTGCTGGAGGTAGGGGTTCAAACTGTTTCTAATCAGCATTTTATTTCAATCAGCTCTTAGATTAGAAAAGTACCACAGAAATGTACATGAATGAAGTAAAAAGAGGGAAAGTAACCATTTGAACTTAGCAGTCACAGAGAAGAAGAATGCATTTAAAAAATAAAAATAAGTAACTGTTCTCAATGAGATAAATTAAATACAAGGTTAAAATTGAATGAATGAAAAGAGTAAATGTTAGCCGTTCATTTAATACCTGAAGGAAAAAAAGAATTATAAATAACTCATCAGAACTAACAAAAGTTAATTTGGGAATGTTAGATTGGCAGACAGAGGAATACATGTTGTATCAAACTATGTGAACTTCTATGATGGAGTGACTTCTATGATGGAGTGACTTCATCAGTGGATAAGGGAAGAGCTATCATGTGTCTGGGCCTGTAAGAAAGATGGGGGCAGTCTTTTGGCAGGGCCTGTTGTGACAAGACAAGGGGTGATGATTTTAAAATAAAAGAGGGTAGATTCAGACTAGATATAAAGGAGATTATTTTTTTTTTTACAATTTGCATGGTAAAACACTGGAACAGGTTGCCCAGAGATGTGGCTCCATCCCTGGTGACATTCAAGGTCAGATTGGACGAGACTCTGAACAATCTGATCTATTTAAAGAGGTTCCCACTTACTGCAGAAGGATTGGACCTGATGACCTTTAAAGGTCTCTTCCAGCCCAAGCCATGATATGTAAGGTTTGTGATAAATGAAGCTATTATCTACTCAATCTTCTTACAGCAGACATTTTCAAGTAGTAAGCAGTGTGTCTTCTAAAATAATAAATTATGATTGTCCATTCAAAATCTGAAAAGACTTCTCTTTATGCTTACACTGAGTATCTCAGTTCAAGATTAGGACAAAAAGCCAGGATTGCATCCAGTTGCTGTTGCAGCATAGGCACTGACATCTTACATATACATATTACAGTGAGCCTGTGCCTTTCCAAGGTAGCAGCTGGAGGCCAGATGGGTACCCTGGGGTATGTGAAATGGCATTCAATGCCCACGTTTAGGCAATTTATTTTACTTACCACAGGGCAGATTCTGGCTGTTCATGTATGAATGCACAAACCAGAACCGAAGAAAAACTGAGACTTCTACAGGAAACTAATTATATACAAATTTGGGGCATATGTGATACGAATTACAGTAGCACCTACCACACAGCTCATAGAGAATGTAAATAATTTGGTATTAAAATAAACTGATATAAATCAGTCCCAAGTTGGGCAGTACAACTTTTTATTATTGAAGCTAATGGACAAGAACTTTAGTTCTGATTCTACAGAGATGGGTATAATTTATTTGTTTTGCTGGTTCCCAGCACAGTGAATGATTAGATATGTGTACTTCTGTGAACAGAACAGCCCATTTCACCCCTTTGTAAGAACATGAGTCAGGGCAGGTATCATAAGCAAATGACATTCAAAAATACAAATAACAAGTAATACCTTTTTCCTTCCAGACTGTATTAGAAATTCTTGCCACAGCAAGCACAGAGACATGATGTCTCATAAAACTTGAATAAAATTTGAAGATGAGACTGAGTTGTTGTAGCCAACAGTATAGGTATATTAAAAAGAAATTTGCCCCATCATTCATTTTCTGTTCTCTACATTCTCTTCTTGAGCATCTGCTATTGGCTGTTCTCAGTAAATATACTACACTAGTGAAATGTTTGCTCACATCCTCTAACATACTTATTCCAGTATATAAAAATAGAGAACTCTACCTCCTCTCCTTACAGCACACTGAGTCTACTAACAGGCCATAAGTATACCTGTAATACAACTGCATCACAGATTAAACCTCGTATTTTGCCAGATAAAGAATTAAAATTGATAGACACCAGTCATGTCATGGTGACATAGTACTGTGAAGGCAGTTTTTTATTCCCCAGCCTGGGCTGATCCTGTTCTCCTCTACAGAGCAAAGCCATGCTTCTTCTCTATGCCTTTCCTCCCAGAGGTGGGTTAATGTTATGTGAAGGATTTTCCCTACTCCAGGGCTACCTAGGAGGGGTAGGAGATGTAGACATGTTTCTTCACAAGTAGATGCTAAAGCAAAGATTATGTTATCACTGTGGGATTGGCAGAAACATGTCAGTCTATTGTGTGAAGAAGGAGGTTCTGATGGGATATGATCTGCTGATGAATATAAAATGAGCCCATTTGGACCACTCCTGCAACCTTAGCTTTGTTTCTTTCAGCTCTAGAAAGCCCTGACTACACAGTGACATCAGAGTAGATAGGGAGGGGGATTTGGAGGGAAAAACAGTGGCAGAGACCAAGAGAAAAGGCTTGCCATTCACATGCAGCCAAAAAGGTTAGTTCTACCTGCACTGTTAGAAGAACCTACTCTGGTTTTATTCTGTACTTGGCAAATCCATAGATACAGGTTTCATCTTAAAATCTGTGCATACATTGCATGCCAGAGAAGACTTGGTCAGTTCTGCAGCTGAAGAACCCAGTAAAAGAACCCAACAGACAGTTGGGTCCCTCAGTTTAAGAAAGATATTGAGTTGCTTAAATGTGTCCAGAGAAGGGCAACAAAGCTGGTGAGGGGAGGTGGAGGGAGCTGGGGTTCCTCAGCCTGGAGAAAAGGAGGCTCAGGGGAGACCTTATTGCCATCTACAAGTACCTGAAGGGAGGGCGTAGCCAGGTGGGGCTTGGTCTCTTCTCCCTAGCAACCTATGACAGAACGAGAGGACACAGTCTCAAGCTGCACCAGGGGAGGTTTAGGCTGCATGTTAGAAAGAAATTCTTCTCAGAAAGAGTGATTTGCCATTGGAATGGGCTGCCCAGGGAGGTGGTGGAGTCACCATCACTGGAAGTGTTTAAAAAGAGACTGGATGAGGCACCTGGTGGCATGGTTTAGTTGATTAGATGGTGTTGGGTGATAGATTGGACTGATGATCTCAAAGGTCTTTTCTGACCTGGTTAATTCTGTATTTTGCATTCTGTATATCCAGGGTTGGTCAGTCAACCACCTCCCTGGGCAGCACATTCCAGTGCCTGACCACTCTTTCTGTGAATTTTTTTCCTTATGTCCAGTCTAAACCTACCCAGTCACAGCTTTAGGCCATTCCCTCTTGTTCTATCACTAATTACTTGTGACTTGTTTTTATAAGACTCTCTTCTGTTGCTATCATGGGTTGAGTTGAATTTGCTGCAGATACTCAATCCCATGCTGTGTCACACCAGCTTTAAAGTGAAAAGTGCTGGCTGGAGCAAAGTGTTATGGGGCTTGACATTAAGATTGTAACATGAGAGGCTTTCTGTTCTGGTTGCTGCTTTTGGGTTCCAAGTTTGGGGTGTTGGTCTCTTCTGCTGGGATGACAGCAGGACAGGGACGGGTGTGGGGTTAGCTTGCTGGGTTCTGCTGCTTTTGTCATTTTGCTGCATTTTTTCTGCAAATAGGCTAATGTCATTGTGCATTTTATTATTACCCTCATTAAAGCTCTTTATCTCAACCCAGAGGGTTTTTTCTGTGTTAACCCATTGCAGTTGCTTTTGTAATTAGCTTCTTTTTTTTTTCCTGGAATAAACACTTCTGCTCAGTCCTACTAAAAGGTATACTTGTAGCACAGTTTCTACCCTGTATCTCACTTTTCACACTCTGAAATAAGAGGCTATCAAGCTACCAACCAACCAAGAAAAAGAAAGAAAAAAAACAACCTAAAAGATTTCCCATCTGTCTCAGTCCAGAGAGGGAAAGAGACTCAGTTCTTTTGAATATTCCCGTGTTGTGAAATGAGAGGCACAAATGAGGCCACAATATCAACAGTGAGGCTATTTATTACATAAATAAAGTGGATGTATCAGAAGGGGAGAGAGAGAGAGAGAGAGAGAGAGGAAAATAATTATATTACCACACCCTTCACCCCCCCAAGACAGTTTGAGTCTGTGGAGGAAAGGTGCTGCAGGAGATGTTGGGTCTGTAGAGAAATGGTTCTGAGGTTTTGGCTGTAGAAGAGATGTGGTCCTCTGGGCAGCCTCTTCAGCTCCATGAGTTGCAGCAGGCGGAACTTAGGACACGGAGAGAGGGTTCAGTCTGCTTCTTCCAGGCTCCATGGCCTCTTTTCTTCGGAGCAGCATTGTCCCGGGATTTTCCTTCTCTTGTGCTTTCCTTCTCAGCGGCATTGTCCTTCTCCTGTGTTTTCCTTCATCTGTGTTTTTGGTTCTCTGTTTTTCTTCTCCATTTTTCTTCTGCTGAGACAGTAGTTGCTCAAGTCTTTTATACAGTTTTTAGTCCTTAGCTATGTGTCCAAGTATTGGCCCTCAGGAATTCAGGGGCCAGGAAATCATCTTTAGGTAAGTATCCAGGTATCATTCCCCAGGATAACTTTTTTGTGTATTCATGTGAGTTTGGTCTGGATGGAGGGGGGAGGGGGAGCCTCCGCCTCCTCCTTCTCTATCTACCTACCCACACACTCATTGCACATCAGGAAACAGGTGGTGAATCCATTGTCTCATCATCTTCCCTTCCTGGGGTATCTGATGGCTGGAAATGATCTTGTCCCGAAGGTGTGAATGCTGGGCCCTTGGGCCATTGTTGTAGGCCAGCTGCAGTCCAGTGAGCAATGTTATCTTTGCACCTTCCAAGAGTCCTTCCAGTGGCTCTGCCCAACACACATCAGATATTGTCTGGGCAAGAAGCAAGTGATTTTCTCTTTGTTGAGTCACACCAGGAGAGACACGTTTTAGTCTCTCACTCCATCTAACACTAATACAAAGTGTAGTTGAATTACAAACAAACAAAAAACCCAACACTCCCCTCCCCCCAAAAAGAACACCCCACACAGCCAAAAGCCAAAACTATGAGGACATTCTGAAAGCATGTGGATAATTTAGGACTTTTCAAACAAGACAAGGTTTAGAATCACAGAAATATTCAGGTTGGAAAAGACCCTCAGGATCATCAAGCCCAACTGACAACACTACTCTACAAGCTTCAGCCCTAAACCAACTCCCCAAACACCACATCCAAACGACCCTTAAACACATCCAGGGCTGGTGACTCAACCACCTCCCTGGGCAGCACATTCCAACACCTGACCATTCGTTCCATGAAAAAATGTTTCCTAATATCCAGTCTAAACCTGCCTAGTTTCAGCTTGAAGGCATTCCCTCTTGTTCTATCACTATTTTCCTGTGAGAAGAGACCAGCACCAGCCCCTCTACAATGTCCTTTCAGGTAGTTGTAGATAGCAATAAAGTCTCCCCTCAGCCTCCTCTTTTTCAAACTAAACAGCCCCAGCTCCTTCAGTCACTCTTCGTAAGATTTATTCTCCAGGACCTTCACAGCTTTGTTGTCCTCCTTTGCACTGGCTCCAGAACCTCCACATCTCTCTTGTATTGAGGTGCCCAAAATTGAGCACAATACTCAAGGAGTGGCCTCACCAGAGCTGAGTACAAGGAGACAAACACCTCCCTACTCCTGCTGGACACAGCACTTCTAATACAGGCCTGAATGCCATTGGCTTTCTTGGCCATCTGGGCACACTGCTTGGTCATATTCAGTTGCTTGTCAGTTAGAACACCCATGTCCCTTTCTGCCAGACAGCTTTCCAGCCACACTTCCCCAGGCCTGCTGTGTCTCATTGAGACTACCATTGTGACACAGACATTAGTCCATTACAATTTACTTAAGAGACACCTGAAACATAAAGGTCACTTTCTTCTCTGTCTAATCCATCTCCATGTAACATTTTCCTTCATGTGCATCTTCATCTAGCCAGTGTATTATCAGTCATGTATTCATGAGGCTAATTTATCTTGCTAAATAAGATCTTATTCAACATTCAGCTATTTCCTGTTGTTTCCTGAACACATTAAACTCTGAAATAATTAAAATAATAAAGCAGACTGAAAGTTTCCTGGGAATTTTCCTAATACTGCTTTTTATCAGTTGACATGGATGACAAACGACCTTCCTTCTAGTGCTTCATCTGGGGCTTAAACTGATGTTTAGTGAGGGCACATTTTCTCCAACGAGAAACTGTTAAATAGCCATAAACCATTTTGTAGCTGGTTTTCTTTTGTACAGTTTACACTGAAAACAAAGTCACATAACCATGCACACAACAGACACAGAGCTTCAAGTCACGCTTCAATTATCACAAAAAATGTGGTGAGAGGCATCAAGAAGAGACATCTGTCTGAATTGAAGCTTTAGATGTTCCAAGGTAATGCTATTTCAGCCTCCTGACCTTGTCATATCTCATTGTTTGATATTTCTAGAATGCAGAACAGTCTAATACAATTCACAAGAAATACTATGCTATTCCTTAAAGTACTACCTTGTGTGAAAAAGAGAGGGCAGACTACAGAGCAGTTACTGAGAAGTCTGATGTGCTGCAGGAAGGAAAAAATGCTTGAAATTCTTGAATCCTTCAACTCTGCATGGAAATAATGTATTGAAATCAAAGGATAACAAATAATTTCTGGGGTTTTATTATCTTATTTCTTTGTAATTACAGCAACTATAAGTGAGTTACTGGTGCCCAGTGAAAATGTACTCTGTTGCCATGGTTGCTTCAGGCAACTGTAGAGCTTTTAATCTCTGAAGACACAAAACAATATTAATGCTATATCTATAAAATATTTAAGATTAATTTTAATTTACAGTGTTTTACAAGTAGTTTATGGGTCACAGACTTACTGAAGAACTGACTTATATTTGCAAGTGATGTAGTTTACACCTATAAAGTATATACTTTGTCCCATACTTCCTACTTTTAAAAGACCTTAATTTAGAGACCATGCTGGCCTTCTAATAGGTCAGTCCATGGAACCTTCAACTGCTAACTTTTCAGAAGCTTATATGGCAATATCTATACTGATTTTATACATTTATAATTGTTGTGAAAGAATATATTCTCTGAATGGCTAATCTCTCCATTCAAGGAGATGATTATACATCACTAGCACATTTTAAGGGTACAATTCTGTATTAATGTCAGTCAATAACACAGGGCATTTTTCTAAGGCAATAAAGCTTGAGACTACATCTCAGTCTTGTCTACTACTATGAAAAAGTCACATTCCAAAAATTACAGGTAGAAATACTGACCACTAACATTATCAGTATTACTGAATTTTTATACCTAATCTTACAAAACTTCTGGATCCAAGATACTATGTTCATGTAAGTGTAGGAGAATCTCTTTCAGTTACTTTCAAAAGTTGTGAAACCTCAACACCACAGAGAAAAGCTTCATATGCAGCCAAACTGCTATTCAAAAAGCAGATGGTGCAAAAGAATTGCTCAAAGAGTATTTTTACTCTTAGAATTTGAAGAGCTCATAGTCTTGCAATACTCAGCTATAGAAAGTGATATAATGAAAAATGTTAACATTAGGCAGCCTTCAAATCTTGGCATTATGTTCCCTACATAACTAAAATATGTAATGACTAAAAGACATATTCATCAAACAGTACTGATTTCTTGCTTCAGTATCATAAGACATGAACTTAAATCAGGTTTGCAACTGATTAGCATTGTGGAAACAAGAGAAAAAATTTAAATGGCAGAAATAAATTTTTATAATATATTTGGCTCAACATTTCTAAAATAATTGTTTATTGCTGTATAATGAGAGTCACATAGAAACATAAATCCACATTTTGTCTTTTGCCATAGTGATTTTAATATTTCATAATCTGGTTTGGGTTTAAATCCTAAAAATGATATTTTTTCACAGTTGAGCAACCAAAATGGATACCATTCTTCTCTCATTTTTTACTTAACCATAGTAATGACACTGTTCTGATCACCTCCTCATCAGAAAGGGTATTTTTAATCTGGTTTAAATGTTAGTAGGCCTATTGGAAGCTCCTGGAGTGCAGAGACCTGTTACATTACCTGAAGTCATACATCTTGAGTTGGCAAAAGGCTTACCTGGCAAGAGGGATGGCCCCATCAATACTGGGTTGAAAAAGACACACTCGAAGGGGGAGAGAAAGGGAAAGAAAGAAGAAAGGAAAGAAAGAAAAGGAAAAGAAAGGAAGAAAAGGAAGAAAAGAAGGAAGGAAGGAAGGAAGGAAGGAAGGAAGGAAGGAAGGAAGGAAGGAAGGAAGGAAGGAAGGAAGGAAGGAAGGAAGGAAGGAAGGAAGGAAGGAAGGAAGGAAGGAAGGAAGGAAGGAAGGAAGGAAGGAAGGAAGGAAGGAAGGAAGGAAGGAAGGAAGGAAGGAAGGAAGGAAGGAAGGAAGGAAGGAAGGAAGAGAAAGAAGGAAAGAGAGAAGAAAGAGAGAAAGAGAAAGAAAGAGAGAAAGAAAGAAAGAAAGAAAGAAAGAAAGAGAGAAAGAAAGAAAGAAAGAAAGAAAGAGAAAGAAAGAGAGAAAGAGAGAAAGAGAGAAAGAGAGAAAGAAAGAAAGAAAGAAAGAAAGAAAGAAAGAAAGAAAGAAAGAGAAAGAAAGAAAGAAAGAAAGAAAGAAAGAAAGAAAGAAAGAAAGAAAGAAAGAAAGAAAGAAAGAAAGAAAGAAAGAAAGAAAGAAAGAAAGAAAGAAAGAAAGAAAGAAAGAAAGAAAGAAAGAAAGAAAGAAAGAAAGAAAGAAAGAAAGAAAGAAAGAAAGAAAGAAAGAAAGAAAGAAAGAAAGAAAGAAAGAAAGAAGAAGGAAGGAAGGAAGGAGAGAAAGAAGAGGAGAGACAATTTTTGCTCTGGCTGTTATCCAGTATGTACTAAAAATAAACTTTAAAACTGGCTTGGGAAAAATGTTGTTTGGGTTTTCATACTTATCTGATTATACCAAAGTATCCAAAATTGAAGATTACAGCATTTAAAAATAATTCATGATGTCTTACAAGGAGCAGCAGTGGGAGCTGGGGTTGTTCAGTCTGCAGGAAAGGAGGCTAGGGGGAGACCTTATTGCTCTCTACAACTGCCTGAAGGGAGGTTGGAGAGAGAAGGGAGATAGCTTCTTCTCCTTGGTGTCAAGAGACAGGACTAGAGGAAATGGATACAAGCTGCACCCGGGGAAATTTAGGCTGGATATGAGGATGTATTTCTTCACTGAAAAGGTTATCAAACACTGGACAATCTGCCCAGGGCAGTGGTGTAGTCACCATCCCTGGAGGTGTTTGAACAGCACGTGGGCCTGGGGCTTAGGGACATAGTTTAGTGCTGACCTTCCAGTGTTGTGTCAAAGTTTGGACTGGGTGATCTTGAAGGTTTCTTCCAACCTAATATGTTCTGTGATTCTGTGAAAAGTTTAGTACCTAGATTCAATACAGTCATTTGAATTCACGTAGCCATAGGATATCTCAGGTATTTAAGCAGTCTTCCTAGTTGTTTGAAGCCTTGTGAAGGCACTAAGAACAGTCACAGATTACAGCATAATGTGCTTAGTTAGCATCATGGCCATGTTTGCTATTTCAAATATGTCAGAAAATCTACAATTTTCACAAACAAATCCAATGCAATATGATGACTTAACTGCTACCATGAAGTATTTCAAAGACCACATAAAAACCCTAATTTGTCAATTGCATCTCTGCCTGCTTAAAACAATTTGATCATTTGTGCAGGTGGTTAGAGGAAGCACTGTTCAATTTTGTTACTGCACCAGGTATGTGCAACAAACACCAGGCAGAAACTGAAAAAGTCGTGTGTAGATTCTAATTTCCTTTTGCTGTTTGCTTGTAAGAAATTTGGACTTCTGTACCCTTTTAGGGCAAACATCAGTGTCTGCCTCTGCAGCCTTCAGAACAGACCACATTCTCTTACAAAAAGCCAGATCAAGTTCTTTGGTCCAAGTTTTATTGTGATTTAAGAGACAATAAACCCAAAGTGTAATGGTGGGCATCCCTATTTACGATAGCCAGAACAACTGCAATGAGACACATCCTGTGCTAATTATTACAACTTGCACAAGCTTCATTCACCATTGCATCTGTATGTCCATAGGTAGTGCTAAGTCCAAAAACGTAAAGAATTTGGATTTGTTGATCCCATTATGTGAATTTCAGCTAGCACTATACATGACCAGTATTTGAGGCTTTTAATCACCTTGACCAATTCCATAGAAAGATGACTTAGACAAAATCCTTACAAGGAAAATATTCTAGATGCTGATCTTGCAGAAACTGGCAAAGAGTTACAAAAATTGCTTCAAGGAAGGCTCCTACTCCAGAGAAAGAATACTGTGTTATTATCACAGCCTGACAGATTTCAGCTGCTTTCTCTTGCAGCAAAAAAGATCTCAGTTCAGCCCACTCAAATATTGCTGCTTTCCATGTCCATATAGCATACACTCAGAACAAAGGATTTATCACCCATCAAAACAAAGAGAAACAAAGTTCATTTCCTATTCAGGGAAATATTGCAAAGCTTCTTCAGATTCTTAAACTGCAGTTATCTGGAGCTCTTCCAGATTTGTTCCTTTTAATGATAAATTTGATTACAGGCAGCATGTAGTTTCAATCTTGGTAAGTTAAATAAATAATGCACCTAAAATCCTGTTTTCTTGAAATGCATCTGGATTTTTTTGCTATTTATATAGCCCAAGAAAGTGTTAGGTCATATTTATAGCTGATTCTCCAAACACATTAGGCAGGAAAGACTGCAGGAATTTATCCCTCAAGCTACTTCAGAGAAGCCATCACACCCACTTAGTACAGTGCATTGCACCTCAGCAGCACAACTTCCACAACAGCACAGCTTTTTTAGTACTGTGCTGGGTCAGGTACAGCAAGCCCCATGTACCATTACAGGCATAGTTCTGGTTAGTACAGTGCATTGCACCTCAGCAGCACAACACAACAGCACAGCTTTGTTAGTACTGTGCTGGGTCAGGTACAGGCCCCATGTTACCATTACAGGCATAGTTCTGGTGCTTGAAGCAGTTGCAGTGAACTAAAACATGCCCTCGCTCCTGCTTTCCACTGTACCACCTGTGATATATCCTTAACAGCCTTTTTACTCTTTCCTTTCTTCACCAGTTACGCAATTTCTCTCTCCATCTCATGAAAGCTGAGATTGCTATTATAAAAGCTGCTGACTTCTTTTTCTCCTCTCACATCCCTAAAAGAAAACATATGCTGAATGCCTATCACTACCTCTCATTAAAGGAATTAACTGTAGAAAAGCAAAGGCCAAATGAAATAAAAGTGTGTGTGCAAATATATATATATATCTCTCATTGTGTCATGGAATAACACATTGGAAGGGACCTCAAGGATCACCTGGGTCAACATTTCTTGGAAAAAGCATGGTCTACACAAGATGGTCCAGCACCTTCTTCCTATGAATTTTAGAAGTGTCCAGTGCAGGGTAATTCATCACTTCCCTGGGGAGATTATTCCAATGGCTGATTGCTCTCATTGTGCAAAATTTTCCTCTTGTGTCCAATTGTAATCTCCCTAGGGGTAACTTGCATCCATTATCCCTTGTCTTTTCTATGCAACTCCTTGTAAAAATGGAGTCTCCATCTGTTTTGCAGACACTCTTTAAATATTGGAATATGGTGATAAGCTCTCCCCCAAGCCTTCTTTTCACAAAGCTGAACAAACCCAGTTTTCTCAGCCTTTCCTCATATGGTAGGCTTCCCAGTCCTTTAATTATCCTTGTGACACTTCTCTGGACCCTCTCCACCTGCCTACATCTTTTTTTTTTTTTTTTTCTGTATAGCAAGGACCAAAACTGAACACAGTATTTCAGGTGTGGCCTGGCAAGCACAGAGCAGAGTGGGATCTCTGCTGGTCATTCTCTTGTGGATGCTGATGCAACCCAGCATCCTATTGGTTCACTCACGTTGAGCTTATTGTCCCTTTCTGCAGAGCTGTTCCCTAGCCAGGTAGACCTCAGCCTGTGCTGCACTCCTGGATGTTTTTCCTGGAGCAAGATTTGACATTTGTCCTTGTCAGGTTGTTGTTGGCCCACTCTTAAAGCCTACCTAGGTATCCCTGCAAATGACTTTCCCTTCCAAAATGTCATTTCCTCCCAAAAGTCAGATATGCAGTCTTTTCACTATTTCCCTGGCTCCTCACATTAAGTACCTGAACCTAAGTGAAAAGGAAGGCAGATTTGACTCCTGTAAGGATGCTTTTGAAGAGCTTCACTAAAATGTTTCTTCTAGAAAATAATGTCCAGGAATTCTGACAGGCCTTTCTAGAACAGGAGTTAGCCTCAGCAGAGTAGCACATCACAGAATGACAGAAGTTGGAAAAGACCTCTGGTGTCTAAAGCAGGTTAATGTAGACCAGGTTGCACAGGAACGCAATCAGGCAGGTTTTTAAAGTCTCCAGAGAAATAAACTTCACAACCTCTCTGGGTAGCCTGTTCCAGTACTCTTCTGCCCTCCAGATAATGTTTTTCTTTATGCATAGGTGGAACTTCCTGTGTTCTAGTTTATGCCCGTTGTCCTTCATTCTATCACTGGGCACCACTGAAAAGAGTCTAGCCCCATTCTCTGGACACCCATCTTTTATATATTTATAAACACTGATAAGATCCTCTCTCAGTCTTCCCTCTAGGCTAAACAGCCCCAGGTCTCTCAGCCTTTCATGATACCTTTCTAGTTGCTCATGACTGCGTTTTCACTGGCGTGCAAAGATGCCACTTACAGTTACAACATGTATATCTAGCCTTAGCGAGGATTAAACTTTCCACATAAAATATTGATTGGTCACAGCTGTGCACTGCCCTGCTTTGATATTCAACTGGTAGAGTGCAGTGTGTACAGCATAGCAGAAAAAATAGGAGTTGGTCCCATTCCTTCTCACAGCTTACTCTGTGAGGCAGTGGCTTATTTCCAGCACCGTTACTATCACAGTATCCTTACCACTCTTGAACCTGGGCCTGTTAAAATTTCCTATTTGGTTACATGAAAGACTTTCAGGTAGTTGGGCCCCTCATAGCTCTGTCAAATTCTTACATTACACCTCTAAGGCAAAGATTCCATCATCTAGCAAGACCTCTGGTTATGGTACTATGACCATAGTTCCTTCCAGTAAGTAATCGAAAGCTGGTGCCTGTTGACACTAGAGAAAGGTATCATGTGGGTGCCACACAAATTAACCAGTTAATTTCTGCTCCTGTAATTGATAATATCACAGATAATGCTACTCACCTCCAACTATCTGCCAATTTGAATTCAGTAAAATTCTAAAGCTTGAGGGATATTGTCACCTGCACTGTGATATCTGAAAGCATTATATGCAGTTCTGCAGGGTTTACACATTCTCTTCCAATGTGTGAATTCTCTGGGTGAACAGATGCCAGACTGAGAGTTTCTACCCCTCTTCTTGCAACAAGTATATATGCATCCACATGACAATGATCATCTGCAGAAGCTTCACCTGATATTATGCAAGATTGTTTTCTTATACCTGTCAGATCATATTTCACATCTTTATAAATTAATTTTTTCCACATATATTCTTTTTCAGTAAAAATCTAAAATGCTTCTGAATTAAAAAAAAATAGTGTTAAGTTTTATTATCACATTTAAAGAGACAGAGAATCAAGGTGAGTGAAGGCTGGATGCACTGCATTAAAAAAAAAAAAAAAAAAAAAGCTAACTATTTCATCCTACTACAGAAAAGATTTCATTGTAAGGCTTTTTTTGACAATAAATCAGAATTGTCAAAACCATCAGAAAACAAGGAAACAAACTATGTCCTCACATGCTCTCTGGATTCCTGGACCAATCCACAGCGTAAAAAGTTGAGCCAACCTTTGGAAGCTTTTTTTTTTTTTAATCATCTAAACCTTGAACTATTTCCTTATTATCAATTTTAGCACCACTAGGCACTTTGAGTGAAATTTTATCAGAACATTAGTATACACCTTTGGTGTTCAAAGTAATGAAACTCCATTTATCTGGCCTTCTAAATGCCTCCAAGAAATGTATTAATGAACCATTAAGGCTGCTTATTATGACCTATTACATCAAGCCACTTCATAAGTGTGTCACATATACCATATTTCTGCAAGAACTAAAAAGAAATGAAGCATTTTTATTCTCCTAGTGTTGTGCAAGGCATCAGAAGTGGCTGTAACAAATCTTATACCAGCTTAAGAAAACTGTATATTCATAATTTCACTCTTAACTGAGAAATCCAAGGGGTCTGGTTTTCCAAGTGTCCTGCATTTTAGTTTGTGGTTTATATGCAGTGAAATATGCAGTGAAGTAGAAAATATATAATCACCAAAGAATAGAATAGAGTAGAATAGAATAGAATAGAATAGAATAGAATAGAATAGAATAGAATAGAATAGAACAGAACAGAACAGAACAGGTTGGAAGAGACCTTCAAGATCATCGTGTACAAATATATGACTAAATATATGACAAAAAGTACAAATATATGACTAAAAAAAGTAGGCAAAAATCAGCTACCTTATACAAGCTAAAATCTATATATCAAGATAGAATAGAATAGAATAGACCAGGCCAGACCAGACCAGACCAGGCTGGAAGAGACCTTCAAGATCATTGTGTCCAACCTATCATCCAACACCATATAATGAACTAAACCATGGCACCAAGCACCCCATCAAGTCTCCTCCTAAACACCCCCAATGATGGCAACTCCATCACCTCCCCAGACAGCCCATTCCAATGGGCAATCACTCTCTCTATGAAGAATTTATTCCTAACATCCAGTCTAAAAAATATAAGACAAACAAAAGACATCATTATCAATTTCAGGCATAATTTTTCAAATACAAACAATCCCCCCCCCCCCCCCCCCGAGACCATATTTTAATGTCAGCATATTTAATACTAAATTGCAGAAATAGGCACAAAGGCAAATAAAAAATACCCAAAAAAACACCTAGTTAGACAGGCTTCAAAATTCAAAATTATGGTTTCTTAAATTTTACTGCATATTTCCTCTTTGCAAAGGGATTCTGTAGGCACAGTGGTTCAAAGACAACCTTTTGGTTATTGAGTACAGTTTCAAAGATGTCCTGTGGACTTTATCTGTGAGTGTACTTAGGGACATACTGACATTCCTTAGACTGTGCTTTCCAGGGCTAATGATTTCTTTATAGAAATGTCAATAGCTGGGGAAAGAACATAGTTGCCTGGAGCTTTAAAAGACAAAGAGCTTTATATTGAAACTAGGAGGGACATGAGGTTTGAGGCAGGAAAGAGGAAAGTAAATCTACACACACACATATATATATATATGTAAAAATATACACACATGCATATATACGGAAAAGACTGAGACTTATGTGCAGTCTATATCATGCTGACCAACATCCCTGTTCATCGACCTGCACATGTGTTGACAGATAAAAGTTCACTCTGGACCACATCTGAACCAAATGCATGGGAAAAATACATACAAGGAGTAGATAAATTATCAAATGTTTTACTGTGATACAACACATGCAGTAAATTTTGGAAGAGCTGTAATTTCCAAATAATTATTATAATGGATAAATGAAACTGATGAAACCATTACCCTCCTTTGGAATTTTGTCCAAATGTAGAAATTGTTGACAAATCAGTTTCTAATTCAAAGTGTACTTGTCTCATTTGGCAGTTTAGACTCTATAACAGGATATCAAAATATGATCGTAGTACACAAAATCCAACCTGCAGACAGTCTCAAGTTCACTGAAACAGGAAAGGAAAGTACAGCTACTTTTTCACATCTAGCAGTCTATATCATCAACAGAAGCCTATCGTTACCAGCATTTGCTCTCCAGGAACGATCAAATGACTGGAATTCACAAATAAAAGCCATGAGTTTTAGGGAAAAGAAGAAAAAAATCTCTACAGACTGAATAACAAATTACTAAATACTGTCTGTTGTACCATAAAATTTGAAGCAACTATAAAAGGAAGAACAAGCAAAAGGGTAAAATGTAAAACATTTAGCAATGCACTCAGTGTAATATTAATTCCCAGGGAAAAGTTTAAAAAAAAAAGCAGGCTTAAAAATCAAATACTTCCAATTATCCTGGACATCTTCACACTTTTTTGTAGTTATTTTGGATTAACATTGACTTTTGTCCCACACAAACCAGTTATCTCAATTCTTAAAGGGAAAGTTGCATAGAAGAAGAAGATAGAACGGTCTAACATGTTTCTCCACCCTTAATGTCTTCTGTACAAGTATTATCTTGTAAATGACAAATCATGGGTCTAAAGTCAAAAGTCTTTGAGTGAGAGGGAAGAGAGCAGAAAAAGAGGCAATAAAGAATATTGCCAAGAAAACTGTTCTAGTAGACTTTTAAAGTCTTTCATTGTTTTATTTTCTCTTTCTCTTAGATTCTAACCTGATATCTGGATGGTTACACATCTATAATATAAAAATTCTTATTAATTGTTATTTCAATGTATTTATTTCATTTTGTTTTTCTCCAACTCATTTTTCTCCTTCCAGAAATAGGAAAATTACTGTTTCATCACCACATGAAAATATGAAGAAGTATTGAATATGGTAGCAGATGCAGTTGCTCATGAAGGACTCTTGCTCAACATCAAGCAGTCCAGGATCACAACTGTCATGATTTTACTGTTATTTATAAACTCTAAAACTCATGACATTTTAAAACTAAGTAATTTCCCAAGTAAGTCCCAAATTTCTCATCTATATCTGCAATGCATATTCATCATAACCTACAGGGCTTTCAATAATCATGAAGTCAACACAGCTTAATTTTCTTTCTGTTTATCATGACTATATTTCACACAGTCAACCAGCTTGGCCATAAATAAATTTTACATTTAGAAGAAAGTGCAGTCTCCTGTGCGAGACCATTGTTAGCATAATTCAAAGTACACATGAGACACCAGCCTAACAAATCTCTAACATACAAAACATTAGCTAATAAATTCATTTTCATCCTTCCTCCTGTTAGTCCCTCAAAAGCAGTGTTCATTGTTTGAGGGCTTTCTTGCTGATGCCTACCCTCTATTTTCTTTTCTATTCACATGGCAAGTATTATTATTTTTAAAGTACAAGGCATTTAATTCTGGAGCTTTAAAATGTTACTGATTTTTTCCCCCAGAAAATACCTATGAATCAGTCAGAGAGAAAGAAGTCATATTAAAGAGAAGAGACATATTAAAATAAACTGTATATTTGCTTATCTCATCTATATCATGGTGGGGTAGTTTGATTTCATGTTATGTATTGTATTAAAACAGATGGACCACAAGTTTTACCAGGAAAATCGGCAAGTATTTAACATACCTAGATACAAAGAACTTAGACTTGCACCCAATGAAGTCAGGTAATTGGCCATTCTCAACACTTCTGTAATCCTTCTGGTCATGCTGCAAGTTCAGAATTTATGTCATTAAAAAAATTAATAAATTAAAGGATTATACCTGTCACATCAGGCTGAGTATTTCAGAAAGGATTCAGGTGACAGAATGTAAGCCCACTGAAAGGAGAGACTGGGTCTGCCCAACTTATTTCAAACATTAGAGACTCCTTAAATTGCACTCTCTGGTGTCTCAAGGCAATATGCAGGAAGACAGCTCATTGTGCTCACCTCTTTTCTAGATGGAATTAACTGCCAAGCTCAAACTTTGATTTACTTTTGTTTGCCTTTAAAAAACAAATGGTATTGAAGAACAAATGAGTAAAATGGTAATGCATTTATCTATACACAGAGAACTTCCTGTGGATTTATGTCAACTGCTGCTGAATGGAAATGAGAAAATGGATGGCTAAGCCTTTCTTAATCTGCTCATAATTGAATTAATCTTGTTAAGTTAATTCACTTTTAATTGATAACAATGGAAGCATATTTCCCTAGCTGGGATGCATCTATTGAAATGATCTACCAGGCTTAAGATGTAACATCACAGGATGCACTCCATTCTTCTCTTTCATCTAGAGACATCCTGCTAAAAACATCTAAAAATAAAAGCAGTGAAATTCTTCCAGTATTTAAAAAACATGTTGTCTAAAACCAAAAGCCATAAAATTCTACCAATTTAGAATATTATTGTCTCCCAATACAGCAGCTTTTCTGCTGAAGGTACAAGGCACCAGGGAACACTCTACAGGCATGGGAAACAAAAGATCCTTAAGAAATGTGTACCAGCACAGAATGCAGTAAGAGTTATAAACATCCATTCAGCATATTAACACAGTGCAGGAAAACTCATATATTTTGTAATTGACCCTGGGAATACCAAGTACCACAAGAAGGGTGATGTCCTGCTTGACAAATAGCAGAGTATTTGAACACTTGAAACTCCTGTCTTAAATCCATAATTATGGAGATTAGGGTATATCCCTTAGGGATAACCCTGATCTTGGTTAAGGAACTCAAATAGTGAGGAAATGCACCAGTTCTCCCAGCCTTATCCAATCAAGCATAGCAGGCAAGGCCTTCACAGTCCACCCATCTTGTCTCTAAGTGTCTTATCCACCAATTTCTGGTAAACTCCATGATGTCTCCTGAAGATCAGCTCCTCCCCACATTTGCTTACTTGTGGAGACATTCTCTTTTCTTTTATTACTCCTCTAGCCTGACAGGTTTGAGGAGTGGACACATGTGAACCTCATGAACACCAAGTGAAAGGTCCTGCACTTGGGTCAGGGAAATCATCAATACGTGTACAGACAGAGGGACTGATGGATTGATAAAAGACATATAGAGAGGAACTTGGGGATACTGGTGGATGGAAAATGGGTTATGAGCAACTAATGTGCACTTAAAGCCCTGAAATGCAACCATAACCTCAGCTGCATCAAAAGAAGCACAGTCAGCAGGCTGAAGGTGGTGAATAGCCCCTCTCCTCCACTCTCATAAGACCTCATATGGAGTACTAAATCCAACTCCAGAGTCCCCAGTAGAAGAAAAGCATGGAACTGTTAGAGTGGGTCCAGAGAAGGGCCAGAAAAGAAAGTGATCTGAGAGGTGGAATACCTCTGCTATGAGGAAAAGTTCAGAAAGTTGGGGTTGTCCAACCTAAAGAAGAGAAGGCGCCTTGGGAGACACTACCGCAGCCTTTCCGTATACAAATAGAACTTGCATGAGAGACAAAGAGACTTTTTACTAGGGTTTGTAGTGACAGGACAAGTGCCATCAGATTTAAAATAAAAGAGGGTAGATTTAGATTGGATACAGGGAAGACATTCTTACTGCGAAGCTGGTGAGAGAGTGGAACAGGCTGCCCACAGAAGTCATATTTCCCCCCTTGGAATTGCTCAAGGTGCAGGTTGGTGCTTTGGGCCACTTGCTTTGAGCCATTTGAGTGTAAGATCTCCCTGTCCATGACTGGGGAATTGGAAAAATGACCTTTAAAAGTTCAGTCCAAAACATTCTATGATTCTATGACTGCCTGCAGGAGACTTTCGGCATCAATCTGATTGCTTCCCAAATTACTTTCTTGCCATTAGAGCCATATAAAGACCTGGACCTTCCAACCTGTTATTCTGTGACTCTGTGTGATTCTGCTATTTTCTCTAATATAATGTTTGTATCATTCAAAGGCACATTTTACATCATTAAACATACAGTGTACCATATACCCACACTATAAGGTTGTTAGTATATCATGACAAGTTCAGAACTCAGCTCATTAAAAACTTTTGTAGGTTTCAAAGCCTAGGACGAGTTTAATTAAAGTCAGTGGCAAATTTTAAATTGAAAGATAGTTAAAGTAGGAGGAAACATGAAACACAATCTACTGATTCATTCAAAAGTTGTCCAGAAAAAGAGAACATTATCAGTTGCTAATGACCATTGATTAAAAGGTTACACACATTACAGACTAGGTTAGAAACAGCAAAGGAAAGCTCACTTTGAAGAAACTTGCTTCATATATGTGTCCATTCCACTCTATAAGGCATTTTTAATATTATGGTATGTGATGAATTAGCTAGGAGAGCATGGATCCAGTCAGAATGGTTAGGATTTATCTCACATAGCCATTTTAAATTCTTATATAATAAACTGAACAAGACAGCGTGATTCACCTAATTCGAAAGGTTGGGGTTTAAAATATAAATAGGTGAATTACCCTTCTGAAGTTTCCTAGGTTTTTGTAAGCTATGCGATACGTGCAAATGTCTAAAGTAAAATAAATTACTAGGTTTGCACACTTAAGTAAAACTGATGAATAGAATAGAATAGAATAGAATAGAATAGAATAGAATAGAATAGAATAGATCAGATCAGGTTGGAAGAGACCTTCAAGATCATCATGTCCAACCTATCATCCAACACCACCTAATCAACTAAACCGTGCAACTGAGCACCCTATCAAGTCTCCTCCTGAACACCTCCAATGATGGTGACTCCACCACCTCCTTGGGCAGCCCATTCCAATGGGCAATCACTCTCTCTCTGTGTAGAACTTCCTCCTAACCTCCAGCCTAAACCTCCCCTGGCACAGCTTGAGACTGTGTCCTCTTGTTCTGGTGCTGGTTGCCTGGGAGAAGAGACTAACCTACACCTGTCCACATCCTCCCTTCAGGGAGTTGTAGAGAGCAATAAGGTCAGCCCTTAGTCTCCTCTTCTCCAGGCTAAGCAACCCCAGCTCCCTCAGCCTCTCTTCATAGGCCTTGTGTTCCAAGCCCCTCACCAACTTCATTGCCCTTCTCTGGACACGTTCCAGCAACTCAACATCTTTCTTAAACTGAGGGGCCCAGAACTGGACACAGTACTTGAGGTGTGGCCTAACCAGTGCAGTGTACAGGGGCAGAATGACCTCCCTGCTCCTGCTGGCCACACTATTCCTGATATAGGCCAGGATGCCATTGGCCTTCTTGGCCACCTGGGCACACTGCAGGCTCATGTTCAGCCTACCATCGATCAGCACCCCCAGGTGCCTGCCCACTCTCCAGCCACTCTGACCCCAGCCTGTATCACCGCATGGGGTTGCTGTGGCCAATGTGCAGAACCCGGCACTTGGATGTGTTAAATCTCATGCCGTTGGATTTTGCCCATCTGTCCAGTCTTAGAGGCCTTAGATTTTTAGGGAAATGAAAAGTGGGAGAAAAAAAAAAAAAAAAATTAAAAAAAAAAAAGCTCTTTAGACCTGCATCACTGCTATTCCTTAGAAAAAAAAATTAACTGAAAAAAATATACTAATCACAATGTACTTTTGAAATAAACAGGTGATTGGCAATTACTCTTCATCATACAGATGGCAAAAAGGTCTTCCATCCAAGAAAATGATGTTAAAGTCTATTTTGGTATCTTCTGATTTATTTTTTTACAGAATTAAATTTCAAGACTGTATTTTGAATTGAGCAAATGTACTGATCTTCCATATGAGTTAAAGGCCTGCCTTCATCATCTGCAGCAGCAGCTAATACAATGTCTCAGTAATCACTAATGGAAAATCCTAATGTCATGGTTCCTACTCAGTTTAGTGGATTCCCCTCAGATACTTACTTTTCTTCTGAAAACTGAAGCTATTTTTCAAGGTAAGAGGGGACATTTGGGGCACAGGAATATATTTCTGTATTAAAGGACAAATTTTCTTGATGACAAAGTTAATAGTAACTAAAAAAAAACCTCAGTGCTGCATTTTTCTGAACACATATGCAAAAGTTGCATATCCTAAAAGAAAAAGGGACAGGCTATTTAAATTAATGTAGTGATGCATATACAGACTTTCTTATGTTATTTAATTCTGTATGGGAAATTCATTATCTGGGCAATGTAGCCCTGCCAGCAAATCACCAGCCAGTTATGATTGCTACATCACCCAGCTTTCCTAGTTTTGTTTCATTCAACTGGATCAGTGGTGACAGGTCTATTTTTTCAACTGTATCTTTATGGTACCTATCGGTAGATTAAAATCAGGTTTCACTTTGAGATTATATGCATCTAAGTTTTGGGTTAGTCCATCATTAATTAAAATGCCAAGTTGCACTTTGCTCTTCTTTTCCTGTAATGTTTCTTACTATTTTAAGATTCATGGCTATCCTGGATGAAAAGCTGTAATAAATGGAGAAGTCAGACCCACTGAACTGGGTCTGGGGTACTACTGTAATGGGTCCCACTTTATCTGCTTTCTCCAGATGGACTGAAAATGTCTTCCCTAAGAAGGTAATAACTTAAATATTTGTAATTTATTAAAAAGGCATAGCATACTAATTCCATTAGGATCCAAGCAAAGGTTCTTTACAAGGCTGCTTTTTAAGTGAGCTTACATCACAGTGTTGCCAGAGTGCATGTTTCATGTTTCTGAATCTGTTTTAACAGCAAATAACTATCCCAGCATCATAACTGCCAGTCAGCAGTCTTGTGTGTCTAAGAAGAAAGATTTGGATAATATTCTCAGCAAATGTAGAACTTTTAAAAAGTAATCTAAAGGTAAGAGTTTCAAGACTATTTAATGAGATTTACTTCCCAATATGTGCAAGAATTTAAAAAGAAAAAATTATTTGCTGCAGTTCTGAATTCACAAACTGGCAAACTACCATATTTTTTAATATATATTTATTTATGTGTAATAAATTATTACAAATACATGTGTTTATAAAATGTGATGGGTGAAATAGGTCTGAAACAGTCCTTTTTACAATGGCATGTAGCAGTAGGACAAAGGGCAATGGTTTTAAATTAGAGAAGGGCAGATTTAGATTGGACGTGAGGAAGAATTTCTTTACTACAAGGATGGTGGAATACTGAAACAGGTTGCCCAGCGAGGTGGTGGAAGCCCCATCTCTGCAGACATTCAAGATCAGGCTTGATGAGTCTCTGAGCAGCCTGCTCTATTTGGGGATGACCCTGCTCACTGCAGGGGCATTTCACTAGATGACATTTAAAAGGTCCCTTCCAACCCAATGCATTCTGCAATTATATGATTCTAAGCCCACAAATGTTTAAGACAAGTATACTCCATTAATTTCTATTAGAAATATTACACCAGTCAGGCTCTATTGACATTGATTTAGCTGGAAAGTGTGATTGCTAAAAAATTTTAGGAGATTTTTTCCACACTGCAAGTCATCTTTATTAAAAATGGCTATGAAATTGATGACTTCATTGAACTCTGATTGTAGGAGCGTTAACTATGTAATTAGGTATTAAATCATTATAGCATCCTAGACGAATACATATTTTATACCAACCAGTTAAGAGGCCTGGAAAAAACCCAAGCATAACATAATAATACATATTTCTTAAACAGGATCAGGTGCAAAATTCAATTCTACAAAAAAAACCCAAGCATTTAAGCAAGCAACAAAATAACATCAACAGAACTACATGCTGTTGCTCCCTGTCTTTCCCTGGAGGCTTCTCACACTGTTTTTCTGAATCATCCAATTCTCTAAATGCATGTGATGGCCCTGAATAAAAGAGGAGAGAGACCAAAAACATCAGAACAGCAGTCTTTTAGGACAGATTTCCATTAGCTTTGACATGAGCTTCCCAGAAGGGACCCAGTGCATCTTCAAGAAAGAGCAATGCAGTGATTTTGGTACCTCCTCAATCAATCTATCAGAACACATATTTATATGTGTTTTATCTTGTGGAATCTTGTGTTTTATCACTTGTGGATGTTAGGTTTGGTTTTTTTATTGTTGTTATTTAATGTCATAAGGCTAGTGGCACATAACAGAATTGTTTTTCATATTTATACTTCACATTCTCAACTGAACTGTTAGTGTTAAGTACAACACAATATAACCTGAACCCATCAAAGAAGGAATGCTGCAGTTTTACCTTCTGACCTCATTTAACTAGAGATATTTATAACAAGGTTAAATTTCTATGTAAAATAAAAATCTCATACATTTCAATGACAAATTGTGCTGCATTATATAAAAAGATAAATCTAGATCTCCCAAAGTAAAGTTGTCACTTTCTGATTCTTCCTTAAATATCTTTCTTCCCCTTTTTGCTTATTCTGATCAATACTTTTATATTTAATAACCTATCATAGTTTTTCTGCTTGGAGTAACAGAAAACTGATTCTGTCTCAAGCAAAATTTTCCATATAAAAGCAAGCTCCCAAGGTTCTGTTATAAGTATGCCTATAACATACATCTCCTGGCTAGGACTGTTAAGAGATTTGACATACAATTGTCAGTAATGCCACAGCGGGCTTATGAAACAAGGTCAAAGAGTTAAAAACTCAGCAGTAGAATATGGCCAGAGTTTTCAGGGGAAGTAACTTAAACATATTTATCAAAAAGCCATGGCCTAATTCTGGCTGGAGTAATATCTGTATTTCTGGTATTAGTTCTTCCAACCTGAGTAGTAAAATGTGGTGAAGGTAGGCTGAGAGATAGTTTAGAAATGTGGAGTGGTATTAGCTAATTAACAAAACAACTGTTTGGGAAGGTTATGGAATTGCCAGGTTTTTAAACACAATTTCCCTGCCAAGTAATAGAAGAATGAACTAAAAAACATCTGAATGTTCATCTCATTCCTGTTTTCTGATATCAGTATTTGAATATAACAAAGGAAAAAGCCATTGATAGAAGCACAGATATTATCTGTAAGTTTACCTCTTCAATTTATTTCACATTTAGATCACACAGGCAAATAACCACTGCTTAGATATACTATTCACATACTTATTTATTTCCATAACACTCAGAATTTCAGTCCCCTGTATTTACACTGACTTGGATAGCAGCAGATGAATGAAAGTAGAATAGCAACCTGTCAAGGAGCTGTATCACAATTGCCAGGGTAAATACTACCTGTATTAACCTTATGTTCTTTTAAATTTCATGGCATGTCTTATTTTCAGCAATTAGGAATACAGATTAGCCCAAAGTACACATTAGTTTATTACTATGAGATAAAATTCAGACAAAGAGATCATTACTTTGGAACACAGAAAGAAAACACAACTGCAAGCATTGACTTTGATTTTAATGTCACTTAAGGTATTATTTGGGGAAGGAAGTGGGTTTCAGAAAACAGGACTCTCTTAGAAGCCAGCAGGAAACAGAAGAACTTAAATATGAAGATTCTGTCCTCTTATTGCCATAGTTTGAAACTCATTGTGATGCATGAAGAAGGACAACAAACCTTACATTTTCAGGGTGTCACAACTTCAAAAGAGCTAAGTATGATTCATAAGTAATTATCCACAGCATCACCAAGTCTACAAAACAATGAAAGAAATAAATCATATGGCAACTACTTTTTTTTTTTTTTTTTAAGGACTTCCAGAATTTAAACTACTATAAATTCCTGGAGTTGGTATCCAAAACATGATCTTAAGTCATTAAAATGGTTATCATTATGCACAAAAAAATGCATCTATCAAAACTGTCATCAGAGTAGTCTCATACCCAATTCGTAGCAACTGCAGCAGAACAATGTGGCTGTTTCTGTATCCAAGCTGCTCATTACTATGAAAAAAATATTTATCTGCTTCTTTCTGAGCTTTGTTAGTATCACATAAATGAGGAAAGTAAGTTAATTATCATAGTATCTTTCTCCATAGAAGTGTGTATCTTGGAGACTTTGGCAGTCTTTAATAAAATGTAATCACATAAGCAGTGTATAAATAGATAGACAGAAAAGTATTAAACTAGATCTGTGCAGCCCTTATTTTCACAGGCAGAAGGTGCTGTGAAGGTATCCTATGCCCAGAAGGTTAAGGTCAGGCCTTCCAATCCTATAGCAAGTAACAATACTGACAATATGCTGGCATAACTGTATTGATTTCAAGAACTGTATTTTTGATTTATGCTAGTGTCAGCTCAGAAGCAAGTCTACACATGCTTTCATGTTTGCTTTGGTTTAAACAAAGCCCACTGACAGAGTCGTCAGCCCCATCAGCTATTTCACACCTCTGCTGTGGACTGCTCACCGCGAGAATGACCTCACTAAGCCACCAGCAAGACTTTGTACTAACATAGTGCCATATGAACATATGTTAGTGAAAAGTGGGTGTAACTTTTTTACAAGCAGCTGTTGAGATAAAAGACAGTTTCATGCTTGAAAAATACTGAAGTAAAATGTGCAATGGCTGAGTTTTCTTCAGAGATTTCTGATTTGGAGAATTTTAACCTCAGTCCCAGATGGTGAACCATTCATAAAATTATCTTCATTGACATCCTTAACATCAGTTTATCATAATATCCCTTTCTTCATTACTTATCCATGCAATCGATGGCTACTACAGCTTTCAGTCCGGTTTTTAAAGTACTTAGTAATTACTCTAGCGATATCCCTTTTCTTCTCTATGACACTGGGCTTTTATATTCTGTGTGGTGAATTAATGACATTAATTAACTCTGTGTCTTGACAACATACAATTTCTACCAGGGGCTTCCTCGAACAAGAAGGAGAATAAGAAAAATGATAGCAAATGCAATGACTTTAATGTCTCTTGTAGAAAAATGGTCAGATTCAATATATATGGCATCCTGAAGCTTTAGATCCCACACCTGACTTGAAGAATATCACTTCAAGTTTAGATTTGCATGATCAGGATTAGGGCAGTTAATTTTTTCATCCTCAGGGCAAAATATTTAGTTTGGAAACAGGTCAGTTTAACAATAAAAACTTAATTGCTTCACTACTGAATATATTAAGCTTCATAATCCATGACAATTATAGGAGAAGTCTCTTGATTTCCCTCTTTAGAAGTGCACTCACTCATCTTTCCTAAATGCCTCCAATGACAATGATTGGTCTAAAACCAGTCCCAGTGTTTAAGAAGATAGATATCATGGGATGCACATATGCAAACACAAATTATTTACATGCACCTGCATACTTGAGTGTGTCATTCCCTCTGAGCAATACACATCAGACCCCAAGCGTTAATTCCACAAATATGTAAAAACAGATATCCATTTCTGTGGAAAAAAGAGGCAATTTTGGAGAAACAGTGAAAAGACAGGCCAGGAAAATCAAGCCTAAAAGACCACATAATATAAGAAATAATTTTACAAATTATTACCAAAGCTGGATTTTCTGTTTGATCTGCAAATATCAGTTACATCCTGAGAGAAATTGTTTCTGCTTCCACGTATTAATATTATTGCACAAATGGAGATTTCTAATATGCAGACAGCACACAAATGCCCAGTCCTGTGTGAATGCATGAGAACTTAGATCTAAATGTTCAAAGACACAACAAAACAAATGAAAAATATGTTAGGAGAAGTACAGAATTATGATAACATAACATCATCCACATTAAAATATTAATGGAGTGCTTGGGCAATCCACATACCTCATACAAAAGTGGTGAAGTTGCTTTCTAAGTAAGAACAAAATGACTGATTCTCCCTGTCCCAAGATTATTTTAGACATTTCCTGTCATGTTGAATTTCTGAACTGAAGACAATGAGGATATCCTTTTACATCACTGTCAATCTTTTGTGCAGTGTGACATAAATTATATGAGGCATCTCAACAAAATACAGCAGGTCAGAAAACCATACCAGGGGCTTCTCATGAACTCAGTCTCAGGTCCCCATCACAAAATGTATTTTGTGCTTTCTTTCACATTTTTTATACAATGAAGAATGACATCTTTGTTTCTGTTCTCCATGCACAATTAAGTAGGTCACATCTTTAGTAATCAATATTTCATTAGAACATGATTTTCTGTAAAAGTCAGATGGCAAACAACTGCATTTTCCATGTACTAATTTAGTCTGGGCAGGGAAGATTTAACACACCAATGTGACAATCAGTACTGTTGACACTGCACATATAGAACTTCCATCACCTTAACATCATACTAGGACTTCTAATGTAGCATTAATGTAGTGCCACAGCATTCTGAGGAATAAAAAGACTTTGTTACAGAGTATACCTTGCTGTCAAATACTGTGTAAATGGCTGATTAAATTCAAGTTGTTCTGATGCAGGACTGGTGTTTAAATGTAACATTGAGAATTAACACCTCTGACAGCAGGCCTGGCCAAAACAAGGTAAACAATTTTAAGAGGTTGTGTATTTTTTTGAAAGTGAGACAAACCCAAGTGTTTAGAGATCACAATGCATCAGCAGTTCAAGCCCTTTCCCTTAACCAGGGTCTCACATATTCCAGTCAAGGACTTACTGTAAACTGCCCTTTATAGTTACTTTGTTCCCACCTCACCCCCTTCTCTTATTACACCAGTGCATAACTGGTGTATAAGGGCTTATGAATATATCTTTTATCAAAACATTCAGCTGAAACATATAGCTCTTAAATCATTCAAAGGACAAGCTTGTTTTGACTAGGCAGAAAGAAACAAGAGACAATAATGTTTTGGTGAAGAAGCATAAGGCAGACCAGAAAATATATTGAGAGGTAGCCTTCATGGCAATGAAAGCACAAGACATGTATCGTGTGCATAGACCGAAACTGTCTGAAACAGGGGCTGACTTAGTCTGAGGGTGCACTTTTCCTATGCTTGTATTTACAAGACCCTGTCATTTAGTATGTACTAGGCAGAAAAAGATCTTCAGTCCATGGTTGGCAAGAGTGAGTCTGAGAGTAGCTGCACTAGAATTAGGAACCTCCTGCACTGGAGTCTCAGCAATACCCAAACACATATTGATGCTAATCCCTACTCACCTCCTGCAGCCTAGTTGCAGTGTTCACATTATTATGCAAAGCCTTTTGCTGTTGGGAAAATAGGGTTATTCTCCTCCTGAAAGTATGTATGTATTCACTCTTGTTTATGTATTTAGTATGCTTTAGTAGAAATGAATTATTTTATTTTTTTTTAATCACTGTCCTCTAAATCCCTAGGGAGATTAAGCCCTGGCATGCATACATACGGAACACATGCTCCTAATACCCTCCAAACAGATCACTTCTATATGTGGTATGTAAAAAAAGGAATCAATCAAAATTTAAACCATTTGCAGTAAAAAAAACACCAAACAAACAACTTTTTATTATTGTAACACATGTAAGAATCCAGCATACCTACACCTCATATCTGTAATTTTGGTAATGAGTAAAAGTACATGCAAAAAACATGCATATTAATATTTGATGGAGACATGACTTAGAAATCTCATCTATGCATATTTTCAGTAAACTTGCATTTTCAGGAGTACAAATGATGTAAATGATCTGAAAATGCATAGCATCATCTCTTCTCCCAGGCAGCCAGCACCAGAACAAGAGGACACAGTCTCAGGCTGTGCCAGGGGAGGTTTAGGATGGATGTCAGGAAGAAGCTCTATACAGAGAGAGTAATTGCCCATTGGAATGGTCTGCCTGGGGAGGTGGTGGAGTCACCATTATTGGAGATGTTCAGGAGGAGACTTGATGGGGTGCTTGGTGCCATGGTTTAGTTGATTAGGTGGGTTGGATTGGTTGATAGGTTGGATGTGATGATCTTGAAGGTCTCTTCCATTCTATTCTATTCTATTCTATTCTATTCTATTCTATTCTATTCTATTCTATTCTATTCTATTCTATTCTATTCTATTCTATCCTATCCTATCCTATCCTATCCTATCCTATCCTATCCTATCCTCCTATCCTATCCTATCCTATCAACAGACATTCAAGAAAGTTATTAATGGTGATATCAGCCCAACAGTAAAGGGGTGCCTGTCTAAAATTCTTGCTACAGAAATCCAGTCTGTTACTTTATTTTAGTAAGTTCTGTAAAAAAAGTCTGATAATATAAAAGGAAACTCTCTTAAAACATCCACCTAAGAATAATTTGCTGCTCCAAAAACTATCTATTTTCAGCTCTGCAATTAAACTACGATTCATGTCCTTTTTTGTTTTCTTTTTAATTCTTTCTTTTGCAGAGATAGAGGTTTTATAGCTTTTAGAGAAAACTGTCAGGCTGAAAATGAGATAGACACATACAGAGTATTTAAAGATAATGTATTGCAGATTGCACTGGTCCTGAATTGTAGTTGCTGGTGCATCAGTAATACCAGGCTGACAACTTAGCAAACATTTCACATGGTTGGTGTAACAGATACTCCATCATAAAAATACACATTGCAACACTCCAAAAGCTCAGATGTTGCACACTTGCAGGAAATGGCAGCCAAACACAGTCTAGATAGATAGAAATGCCACTATGAACAGAATCATCTACCTCTTTTGCATTATCCTGAATTTTGTTTAAATGATGGATGAATGCCATTTCACTTCCCCTCCTTTCCCCTCTTTCTCACACATGTATGTGCACATTTAGCATTTGGTCTTCTGCATTAAAATTTCCATGCCAGCAAAGTTCTGAATTATTACTGTAATGTGGTTCTGACAAGGGTATTAGTTTTCATTATTTTAATATCACCAACTAATTACAACAATTAATATAATAATTTTTTCCCATTTAAATTTTCCCTTTTTTCAACTCGGGGGACATAAAAAGTATGAGAAATTACCAATGCCAGACTTAAAACAGTGAAGAGCAACCAATAAGAAAATGTAGAATAAAATGAGATTTTGAGTAAATAGATGATAATCATATAGGTTTGCTTGCTTTGTTGGGTTTTGGTTTTTGTTTTGTTTTGGTTTTTTTTTTCAGTAAACTTGACATATTTGTAATGGAATGCAATTGTATTAGCATTTACCAGAATTAATTTACCTCAAACCATCATTTCACATCACAGGTAAAAAAGGAGTTACTTTACACAGCAAGGAAAGAAAGTGCTGAGTGCAATTCCATTTTTCATTTCTACTAACTTCCAATTAAAAGATTATAGTGAACATGTTTGTAAAAGTCACATGACATGAGCTGATACTATAGAGATGCTGTAAACAGCCCTAGACAGATGTTAATAATTTCATCTATTTTCTGCCTCACTCTACTTTCAGAATGACTGTTATTAGCCTTTTTTTTGTTTTAATTACTGAGGAACACATTTAATATTTTCCATTTGTTCTCTTAATGCTATCAAAAGATTAAATTTTAAAGACCCCTTCTTCCATAAAATACTATAGTTTATTCAAGAAATAAGATGAGTCACGGTGCAGTCAGTGGGCAAGCAGAGTGTCAGCCAGAGCACGGCACAGCAGTTTGCCCATCGGTGCCTGTCAAAAGGCACACAGGAAAAGTGTGCAGGAAGGGTGCTGAAGCTCTGCCAGCTCAAGAGATGAGTTCAATTGGTGTTCATCACCTTCTCAGAAGCAGCTCAGCTGTAGTCTTCACCCAGCAGAAAATTGAGTTCTCTACACTCTCCAGAATGGATGTGGCAACCCAGACAGCTTCCAGGAAAACACAGATCTGTCCAAGTCACAGGCTGCAGGGAGCGCCAAAGACTTTGACCGGTAATGAATGGCAGTAGTAAGAACTGTCTGTGTGCCCCATCAACAGGTGGATGATCTGCTTAGCCTGGTGGGAGGGCTGTGAGAGGAAGTCAAAAGGTTAAGGAGCATCAGGGAAGCCTGAGCAAAAGAGTCTTTGCTCAGGAGCTCACTGAAAGGGCTTAAACTAGATGTGAAGGGAGAGACAGATAATATCAGGCTTGTCTGTGTCAAGCTGTGGGATGACACACCACGATTAGAGGAATAGGGTGATAGTAAGGGCCCTTAACCTGTTGCTCTGAGGTATGCTGGGGGCACTCCAGCACAGTCCAAAGTTTACAGAGATTAGTAGGGGGCTCCAGAGGTAGCCCTCTTGAGTCAACAGGGAAGCAACCGTGAAACTCCTCAAGGGACTTAAGGAGTGTTCCTTGAAGAAGGTGACCTGGTCAGCATGCCTCTACACAAATGCACATAGTACAGGCAACAAACAAGAAGAGTTGGAGGCTACCACATACCAAAAAGTTATGACTTGATCACCATTACTGAAACTTGGTGGGACAAATACCGTGACTGGAATGTGGCTATAGATGGGTAAAGGCTGTTCAGAAGGGACAGGAAAGGAAGGAAGGGAGGAGGTATTTCTCTGTGTCAAGAAATGGATAGAATGTAAGGAACTGTCTCTAAAGAATAGCCAGAAGCAGCTCCAAAGCCTATAGGTAAAAATTGGAGACCATGGAAACAAAGGGGAACCTTGTGGTTGGTGTCTATTACAGACAAGAGGAGCCTACTGACAAAACTTCTTACTCCAGCCACAGGAAGCTTTCCTCTTGCAGGCTCTCATCCGGCTGGGGGATTTCAACCATGTCAACATCTGCTGGAAAAGTAACACAGTGAGCTGTAGGCAGACCAGGAGACACTTGGAGTCTGTTGATGATAACATCTTAAGACAGGAAATAGATAGGATGTGATACTGGATCTGATGGTCACCAATGCAGGTTTGCTCTTCAGAGATTTCAAGATTGGAGGCAGCCTGAGCTGCAGTGATTGCACACTTGTGGATTTCACAGTCCTAGGGGATATGGGTCAGACAAAGACCAAAGTTGGGAACCTGAATCTTAGGAAAGCAAACTTCCAGCTCTTTGAGAAATTAGGACCACCTGGGAAACAGTTCTCAGGGACATGGGGGTAAAACAGAACTGGCAGATTTTCAACGATGCTTTGCACCAGGCACAAGAACTTTCAATCCCCAGGTGGAAGAAATCAGAAAAAAAAAAAAAAAAAAAAAACAAAAAGAACTAGAGTGTTCTAGTCCATTCTAGACTGGAGTGTCTAGAATGCTGGTCAAAATAAAAGCCAAGAAGGAAATGCACGTGCAATGAAAACAGGGACAGGTATCCTGGGAAGAATATAGGCACATTGTGGTTGTGCAGAGAGAGGTCAGGAAGGCCAAGGTGCATTGGCCGTTGAACTTGGCAAGGGATATAAAGAAGGTCAAGAAGGGCTTCTACAGATACATCAACCAGAAAATAAAGGTTAAATAAAGTGAGCCCATCAGTCTTCACTGGCAACCTGTCTCCTCACACCTCCCATAATTCTTGTCTTGAAGTAAGAGAATGAGAGAAACCCCACAAAATTCAAAGCAAATTTCAGTTCTTAAAAAGCAGTAGAACAATTAATCGCACATTGTCTGAGCACTTAATAGATAAGAAAGACATGACAATGAGTGACAGTGACAATGGACTCATCAAGGGCAAGTCAAGTCAATTTTTTTTCATGATAATATCTTTTGGATAAGTAGTCACACTGTTGTACAGCTTCACCTTAGAAAGCCTTCTGTTGCTCTCCCACACACAAACTAACAAAACAATGCCTGGATGGAATTACTACCAGTTCTTGTCATCAACAGTTCACTTTCAGGCTTGACAAAAGTGCACTACTATTCCACAGGGTCTGAAGATATTAATAATTTTCTACAATGATTTAGATAAAGAAATCAAAATTATGGTTATTGCATCAAGCAGAGGACCCCATGCTGAGAGAGCTGCAAATGTATTGGATCAAAATGACCTCAACAAATTGAGGAAGTCTGAGGAAAATTCAGTACAAATAAGGGCAAGAATTACACTTTATGATAGAAAAATTAACCACATCGCTGTAGAATAGCAATAACTGGTCGAGAGAAAAACTATCCTATTAGTGTCAGTGGCTCTAACTGTCAAAAGCTGAACATGACATTATTTTATGCAAAAATGGCATTTTGATATATATAAGGAGATTAGTTTGAAACATTCTTCCTTCCCTTATAACATCGTCATGGCCTTAGCTGGAATATTATATCATGTTTTGAGAACAGCATTTTAGGAAGGATACAGTACAACAAGAGATGCTTCAGAGGTGGGTTAAGGAAACAAAAATGACATGAATTAGTTAAAAGAATCAAGTCTGTTTAGTCCAGAGAAATATTAAAGGATGATCTGATAATACAAAAAAACATAAGAAGACAGCAATAATAACAAAGTAAAAATTCTTGTTCTTGTCCACTGGATGCAGATGTTTAAGATGAAAAGACATCCAAGACATGGAATAACAACTTTCACTTGCAAGAATAAAGGCTTAAGTTAAACCTAAGGGAAAACTCTCTAGCAGAAGGTAGTAAGGCAATGGTTTGCCTGCAAGTGCTATGAAATATCTCTACCAGATTTTTTTTGAGAACAGTCTGGACAAGCATCTGTCAGCAGTGACAACAATACTGTTAATTCTAACTTTGGCATTAGAGCAGAATCAATCTCTTCCAAAATCACTTCCAAATTCACTTTATACTATTTTTATGACCCTACATTGATTGCTAATTATCTGTAACTACATGAGTAAAAGCTTATGGAGTAAGTCACACTATAAAATACACAGTAATATATTTTTAAGACTATCTGTAAAACTAAAATGTATGCTTGACTTTTGGTGAAATTTGGCCAAAACATCTACTCAAGGTCTGATACTATGAAAATCATTAAATGAGTGCCCGAATACTAAATACACAACACAAGGGGCTACAATCTGACTCTAAACCCACATATTACCCCTTTCTAACAAAACAAAATAAAACCAAAACACCAACCCCATACAAAACCAAACCACCAACAAACCAACCAATCCAAACCAACAAAATCCACCAACAGTAAAATATAACTTTTAAAATTACTATTTTAATTTTTAAACACTTGAAGGCTTATCATATTATCTGTCTGGAATGGAAGCAGAAATGTTCCACTTTTCACATCACAACCTGCAGAAACTTGTCTCACAAGTTTTAAAAGCAATTCTGAATCAGTTTGCAGTCATAACCACACTGCTAACTCAAATACCTCCTATGTCTGAGGAGAGCCCAGGGGAAATAAGTAAGTCTGCACAAGTGGTGAGTTATTTTTGCATTAGTACTTAATGCTAAAACACATGCATCTGAGATTAACAGGCATTTTGAATTAATTCATCTTTTTTTTTTTCTCTTTCTCTTTCTTTCTTTCTTTAATGGGTTTTAAGTGACTTTTCCACTAGCATTGTTATTAAATATTTATATAACTAAAGCAAATACTGAGCATTAGAGAGAAGATGAGTTTTGATGGTCTCACTTCCAACAGAGCCCATGCTCTGAATTCCACGAACCTGCAAATATTGGTGACTAACAACATATCCAACAACCTCTGAAACTTTCGCACCTTCTCTGCATGGCTAGTGCCAGATTTGCAGTCAGTAAGGAGCTGTAAGGCAGATTGCTCAAAGAGAAACAGTGATTTACAGCCACTTCTTTCATTGGGGTCTCTGCTCACGTTCCAATGGTTCTGTGATTCTGTGATTCACCAATGACTGCTTGTGGTGTATCTTGATCCCTGAGCCCAGAGGCAGGCTGAGGGAGCTGGGGCTGTTTAGCCTGCAAAAGAGAAGAGGGACCTAATAGCAACCTTCCAGTACCTGAAGGGGGCCTACAAGAAAGATGGAGAGAGACTCTTTACAAAGGTCTGTAGTGCTAGGATGAGGGGCAATGGCTTCAAACTGTAAAAGAATAGATTTAGATTAAGCGTTAGGAACAGGTTCTTTACCATGAGGCTAGCGGAACACTGGGACAGGTTGCCGGGGGAGGTGGTTGGGGCCCCATCCCTGGAGATATTCAAATTGAGGCTTGACAGGGCCCCGGGCAACCTGATCTAGTTGAGGATGCCCCTGCTTACTGCAGAGGCGGTTGGACTAGATGACTTTTGGAGGTCCCTTCCAACCAGATCATTGTATGATTTCATGATTCTAAAAAAAAATCATTGTCCTCTAGCAGCAAATGAGTACAATTCTGTTTAGTGATCAGCATCTGTCATCATCATAACCCTATTTCTTCAAGCAAATTAATAAAAGGGTGTATGTTAACTCTGCATTAAAAGCCTTCAGCTGTAAATATGAAGATTACACCATTTAAAAAATAAAGAGATGTGTTTGCCAGCAAAAATTGTGAAATGATTTCCAGCACTTAGATCTCATTTCTGTTATTATGAATCTCTTTATATTTCTGCTAACTGAGTGCTACTTAAAATTCCATTAAAATGACCACTAACAAAGTAGTTAGACACGTGCACAACTTCACGTGGATAGTGTCACTAAATTCAGCAAGTCAATAAATGACTCACTTGTTAACTGCAATTTTATGCCTTACAGAGATTCTTAAGGTGCTTAACTAAATGAAAGGTTATACTTCTGGTTTTTAAATCTGACATTATTATTATTTGATATTTCATAAGAAAAGCTTGACATTCACTTTCCTCCAAGACCACTAAAAGATTTACCAAGTGAAACAAATTATCACAATAACATGGTTACTCAAGGGCTGCACAACAATAATTCTGTCTACTGACATCACTAGGTGTTAAAGTTTTATCAGGAACATATCTCAGGTAAAAATATGAATATGATTCATATATTACCTGACTGTTCCTGTAGAATAACATTTCTAATCTTATCAATAAAGCTACTACTGATCATGAGGAGGAATGAACTGGTTTGCACATAAGTAAAAGTCCACTTAACAATGTCCCGCAAGTTCTAGAGGTAATAATTATAAGCTCCTCCTCATATGCATGCAAAACTCTAACAAATATTGCAGCAACACAAAACAAACTTCAACTAGATTTAAAGAAGAAAAAAAAAAAGGAATGTCAATTCTTTTTCTTTCATCTATTCTTGGAGTACAAAAAGATTGAGGGAACACAAGTATCAAGTCAGAACAGAGCTAACAGGGCAGGCAGCAGACACAGCCCCTTGTTCAGTCCCTTCTGGATTCTGTTTGTAGATCTGTGAACTCTTCCTGGAGTCACTGGAAACTCCTGGGATCTCCTGGAGGAATAAATGGCAGGGTGCCTGCTATAGCAGGGAAAAGCAGCTGTGGGGGCCTGTGACTTCCAGCAGCTTTTAACCAAGCTGTTCCTGATCAAAAGGTGCTTTGAGCTGGCTGTGAGCAGGGAGAGTCATGCATTCATTCAGCAGGTTCTGGGAGAGGTGTATGTAAGGGCCAGCCCTGAGCACAGTTCCCAGAGAAGTAGTTTCTTCAGAGGATGAACAAAAGATAGCCAGAAACCCTACCACTGATGGAGGTGTTCATGTGCACAGCAGAGGTGGTGATGTCTACAGAGTACATACCCAGAGGCTCAGACTGAACTCTCATAGGAGGATGCATCTCTGGAGCCCTCTTACTGAAGCTGGGACTGGGTGATTTTTGTCTCCTTGCCTGCAGGGGGTGTGTTCTGGGGCGCATCCACATCACCAAGCAGAGGAGCTGTGCCAAAGGAGTTGTGGAAAAGTCTGTTCTTATTTGATTTAGAAATTAAGACTCCCAAGATGTTGAAGCCTGAGACAATGGCAGGAGAAAAGCTCCTTCTCTGACTGGCAAATAAAAAATGGGTTAAGTATGCTGAAAGCAGATGAGGTACTGAGTCTGAGCAAGAGTTTCAGGGAGTGATCAGTCCCTTCTCTTGAGCACTGAGGGGACCACAGCTGGAGGACTGTGTCCGGTTCTGGGCTCTCCAATGGACATACTGGAGTGAGTCCAGCAAAGGGTCACAAAAATGACTAAGGGCTTGGAGCATCTGCCATACAAGGAGAGAGCTGGGAATTTTCATCTTGGAAAAGTGAAGGCCTGAGAGGGGTATCTTGTCAATTCGTTGTAAGGGGGCAAAAATTGTTTTGATAATAGAATAGAATAAACCAGGTTGGAAGAGACCTTCAAGATCATTGCATCCAACCTATTATCCAACCAACCTCATCAACTAAACTATGCAACCAAGCACCCTATCAAGTCTCCTCCTGAACACCTCCAACGATGGTGACTCGGAGAATTGTTTGAAACATGGGGAGCCTGGCTTTTTTAAGTTCAGCTGCACCCAGCCCCTCTGATATCTAAGGGCAAGCTGGAAAGCAAGGGGTTTAACCAAACTATCCACCATTCGATCGTGAGGTGTATAAATATCTTATGAAGAGAAGAAGATGGAACCAAACTCTTCTTATTCATGTTCAGTGACAGGACAAGAGGCAGTGGGTACACCCCAAACTCCAGAAAATTCTGTTAAAGCATAAGAAAAAGCTTTTTTACTGTGCAAGTGGACAGACATTGCCTTCACAGATGGTAGAGTCTCCATCCCTGAAGATATTCAACATCCAACTGGATGCAAACCTGAGCAACCTGCTGCTGTAGTTCAGTCTACTCTGAACACAGGAGGCTGGACTACACATATCCAGAGGGCCATCCTCAACTATCCTGTGATTTTGTGAGCAGTAACTATGTTTTTAAGGTGTAGCAATCCCAGACTTTCAGAAAGTTGCAAATGATCAATGACAATGACAGGAATATTTGCAGCCATTTGGCTGCACCATCAAGCCAGGACAGGTGTAAAACAGCCAGAGAGAGTCATCTTTGCTGCCTCATTTCTTGCTGTTAAATACCAAATGAGGAATATCTGAAAAATCAGTCTAATATATTTCATGAGCCTTATTCTTCGATGCATCAAGATATTATAATTCAATGCATGTACTGTCTATGCGAATATACGGAATGCAAACTACATAATCATGAGTGAGAAAGGAAGATGATCCATGAAACACCCACACTATTAATTGTTATCAGACCAGTGGAAAGGCTTCAGGAGCTCAGCCATCAATAGCTTTGTGTTAGAGAAGCTAACAAAAGCTTGGGCATTTAAGAAATTGTACCCATAGTCAAGGCACTTTTATGGCTTGTATGATTCTTATGCTTATTCTGGCATAAAAGTGTATAATGCTTTCTCTTTAGAAGTAAGCAAGATTGAATAATAACCTAAAGGGCTGAAGATAAGTGTAAATAAAAACAAATCCTTTCATCTCTCCATAAAAATGTAGCTCTAGATTATAATTAGAAACTACTAAGTAGTTTTATTATTTTTAAAGCACACAAAAAGTAGATATTAGCACAACCAAATGGAGTTTACAGTGTTGCTTGCAATTGCATCTGAGGCAAAAGAAAAAGAAGCAGACAATATGACACACGTTAAAGATCTAACAAAATGATGGGGAAAAAGAGTGTTTGACATTGGGAGACTGAAAGCCTTTCTCTGCAGTTCCACAGATCTTGTCTGTTATAGGCAATTTTTAATAATGCACTGAATATTCCCAGGAATTAATAATTTAAATTTAAAATATGCTTTTTTCCTTTGAGTTGCTACTTTTCAGAAGACCTGTTTCCAAGACTGGCAGTGGACAGGTCAGTGTAGAAAACTGCACACAGAGTGATGCAATCTTAGCATATACACAATGGAACAGGCCATTACAGTCCTCTGTTACAGTAATTTTTCTCATTCCTGTGAACTGCTCTTTTAGGATCCATTTAGCAATTAACTGTAGTCCTCACTAGATGATAATGTTGCAACAGAAATCTACAGAATAAACTGTACCAGTGCAAAAGAGGCAGTGATTGGCAGGCCTTTCTTAATTACAGCATTAGGTTTAGCACTTGTGTTAATCTGAAATTCATTAACACGTCTCCAGATACCACTAGTAAAATCCAGTTAGTTAGGCAGAGTTAGCTCTGCAATGAGTTCTTCAGAAAAACTTGTTTACTGCCTGCTGTTCTCTGAAAAAAAAAAAAAAAAAAAAAAAAAAAATATAAATCTTCTGAGGTCAGGTTTCCTGACATAGTGCTTGACTGGATTCCCAAAACGATGCCTTGATATTCTTAAGGGGCAACTCTGGAGAGACAAAAGCTAGAATGAGGTTTGTGCCAGAATCACATACCTACAAGTGAATCTCTTCTTTCTTCAAACAGATTCCTATTTCCTCTTTTTAGACTTTATTGATATAGTCCTTCATGCTACATTTTCATGATCAATAGTTACTCTACCCTTTTAGAATTCTCTGTACATGATGCAAACAGAAATGCAAACAAGAATAAAAGCTACATACATTTTTCAGAAATGGATCATGTCAATGATTCCAATGTCTTTCTTTGAAAGTTATTTACTTTAGAAGAGAACCATGACAGATACAATCTCTCTAGATCTCAGAATTTTACTTCATGGGAAATAACTGATTAAAATTAAGAAGATGAGAATCATGACTGTAAAGTGCATGAAGAACTGATCAAAAAGCTGATCAAAGGGGTTTTGCTGAAAGTGTTTGGGTATTGGTGCAGTATTTCAAAGTCTGTTTTGGAAAAATTCAGTGTTCTCCCTAATGAGTATGCCCCCAAAGAGAGGGGGGAAAAAAGTGCCCTTTGAGGGCAGAGAATGTGCTAATAAAATGTATTGGTAGTGTGAGGATGGGATGCATCAGTAATATGGAACGAGATCATGTATCACCCAGCAGAACCTGGGTAATCTTCTGGGTAATCTTAAGGATTGAGGGAATTAAAAAATAACACAGTATGTACATTCTGATGCATTTACAGACTAATAGGAATTTTAATACGAGTATAGAGTACATATGTTTCCAGAAACCAGAGAATGGAAAGCGTGTAACGGCTCAGATAAATCTCATACTAGATTCATGTCTTTCTTCAGGTATTTTAAGAATGTTCTAATTTCCTAATGTTGTACAATTATTTTTACTTTGTAAGTATATTTTAATCTCTAATATTTGTTGTACAGACATGCAATATGTTACGTTCTGCGTTTACATACATCTATCCACCAGCTTTTCCTACTGATTTCAGGAGGCTCTTTGAGAGTTTCTCCCTTATTGGGATTTCCTCCTCTTCCTTTCCCATTGTCACCTTTGCAACTTGCAGATTATTTTCAGTTTTAAAGGCATTTTCATACTGGTGTTACTTGAAATGGTTTTGACAAGATGCATGCTGAACATCTTCAGTGTCAATAGTTTTGTCTATAATCTCTGTGCGTTACTGAGGGAGAACTCCAGATGGATTACTTCACGTTTCATTGTTTTTAAAGCAGAAACCAAATAGTCACCTGATTTTATTACTAAACAATTTATGGTTATTGTTACTGGTAATTAGATTAACACATCTCTCCAAATTAGTGTTACCAAATGCTTTTGCACTTACTCTAAGTTTCTGCCATTTCTTCTCTCCTCTTGTAGGCAACTTTCAGGTGATTTACAATAATAACTCATGAGTTAATTCCTTGTTTCCCTCATCAAGATAATTTTTTTCCCCAAAATTGGAGTAGTGTTGGCATCAACTCATCTGTCTTTAGAAATCTCAGCACAGACATCTACAGCTGATATAATTTTATAGATTTACTCTGCTGTCATTAGAGACAACTCTAAAGCACAATTAATCTGCCTTATTTCAGACAAGTAAATTATGAGGTGAACTGTGCTGCACTAAGCAGAATTCACTCTTTTCAGTGTAAAAGCAGTGTAATCAACTAGTTCATGGGTAGACATCTGAAATGTGTATATCTAATGCAAAATAAATTTAATTCTATTCCTACACCAGTTTGCCTTATAAATAGCTAAAATCTCTGTCCCTGTACTCTCCCACACTTTATCTAGTTGCATGGCACAAGGTGAATCTGTAAGGTCATAGTGGTTGTTCTACCCAATGCTGGGAAAAGCTGCATCTTTTATCACCTACATCACCATGTGTCTGTATTTTTGCCATTATTTCTCACAAAGGAAAAAGAAAAGCCATACTGTTATAAACAGCCCTTTCTGATTTGTGTACTGTTCAATATTTGTAGCATATCAACCTGCTGAAGTTATAAACCCTTCTGTTTTTCTGTGCCTAACCTTATCACTTTCCATTTCCTGGCAACAAATCATATGGTTCAGGCACTGGCTTGTGACCCTCTTCTATTGGAATAATGTTCATTTGTTCTTAGCCTCAGTGCTTTTCCCAGAGTTTTCTATTATTGCTAGATTTCATTATCCTTCTACATTTCCCTGCTCAGAACCCCTCTTGTTCCATATCTGCCTGGCAATTGACATCAAGGTTTGTGCTCATTCCAGTTAAATACTCCATTAGAAATCATTAGCAAGTCAGGATCATGAAGATGAAAGATTTGCGTTTCACTATTCCATTGATCTGGATGTTATTGATTCTGGCATAAGGACCTCTGAGGGAGGACAATGAAGCATTTGTAGAAATATCAAAGGAGAGAAAGTAAGAATATTTATAATCTTTACAACACGTTAGTAGTAAGGGATGCACAAAATAAATCAAGAAAATAAAGGTGAAAGTTTTAAAGAATAGATCTGTATTAACGTTTCATTTATAAGCCTCAATAAAAGATCTATGTGCAAATTGTGAATACACTGAACCTCGTGAGAATTATTTCGTGTCTTGGCCACCACCTTCCATTTCAACACATCTGTATTTACAAGGTCTACATTATCACAGTGCTTAAAGACTTCACAATCTGAAAGTTATCCTTATAAAACAGGAAGACCTTCTTATAGGAAAATTTCAACTGCCGACATTGGTGACCATGACTTGAGTTAAATTTAGTTATCTAAGAACTACTTAGGTGGCACTGGTTTGTACCTCTAAGATTCTGAAGGACTAATATTTACATTCTCATCCAAAAGGGAGAGGCACCCCTCGATTTTGCCTGTGTCTCTGATCTGAGTTTGCAGCTAAAAACACGGCTCCTGGCTGCTGAGGGAGGCAACTCTCAGCTCTGCTGACCCAGCACTAACCTGACACAAGGGAACCCTGCCCACATTTCAGATGGGCTTGCCCTGAAGGTTAGCAATACTGTAAGCTAAGAGATTCCACTCCTTGGTCAGACTTCCCAGAGGTTTTCAATCAAGGACCAGAGCCACAGAAAAGAGTTTCTTGCAATTGCTCAATGAAATCAGCACTCTTGTCAGGAATGTCAATTAATTGCTCATTTTCATTAGTGATTGAACTGGTAAGAACATCACTCACCAGTACAGCTGTAGGGCATGGAGAGAGAGATTCTATTTCTTCAAGTAGTTCTAGCTGGATTCAGACCAAAATCAAATATTCAAACAATAGGAGAAGGGGGAAACAAATCCTTAAAATCAAAGGGGTTTTTTTTCAGGTGTTTTTTTGTTTTGTTTTGTTTTTTTTGTTGGTTGGTTGGTTTTTCTTTGTTCTGGTTTTGGCTTGGTTTTTTTGGTGGGTGATTTGTTTGTTTTGTTTTGTTTTTCTCCAGGTGTTACAAATTTATTTCTAAAAGCCATTTATGCTTTGCAATACTATTTCAATTCATTGTAAATACTGAACTGGAGGGTTCCTTGGGGTTTTGTAGTGGTTTGGTTTGGGTTTTTTTTTTTTGGTTTTGTGGATGTTTTTTACCATTTAATGACTTCAGAATTAGAATATACCATTCTATTCTATGAACTACTGAAAAAAAAAATGTCTACAGATGAGAAAAATGCTTTTTATGTGTTCAATGCTGGAAAATTTGACTTCAATGCACTTTATTAGGAGCACATCACCTCTTGGCTGCACAGACTTCTAGACATCTGTTCACATGGCATGGTATGCACTCAGGTAGGTATTAGGCCCTGGCCATGGAGCTCACATGGTAAGCATTATATACAATACAATACAATACAATACACCAGGTTGGAAGAGACCTTCAAGATCATCATGTCCAACCCATCAAACAATCCAACCCACCCAACAACTAGACCATACAGCCAAGCACCCCATCAAGTCTTCTCCTGAACACCTCCAGTGAAGGTGACTCCACCACCTCCACGGGCAGCCGATTCCAATGGCCAATCACTCTCTCCGTGTAGAACTTCTTCCTAACATCCAGCTTAAACCTGCCCTGGCACAGCCTGAGACTGTGTCCTCTTGTTCTGGTGCTGGCTGCCTGGGAGAAGAGGCCAACCTCTGCCTGGCTACAACCTCCCTTCAGGTAGTTGTAGAGAGCAATAAGGTCACCCCTCAGTCTCCTCTTCTCCAGGCTAACATATAGGCATTAGTGGGCTACTTCTGTAAAAACAAATTGACATCTCTGCTCCATTATGGGAAAAACAGTCTGTACTTCTGAAGTGACACTGGTGTTATTCACTGCTTGGCAAGTATAGTCAGCATCTATTATCAGCTTATCTTCATAGGAAATCTTTAATCTGATTATACATGAACATAGAACACACAAAAACCTCCTTGTGTGCATTTAGAGGACTCAAATAGAAGGTGAATTTCTCAGCTGCAATCTTCTACCTCCTTTCTCTCCCTCTTCACCTCATTCCTTTTCAGCAGCTACAATTTCTCACCTCCACGGAAGGGGTAAGTTCCCGCTATTCAAACCAAAATAACTTAGCTTAAATCACCTCCAAACACAGGTTCAGAGTTTTTATTTAAAGAAAAAGTTCGTGTCTTCATTTCAAAAACTTGGAGGACTGAGATAACAGCCGATTATGTTTGCTATGTACCATGCAATAATTCATTAAAACACTGTAGTTAAAACATTCACAAATATGCCCTCACTTTTGTTGTGCAAATTGAACAAGCATTAAGGGCTCCAATCCCAAAATAATAGCAGAGACTGTAGGTGCATATTACAGATAGGTATGTCTTCTAGAGGACAGCTGGCAGCAGGTATACATCTTTGCTCTGACCCTTCACACCTTTCAACAATGAACTTCAGCAGATCTGACAATTCAGTCCCCAACACTTGTGGACTTAGGAAATTTACTGGAAAAAAAAAATCTATGATTATCTGAACAAAGAAATAGGCAAACAAATAAAATAATATTTATAAGTTTTTTTGTGTTAGTAATGCAGGAGTCTGACAAACAACACAGAAACATTAGATACCTTCAATATTGCATCTAGGCAAATCACCAGAAGCAGGAACTTCAACACTCAGGCACAACAGCAACTACAAATTAATTTTGTTTCAGTTTGGGAACATCTGCTTGAACATGACTTTTTTATTTTATACATTCCTCAGAATTTTCTGATTCACCATCTAAGGCTCAGGACAACTCTGTAACCACAATAAGAACAAAACCACGTGCATTTTATGCTCAGATAAGCAAGAAATCCTGCCTAGGCACATTGTTCATAAACAATATCCTTTACTGGTAAGAAACAATATAAGTGAAGAACAGAAAAAAATATCAGTCTTTCAGCTGCAGTTAGTCCATGCATAAAGGAGAATCAATACAATTTGTAACTATCAAGAGATGGAGACTTTGAACAAAAGCTGGTTTAGCAGAAACCTTCCCTCAGTGGCTATGTCAATATAAGGGTTATTTCCGAGCACCTTTAGTTGTTTTTCTCTATCATTATAAGCATGGACTCTTAATATCCCAAGGCTTTCTCTTCTGATTTCTGGGTAGGGACTTGGAAGAAACACATCAGAGAGTACACTGAAGAAGCCTCTGAACTTTGCACAGTCTGGTGTGTGCTGAGGAGTCTGACTGCCCTGTAGCTGTACATCCTGCACACAAATGACTTGAGGTTACACACATCATTTTCACTTTCTTTAAAAATGAATAATTACCAAAAATGTGGGACACAGCTACCATAACTGACCATATTATGAGTTGTGATTTAATGCTACCTAGGGATATGCTAATAAAATGTGATTATGTATTGCACAGGAACAGTGCCAATATATTTTTGTCTCTCAATTCAGGATCAAGCTAAATCAGAGCAAAGCCAGGGTAGTCCTGGAGTGACTGCAGGGCCAAAAGAGAAAATCAAATATTGATCCAGCTGGGGCTCAAAGGGAGAAATGACATGTCTTCCATGATTATATCTGTTTGCTTAACCTCACAGTCAAAGGAAAGCAATTTACTACTGAGGTTTCCAAAAGATACGTCATACAGAATTGTGGATTTGTGTTATTTTAAAGAGTTTGATGAGTACATGTATGGAAAAACTTGAAAGAACAGAAATTCTAAGGAGGCAGCAGGACACAGTACATGGGTGATATAGAGCTGCTTCCTTTCCAATGAGTCTGTACAAACTGCCATTTTTGCCTCCCATAAAACGCCACAAACTCCCTCACCTTTCCACCAAAAATCATAAAGCTCCCAAGGGAATATTTATTAAGTGAATGTAAGCGACTTTCTCTTACTATGCTGCTGTTGTGCTCCTTCAAATAAACCTACATATCAGAGAATGTGTCCGCAAACTGAGAATGTTCTGAATTCCTCCAAATGGTCAGATAACTGTTATGATACAACAGTGCTTTCCAAACTCTTTGGAACTATCTTCCTGTGCAGAGCAAGAACAACATATTTCTTTGTATATGATGCACAATAAAAAAAACTTCCAAAAATTTATCCCAGAATTCTTGTTTCAGTGCTGGCTGGGTAGCAATATGGACTCATACATTTATAGCTGCTTCAATTGTGTTTTCACTAGGACAAAAATACAATTGAAACTATGACTTTCTATAAAATAATGGTCACTTAATGCTACTAAGATACCTTTTACCCCTCAGCTGAACTTCTGAAATCTAGACAAGTCCACATCAAAGTTAATCATACTGCTTAACAAACTTTACTCATTGTAATTGGTGGGTCTAAGGAGGAAGCTATGATTGGTGTGTAACTTTTGATACAGTAGCTAGAAACATGCAAATTTTCATATTCTGAAATGTAGATGAGTATCCTCTAACAATTTTACCTTTACATAAATAGCTCATCTATCAGCAGCTCAGGAAAAACAGTTTAGGCTTTCAAGTGGAAGTAATAATAAAGAGTATTCTGTACTTCCTATATTCCAAATATTTTATCTATTTTTATTTCAATTACATGCTAATGTAGTTGTAAAAGTTAATAACCTAAAGAAACTGACAAACTGAAAAGATGTTAACATGAAAACCTCAATAATGCACCATCAATTTGAAAATGTGCATAGAACTGCAACAAAAGTCTTTACTGCACATTATTTTACCTTTAATTATTAAATGTTCCATTCTAATGATAGAGATAACAGGAGAGTTGACTGAAAAGTCTTTCTATTTAAAAAAGAATACCCTAGGAAATTGTGCATCAAATCCAGTTTACTTCAGGCTTACAAGGGAGAGATTTGACTAAGACTATGGGGAGCAAAGTTTTGAGTCCAATCTGTTCAGTGCAAAACATAACCTGCACTGTGGCCGGAATGATTTGATACCTTAATCCTCAGGAATAGCAGCAAATGCTTCCTCTGCTGGAGTAAATTAGAGAAACTTCTAGGAAAAAATATCTTGCACATATTTACTATTTCACAGTTAGAAATGCTTTAATCAACCTTTGAGAAAATCTGATTCATAGCTGCTTGCAGACAAACATTCAGAAGTAGACAAGTTGCTACGGTGGCTAAATGTTAATGGACAGGTTACATCTCTGGTACCTTTTAGATGTATCTCCCCTTTCTCCATCAGCTTCTCCATAGAGAAATAGACAGTTATTGTACACTTCAACAGCTACTGAAACTGGGGAAAGTTTATTTGTCTGTGAGGGATAAACTGAATCCTATCATTTTCTCTTAGATATACTGTTTAGTTTGTTTGGTTTCACCTAAGATCACATCTTCTACCAAAGTTTAGCATGTCTAACTTGCTCTTGAATCCACTACTGCCTTGACTATAGATTTTAACTTGGTTGGTTATTGCTGAATACAAGACCTCCCTAAAGCAGAAAAACTAGGTAGTGCTGTCTAATGGTATCAGTAATGTCTGTTCACTATAAGACTGTTCTCTCTTTACTGTAATTCCTGACATTCAGTATGTCTACCTGTCATTCTCTTTAACACAAAAATTATTTTCCTCTTCATAAAATAATCCTAACTTTTGTCAAGATAATTTCACTGGGAGTGACCTTCCTGAAGAATTACTCTATTTTTGAGTTTATCACTTATCAGCCATTAAGAGTTAAATCATTTTTTACATGAGTGAAGCATAAATTGGGCTCATTTATATCACCAAATACCCTTAATAAAATCCCATTTTTTTCCTTGATATTCTCTCTAATGTGCTTATTTTATTTTGCAAATAAAAGTTGTTGTAGGAAAAAGGAAAAGGCGTAGCAAAAAGCAATTCATTCCTCCTCCTGACTGTCCTGGGCTTGCATAACCATTGTCTTAGTAACAGGTCATAAATAGACATATGGGATAAATAATAATTTGTACAAACCTACTAACTTGACTTAGATTTAAGAGGAGACTTTAAATGTGAACATTTAATTACAAAGCTTCTTAAGGTATTCTTTTCCTCAAAACATGTGGCATGACTTCTTTCTGTTAATAAAGGTAATAAATATATCCAAAGCTCTTAATAATGCTGAAGAAGTATAGCTGTGATAGTTCTTACACTGACTAAAAGGTAAAAAACCACCTGCATCATGGATCCAGCTTTTCTGTACTCAGATACCATTTCACTTGGAATGGCAAGGGTTAGTTTGCAATGCTCCATACTATTGCATGAGTTTTTAACTTAATCATATTAGGAAATTTTCCTCTAAAATACCTGAATATCCTCACCTATCAGAAGATGCAAATCAGTTTTCACAGGTAATGAGTGTAAATCCTTTATCAATTTCCTTTATGTATTAATTATTAAAATGCTTTATGAATTAGGCCCCAGTCATGTTCTACATCATGAATTTTGTATGTGGAGCACGTATATAAGTCAATTAATCAGTACTTAAAAACTGTATATAAGAAAAGCATGGTTATGAATTGCATTTAGTTTTAGCATTTACCTTCTAATTTCATGCCCAGCATTTTCATAATCTCTGAACTGAATCACATGGAATCATGAGGGGTGTAAGACTCATGGCAGCTCCAGCTTTGCCTGCTGCATGTGCTTACTTTATAACCACACATTACTTAAACCCATTAACAGTGATTCCGACCACTGTGCAATCTCGACAGGCTGGACAGATGGGCAGAATCTAACGGCATGAGATTTAACACATCCAAGTGCCGGGTTCTGCACATTGGCCACAGCAACCCCATGCGGTGATACAGGCTGGAAAGCAGCCAGGCAGAGAGGGACCTGGGGGTACTGGTCGATGGTAGGCTGAACAAGAGCCTGCAGTGTGCCCAGGCAGCCAAGAGGGCCAATGGCATCCTGGCCTGCATCAGGAAGAGTGTGGCCAGCAGGAGCAAGGAGGTGATTCTCCCCCTGTACACTGCACTGGTTAGGCTGCACCTCGAGTACTATGTCCAGTTCTGGGCCCCTCAGTTTAGGAAAGATGTTGAGTTGCTGGAGTGTGTCCAGAGAAGGGCAACAAAGTTGGTAAGGGGCTTGGAACACAAGGCCTATGAGGAGAGGCTGAGGGAGCTGGGGTTGCTTAGCCTGGAGAAGAGGAGACTGAGGGCTGACCTTATTGCTCTCTACAACTACCTGAAGGGAGGTTGTAGACAGGCAGAGGTTGGTCTCTTCTCCCAGGCAACCAGCACCAGAACAAGAGGACACAGTCTCAAGCTGTGCCAGGGGAGGTTTAGGCTGGAGGTTAGGAGGAAGTTCTACACAGAGAGAGAGTGATTGCCCATTGGAATGGGCTGCCCAAGGAGGTGGTGGAGTCACCATCATTGGAGGTGTTCACGAGGAGACTTGATAGGGTGCTCGGTTGCATGGTTTAGTTGATTAGGTAGGTTGGATTGGTTGATAGGTTGGACATGATGATCTTGAAGGTCTCTTCCAACCTGGTCTATTCTATTCTATTCTATTCTATTCTATTCTATTCTATTCTATTCTATTCTATTCTATTCTATTCTATTCTAATCTAATCTAATCTAAATTACAAATGCTCTGCCATAACCCCAGTGCATTCACGATCCAAATTAGATACCCCTGAAACCATGACAAAGTACATGGAAAGAATGAGCTATTTTGAATTCTAGTACTATCAAGATTAAAAAAAAAAAAAAAAAAGTGGAACTACATCATGTGGTTAACTGATGACAGAACAAACATCACAGGTCTCAATAAAACTGCATCAGGTATTCCCCCTTCCACTTCCACAGCAGAAAGTAGTATTTCTTCAGCAAAGTACAGATTAGTGAAACTAGAGTGGTTGCCACAACGTATCAACTGTAGTTCAGCTCTTCCCAACTCACTGTTAATCTTGTTTGTCCCTATCTGATTTACTCATCTGCTATTATCTCCCATTATACTTAAATAGTTCTAATCCTATTAGAATATGATACTATTTGCTATCATATGATACATATGATGCTATGTGTTCCTGACAGGGCAAACCCCTAAATTATGAACTGATAAGAGTTCATAACTTTTAAAATTACAGATATGGCTAACAACCATTTCCAAAAAATGTCCTTCTCTATTGGTAGTTGAAGATTTGAGAGTTGGATTTTTAAACATCTGAGTTAGGAGCATATTTCCAGTACATTTTAAGTGGGACATATAATTCTATTGCACTTAATGAATTTAAAATATATCAAAACTTATGAGCCTCACAAGGTACCATTTTAAAGTTCATACTTAAATGATATTAATGATTTGACAATGTAAATTTTGTACTCAGTGAAAGAATAAAGAGGTGTCAGCTTTATACATGAAAACATCTAGACCAGTCTGAACTGAATATTAAGTTAGGAAAGTTTTCTGCAGATTGAGGTCTTAGGAACTTCAAAAGTCTGCAAGAGAAGATGAATTTTGTAAACAGCTGATTTCACAATAATGATGCTCTGGAGGTTGCAAAATTCTCCATAGAAACTCTATTCTTCATTTAAAAACAAAACAACTAAAAAACAACCATGTCCTCTGTAGATTCTGCTTTTGGGGAGCAGGGGGGTTTATATATATATATATATATAATATTGAGTGATCATTAATGTTTAGTTTACAAGCATCAACACCTTATTTTGAGTTTACCTGCTAGTTTGTGTTCTTATGTTCTCATTCTCTGGTATCATTCTGCTCTTTCAGGATGAAATTTTCCATGTTTGCTTTTTAAATAGGGCTGATGCTGCATGCATGTGTTTGTGTGTGTGTTGTCATAATTAATCTTTTCTCAAAGGCATTTAATTAACATATCTAAAAGCTAAATAGCAGTAAGACTTACTGGTCCACTCAGGCTATGACAATGTATCATATGTATGTTCATTTAATATTTTAAAGGATAGGTAAGAGAAACACTTTCAAGTCCAGATAGGGCCATAGAATCACAACATGGCTGAAGTGGGAAGGGACCTCTAGAGATCATTCAGCCCTGCCCCTTGGTTTACATCAGGCTCAGCTGAAACAGGTGACCCATTTTCAACTTGGTGTCAAACATCTCTAGGGACAGAGACTCCACCAGTTTTATAGGCAGCGCGTTCAGTGTTACTGTAGATTTGCCACAAAATACCAGCAAACATTGTCTCAGGAAATACCACAGAAAAAGTTGCAGAGTCAGACTCAGAATATTTCAATTCTCTTCTTCACCTGGAAGTGAAAGTGATGATGCAAGCAACCACCTGCAGAAGCAAACATTTATCTAAGCATTGACAGCAGACAGGAGTCAGTCCTTCCATGTATTCTGAACCCTTCTACTCATCTAAAAAGAAGTAAAAGTCACAAGTATCTCTATTCACCAACAGAATAAACAGCCCATAAAAGCAATTATGATCTCTCTTTGCATGCATGGAAGTGCAAATCAAGTGCTGCCCTTACCTTTACAATTATTTATAGAATCATAGCGCAATATCTGTAAATATATTGTTTCATGGTGGATGATGTCTTGCTATTTATCCCTGGAACTACTACAATGTGTTGAATACAAATATATGACTAAAAAAAAAGTAGGCAAAAATCAGCTACCTTATACAAGCTAAAATCTATATATAGAGATAGAATAGAATAGAATAGAATAGAATAGAATAGAATAGAATAGAATAGAATAGAATAGAATAGAATAGAATAGACCAGGCTGAAGAGACCTTCAAGATCATCGTGTCCAACCTATCATCCAACACCACCTAATCAACTAAACCATGCAACCAAATCAACTAAACCATGCAAACGAGCACCCTATCAAGTCTCTTCCTGAACACCTCCAGTGACAGTGACTCCACCACCTCCCCAGGCAGCCCATTCTAATGGGCAATGTACTTTCTCCTATAGAAAATATTTTATGTACAATATAAGCAATGATCTTTATCTTTAGAATTTATCTGTAAATTTTGTCCTTCACTTCTGTAGTGGGACAATTGAGCAGGGAAGCACTGATCAGTCTTATCACTTGTTCCCACTCAAGAAATAGCACTGGATCCACATTGTCATTCTGTTTGCTTGTTTTTTTCCAGACAGAAGTACAAAGAACTATTTTTCCTAAAAACAAAAATAAAACAAAATAAGACCACCTTTGAAACACCTCCATCCCCCACAAGTGCATCTTCAAGTCCTATTTCTGGTAAATGATGAGAACTTAGGTTGAATTCAGCAGAGCACTTCTCCTAAAACACTCAGAACATGCCAGGGTAAAAAGTCTTATAGAACATCTGCTTATTTTGTAAATAGAATAATAAAGTTAGATAGAGTGAGAACACTAGGGTAATGTGATTGGAGAACATATTGAATCATGACACAATTATATTATTGTGTGTTCTACTACAGTACGTTTATAAACCTAATTAACAGAAAACGATTCACTTTACATAATTTTAAATAAGAAACACTAGTTTTGCATGAATACCTCGTTTTGATACAAAATTTAGCTGGCAAAATCTTTCAAATGCAGCACTTCCACTAAAATAAAAATACCATAAATTGACAACAGGTTTTTTTCTGCCTATGAAAAACAAAGGTAAGTTGGAGCACAAAACTTCTGAATGCTGCAATTATTCTTTGATCAAGTAGCTAGAAAGGGCTGGTTATGGTGTACTAGCAGTGGTCATCAAGAATGCAGGGAACTAAATAGGCCCTACGACAGCAAGCTAGCATTATAATTTCCTACTTAAAAACTCTTTCAACGTACATGGCAATAGGCTGTACCAGTTACATGTTAGTGGTTTCTTTACTTATGAAATCAAATTAATTATTAAACTGCCCATTATAGATGAGAAGTTATTGTTTTTAGACACCATGCTTTGCTAAGCTGTCCTATGAAAAACACAGGAAATAGTGAAATAGTGCAATACAGATGTATTTCTTTATTCCTATAACAAATGAAGAAGTTATATTCCCTTTGAGATCATGCTGAGCTGTGAATTTTTCTGCATTTAGCACAAAACTGGTAGAAGAATATCTAAGCAGAAACAAATGTCATATCAATTACATCAGCACACTGTGCACTGGTGCTTATGTTCACCCTTCAGCCATGAAAGTGTCATGGAATATCACACAGATGAATCCTTCCAGAGAAAAAAATCTTCCTTATTTGTAAATAAAAATCAAAGTAAACAAAAATAAATAAATTTCAAAGTGATTACTGGAAACCAAAAGCAAAACAGTTACTTCACTAAAAAGAAATATATAGGTTTTCTTACCCTTGCAAATACCCTGCATAAGGTAGGCAGATGTCCTTCATAATACAGGTCGTACTTTGTGAGGTAACACAAGTTGAATGAGACAATGACAATATATTACTACTTTGGCTAAGAGGGATGTATCGTATCAAGAGTGGTGAGAAGTTGCTTTAATATGCGTAAGGGTAGAATAAAAAGAGAAACTGCCTGACTCAACAATGCCAGTTAATTCTTGATATCATGAATTATTGCAGTCTTGAAGAGCAGAGGCTTAATTATAAAACACAGAAATTGTTTAAACATAATAAAAGCTTTTTACTGAGAAGATGATAAAAATATTATAATTCCTCAGAGAATATTTACAAGGACTTTCCATCCTTGCATATATTTAAAGCTTGGCTAGACACAACCCTAACCAAACTGATCTGGATGATCCTGATCTGAGCAGGGAATGTGAGAAGATGATCTCCAGCAGTCCTTGCATTTATCAATGCTGTAATGCTATGACTCTTAGAAGAATGTTACCATGAATGTCTGAGAAAGCCTAGGTTTTCCTTTCCCTATGTATCAGTTTTTCATGTCATAACTGCTGAATTTATACTAATTTGTAAGAGACAGAAAAATAAATACAGTCCATTCCCAGCTACCAAAGAGGTACAGAATACAGAATTAACCAGGTTGGAAAAGACCTTCAAGATCATCAAGTCCAACCTATCACCCAACACCATGTAATCACCTAAACCATGGCACTAAGTGCCTCATCCAGTCTCTTTTAAAAAACCTCCAGTGATGGTGACTCCACTACCTCCCTGGGTAGCACACTCCAATGGCCAATCACTCTTTCTATGAAGAACTTCTTCCTAACATCCAGCCTAAACCTCCCCTGGTGCAGCTTGACACTGTCTCCTCTTGTTCTGTCACAGGTTGCCTGGGAGAAGAGACCAAGCCCCACCTGGCTACAACCTCCCTTCAGAGAGTTGTAAAGAGCAATAAGGTCTCCCCTGAGCTTTATCTTCTGCAGGCTAAACAACCCCAGCTCCCTCAGCTTCTCCTCACAGGGCTTGTGCTCCAAACCCCTCACCAACTTTGTTGCCCTTCTCTAGACACATTCCAGCAACTCAACATCTTTCCTAAACTGAGGGGCCCAGACCTGGACACAGGACTCAAGGTGTGGCCTAACCAGTGCTGAGTACAGGGGCACAATTACTTCCCTGCTTCTGCTGGCCACACTATTCCTGATATAGGGCAGGATGCCATTGGCCTTCTTGGCCACCTGGGCACACTGGTGGCTCACGTTCAGCCTACTGTCAACCAGTATGCCCAGGTCCCTTTCTGCCTGGCTGCTCTGACCCCAGCCTGTAGCGCTGCATGGGGTTGTTGTGGCCAGTATGCAGAACCCAGCACTTGGATGTGTTAAATCTCATGCCATTGGACTCTGCCCATCTGTCCAGCCTGTCAAGGTCCCTCTGCAGAGCCCTTCTACCCTCTAATAGATCAACACCTGCTCCCAACTTGGCATCATCTGCAAATTTACTGATGATGGACTCAATCCCCTCATCCAGATCATCAATGAAGATATTGAACAGTTCAATTATATTCAATGTTTGAACCTAGAATGCACATCAAAATCAGCAAACAACACTACTGTCAACTTCCAGCACAGGAAGCCTGGCAATCTGTGTAAATATTCACCTCTGTAAATAAGTCAAACACAGTGGCACTGCTGTCCTATGGAAAAGGAATTTGGGATTAATAGGAAAAGGTCAAAGGTTAAAGACCTTCCTCTGCTCATGCTTTCCAATGCATAGTTGAAAAGAAAGAAATATTAGGATGTATAACACACCCAAAACATTGGTACTCCAGTGCATAAGGTGGAGTAGCCTAGACAGGCAAAAGTTAATACAACATGTGAGGTAGACATTTAACCTCAAAATATATTCCTTTTTTCTTTTTATTTTTTTTTCTTTTTCTCTTTCAGTAAATGACTTCTTCAAAACCAGATATTTTTTCACTAGTGTCAGGAATGCTTTATCCTACTCTTTCATCTCACCTTGTTGCAATACTTAGGAGCCAGTCAGAGAAATCATGACATGTATTGATGCAATGCAACAATCTGGGGAAAGAAATGTTTCAAATAAAATGCACAGATTACCTTTTTATGCTAAACTTTCATGTCAACCAAATGAAAATAGATCATTTTCTTTGTGCTTTAACAACACAGAGCCAGAATATGTACTAGAAATGTAGATAATAATAGCTGCAAACCTTATAATATGCTGCCTATCTTTGTCATCATAACAGCATCTCCCATTAGCCATCAATGTATTTTGCTCCAGGTTTTCTTTAAAAATTGCTAAAGAGTCATTTAAGCTCCTTCTGTCTTTATATACTTGGAGACATGAAAATTTCATAGGAAGGAAAAACTGTGAACTACAGCCAACATTCATATCAACCAAATGGTCTGGTATATTACCTAAAGCAAAAAAAAAAAAGCTTCTACTCAGAAGCTAAATTCAAAATGACCTTGTGCTTTTTTCAAAAAGGCTGGCAGCTGAGGTCATTGGAATAAATTGGGGTAGACAGTGCTTCTCTCTGCAAAGTTAGAAGGCATGTCTAGTACATGAATTGCCACCAAGTAGGGAAAAAAAGTCAACAAAAAACCCAGAAAAGAACATAGTTCCATTTTTTTGCAAAATAATAGTAACTATAATCTACAATAATTATCACTTCAATGAAACAAAAGTAGGTTTTCATCAACTTTATTTCACTATCAGGTATGTTCTACCTTTCTCAAATTTACATTCATAAAGTAATCCTGTTCTCTACTGGGCTCTACTGCTAGCAGTATAAGCAGCTGTAAATACATTTCCCCAGCAGGTAGATCCCAGCAGCACAGAAAATTATGTAGTGTTGTTTAAATATAGATGTTTTGTAATTGTGTTAAATCTCCCTAAATCACCAAACAATGAAATGGAAAGGAAGCCGGAAATGCTAGTGAGTGTTTTAATTGAGATTCAAGTATGCAAATTTAAAGCAAACCCCCCACTATTCACTTCTACAAGAAAATTATTGAACAATAATTTCAGAAGATGGCATTTTTCAAAAGGGTATTTTTTTCAATTCTTTGGCAAATACACAAGCAACCTCTGTCAAAGGATTTTAACCTGTCAATAGATCTGCACGAGTCCTCAACTGTTTTCTGTACTAGCACCTTTCCACTGGAATATTTTGATCGACAGATTATTTTTAACATCTGCCTCTTTTGGGAGCAGCTTAATCTTAAGATGAAAAACATACTTTGGGTTTAAAAGCAGGTGGATAAACTCAGTTCTGTTTTCAGTGAGAACTGCTTCTAATTCTGTTTTCCACTGTGCTTTAAAATATCCTATATATGAAGAAAACATCTTGTCACTTCTGAAACATTTAAAGAATTAAAAAGGGAGGGGGACTGGGGGAAAGGAGTACATAAAACTTACCGTTAAAGTTCACTGCCCGGATATAACTAAGTAGCTCTTTACCATCAATCGTGTTCATCCTTGGGCATAGACCAACATATCCAGGACAGAGATCTTTATGCATGTTGTGTAGTGCATAGGCCATGGAATATACTGCGTCAATTACGAACTGAACTTTCCCTTCTTGCTCATAGGCTGAATCTCTTGCAATTCTTTCTAAGCCTAAGGAAGAAAGAGAAAGAGTCATCTTACTTCTGTTTGTGTGTCTGCGTACATGCAGGGGTATTTGCATGCAAAAATTCACAGTAGAACATAAATAATTACAGTCAGATTGATAGATAAAGTTAGGACTCATCTATCCATCACTTAAATAAACAAGACAAGGAAAAATATGGCCATCTGGTTTTGCCTCTAATCATTGTACACTGTGCCAGGTATATAAACAGTATATTGAGTTCGAGGCTGGGAAAAATGACAGAACATTTCATTACAAGAAAAAGAAATACAGATATATGTATTTCTACAATGCAGTAAAAAACCACTCCTATCTTACTGACTTTCATTCAAGAGCTGTTTATTATTATTTATAGGACACTTCTGCAGCAGCCTGCCATTCTCTTTTAGATAAATTTAAGGCTACCTTGATTTTTATGCCTGTCTATTGTTTGATAAACATTATTTAAGCATTTCAGGGAAAAAAGCTGAATGCTTGCCAAGTGATCTGACCATCTGTCTCCATATTGAAGTGCTTATTCCAAGACATTTTCCTGTATTTACTAGTGAGTAATTCTTCACATTGAGAATCATACACTGTCGGCTATTTCTTACCAGGACATTTTTCCTTCAGAGAGAGTACAGAATAAATCAATACATTACAAAATTTTTGTTCTGTGAAAACTGCCCACATTAATCATCCAGTGCAAATCCAATGAATCATTTACATTCATAGGTGACAGTGCAAAGTGGAAAAGGTGAAAAACGAAGTTCAAGAGAATTACAGACAATCAGTATGAAATCCCATACCCTCTATAGGAATTCAGCCACAGATTTTGAAGGCTAAATATCTTCATTTACAAGGTAATAAAGGGCCTTTGCACATTCCAGTGTAAAATCTGCCCTGGTGAAATCTACAGTCAAGTTCCTACTGACTCAGTGAAGAAAAAATTTCAGAGTTGACTCAGAAAAGAATAATGTCTTGGTTTAAGGAGCAAGACAGATGCTCATTAACCCTTACCAAAGGACTTAAAGAAAACCTCTCCACACTGGATTGGAAAGAATTAGAAGTTTCAATGGAAGTATTATTAGTAACTCCATGTAACAGTACAAAGCACATAAAATACATAAAATCAATAGTCCGCCTCGACCATGGTTCTCCAAAATCCTCTTTAGGCCAAAGTTTCATACAACCTCCCTTCAAACCAGGCCAAAAATCCAGGCCTCAAATGCCAGCCCCTCCACCATGCCTGTTGGTGCTCCCATACCCAAGGGAGATATCTGCAAATTCTGCTTGCCAGCTCCAGCCTCACTCCACCTCACCAAACCTGAGATAAAGCTGCACACACACTCCTGGAAGCTGAGAGGGAGGAAAAAAGGGAAGAAACTGACTCTGCAGCCAGTTTATATACACATCGCAGAATTATGGGACGTGATAACAAGCTACAATTTCCTGGGTCCATCTCGTCCCTCTGGAGGACCTTAAAGAACTCCATGATTCTTAAAGGCACCCAGTATCAACTCATAACAAATAAATACCTATGTTATCTATCAGATTAACAACTCCTTCAGTTTGAAAATAACCCATTCATATTAAGACTATTTAGAAATTTTAAAAAGTTTATGCATTACTATTTTTAACACTCCACATTTCTTCTTTACCTCTAAACACACTCTTATCAGTTGAAGATATCCATTTTGTGTTACCCAAGTATTTAAAAATGCATTGTCTCTGCCTGAAAATATACTGTACACAAGATCCCTCTTTAGACGTATGACATGGAGAAAAAAATGCCAGAGAGTATACCTAAGAACATTTCTTCTATTTGCCTGCTGCACTTCAGTGTCAATGTCTCACATTACAATGATAACATATGAACAAATTTGTAGTCTGATATTCAGTAGTGTTTTGTGCTTTAAACATTCCTGAGCAGTGGGAGCAATAGATAGTGTTTTAAAATCATGCTGCACTTTTATTTCTCCTCAGGGATCAGTTAAAAGATAAAACCACTATCTCTTGTAAAGGTACTGACCATTTGTAGGGAAACATGCATAGTTCATGTTATGATTTGTTACAAGTAGCTTGATAGGTACTTTTAAAGACATGCTATCTAATGATTAGCAAATAAATAGGAAACTGTGACTTTACTGCAAATAAACAAACAACTTTTTCTTGCACATGCTGAGTATTGCACTATTAGTTGCAATGTATTACACAAATACAAAAGAAGATATGAAGTAATGAAGAGATGAAGCTTAATTAGATTGCAACTTTATTAATGTTTTTCATTTGGGAACTAGTTTTCAACAGTAAGCAGTGGGTAGAGTTTATGATCTATGTCTTAATTGCTGAGCCTTGTTAGGGATTACCAGACAAAAAGTGAAGGACAGTGTTTACAGAACTGCTGCAGGCACACAGCAGTCAATAATCTGTATGTGCTCTCCAGAGCTTCCACATCCTCTAAACAGGATGGTCAGGACAGAAGGAATTTGAAGAAGATATATTCACTTCAATTACCAAGCTAAAGATAATTCCCCTCATGAAAAAGGCAGACAGATAGCTATGTTGAATGGCGGGGAGTTGGTGAAAGACAGAGAAGAATAAAGCCAAGTCATAAAACACTAAACGTTTCAGACAGTTAGCACAAGTACACTGTGCTAAGTGATACAGATTTTTAAAGCGGGAAAATTCAGTTTTATACTACCCTATGTTATACTGTAATTTAAACACACATAGGATTTGCATGAATTTCTTCCACAGTGTAAAATTTTACCTTTACTCTTCAGACATGTGATCATAAACTAACTTGTCATATAAACTACGGAGGGAAAAAAAGCATTTATTGGGACTGAATGTGTTTCTGTACAGATAAACGGGTGAGGAACATCACAGAATTATCAGTTTTAAACTTGTCAAACTCAGAAGGCAATAGACAAGAACAGTCTCTGTGCTTTGCATGCCTAAAAAGGCCACCAAATTGGATTATGTGCTCTTTTTTCTTTTTGAGGTTTCTGTTCATCTTCTCTTTCTCAAATTCTCAATCATTTTAAATTACAACTTATAAAGCTGACAAGAACTCATTAACTTAAATTACATTACACTGCCTTAAATAAATGTTAATGTATAGTAGTAAAATGATGCATATTGTCTAAGCCATAAATATGATCAGCTCCTACAGAGATGATATTACATATTTAGACTTTATTATGATTTTTATTCAGACTTGTATATCAGATAATAGTTTCATTTATAGCTTCACTCTCAGCTCTATGAGATATATTTCTAGATACACTGATGACTTAGAAGAATATAACAATTTGTACCACATAGTAGAAATATTAAAATGCTTTCTTAATAATCATGTCTATTTCTCATCCAACAGTTTTTCCTCTGGAAAAATTGCTTAGGCTCTTCTCATTCAAAAAGAAGGAGAAGATGTTCCCAGCTCTTGCTCACTTGATATCCCCATAGACTGTCAGTGTGCCAAGAACTGAGACAAGAAGTAGATTCACACCATTCCTCCCTATTCTGTCCTCCAAAAGAAATCCAGGGAAATGCATCATGGTGCTTCCCAGTAGGTCTTCCAATCCAGCTATTGAGAAGTGAAAGCTTGTAGGGAATTTGAGCAAGATGTCAAGAGTTTCCCTCACCAATGGAGAAAATACCTAGACACATGAAGTAACGTTAGCATTGTGGGCTAGAGAAGAGCAAGGAGAGGCCTAATACTAGCTCAGGAAAAATGTATGCTATTCCTGGCTCCTTCCCTTTGAAATCTCATTTAGGAATCCTAAAGTGAGCCACGGGAGTAATTGTATAAGAGCCTGTACAGGTGAAAGTGTTGCTACAGCTATTCTTGCACTTTTTGAGCAGGACTTGCAAGCTAGACTTGTGCAGTACATGTTGCCTCCATGATTCTGTGATCCATACCTTCTAATCTTTTCCTCCTTTGCTACTGTAGTTCCTGTACTACAGCAATAGTTGGGTATCCTGCTCAGGGTGCTGAAACTCAGTTATGACAGGGAAAGATAAGGAGCATAAAACAGTAGGGAGATGAGACATGAATGAATGACAAGGGAGAAAGTGAAGCAGGTGACATTGTAAACTCCCTAGGTATGAACTGGGAATCAAGAGATTTAAGGGAATACAATCAAGATAAATTAGGCCTTTACAACAATAAATTAAAATGTATCTTAATTTAAAAGTTAGTAACAGAATAATAAGTAAACAAAGATTAATGTAATACAGCTAAGATAATGGATTCATACATAAGTGATGAGATCACCTGTGAGATACAAACAACTATATAAGGAATCAAAAGTTGCTGATCTCACCAGCAGGGGACTAATCTGCTAGGTGTTAAACACTGAGTAATTCATCTAGGTTTTAGAAATCACATTCTTAATGATGATCTTAAAGAGCATGTAGAAGTAACGTTTGTGCAAATAGAAGTCCGTGAGAATAGCAAATCTTTAGAGTTCCCAGCCAGTATTCTCTTAAGAATATAAAAAAGTCTATATAAGGCAAATGGCTGTAACTGGTTTGTAACTTGTGATATTATTTATAATATTTAACTGTCCTGTTTCTGGAAATTGCTATTTCACCTAACACTCCAGAGCAAAGCCTTTCCTGATGCCTCATGAACCTTTCTGTTTTCATTTAGCATTATTGAAAAGGATTTTTGTAAAAAGTGCAACCTCTTGTGATTATTTCTACAGTTTCATGGAACCACACCATATATCTAATTAAAATCTTAATTTACACTACTTGAAGACCAAAGGTTGAAGTCCAGGACATTGTATACAACAGCTGGTTAAATCTTCAGATTGGAACAATACTTGTGAATGTTCTGCATGATTTTTGACACGCCTACTCCCTGCTAAATTATTTATCCCTATTAGTTGGCTCACAAAACACTTTTACTTAAGCCGCCCCCAGAAATAAATGAAATCAAAGATAAATATTATGGTGTTGAGATTGATTTTGTGTGTGTGTGTGTGTATGTTAAACACAATTGCAACTAAATCACAATAATTCATTAGCAGGCTCCCACTGCTCTTCAGCTCATGCATAATAGTCCTCTATTTATCAGAATAGGTTAGAACTTCCCACCATTGCAGCACAGTTTTTTACTCAGAAAGCTGGCATCTGTAGCTGCTAAGCCATTTCAGCAGGCTCAGCAGGAAGCACTAGGAGCATATGTTGCTCTCATTGAAGTCTTCCCGATTATTCAGCTATTTTCTTCAAACAGAGTTTGCTCTCTCTCAACAAATAACGCAAATGGTGCAGGGGGTTGTCTAATAGCTGCATGGTTACTGTGATGCCAGTTTTGTGGATGAGTTAGTTTGCAGAAAGCACCACAAAACCTGAGGCTTCTCTGTAATAGTACGGTGTCAGTTGAGGAAGCAATTCATGAAGGAAGTTTAGGATTATATCAATTTTCTCAGCCATTCCAAGAAGAAAACTGAGAAGTAGAAGCAATGCTAGTGAAATGAAGCAGTCTGACTGCCTATTCTTCTCCAAAAACTGACATATGTGGGTTTGTGGTTTAATGAACTGACACTTGGTGCAATTTTTCTGGGGTTATGCCTTTTTATGCCAACTCACACACACAAAAAAAAAGAAAGAAGGCGGGGAAAAAAAGGAAGGAAAAAAATAAGAACAAAAAAAGACATCTAGCTCAATTAGTGAAAGTCTGAGAAAGAAACAGGTTTTTAACCCCAAGAATAATGTGGAGATTTAAAAACACTCCCTACCCAGAACTGGGCTGAAATCTCCTATTTTAAAACCACTTTTCACATAAATGAATGTTTCAAACCTTTTCACTTTAACGTCACCATAGATGAGAAACTAGCATTTTTGTTTGCCTAGCTCTTTAAATGAAGCACCTTTTAAAATTCTATCCCCGTCCAATTGTTCATTGGAAATATCATAACATTTACCCTGACCTTCACAGCAAATCAGTCATTTGTTTTAGCAAAACACTTCTAACAAATGCACAATAGGACAGTGGAATTAAACCATTATTCTAGTTATATTTGGATTATGGGTTTTTTCCTACAACTATATGTGACATTTACTAAAGTGTTTTGTCTTAGGAAAACAAACTGACATTGCAATGCTCTCAGAGGACACTTTTTTTCCCCCTCATTTCTATTCTTTGAGAGTTTCTTTAATAATAGTTTGAATGTTAGTATCAGAGCGAAAAACTCACTTTTGTAGTTAATGCTCTCACATTGCTTAATTATTCCTCCATGAAACAGTACATAGAGCTGGAGAACAAAAGCACTCCGAATTCTCAAACACCTAAATGTGAGTCTAATCCACCTAAACAGTGGCAAGAGTGCATAAAATACCACCTTGCTTGAGCCAAAATTTGCGGTGATGTATATTTTAGGCTAAATAGCAATGATTGCATTCAAATAAAGAGGAGAAACCACAGGATACAGTTTCTGCCATCCACCCTAAGAACTACATCATGTATTGAAAAGAGAAATATCAAAAATACAGTGGGATAAGCACTATTTCTTTTGGGCTAGTTAGTATCAATGCAACTGCCCATACAGGAACATTTTTCTTTGTATAAAGCTCAAAGATGGTTATAACATTTTCAAAAGTTACATGTCCTTGTTATCAACAGATTGCACCTTGGAAACTGCTACAGTATACTACCAATGTTGGTGCAAAAGATTCTTGCCCTCTAAAAAAGGTGCTCTTGGTGGAACGTGCCCAGAGAAGGGCAACAAAGTTGGGCGGGGTTTGGAACACAAGCCCTATGAGGAAAGGCTGAGGGAGCTGGGGTTGCTTAGCCTGGAGAAGAGGAGACTGAGGGGTTACCTTCTTGCTCTCTACAACTACCTGAAGGGAGGTTGTAGACAGGCAGAGGCTGGTCTCTTCTCCCAGGCAACCAGCACCAGAACAAGAGGACATAGTCTCAGGCTGCACCAGGGCAGGTTTAGGCTGGATGTTAGGAAGAAGTTCTATACAGAGAGAGTGATTGCCCATTGGAATTGGCTACCCGTGGAGGTGGTGGAGTCACCATCACTGGAGGTGTTCAGGAGGAGACTCGATGGGGTGCTTGGTGCCATGGTTTAGTTGTTTAGGTGGGTTGGATTGGTTGATGGGTTGGACGCGATGATCTTGAAGGTCTCTTTCAACCTGGTGTATTGTATTGTATTGTACTAAATCATAAGAACACATACCCGCTCCAGAAAACTGAAGAATAAAGGAAGTCACAACAGAATGTTAAACAGGGAGAGAGATTATTGCATCACTAATCAAGGATCCACAGCAGTTCACAAATGTGACATCACAATAGGTTTTGTTAGGTTTTTCTCCAGGTTTTATGCTAGAGAGCAAACCACAGTCAAAGTCTGCCAAGCTTGCTTTCTAATTCATCCCATGCATTTTGCAGTTTTCTTAGATATTTACATCATCATTTAAATATGACCCATGTCCTCTCTTGCTTCTTCTGTTTTACTTTTTGAAAAGGTACTGAAATCAGAGACTTGCTTCTTAGTTGTGCTTCTGCCAAATTTTGCACCATACAGCTTTTATGTTAGTGATCCCCCGTGTCTTCCACTCCCCTATATTTCTGGGTTTAGTAGGCAGTAACATAATACAGTTTATTTGATTCTATCTTACTCTGTGTTTGCCCTTTTTTTTTTTTTAAACATGCCAATTGTATCTACTCTGCTTTACTTACAAAAATAAAAATCTAATGCAAAAGGTCAATTCATATATTTATCAGTTTTTAAATTTTACATTTATACAGTATATAACAAACAAAATTAAGTTTCAAATGCAAACCCATGAGTTTTACCATTAATTACCATCAGGAAGCAGTAACACCAGGCATCAGTACAGACTACAGGTCATCCTGCTGGAAAGCAGTTCCATAGAGAAAGACCTTGGAGTCCTAGTGGACAGCAAGTTATTCACGGGACAGCAATATGCCCTTGTGGCCCAGAGGGACAACAGTATCCTGGTGTGCATGAAGAAAAGTGTGTCCAGCAGATCTAATGAGATTCTCCTGCCCCTCTATTCTGCCATGGTGAGACCACACCTGGAATAATGTGTCTAGTTTTGGGCTCCACAGTTCAAGAGAGACAGGGATCTGCTAGAGAGAGTCCAATGGAGAGCTATGAGGATGAATGTGGGACTTGCACAGCTCCCCTGTGAAGAAAGACAGAGAGAGCTCGGCTGTTTAGTATTGAGAAGGCTGAAGGAGGATCTTATCAATGTCTGTAAATATCGGAGAGGTGGGTGTTAAGATGAAGGCGATGGTCTCTTTTCAGTAGTGCCCGATGATAGGACAAGGAACAACAGGTACAAGCTAGAACAAGGGAGGTTCCACCTCAACATGATGAGACACTTCTTTATGGTGAGGGTGATGGAGCACTGGAACAGGCTGCCCAGAGAGGTTGTGGAGTCTCCTCTGGAGACTTTCAAAACCCACCTGGATGCATTCCTGTGTGACCTGACCTACATGATCCTGCTTTGGCAGGAGGGTTGGACTTGATCTCTGGAGCTCCCCTCCAACCTCCAACATTCTGTGGTTTTGTGATTCCCTAAATTCTATAAAAATAGAGAATTTCAGACTCAAATGTGTCTGATTTGTGAATAAGGAATGATAATATATTAACTTTTTTACCAAATCAAATGGTACAGGACAAAAAATGTTTTAATTATGTTCTAAAACGAGGTGTATTTATCATAAGTAAACCATGTCAGAACTTTTATTTGAGCTTTCTGAACCAAAAAAAAAAATGACAATGAAGAAAAAAAAAACTTGCTTACTCTTTGCAAACACAGAGATCTAAGGACTGCTGGATCAAAGACATTTTAAATGTTTTTTTGACTTTAATTCTCAAGGTTAAGTCAACCTTTTCAGCACTACCTTCTATTTTTGTACCCATATAAATGTTTTAATTGCTAATAGCAGACAAAATAATACAATAATATGGAAGCATTTGTGAGTCTTCATCCTATTTCAGCTTCTACAAAGCCTATGAAAATCGGCCGCAGCCATGCATCCTGTTTCATAAATGGGATCCAAAGACAGGTAAAGCAATTCAATCCTGCACCCCAGCAGCCTAGCACTTTTACATATGCATGATAAGAAAGAACATAACATTTTGGAGAAATCCCACATTTCTCTCTCTCTCAGAATAGGATCAATATACAGGTGAATGTCAGCATGAATAGACAACCAAATATTTTTTCTGAATTTCTTAAGTTTAAAATAAACCCAAACAGGGGCATGTTTTCAGATCTTGTGGTGAGTATGTTGACAGAAACTACATTTTCTAACACAGATTAGCCATAGGAATTTCTAACTACAGGAAGAAATTGCTACTGTACTTGTCTAATCAGTAAGTGGAAATAAGTGATATAAAAGTGATATAACTCTAAAACCTCACAGCCTGCAAGCACTTATGTTGCAGACTTTGGTGTGTGACTACAAAGCCTAGAGTAATGGCTATCAGTAAAAGATTCAGTATAAACCACTGAATTTATTCATTGTCTGTTAGCATTTAATCTCACAGGAGCTTCAGGGCATAGTAACATTATGTATTAAAAAGCTTTCCTCTACTTACTGACCATGAGAGCTTTTTGTTTTCAGCTTCAGACCACTGCCACACTCTAGGAACTTTTTTTGTCCTTGGGAGTATTACTTTTAGTTACAAACTTGATTGCTGTCCTGCTCAAGAAAGGCCTTTTTTGTAATAAGAAAGCATTTGTTGCAAGTGTAAACAGACATAGAGATATGCCTAAAACGGTCACACCAACCACATAAGTTTTATTATTTGTAGCCACTATATGGTATGACTCTCTTTGAAGTCTAAAGAGTTAAGTTACAGCAAGTCTTCACCAAAAATATTACAACATATGAACATACGAACAACTACTGATCAGAGGTGTAAGCATTTTCCTCTAGTTTAACAATCTCCACAAAAGCAGACTAATTTAGGCCACAAATAGTTCATAAGTTATTTATCAAAGAGAAGACCAGTATCAGTTTGAGATGCTATTATTCCCCTTTTATCAGATAGAGATACTGGTTAGCATTTCTTCTGTAGGAATTTAAGACCTTTTCAGCTGAGATGATGGAAAGAGCTTTATATAGGAACTTCTCTGATGTCAGAGAGCAGGGTTGAATTATCTGTTCCTACAACAAGTACGGATCATGTGTGATACATGGTTCCTTTGGCTTGGCTGGAAGTCTGCAAACTAAGGGGCAGCAGCATCCCATCAGGGGGTGAATTTTGATAGCTTTTTTAATACAGTGAATTTATATGTAGATTTGGAATGTACTATGAATTCCCACTCAGACTGCTTGATGTCATGATTTCACATTAAGTATTGAATGTAACATTGGTTGCTCCTGAAAGGGAGCTTTCATCAGCCTCTTGCAACAACTTTCCTTGCAGTTAGTTGTTTAGGTGGGATCCATCTCATGCAGCTTTAGTGACTAAGAGTTAATTGCCTAACCTAAAGAAAACTTTTTGCTGAATCTTTCGCTAATCTTGAATGTAATCTGAATTCAATGACAAAATATCCCTTTTGTCAAGCCTTGGATAAACTCACTGTGGTGTTTAGCATTTCCATTGGAGACTTGTTTCTCCTCCGCTGTTTAGCTTTGCTGTCCCCACTTACTCCATTCACTTCCAGTGGTTGCTCCCTTAACCTGTACCCTATGATTACTTAACTACCATCCAGCTCATCATCTCTCTTTTGCACACCCTTGTTGTTCTGTATTCTTTTCCTTTGCTTATTCTGTCATTGTCCCAGTGCTCTTCAATCATATTTTGCCGCAGGTTTGTGTGATAACTTGCAGTCCTTAGATGAAGTCTATTGCTAGTACAAGACACTATGTCACCTGCTACAGAATCAGAGTTGTTTTGGTTGGAAAAGACCTTTAAGCCTGAGTCCAACCATGGTCTAACATTACCAAGTCTGGTGATAAAACAAGTCCCTTAGCACCACATCGATGCATCATTTAAACACCTCCAGGAATGGGGATTCAACCACCTCCTGGACAGCCTGTTCCAGTTTTGGTAAGCCTTTCAGTGAAGAAGTTTCTTCTAATATCCAGTCTAAACCTCCCCTGTTGCAACTTAAGATCATTTCCTCGGGTCCTATCTCTTGTTACTAAAGAGACGAGACCAACACTCACCTCGCTACAGCCTCCTTTCAGGTAGTTGTCGAGAGCAATAAGGTCTCCCCCTCAGTCTCCTTTTCTCCAGACTAAACAAACTCTGTTCCCTCAGCCACTTCTCACAAGAACTGTTCTCCAGACCCTTCATTAGCTTCATTACCCTTCTTTAGGCCCACTTCAGTACCTCAATGTCTTGTATTGAGGGCAATCAATCCACTGTTTAGTCAGCTGCTACAGGACTAGAGACTCAGATCCATCAGAACAAGAACTCAGCCATTAGTTTTTCCTACAGTTGTTGCAAGGACTTACTATAGCAATGAAAATTTATGTCATATTTGGTTTACTTCACAAGATTGTACATTACTTCTAAGAAGACAATTGCACAAAAAAGATTTCAAGATAAATGCAATGAAAATCAATATAAAATCAAACTAAACATAATAATAAATGATAAAATAATTTCACTATTAGTTACGACTGGGTCTGCATTCACAATTTGAAACTTCCCAGAGGAAATTTCTGGAGCTGCACAAGGTAGAAATACGTATGACAGAGTTCATAAGTAGAAATAGAACAGGTTTTTGGTGTGTTTTTTTTCAGGAAGAAACAGCAGGAGGATTTTTTTTCAACTGCAACTGAAAAGGAAGGGAAAGAAAAATGCTTTTCACAGCAAAGGGACAACTACCAATTTAAGCACATAAAAGATCCAATTGTAACTTTTTACAATATTAAAAGCTGAAGAAAATATTGCATTAACTTTTCCATTTTTCCTATCCACTGTCTCCTCCAGCTGTGTCGCATTTTAATGATCCCATCACACTGCAAGAAGTAGGGCATGATGAGGAAAAGAAATAGCTGATTTCACTTAGTGTAACCAGGAGGAAAAAAATTACAGAGTATCATAGAATTTTTTAATTTTTTACATTTTAATTTCCACTTTTCACTTTTCTGTAAGATAAAAGGCACTTTTTGATGGTCAGAATGGAAAATGTGGGGTCTGGAGCTTTGAACTGCTAGAGGCTATAATTTCATCAAGCAAACCTATGTGATTTTCTGGAGATGATAAAATATCACTTTGTTCTACAAGCTGTGTAGAAAACAACTGAAACACAAGATTTTCAACAGGTGAAAAATCTATAATTTCCCCACTACCTGAACTAAAGGTGTTTCCTTAGGACATGATAAAAATAAGAGCACCACAAATTAGAATTAAGCAGCTAGTTAATGGACTGCTGGATGCCAGGAACAGGACATGCACAATTGGCTTCTGGACAGGAATTTTCATCTAAAACAGGAAGACAGGTTTACCCAAAAACACTACTCTTCCCATAACCTGGAAGGTAGCTAGTTCTTTAATCACAAACTAATTAGAACTTATTGCCTTCAGTGGTAAATTAGGGACATTAAGGGAGTTTGCTCCTTGAGCGGGTTTGCTGCACACACTCCACTGGTAGCACTCTCGTAACAGCTGAATGTACCTCATCCTCACTGGGGCAAAACTGTGACAATCACCATCTCAAAGAAAAGTTGCCTCATTGACAGTGCTGTCCCCTTCAGACACAGACTCAATTTGCTCTATTTGCTCTCTCTGTGTGAATCAGAATCATAGAATTGTTAGGGTTGGAAGAGACCTCAAGGATCATCTAGTTCCAACTCCCCTGCCATGGGCAGGGGCACCTCACACTACATCAGGGTGCTCAGAGACACATCCAGCCTGGCCTTCAAAACTCCCAGGGATGGGGTTTCTACCACCTCCCTGGGCAACCTGTTCCAATGTCTCACCACCCTCATGGGGAAGAAATTCTTCCTAACATCCAATCTGAATCTGCAGGTATGATTAACAAGTGGCTCAGAGGCTGGTGCCATCTACATCTTGAGGAACTTTCTGTGGCACCGGATCCACTAGCAACAGATGGAGTACATCTGTCACAAAGGGGGAGAAAGATCCTAGCACATGAGAACAGCCCATCCCACAGGGGGGAAAGGGTTTTAGGGAGGGAGTTGGCAGGGCTCATTGACAGGCCTTTAAATTGAATTTGAAGAGGGAAGGGGTTGAAACCAGCCTCCCCAGACAGGAGTGTGAGCATGGTAAACTGGAGTCAGAGGTGAACCCAGCAGCCCAGCTGAAGTGCACGTATACTAATGCACACAGTATGGGTAACAAACAAGAGGAGCTGGAAGCCTTGGTGAAGCAGGAAAACTATGATGTAGTTGCCGTCACAGAAACATGGTGGGATGACTCACATGTCTGGAGTGCAGTAATTGATGGCTACAGGCTCTTCAGGAGAGACAGGTGAGGGAGATGGGGTGGAGGGGTGGCCCTGTACGTTAGGGAGGCTCCACACACCACTGAACTAGAGATTAAGGATGATCAGATCAAGTGCCTGTGGGTGAGAATGAGAGGAAAGGCCAAAAGGCTGACATCCTGGCTGGAGTCTGTTATAGACCACCCAACCAGGATGAAAAGGTTGATTAATTATTCTGTAAGCAGCTAGAGCACCAGCCCTTGTTCTTATGAGCAACCTTAACCTGAGGGATATCTGCTGGGAACTTAACACAGCAGAGAGAAAGTCACTTCAGCCAAGGTTATCCCTGAGCCTCACATTGGTCACCAGCCCTTCTCTATTGGTGAGAACAAGGTCCAGCATTGCACCTTCTCTCGTTGGTTCCTCCACCATTTGGAGGAGGAAGGTGTCATCTATGGATTCCAGGAACATCCTGGAATGCTGGTACCTAGATGTGTTGTCCCTTCAGCAGATGTCAGGGTGGTTGAAATCCCCCACAAGGACCTTATGGGCTTATGAACATGAAGCCAATTCTGTTTGCCTGTGGAGGGCCTCATCTGCTTGGTTCTGATGGTCAGGTGGCCTGTAGCGGACCCCTACAGTAACATCACCTTCCCCTGTCTTCCCTTTAATCTTCACCCATATGCTCACTACCAGCTTATCATCCTTGCCCAGGTAAAGCTCCACTGATTTCAGCTGGTCACTGATGTAGAGGGCAAGACCTCCTCCCCTGCTACCCTGCCTGCCCTTCCTGAAGAGCTTGTACCCATCTATGCCTACATTCCAGTCATTGGAATCATCCCACCAAGTTTCAGTAATAGCCACTATGTCATGGCATTCCAGAAGCACGGTGGCCCTTAATTCATCCTGTTTATTGCCCAAGCTGTATGCATTTGCATAGAGGCACTTCAGCTGGGCTGGCTGTGCCACTCTCTTAGGTGAATCCCCCTTGATTCCCTTTGGGGTGTCCCAGCGCTTCATCCTCCTCTTGCCTCAGGGCAACAAATGGAGAGCCCTTGCTAGCACTCCATCTCTCTGCCTCTGGTGAGCTGCCCCAATGTTTGTCACAGGCAAGCATGAAATTAACAATCCCTTCCCCCTTTGAATTTAGTTTAAAGCCGTATTAATGAGCCCTGCCAACTCCTGACCTAGAATCCATCTCCCCCTGGGACAGTTGCATCCCATTGGTTGCTTGCAGCTCTCATGCCTTGTAAACTGATCTGTGATCATAAAATCCAAACCTCTGTCAATTCCACCAGTCCTGGAGCCATGAATTGACCTCTTGGCTCTTCCCAAATGTTCCTTCATCCATTGCCAATGTCAGAGGGATGAAGAAGAACACAACTTGAGCACCAGATCCCTTTAGCAGTTGCCCCAAGGTCCTGAAGTATCTTTTAACTAATTGTGAGCCTCTCACTGCTGCATCACCACTACCTACCTGGAAAACCAGAATTTGGTAATAGTCTGAAGGACTCACAAGGGTGGGAAGTTTATCTACAGCATCCTTTACTCAGGCACTGGTGAGACAGCAGACCTCTCTATGAAGTGGGTTTGGTCTGCATATTGGGCCCTCGACTCTCCTCAGCAGGGAATCACCTACAACAATGACTTTTCGATTTTTCTTTTCAGGGTTAGTTTTTATGGCTGGCCTGAGGCGAGTGGGCCTTGGTGGTACTTCTGCCCTCCATGGCACTTTTGGCCTTCGTGAGCCCTCATCCTTGCTTACAACCAGCTCTTCCTGCAGAGCCTCACACTCATTCTACAAGGGCACTGTAGGAGTAGAACAATTATCTAAAATGAGTGGAAGACAGAGGAGGAAGAGATCTGTCTTGAGATTTTTTTTTTTTTGGAGGTGGGGGCTAGAAGATATACTGTTAAACCTGTTGGGGTGACTTAGGGAATTATCTTCGATGAAACATACCAAACAAGTGCTGAACAAGATGCTTGTGATTAAGCAAAAAACAAAGCCCAGAAATGTCCCTACAGTACAATTTTGGCATCTAATATTAAAAAGTATTCAAAAAAATCCTTAACTGTAAAACTTCAAAACCTCACCGAAGTAGCTGAAGTTCTGTTATTTTATTCAGCTAAAAAAAGAGCCATCTTGAGGATTTGAGGGTTTCTGCCCTCAGCCAAGGGCCATCTAGCATTCACAACACAATTCTAATTCCTTGCAAGGACTGAAACAGACACATCTATCAGAGTACACCAAAATTGCAGTCAGTTTAGCACAAAATACAGAAAATCTGATACTCATCTTTTCCTTAAAAGTCTTAGTGATCATCACTTTCTCAGGAAACAAATCTCTTCTCTAGGTGCTAGGACACTAGTGATGATAACATAATAAATATGCAAAGTACTATTAAAGCACAGGCCTTCTCTTGATAGAAAGTACTCATATCATCATATTTTACATAACTATATCAGCAAAGCTCTTAGCATGAAATGTTATGAGCACAGCAAGGCTTCAGATTTGCAATTCCCTGTACAATCTTGTTACAGTATTCTAAACCTGAAGTATTGTTTTCATCAGTGATTTCTAATAGCAATACATACCCCACATGATATATATACCCCAGTGATGTGGTTTTTACATATCACTGTAACACTGAACCAGTGAGCACCTGCTCAGTTACTCTTATGCACTTTGAAATCAAGTGAAATACCTTTTTAGGTATTCTTATTCTTGCATTGAAAGAAAAGGCTACCTGTGATAACCATTATATTATCATAAGCCTATTTTAGCAACCTAAGGGTGGTCAAAAGTAATTTTTCATCTGATCATGAATAAAACTGAAATGTTCCTATCTACTTTCCTACAACACATTTTACAGTTATAGATACATTTTTTGAGATATCAAAACTGCTTCACAGAATGTCACAATCTTGTGCAGTTCATGTTCCAATTTACCAAGTGCAGTTTGATCTCATTTTACCATGACCATTTCATTTCTCCTTATTCTTACAAGTTGTATCCTAACCTTTAGAGTACAGACTGATGGGAAAAGACTGAAAATCATTTAAGTGTTTTGCCCATAGATTACATGTGTAAAAGTGTTTTGAACTCCTCTGTTTTTGAGATATATCAGTAAATTCCAGCAAGTTCAGCAGACAGCCACCAAGACGTTCATGGGACCCTGTAAGGAAAGACTAAAGATGATGGGCTTGTCTAGCATAAAGAGGAAATGGTTTGAGGTCAACTCCCTGGACAGTAAAACCCAACATCTACAGGGAGACAGAGACAGGCTCTTCACAATGGAGTATGGTGCAAGAACAGGACATAACAAGCATAATTTAAATGAGAGGTTTAGAAGGGTAAAAGGTTTTTTTCTAATGAGGATGCACAGGTAATAGAACAAAAAGGATATTCAGTCTCTTCTCTGTCAAGAGAAGATATAAACTTCTCCTCATCCTTCAAGGTTTTCAATACCTAACTGAATAAAACCCTGAGTCATCCAGATCTAAGTTTGCACTGACCCTGTTTTGAGCAGAACATTCAAGTAAAGACCTCCTGAGCTCCATTCCAACCTGAAATATCTTGTGTTTGAATACTCAGATGCCACTGTATCAAAAATGTCTTAGTCAATGCTACTGAACAATCTCATACATACATAAGCATATTTACAGGTATATGCGCTCAGGCAGACAAGCACGTAGAAATCTGTAGCAGTCTAGACTAAGCTCATTTGGCATGGAGCTCTGGGGACATTCCAAGTAAAGAATTAACCCTGCAAGGCCTTTGACAGTGTCCCCCACAGCAAACTCCTGGACAAGCTGTCAGCCCGTGGCTTGGATGGGAGCACATTGCGATGGGTTAGGAACTGGCTGGAGGGCCGAGCCCAGAGAGTGGTGGTGAATGGTGCCATAAAACTGGCGGCCAGTCACTAGTGGTGTGCCCCAAGGCGGCCAGTCACTAGTGGTGTGCCCCAAGGATCAGTGTTGGGCCCCATGCTCTTCAACATCTTTACTGATGATCTGGATGAGGGCATTGAGTCCATCAGCAGTAAATTTGCAGACAACACCAAGCTGGGGGCAGGAGTTGATCTGCTGGAGGGTAGAAGAAGTTCTATTGCCCATTGGAATGGGCTGCCCGGGGAAGGTGGCGGAGTCGCTGTCACTGGAGGTGTTCAGGAGGAGACTTGATAGGGTGCTTGGTTGCATGGTTTAGTTGATTAGGTGGTGTTGGATGATAGGTTGGACACGATGATCTTGAAGGTCTCTTCCTGGTTTATTCTATTCTATTCTATTCTAGTCTAGTCTAGTCTAGTCTAGTCTAGTCTAGTCTATTCTCACATTGTCTGTAGACCCAGAAGGCAGGTTTGGAGAAGAAGAGTTCTGAAAATGGCACCTTTGTTTATTCCTCTCAGGTCATTAAGAACAGTTCAACAGAAAACCAAGTGGATTTTCATTTAAAATATTTCTAGATCTGACCTCATAATGTGAAATATCTTCATCTTTAAGGACGTGTTACATAAACATGCGTGCAACACATTTTGTGTTGCCAGGTTAGATGCCTTTTATTGCAATACTGTATCACTCACTGCGAGAATCATGGGACCAAGACTTTTTCACTTGTTCGTGTGAGGCTGGAGTTCTTTGGCAGTAGGATTTAAAAATAAAGTTTACAGGTGGAAAGTGGTAGTGAGAACATTGGTCTCTTTTTAAAAACATTTCAAACATTTTAATCAGTGCACAGCTCACTCACTGCGACCTCAGCAGATACCGAAATTTTATAAACCAGAGAGAAAAGCCAGAATGCACTTTGGTAAAATCATTTTTAAGCCAGCCTTAAGGTCTGCAAGTGACCTGTCACATTACTGAGAGCATTCAGAGCATTTGGCACTGGCCACTTCTTCTGACCTAAATCAGTTCCAATGGAAGTCATTTGAGTAAGGGTGATTCACAGCCCCTCTGATTTTGCCTTAAAATCTCATGCGATGTGGAATGCCAGAGGGGAAATGACAGTAACTTCATTTTTTGTTAAGAAAAATTGCACTATTTTGTGTTACAGTAGAGTGATTGCTTCCTTATAGTAGACCAACTCTGATGTTTTCAATTTTAATTTAATCAAAGAGTGGGCACTTGAAGAGATACAAATGCAACCTAGATCATGTAGCTCAGGGAAGCTGTGGTCAGCCATTCATTTTAACATTATCCAGTCTCATGTGTACACACACTTAGCTACACTAAGTTAATGAGTAATGTATAATAGCTGATACATAATTTGCTAAATGACCATCATGCATACATTGTAAACACGATCCTGTAATTCAGGTTTCCCAAAAGCTGTGTTAAAAACTAAAATAGATAGCATTCAGAAAGAGTAAAATAAAGGGATGGGAATGAATGACAGTAATACAGTAATTACTATGCGGTATGGAGAATAACGGAGGCTTTTTTGTAGCTGTAATCAGTGTGCAATTATGACCCTGCAAACAAGGCAACACATAAAGAAATAGACAGAAACTGGTGCTTCTCTCCATTACATATATTTGTGGTCTCCTCAGGCTTATTTAAACCACTTGGCTTAAATAAGGAAAGGCATGAGGACAAAGGGATTCCACTTTGCGCACAAGAAATAACTAAATAGGAAAGCAAAAATAAAAAATTTTCCACAAAATTAAATAATAATCACACATGATGGCTTTTTAACATGAAAAAGCCATCCATTTATCTTCTGTTATGATTTTGACTTCTTGATATCTTGACTTTGGGAAAGCCTTGTCAAAGAGGCACAGGAACTTTATCAACACAGCTTGTGAAATAAAAGAACATTTTCAGAATTCTATTTTCTCCATGGATTTACCCATATTATTTGGTTAGGGCACCAAAGGAAAACCAGTGAAATTTGACAGATTACTTGATTCTTTTGGTGAATAAACCTATAATTTCTCATTCTTAGTTATCATCGTTATTCAATGTAAAAATAAAAGTAAACAAAATGTATTTACATAAAGAGTCTACAAACTTGCTGTTTTGGTTATTGGTTAAACAAGATACATTTGGATGTGCATTTTCCCACTGCTGCAAAAATTCCCATTCTTAGAACTGCAAAGATATTAAGATCCAAATGCTACTATCATCTATAGTGGACTGATTCCTTCTTAAAAATTATCTCAAAAGATTAAAATTAAATGTACATGACATATAGACAGACACTGAGTGAATTCTATGTACTGAATTAGCTGTCTGCTTTTTTCTCTTTTTCTTGCCTGGGAGGAATATACACTTTATTAAAGCTTCAGAGTCTGTGACCAATGCTTTTATGGCTGCTTAGCTGCAGACAGGGGTTAAGCCACAAGGACTGTGTAATCTTTAATGGGAATTATTTAACAAAACAGATTATCCCATAATAAATCTCTAGCAAGTCAATGAAGCAGCTTTGCATAGGGAGAAATGACAGAACTTGACCTGTATTTATTTTAGTTAATTTGACCTAGAGTTTTCTTGAAATAATTATTGATATGGTATTTACTTATAAGAAATGAAATTATAGTTGGATGTGATAAGAACCATGAGAGGAACCACCAGTAAGCAAGGGTCATTTTATACTCAATTCACATCTGCCAGCAGGACATGGAAAATGTACATGAGTGTCAGGCTACCTATAAACTATTTAATTACCATTACAAAATGACTAAACAGGTATGGCAGTGTACTAAGGAAGTGGGTTAATCAGTGCAATTTAGGAGACCAGACAGTCATGACTGCAAACTTGTCACATTTGAAGAAAAACTTTTGAATAGCTGTGCTATGATCTGTGACATGCTAATGTGAAAAGCTAGTTCAAGACACCATAGCCAAGGGAAACCAAAATACTCTTCCCAACTGTGTAGGCAACAATAATTTTTTCCTACCCCAGGATGGGCCACCACTGCCACAGAAAGAGAGTCAGAAAGAAACACAATACACTTGTAGAGCTCTGAAACACTACACTTTCTTCTTAATACTGTCACCAAAAGATGAAAAGGATGGAAACAGCATTTGTTATAACCACAAATTACTTCAGCCATTGTCAACTGAAGGTAGTGTTCTTTTAAATCTCTGGGGAGTTGAAAACAATCAGGTTGGCTCTCCAGGCTGCTAGGTGGGGCAGGCATGTCAAAATCTTCAAACAGCTGATTTTGCCTAGGTCAGATTTGGTCCTATCTCATTCTTACTTCACTTCACAGGTTTTCAATAGAAATACACAAAATAACTTAAAGAAAGGCAGCCTTCACAATGGAAACACTGTGACTTAATAGAGAGAGTGATTGCCCATTGGAATGGGCTGCCTGGGGAGGTGGTGGAGTCGCCATCATTGAAGGTGTTTAGGAGGAGACTTGATGGGATGCTTGGTTGCATGGTTTAGTTGATTAGATGGTGTTGGATGATGGGTTGGACATGACAACCTGCTCTATTCTATTCTATTCTATTCTATTCTATTCTATTCTATTCTATTCTATTCTGTAATAAGTTTCTCCTATGAGCTAGAACAACTGCAAAAGAATTTGTAAAACGGGTCTGGTTTCAATGAAACATTAACCAACACCTTACAAAATTAGTATTATGAAGGACTTGTACTTACCCTGGAACAGGTTGCCTGGGGGTGTTTGGGGCCTCATCCCTGGAAATATTCAAGGTGAGGCTCGACAGGGCTCTGGGCAACCTGGTCTAGTTGAGGATGCCCCTGCTTACTGCACTGGACTGGCAAAACTCTCTATGAGTGCTATCAATAAACATACTTTGCCTATCCTTTTTCAGGATTTGACCTCCAAAATTGTTTTATGAACAGTCTGCAGAAAGCCCATTGTACTGTTTCTCAAGGCAAAAAAAAAAAGAGGGCTACATGTGAAAAACATGCTAGCAAAGGAGAGCTAAGGATGAGGAGGCTGCCTTTGAAGCACAGACTTCGTGTATAGATGAGATCTATGACAAAAAGATCAATGACACTTCTTATCAATCCACTCAGTACATAGGTGGTTTAGTGCACTCATTGGCATCACTTCTACCTTTATGGGACTGAGGTAAGGCTTTTTTTCTTTTCTTTTTTTAAATCCAGGTCAGAGTTCTCTCTGAATTGCTAACTCAAAAGTAATTATATTTATCAGTTGATGTACCTGACAGTCCTGATGTCACCTTCTGGTGACATCTCTACAACTACCTTAAAGGTGGTTGTAGCCAGGAAGGGGTTAGTCTCTTCTCTCTAGCAACCAGCACCAGAACAAGAGGACACAGTCTCAAGCTGCACCAAGAGAAGTTTAGGCTCGAGGTGAGGAGGAAGTTCTTCACTGAGAGAGTGATTCATCATTGGAATGGGCTGCCCAGGGAGGTGGTGGAGTCACCATCCCTGGAGGTGTTCAAGAGGGGACTGGACATGGCACTTGGTGCCATGGTCTAGTCGTGGGGTCTGTGGTGGCAGGTTGGACTCGATGATCTTCGAGGTCTCTTCCAACCTTGGCGATACTGTGATACTGTGAATTATACTAGCTTTAATTGTTGCACTACTCATAATCTCCTTTAGCAGTGTCACATGCAATGAATAAAACAAATTACAAGATTCACTTTATTTATTTATTTTTTAGGACTCTACAGCTGATAGCTGTTGCTGAAACAACTCAGTATTTAGGAGATGGAGTATAATAAGGACTGTTTAGATTTTTTATTTTAATGTCCCTGTTAGTAAATTCAAATCATCTTACTATATTACTTTGTTCTAGACTCTTCTTGAAAATCTGTAGTCATTCTTTAACTTCACTTTTTATTCTCCTATGTAAACTTTTGTTCCAATTTAAAACAAGAGATCCAGCTAGGCATACAACCAAAATAACAAAAGCTACTGCAGATATCATTATTAGCATTGATAACAATATAAATTGAACATTTGTTGTATATTGTCTCACTCATGGTAGGAAAGAACACATTAAACACAGTTACCATTTTTGCTACCAGGAGACACAAATACTTCAGGGAAGAGTTTCAGAACATCCCTCTGCTCTGCTGCTGTTTAAATACATTAAGTTCACAGGCCAGCACTTTTGTGATCTGAGCCCTTATAATTCATCAGAGCACAAATTCTCACAAGAGACAGTCTGTTTAGTCTGTCTCTATGATCATAATGACAGTAGAAACACAAAATAGCCCATGGCTCTGGGTGAGTTAATTATCTGCTTTTTTTCCTAGGACACTGTCGTGAAGTACTAAGACATTAACCTTGCAGACTGTTCTCTTAGACCTTCTGGACAGCATGAGATTACTACTAGTCTCAACTGGTTAGTGTCAAGTTCCCTGCTCTCCAGGGTTACTCAGGTCACTAGTCATTGCCTGGAAGATTAATTTCCCTCATAGGGACAGGCTAAGTTTAAGCATACAAACACTTGAATTAAGCAATGGAACATATTCTGAGTAGAGAAAAATTAAGCGAAACAGATCTACTGTTTGCCACAGTGAAACTGAAACACTATCAGTGAACAAGATTTATTTTCATTAAAAGGTTTATTCATACCTATTCTAAAAGTATATACAAAAGACACTTTAATGAAAAAGGACTCTTCAACAATACACTTTTAGATTTGCCGAACTCATAAATGTCATAAAGATTAATTTATATATCAATACAATGTATTAGTATATGATATAAGGAAGGAAACCTTATCCAATGTAAGTCACGTGCATATGGTATCCCTGCAACCCACTGTATAATTATCCTCCTTGTAGGACAATGATTCAGCAAGCTGTGTCAAATGCAAATGCAGTAAATATTTAGCAGAATATTTTAAGCATATTACAAAGATCAAAAATAATAAATCTATCATTTCCCAGCTCTTACTACATGTTTTCATTTGAGCTTTTACTTTTTACTTTTCACTGACTTTGGACAATGGAAATGGATTCAACAAATTTACCTTTCAGTTCTCGGTGTAAACATTATGCTGTCAATAGAAATATTGATACATTTAATTGTTTGGACCTGTTGCCGTGTAGCCTCACTGGAAACCACTCATCTTTTTTTTATTCTTTCACTTCTAAAGGATGATTTGGGTTTGCCTTTTAATATATAGTTGCGATAATACCCTTGTTAATTAAATCATTACAATATTCAATTAAATTATAACCTTTTAAAGACAGATATAATGTGTTATTACTGTAAAATCAGTGTATTTTCTGAGCAGGACAGAGTTTGCATTCAGCTTCATTTTGGATTCCTCACCTTTTTGAATCTAAAAGCCTGTTTCTTGATACCAGTGTGAAAACATTGGTAACTGACAAACATATTAGCCAAAAACTTCTAGATCACTGTACAGTCTACAGAACACTGTCCTTTGTCAGAACCCTTGTCAGTCTGTCACAAAACAAATTTCCTTAAGACATCTGACCTTCAGACTCAGAAGAAAGAGATACACTATCAAAATAAAATAACAGTGGTTTACATTATACCTTAATAAAGATGTCTTTGCACATTTTAGAGATTCTGCTTCCAAGCTCCCATTGTATATAGTTTATGGGAAATTCAATAAAACTAGTATTACCATTCAGAAAAAAATTCAAGTTACTTAGTGAAGTGTCTGGTTATGAATAGTCACAAGGCCAAATAATCTCATGAGGCCAATGAAAATTTTACCCAAGTATTCTACTTTTGGAATGAGGAAAAATTATTCTTTACTAGGAAGAATTTGTGGAAACCAAATTATTTAGGTCTTGGTCATATCAAAATACTGCATGACATCTACAGTGACTTAAACTCTATCGAGATCATATAGCTAGCACAGTTGTTTTTCTGTGGTGATTTAGGAAACATAGTTGGAAATCCTATGGAAACACAGAAGATACACAAAACAGTACTTGCTAACCATTCACTTCAGGTAATCCACTTCAGGGAATGTGTGAAATAGAATTATCATCTTCTAATAAAGTTTACTTCCCAAGATGCTCATATTATTGCTTCAAATTAATTTCTTCTCACATTTCAGAACTCTTAGAATACAATTCATTGCTGCTTTTAGAAGGAGACCAATTTGATTATACTGTAGGCAATTTCAGTCATAGGCAGAAATTAAAGTTTTAGCAGGTGAAACTAACAGAAGCCAAATTCATTGTACATATTTCCATAACCCTAATAGCTTGATAATGCATTCACCAAATTTGGTTGCCATTACAGTATACAGAATGCTAAGATGTCTGAGCTGCTAGACTAAGTTTATACAGATGTCTATCTGGATAGCTGGATAGCTGGACAGACAGACAGACAGACAGATAGATATGCACTCACACAAAGAACTAAAGTTTCGAAGCAGAGGATGGATTTAATTTATCTGAAATCACTTACAAACACCTCCATTTTTTAATTGATAGCCAAAGGTTCTCAAAAAGCTTATTAAAGGAAAATCATATGTATCCAGGGTGTTCCTTAACCCAACAATCAATGCTGATCAGAAATTTCATCTGAAGGATGAATTTCATCTGCTGGATTTTTTTGTCTACAAAGGCATACTATTAGGTTCTTTGGTTTCTCTCTACAGGATTCCAGTCTCAGATGCTGTTTCAAATTGCACGCATTTTTCATCTGAAATAATATTACTGAAGTAGATTTATACTGTTACTTTTGGCCACATTTATATTGGTAAATAAAACAGTGCTGTTTTTCTCACCTAAGCATTAGTGTGCTATCATCTGTACTATTCAACATTTAGCCTGACATAGTAATGCCTGATCTTGTGGGGTAACATATCTTGCTTCAGCCACCCTCTTCTGGGAGGATAGGACAGTTAAGCAATATTGATGCAAGTCACCTCACTGCAGCATCTTAACTATTGCCTGTCTATCTACTCATTGCTGCTGCTGTCAAGACCCAACTGGCCTTCCCTAGTTCCCTCTCATCATAACCCAGGAGCCCAGAAGCCTCATTTTGATTCATCTCCCAGAGCCAGTGGTCCTGCAGAGGAGCCTGGCCCATGTATGGTGACTACACTTCACTATCAACCTTGGACAGAACATCTGTACCTAATAATCTCTGGATGGAGGGTACATATTGCTGCAACCCCTTGACTCTGCTCCCCCTGCTCAGCTCAGGGGCTATGGGACAGTGGGACCATCAGAGCTGCTCCTACTGTTCAACAGCAGCTAACCCCAGATACATCCCTAGCAGTTTCCTTAGAAAATACAGTTCTCATCTACAGCTGTATAGAAAGAAAACAGTTACCTTTGTGATGCTTGTCTTATGTATTCTAAAGATCTCTTTAACAGAGTTGTTTAAATCTCTTAAATCTGCCCATTATGAAAGATTTAATTTTAAATATAGAATATTTCAGGAAGACTGACTGTGTCAGTACTAGAATTCCTGAGTTTAGTACTTTATCTAGCTTTTGGTTGACACACTTTTAACAACTTCAGTAAATTAAACAGCTATTTCAGCCATTTACATGTCTTATGGTCAACAATCCATTCAATCAGCCGGTAGTTCAGCTATTATTGAATTATTGATAGCTTTAAATCCTACAAGTCTTTCTTATTGTATTTTTGGGGAGTATTATTTCTCTAGTGCAAAAAGAAAAAGAAAAAGATAAAAAGGTGAAATCTTCCTCATGGAGAAATTTCTAATTAGTAAGTGCTAAAGTAGCATTATTAACATATATTAACAAGAGTGTCATCTTTTCCTCAGCTCTAAAGTAATTTTTTTTTACTCATTAAACCTCAAGAAGCACCATATTAGATCCTCTAAGTCAACCTGTTGGTCATGAAAAAAGAGGTTGAATTTAAAAATAATGAGCTGCTGATGTAGGGTTAATGCTTGATTGTCTTTGTGAAGTTGATAATAGTGACTCTTACACAGACTTGCCAGAATTAATGGGCTATATGGAAGTAACACTGAAAGGGCAACCATTGCTCAATTATCTTCATTAGAATTTCTTTACTTAATGATAGAGTCTCATGTGAAGCATGCCATGCTTTCCTTTAGCTTGTGATTTGGAAAACACAACTGTCAAAAAACAAAGTATCTTGGCTTCTTCTGATTTATACTGCAATGTTAGCTTATTCTCTTTTCTAATGTAGCTCATATTTGAGAGATTTTGATGAGTACAAAGAAGCAAAAGAATTTTTAAATAAGAGATAAAAACCTGAAAAATGCACAATGTACACAGCAGTAAAAGTTCCTCTGCATTTCCTGAAGAACCTATAGTGAATGAAAGTGGTTTTATAAGATCAAAATGAGCTAAAGATGCATTAAAGATGTCAGTGATAAAGTTCTAAGTCTATACACTCTGTGCAGTCAGGAGATCCATGCAGGCTGTTTTTTAGGTATGAGTGCTTTAAATTCACCTGTCATTACTCAACCTGGTTATTATTCTTACTAGTGGTTTTAATTCATCTCCAAGTTCATAGACAAGAGAAGACACTTAAGGAAAGTAATCGTATCCTCCCCATCTCATTACCTCCATAGATTCAGATGGACTTACAGGTAATATGCAAAAGCAGTGAAGACCAGAAAAAACAGAGTATTCTGAATTACATTTGCAGCACTCATCATAAACCTTCCATTGTATCTGACACATCCTCAAAATAGCCCACATCCCTCAGAAACAAATTTCTTTCAGTTTAAGTGGTCTAGATTAATTCAGCCATGTTACTTTGAAGATTGCAATCAACATATAAATATATACACACACACATTTGAATTCTGTTTCCTTCTGCACAGTCCCAGAAAAATAAGGACTTGTTGTTAGAAGAAAAGTCTCATTAACCTGCCTTTTTACAACTGGATTCTGTATAAAGATTCAACCCCTGTGAAAGACAATATAGTTGTCACAGGCAAAAACAAAGTGAGTGCTAAGTGCACAGCCTTTTAGTGTACTGAAGTGCTGAATTCTTTTCATTCCTTCCCTTTCTATATTGTATTCCCATACTATATAGCTTATTCAGGCTGACACAAGCTATGACAGAAAGTAGGCAATTAAAAGAGTAAGCCTCAGATTCCCAGCAGCTGAGGTATTCTCATAAACCCTTATGACTGCCCTGGTCTTCCAGAAGCACTGGTCTGCTGCAATTAAGAAGTTGCTGACATTTTCCTAGTGTTTGGTACCCAGAGAGTAAGGAGTAATCTGGTTACGTTTCACTCTTCTCTTATGTTCCTCCAGAGCAAGGTATGGTTAGCACAGTCTTATCCTAAGCATTCTGTAGGCTTCATGCATAAGATGCCAGCTGAGCTGAATTTATGACTGCTTACTCTTGCAGGATAGTAATGGTGCCTGAGGCACACACAAGTTCTTGCAAAAATCTCTAGTGCCATCTATTCAGTGTTGATAAGAGGAAGAAAGAAACTCACCCACACTTAACAAAATTGCACTGAACACTGATATGTGAATATGGTGCCAAAATTAAATGAAGCAAAGATGGTGAAGCAAAGACCATATTATCTTTTACTGCAAAGATCCAGAGCTAATCAAAACAATTTACTAAGCTATTAACCACAGCAAACATGTTGACTAGTGTTGTTTATTACTCATCCCAGAGGAATCTTTCATTTTTCTATGATGACGGAAGAAGGAAATACATTATCTCAAATGTGGCAAGTGAAAATTATTATGATCCTAGAACCATCTCTGAAGAGTGTGTAGGAGATCTAACTGTAAAGGAATTACAGAGTAGACATGTTGTCACCAAATGTGTCAGCCTTACACTACTCACAGGGGTGGGCTGAAAAGAAGATCTAGAATTATTCCTTTTCAATATACAATAAAGCAATTTTTCACTCTACTACTTTAGTAAAATGCTAAGCAAATGTGCTTTTCTCACATTCAGGCTTTGATTAACAAACAGCAAATATAAGGTGGTAGCTCTTGTCCTTACTTACTCCAAGAAGTCCACTTCGAGGACCCTTTTTCTACCAAATGGGATTGATTATCACTAGTTACTTATTTGTTAAAGTTCTGTATGGAGATTTAAAATTGTTAATAAACATACAGCAATCAAGTTTTTTTAAGTTACAGATCCATCTGGATTTAAAAACCTTTATTTTCAAATGATCTTCAGCATATGCATGGTTTGGAAAGGCTGCCTTGGTATTGGGTTATTATATGTCCAGAGAAGGGCAACAAAGCTGGTGAGGGATTTGGAACACAAGCCCTATGAGGAAAGGCTGAGGGAGCTGGATTGCTTAGCCTGGAGAAGAGGAGACTCAGGGGTGACCTTATTGCTCTCTACAACTACCTGAAGGGAGGCTGTAGCCAGGCAGAGGTTGGTCTCTTCTCCCAGGCAGCCAGTACCAGAACAAGAGGACACAGTCTCAGGCTGTGCCAGGGCAGGTTTAGGCTGGATGTTAGGGAGAAGTTCTACACAGAGAGCGTGATTGCCCATTGGAATCGGCTACCCGTGGAGGTGGTGGAGTCACCTGACCAGTCTGGTACAGCCCTCTGATTATTATCCCTTATTGGTCATGCAGTTAGGGAATGATGATGTTGGTACCAGGCCTCCCAGGGCTATCAAAAATTACCTCAGGGCCCTGGGAGATCTGGTTGAGGGGTCAGGTGCACAAATAATTTTTACATCGATACCGTTAGTTGCAGGAGGGAACACAATAAGGAACAGGTCAGCCGCTGTAGTCAACAAGTGGCTTAGGGGCTGGTGCAGACGAATGAATTTTGGGTTTTTCGATCTTGGGGAACTTTCTACTGCACCAGGTCAGCTGGTAACAGATGGAGTACATCTGTCCCAGAGGAGGGGAAAGGTCATAATACATGAGAATGGCCTGTCCCCCAAAGGTAAAAAGATTCTGGGAAGGGAATTAGCAAGTCTCATTGACAGGGCTTTAAACTAGCTTCGAAGGGGGGAGGGTCGGAAACCAGTGCCCTCAGGCAGGAGTCTGGAGGTGATAAGCTAGACCTAGAGGTGAAACCAGCAGCCCAGCTGCAGTGCATGTACACTAATGCACGAAGCATGGGTAACAAACAAGAGGAGCTGGAAGCCTTGTTGCAGCAAGAAAGTTATGATGTAGTTGCCATCACAGAGACGTGGTGGGACGACTCGCATGACTGGAGCGCTGCAATTGACGGCTACAGGCTCTTCAGGAGAGGCAGGCAAGGAAGAAGGGGTGGAGGGGTGGCCCTGTACATCAGGGAGGCACTGGATGCTGTTGAGATGGAGATCAGGGATGATAGGGTTGAGTGCTTGTGGGTAAGAATTAGAGGGAAGACCAACAGGGCAGACATCCTGGTTGGCGTCTGTTATAGACCACCCAACCAGGAGGAGGATGTCGATGAGGCATTCTATAGGCAGCTTAAGGCTGTCTCAAGATCACCTGACCTCATTCTCATGGGTGACTTCAACCTGCCTGATATCTGTTGGGATCTCAACACAGCAGAGAGGAGGCAGTCTAGGAGGTTCTTAGAGTGCATGGAGGACAGCTTCTTATCCCAGGTGCTGCGTGAGCCTACCAGGGGTAAGGCTATGCTTGACCTCCTCTTCACCAACAGGGAAGGGCTGGTGGGTGATGTGGTGGTCGGAGGGTGTTTAGGCACCAGTGACCACGACATAATAGAGTTTTCAGTATGCAGCCAAGCCAAGAGGGGGAGCAAGAAGACCTCCACTCTGGACTTCTGGAGGGCAGACTTCAGGCTACTCAAGGAACTAATTCAGAAGGTTCCTTGGGAATCAGTCCTTAAAAACAAAGGGGTCCAGGAGAGCTGGACCTACTTCAAGGAAGAACTATTGAAGGTGCAAGAACAGGCTGTGCCGGTGTGCCGGAAGATGAGCCGCCGGGGCAGACGGCCAGCCTGGATGGGCAATGAACTTTTAATAGAACTTAGGGAAAAAAAAGAGGGTGTATCATCTTTGGAAGAAAGGGGAGGCAACCTACAGAATGTTTAGGGATGTTGCTAGGTTGTGCAGGAAGAAAATTAGGGAGGCAAAAGCCCATTTAGAACTTAGACTGGCCTCTGCTGTGAAGGACAACAAAAAGTCCTTCTATAAATACATCAATAGCAAGAAGAAGGGCAAGGACAACCTCCACTCCTTGGTTGACACGGAGGGGAACGTTGTAACAAAGAATGAGGAAAAGGCAGAGGTACTTAACACCTTCTTTGCCTCAGTCTTCACTAGCAGGGCCGAACGTCTTCCAGACAGCTGGCCTGCAGAGCTGGCAGAAGGAGCCAGAGAGCTGCATAGTTTCCCACTGCTCCAAGAGGAAGTTAGAGATCTACTGAGCCGCTTGGACCCCCACAAGGCCATGGGACCGGATGGGATCCATCCTAGGGTGCTGAGATTGCTGACAGATGAGCTGTCCAAGCCACTTTCCATCATTTTTCAGCAGTCCTGGCTCACTGGAGAGGTCCCAGAAGACTGGAAGCTGGCTAACGTGGTGCCCATCCACAAGAAGGGCCGGTTGGATGAGCCAGGGAATTATAGGCCTGTCAGCCTGACCTCAGTGCCAGGCAAGATTATGGAACGGGTCATCTCGAGTGCGATCACACAGCACTTACAGGATGGCCAGGGGCTCAGGCCTAGCCAGCATGGATTTAGGAGGGGCAGGTCCTGCCTGACCAACCTGATCTCCTTCTATGATCAGGTGACCCGCCTGGTGGATGTGGGGAGGCCTGTGGATGTGGTCTACCTGGACCTCAGCAAGGCCTTTGACACCGTTCCCCACAGCAAACTCCTGGCCAAGCTGGCAGCCCGTGGCTTGGACAGGAGCACACTGCGTTGGGTTAGGAACTGGCTGGAGGGCCGAGCCCAGAGAGTAATGGTGAATGGCACCACATCCAGCTGGCGGCCTGTCACTAGTGGTGTGCCCCAGGGATCAGTGCTGGGCCCCATGCTCTTCAACATCTTTATTGATGATCTGGATGAGGGCATTGAGTCCATCATCAGTAAATTTGCAGATGACACCAAGCTGGGTGCAGCAGTTGATTTGCTGGAGGGCAGAGAGGCTTTGCAGAGGGACCTCGACAGGCTGGACAGATGGGCAGAGTCCAATGGCATGAGATTTAACACATCCAAGTGCCGGGTTCTGCACATTGGCCACAACAACCCCAGGCAGTGCTGCAGGCTGGGGTCAGAGTGGCTGGAGAGTGGCCAGGCAGAGAGGGACCTGGGGGTACTGGTTGATTGTAGGCTGAACATGAGCCTGCAGTGTGCCCAGGCAGCCAAGAAGGCCAATGGCATCCTGGCTTGCATCAGGAACAGTGTGGCCAGCAGGAGCAGGGAGGTCATTGTGCCCCTGTACTCTGCACTGGTTAGGCCACACCTTGAGTACTGTGTCCAGTTCTGGGCCCCTCAGTTTAGGAAGGATGTTGACTTGCTGGAACGTGTCCAGAGAAGGGCAACAAAGCTGGTGAGGGGTTTGGAACACAAGCCCTATGAGGAGAGGCTGAGGGAGCTGGGGTTGCTTAGCCTGGAGAAGAGGAGACTGAGGGGTGACCTTATTGCTCTCTACAACTACCTGAAGGGAGGTTGTAGCCAGGCAGAGGTTGGCCTCTTCTCCCAGGCAGCCAGCACCAGAACAAGAGGACACAGTCTTAGGCTGCGCCAGGGCAGGTTTAGGCTGGATGTTAGGAAGAAGTTCTACACGGAGAGAGTGATTGCCCATTGGAATCGGCTACCCGTGGAGGTGGTGGAGTCACCTTCACTGGAGGTGTTCAGGAGAAGACTTGATGGGGTGCTTGGCTGTATGGTCTAGTTGTTGGGTGGGTTGGATTGTTTGATGGGTTGGACACGATGATCTTGAAGGTCTCTTCCAACCTGGTGTATTGTATTATTATTGTATTATTGTATTGTACCTTCACTGGAGGTGTTCAGGAGGAGACTTGATGGGGTGCTTGGCTGCACGGTTTAGTTGTTTAGGTAGGTTGGATTGGTTGATGGGTTGGACACGATGATCTTGAAGGTCTCTTTCAACCTGGTAATGTATTGTATTGTATTGTATTGTATTGTATTGTATTGTATTGTATTGTATTGTATTGGGTTAACATGTCATTTGTTCATAACTTTGCCCAATCAGCACTGCACCCAACACTAGTATCTGTCAGGAGGCTCTTTGCATGTTAGGAGTTTATCTTTTCTTGATCTAATGCAAGACTGGCTTTTTAAATGAGTACCTCTCCGTAACAGAGGATTCAATTCCAATTTTATTATTTCTATTGTTGTGGTACAATGCTGCAACATGACCTTGTGCCAATTCAAAAGCTGAAGATATTTTGGGCATGAAAGGCTGCATAATGAAAAATATGCATCAGTGTAATTCTAGGCATCTCATGGGCAGCCCCACGTTAGCAACCCCAGTCTTTTCTATCTTTTCTTCTCTTTTTTTTATCAGAGAAAATAAATAGCAAAGGAAATTGCTTCAGAAACAAAACTGACACATATTTTCCGTCAATAACCTCACTAAACTGTGCAATGCTACAAATAACGGGAAAATGTTAAATCATTCCCAAAGTGGTGTCTTTCTGTTGAAGAACCATCAACCTGTTCTGAAATGGCAGAGTGACAGCTGAGATTTCTCACTCATATAAACTAGTATCTGAAAACCTACTCATGACCAGTCATTCTGTTGGGAACTGGAAATTCAGATCTCAAAGAGAACTCAAAAAAATTCACTACAGGGCTATCAAGTAGGATTTTAATGTACCTGTTCTGCTTTCATGAAGAATGGAAATTGTTAGTTCTTCAACAATGGATGGAAATAATTGTTGAAAAGACTGAGTCACAACAAAGGAGTTGAATTACTAGGTACTGAGCTTTTCTTATAATCATGACAAAAGGAAAGGAATTTTGACAACCTACATCATGAACCTAGGCTCCTCCACTAATCATTAGGAAGAAGTTCTATACAGAGAGAGTGATTGCCCATTGGAATGGACTGCCCAGGGAGGTGGTGGAGTCACCACCTTTGAGTCACCATCATTGAAGGTGCTCAGGAGGAGACTTGATGGGGTGCTTGGTGCCATGTCTAGTTGTTTAGGTGGGTTGGATTGGTTGATAGGTTGGAAGCCATGATCTTGAAGGTCTCTTCCAACCTGGTGTATTGTATTGTATTGTATTGTATTGTATTGTATTGTATTGTATTGTATTGTATTGTATTGTATTAGCCTCTATCATTTCAATGATTTAGGTACTGTAAGCAATTCACTGTGTCACTTTAACATTAATATGTAAGATCATACGTTAAATCATCCAAATGAAAAGGAATAAACTAAAAACAGGGGTTGGGGAGGAAATCCAAGGACGAAGAAATTATTGTAATTTGCAGGGGGAAAAATGAAAGAAAGAAAAAAAATTGTCGTTGGTTAAATCCTGAAAGCTGCAGTATGTGAGGGTTGAACTACAAGTGCTGTCACAGATATTGATGGTAGTACATAACAGCAGTGCTAGCATCAAAGTACTTTAAATTTAGGAATGCAAAATGAGAAGACTCAAACTTTGAGAAAAATATATATTAATTTTTTTAAGTGGGTTCTTTCTGTATCCCTGAGTGTACTGTAACTTTCTGTGTAATGCAAAATTCTCTGCCTCCCAAAATGTGACAATTTCAAAAACATTGGGATGAAGAAAGGGGTAAATGTCATCAAATCAAGCCCAGAAGGCAACCTGCTAATATTTAAGACTGCCTTAGTGAAACTGGTAGACCTCTGAGAATCCTTTGCATTTTCCACTCTCTAGTCTATATAAAGCATAAAACAAAATGGTACTTTTTTGCAGATTATAAACTGGCAGCCAGCATGTAGTACTTGAGAACATACTGATGATAGCCGGCTGTGCAGAACAGATCAGTCTGGAGCATTCAGGGGAAAAAATCTGTCAGTCAGTTTATCAGTAGAGAGACTGCTGGAATGAAGACAGGCATTAACAGGATGCTATAAAGGCAAAGAGAAAAGGAAAAAAATAGGGTGGTAAGAGAGAGACAGACTGCATTGAAAGTAGTGGAAGACAGAAAGGAACCATGCTGTGAGGCTGAAGAACAAACAGAACAGCAGCAAGGGTAAAGCTGACAGTGGGAGGAACTCTTGAATGCCGTGCTTGTTTTGGATTTCTGTGCTACTTAAACACTTGAAACTATTGGTTTCTGAGTTGAAATGATAAGAATGTTGCCATTCTAATTCATAACCCTAATGAGAACTGACTCTTAGAGTCATGTTAAAAAAAAAAAAAGGGGGCACCAAAACCAACCAACCAACAAACCAACAAGCACAAACCAACTACAAAGCCCAATTCACTTACAAATCCACAGTAGCTATAAACTGCCACTAAAAGCTCCAATAGACAATTAAGAAGGACTGAGGGCAGTAATGAGTCAGATCTGCACACTGGCATCTTCCATCTTGGTTCTTCCTAGCTTTGTCCTCAAGGTTGAATCTTCTAAAACTGCTCTTTTCTTTCAACACCTGGTGGTGGTGCTGTTGTTCCTTTCTACACAGGAGCTTAATCTTTCCAGGTCTTACCTGGGATATGAACAATCCCGAGTTTATTATCTAGCATGCAGTTCTAGAATAATGTTGCTATACTCTCCCAACTGCTAGCTCAGGTGTTCCTGCACTTCATACATATGTGCTGAGCACATACCTATGTGCTGAACACTCTCAAATCCAATGGAAAAGAATAGTCTTAGCTTTGAAAAAAGTAACATCTTAAATAAGGAAAAGACAGTAGCATGAGACCAGAAAGATAGTAAATTTAGGAAAAGCACTGCAGTTGAAAAAATAAGGCAAACCTCCTGGATCTGGGGCAGTGTCATATCTACTTGTTCATGAGAATTTTCAGAGAGAGAAATCTCACTCATATTACTCATTCTATTTAGTTCAGAGGTCTAAACATGCTCATTTAGGTGAGTAGAGAGATCATAAAAATGCAGAGCTGTAAATATCTCCCAGCTTGCTGTGTCAGTGTTTATAAACAGGAATTATCATTAAGAAGACAAGTGGTTGCTAAATCAGAAAGACTCTTGCCAGTGATAAACAGAGCATAGTTTCTGTATGATTTTAGTGATCAGATTTTCCAGCATTTTACAAGATAAGCAAATTCTAAGGGAAGAATTCTATTCCTTTGAATTATTGTTTGCCATTAGTATCAGGTACACATCACAGCAGATTAGCAGTTTTCTTCAAATGTAAAAATAAATGGTACAGGCTGAATAAAAAAAAATAATCAAACCACACCAACAGGAAAATTTAAAATTAAAAAAACAGTAAAGCTATGTGAATTTTGGAAAATTCTGCTACTTTTCAAATCTTAAAAAACACAACCAAAAAACCACACACACACACACACACAAAATCCAATGGCAAAGTTCTGGTAAGAGAACTCATATTCAAAAGTTCTCACCTCTATAAGCAGAAGGGTAGATAATTAAAATGTATGAAGAAAAACTAATTAAGAACTAGCAAGGGCTTTTTCATGGTCTGCAAATCAGACAAAACAGAGCTATCCCACTAAAGAAAGAAATAAGCACAAAAGACCAAAACATGACTAAATCAAGCAGGACCAGATTAACACTTATGCACTATAGGTCTGAGATTAGGGCATCATCTTTTGAAATAACATAATGAGATCAGAATCCAAACTTTCATTTAATAAGCATGTTTCCTGTCCCTGCAGTGGACAGAAGAAAAGAACAGAGAAAGGGAAGAACATAAAAAGAGAAACAAGGGGTAACAAATGTCCATGTCTTCATATAACTTCAATGGATTAAACTGCTGCATTGAAATAAATCATTACAGAAAGAGTGGAATCATGCTCAAGACAAAGTGAGCAAATAAGAGTGAAGATGAGTTTTGTAGTTGGCCTATATTACTTAACACCCTGTATTCTGTTCCCTGATTGTCACTGACTTGAGTACCATACAGCACATCAAATCTTCCTTTCTGTTTCTGAATAACAAATGTACTTAGATATGCTATACTGAGTGATACTGCTTTTGAAGCACATTTCTGCTATTTTTCTTTACTGGTGCACATTTACTATCTTCACAATTTAGCAGTCTTTAAGCTTTAATAAAACAAGGGGGTAAAAAGTGACCATTCAGAGAGAATAAAGGGGAAAAAAACCAAAAAAAACCTGTGGGGCAGGGACAGGAAAAATGAGCCCACGTAGCTAAAGGAAATAAAACCAGAAGAATGACTAGTAAGAGAAAATAATAATTTTCATAGTTTTCAAAACCTTCAATACTGAGAGAAAAGAACAAGTGGCAAATAAGAGACTAGCATCATGATTAGAGATACACACAGCAGTGACGTGAATAGATGTACCTGCACAACTGTATCTACATCACCTGAGCACGAATTTAAGCTTTGGATGTGGCAGAGTTAATTTGAAGAAAGGAATGTATCCCTCTCTATTAGGCACACATATAAATCCATGTTTGTGTAGTGACATCCTTTCTTGTTCTGAACATCAAACATTTAATCTGATATCCCAGCAATTATATGTCTCCATGTCAGGGCAATTCCTTTCTAAACTGAACTGGCCTGAGACATCCCTTCCTTGCTACTGCAGTTGTACAATTTCATGTCTGTGGGGGTTTTTTGTTTGGTTTGGTTTTGCTGGTGGTGGTGTTTTTAGTTTTTCCATTTTCAGCTAGATAAAGTGCCTTTTAAAAAAAGAATAGAAAACATAAATAGAAATTTTATAGTCAGAGATGCCCTTTCCAAGTGCTTTCTCATTTGTCACCAAAATACACATTGCATCTATAATGCCAAAAGACTCACAGGCAATCTATCCTGAATTTCAGACCAAATGTAAAAAAAATTACAATTGTCCATTCCTAAACTTTGTGAATCTTTTTATTTCATACATTTGAATGTGATTATTACAGTACAGTTCACCTCTAGATGCAAATATCTACCTATCTTGAACATAGATATATCCAGGTGAATGAAATTACTTCCTCCCCTTGAGGTCAGTCGGTCAATAGAGTTTAATAAACTTCTCAGATCACCCTAAAAATACATCTGCATTCAGTAAGCTGAATAGCCTTCCAGGCTTTTGATTAGTTATGTTGACTATGTAGAACATGTAAACAGAAGTCTTTGAATCTGGAACTGATTTCTGCTTCTTGGGTTCAATTCAATTGTCCCCACACAGAAGCAGTGTTTCCAGCCGCCTTTCCAGCCAGCCACATACAGATTCACTGAACACCAAGCATCTCAAATGACCTGTGTGTAAATAATCTAACCAATTTATGCAAGTGCCAAGCCAGATGCTTGGCCTATCTGTTTTTGCAAGTATTTACAAAGTGTATGGATTTAGCTCCATAGGTTTGTTTAGAGATTTCAAACCTAATCAGATATCCTGGGACATATTCACATTGTTGGATAAATATAAATCCTGATCTCACTGACCTCATCCTGGTATCACTTGAAAAGTTATGCAGGGTTGTCACAGAAACTCTGTGATATATGTAGGATGCGAAGAAACCATTGTGCGAATGTATTTTTCACAGTCTTCCTAAATAGCCTTTTACTGTCTGTAAAGTTGTGAATTGTAGGGATTATTCAACTTTCTATCAGAAATACTTCAGCTTAAACTTTCAGGGATCGCATTTGCCTTTTTCAAAGCCAAATCACACTAATAACTCACAACTGTTCTTTCATAGAATAATAAATCCAGCATTCTATCTGTTTCTTCCATGTAATGAATTCTCACTCTACAGGGTATATTCTCATTAGCTTTTTATTAACAGTCCCTAGTAATTCTTATTCCAGTTCTACTTCTCCATTCCTCAGTATTGGTGCAAATCGTTCTACAGACTGATAATGTTTCACAGTGTGCATCAACTTCCTTAACAGAAATATTCATTTCTGTGCCCTGGCCTCTGAAAAAAAAAAAATAGGATGGGTCACAGGGCAAATGTTTGAAAATCCTGTTAGTCTTTTGCCTACTTCTTCCTTTGAATAAAACAACACCTCCCACTCCATTAGCCAGTTATATTAGTCTTATAATACAGTGGCTTGATCGTTACCATTTTACAAGCTCTTACTAATACCAACATTCTCCATTTCAAACTCAGGATTCTTCCTTTAGCACTGTGTTAACAAACTAAACATAACTGCAGCTACATTATCATGATGCAGAAAACCAAACAAAACCAAACCAAACCAAAACAAAACATCCCGACACTAAACTGTAACTTTTCTTTCAGATGTTTAGGTAAAATTAATATCTATATGAAAATACACCTTCTTTCCCCAAAGTTTCAGCTTATCTGTATCCTAACTGAATCCCAGACAACTTCAGGCTGTATTTGAGTATAATACTCTAAAGCATCTTCTGCTACTGGTTGTGCCAACTGCCCCAGAGTTTAACTAACATTAAGCTGCACAGAATCCAGTTCCCAGCACAGCCTCACACCATCCACACAATTATGTTTTCTGATTAATTCACAATCAGGACTCAATCTCAGAAACACAGTCAAAACTCATCACTGAATGACAATGAGCAGTTAATACATCATCTAACAAGGAATATGGTGACACTCCTCTTAATCCAGTACCCAGCCACTCAAACCACTTACTCATTTCTCTCAGGATACTTATAGATGTGAACGGTGATTCTGTTTTTTACCATTGAGAGATTGTGCGGTTGGCAAGGAGGAGGAAGGGGTCAAGGTAAATACCTATCATTGTCATTCTGACAGCATCTCTTGAAAAGTTCTGACCTCTCAATTCATCTTGCTGAAGCTCTTCTACCATCTTTAACTAACCAAGTGTAACTGGTTGATAGGTTGGACGCAATGATCTTGAAGGTCTCTTCCAACCTGGTGTATTGTATTGTATTGTATTGTATTGTATTGTATTGTATTGTATTGTATTGTATTGTATTGAAGCAGGACGTAGGTAATTTCACCATAATTGTTCACTGGGCACTTCATTTGCTTCTGTGAACCCTTATTCTATGCACTGTTCTCTTCCTTTCCATTGTTTACCTAGGTTTGGCCAAAGAACATATTTTCACATAGGTGTTCAAGCATCCTAAAAGAATCTATAAAATACTGTATATAGACCTAGGCCACTGATACCATGCTAACAGATTACAAAGGAGTCATATAACAGAGAAGACTGGAAGTATATATGCTACACTGATTTCAGAATTTTGCTTAGGCTCAACCAGCTGGCAAACATTTCACACTTTTTTTTTCTTGTTCAAACAGCAGTATGTCAAATCTTTGAAGTTAATGATATGACAGTGATATTTGCCCTTGAAATTACTAGCCTTAAGAAGTGACATATTAAGGAAATGCATATTACTAGACATAGTCTTGAATTTCATACTCAAAGTTTTGCACCTTTCTTTTCCTGTCTCCTAGGTCACAATACAAAAAGCAGAAGCTGAGAAGGAACATTACTTTTAGAAGTTAGTTGGTGAAAATAAAAGATTTCTGAATTCTGAAATAACCAAAGCAAAGTCAACTCTTTTTGGATTACATTTATGTTAATTCTAGTTTTATATGTCAGAGAAAGAAACAAAACTACAGTTTCAAAGGGTAGCTATTTTGGTATTTTGCAAAGCTATCTTTCAGAGAAAAACATACTTTAATCTATCAGGATCATTCCTCTGCCAAGCACTCTTTAGACAATTTACATTAATCGATGAAACCATATTAAATAGGACTAAACTACGGTAAAGATAAAACTAGAGGAAAAGTCCAAAGGACTTTTTCTAAACAACATGTTATGATAACAACCTCATTCATCTTTCAGAACATAATGCACAAAGGGGAAGTCACATTTGACCAACCTGACAACCTTATATGAAGAAATTACTGAGAGCAGTGGCTATCACCTGCTTTGGCTCCAGTAAGGCTTTCAACATTGTCTGCCATTGGATCCTCACAGAACTGTTGATCTATGGTTTGGATTAGCAGAGCAGTGAGGCGGGTTGAAAATTGTCTCAAGAATTGATCTTAGAAGGCAGAGATCAGTAGTATAAATTCTGGGGTAGTAACTAGTGGCATACGCCGGAGCTGAATACCATATCCAGCATTGTTCAATATCTTCATTAATATCATCATCTGTGTGATGGGACAGGGCCTACTCACAGCAAATTTCCTGGTAACACAAAACTGGAAGGTATAGCTGATACAACCAGAGTTTCATGCTGCAATCCAGAGGGACTTTAACAGGCTGTGGGAACGGGCTGGCAGGAATGCTGTGAAGTTCAACAAAGGTAAGGGTAAAGACCTGCACCTTGGGAGGAACACTTCCAGGCACCAGGGAGTACATGAGCAACAAATAAAATAAAATAAAATACAGACAACACGGGAGAAAAGGGAGAAAAAAGAGGTTTCTTTGTCCTGGGGAGCTGGGTTTGGAGCTTTCCAAATCAGTAAAAACAGAGAGATGGAGAGAGGCATATAGTTGAAAACAAACCGTCAAAATAAACTATCAAATTTATAAAACAGATTCTGTGATCTAAGAGCCTGCACTTACAGGCATGTTAAATCAGAGACAAGTAAGACCTCTTCTAGATTTTTTGTCTTACATGGAGATTTTTTCTGACTGTTATGAGTAATTGAAGACTGCTGCCATACCACAGAACAGGAACTACCATAATGTAATGCCATTGTCTTTTCATATTTGTACATAGTAAACTGCTATATGTAAAGAAATTGTGATGAAAAATATCTTTGTGGCAATTACCTATAGAACTTCTAACTTATAAAACCAGAAAAAGTCCTGCATCAGGCCTCAATGCACAAAAAAGTGCACGTGTTGTGGGTTTATGACCATAGAGATGAAGAAGTCCTTCAAGGCTAGATAGTCTAGGGGGCAGACATAGGATATTGCAAATGTTGTTATTTCATTCCATTCCTGCATCTCCCTATATAAAGGGAGTTCACAGCCTGTTCTCTCTCTTTTCCAACCTTCGCTCAGCTCCTGATATAGCGTGGTTCTTATCTCTGTTATTCATGGGGGAGTTTGGGCCTAATTTGTGTATGTATTTGTTTTCCCTGAATACCTGTTGTATTTCTGCATATATTTGCAAATAACAGTCATATTTAACCTCAAATTCTGTGTTAGCTTTTTTTATATATTTCACTCCCTAGGGGGTAAAATATCTTTCTGTCCTTTTGCCCTGGGCAGCTTGTGGCTCAAAACTAGGACAGCATGGAACAGACTATTTTAAAGTATATTTTTCTATCAGTGTGCTTTTCTAGTTCTTTTGTTTTAGCTAGACTACAAAGCCTTTATAATATAACTTCTTTTTTTCCATGGATTATTCAGTGTGAAATCAGCATCTGCTTTCCAAGGAAAATTATGAACAATATGAGGCAAAAGTAGTAAGACAGTCATATTTTTATACTTTAAGTATCTCAAAAGACTTTCAATTCAATTACCTAATTCTCTTTTAATTGTGCATAAGTAAAATTCTCTCTCATAATGTGGAGTGGCCTTAAAACTGACATGATATACAGACTCTATTTATTCAGTTAAGAAGATTATGATATCGTCCCATTAGGACCATATCAGTCTTGGTATTGAGTAAGATACATTGTTCTGTCAGTGGAAAGCTTTGGGAACAAGAGGCAACTAGAAATGCATTCCCTTAGAGATGTGTAACAGCAACCCCTGAATTTTAGTACAGTATCATTCTTTCCACATAAACTCCTCTCTGAAGCCATTCTGGATTTTTTGGTGACTGCAACAACGTTAATCCGCAGTATTTATTCACCTTTGCCTGCACTCTCCTCTCTTTGGGAAACGTCTTATCTAGAAATATGAAAGTCTCAAGGAGACTCTAACAAGTATCTCATAACACTCACTTAGTATTGCATTTACTCCTTCAGACACAGGTGCTCAGCATTGCAGCAAAATCCTATTTTTCTGCTGACCTCTGATGGAACAACAACTTTCCTCACGAAAGCACTGATAAGCTGTAAAGCATTCCTCATAGTCTTACAATAAATGTTAAATCCTTATCAAACAACAAATTTAGTCATCTATAGTCACCACAGCTGAAGAATAGATCTCTCTGACTCCTCAACAAGGCCAAAACTGCAGAGATCAGGAGCATTCAAGACCTATTCGTCCACAACAGAGCAAGGTTTTTTGGACCAAACACTTTGTGACTTAAAGGCTAGATTTGCCTCTTCCACTACTAGTTGCCATTCTGACTTCTGCAAATTCTATCAGAAGAGGCAAGTGATTTCATTCTACCAAAGACAATTATTTCAAATCTGTTGCTAAATGATTTCTGGTAAAACCAAGGTGATGAACTACTGAACACTCAGTTCATTAGCTGTCATCCAGTTTGACATTTCTATCTTTCAAGCAGTTCTGCAGAAAATCAAAGACACTGAGCTGCATTTCCAAAGCTGTGGACGTAGCCATACTATCCTCAAGAAACCAAGCCCACGAAGGCTATCGCTAATGGGATCTGGAAGATTACAGCAACATCTAACCAAAAAGTGTTTGAAAATTATTACTTCACATGCTATTACAATACAATACACCAGGTTGGAAGAGACCTTCAAGATCATCGCGTCCAACCCATCAAACAATCCAACCCACCCAACAACTAGACCATACAGCCAAGCACCCCATCAAGTCTTCTCCTGAACACCTCCTGTGAAGGTGACTCCACCACCTCCACGGGTAGCCGATTCCAATGGGCAATCACTCTCTCCGTGTAGAACTTCTTCCTAACATCCAGCCTAAACCTGCCCTGGCGCAGCCTGAGACTGTGTCCTCTTGTTCTGGTGCTGGATGCCTGGGAGAAGAGGCCAACCTCTGCCTGGCTACAACCTCCCTTCAGGTAGTTGTAGAGAGCAATAAGGTCACCCCTCAGTCTCCTCTTCTCCAGGCTAAGCAACCCCAGCTCCCTCAGCCTCTCCTCATAGGGCTTGTGTTCCAAACCCCTCACCAGCTTTGTTGCCCTTCTCTGGACACGTTCCAGCAAGTCAACATCCTTCCTAAACTGAGGGCCCAGAACTGGACACAGTACTCAAGGTGCGGCCTAACCAGTGCAGTGTACAGGGGCACAATGACCTCCCTGCTCCTGCTGGCCACACTGTTCCTGATGCAAGCCAGGATGCCATTGGCCTTCTTGGCTGCCTGGGCACACTGCAGGCTCATGTTCAGCCTACAATCAACCAGTACCCCCAGGTCCCTCTCTGCCTGGCCACTCTCCAGCCACTCTGACCCCAGCCTGTAGCACTGCCTGGGGTTGTTGTGGCCAATGTGCAGAACCCGGCACTTGGATGTGTTAAATCTCATGCCATTGGACTCTGCCCATCTGTCCAGCCTGTCGAGGTCCCTCTGCAAAGCCTCTCTGCCCTCCAGCAAATCAACTGCTGCACCCAGCTTGGTGTCATCTGCAAATTTACTGATGATGGACTCAATGCCCTCATCCAGATCATCAATAAAGATGTTGAAGAGCATGGGGCCCAGCACTGATCCCTGGGGCACACCACTAGTGACAGGCCGCCAGCTGGATGTGGTGCCATTCACCATTACTCTCTGGGCTCGGCCCTCCAGCCAGTTCCTAACCCAACGCAGTGTGCTCCTGTCCAAGCCACGGGCTGCCAGCTTGGCCAGGAGTTTGCTGTGGGGAACGGTGTCAAAGGCCTTGCTGAGGTCCAGGTAGACCACATCCACAGGCCTCCCCACATCCACCAGGCGGGTCACCTGATCATAGAAGGAGATCAGGTTGGTCAGGCAGGACCTGCCCCTCCTAAATCCATGCTGGCTAGGCCTGAGCCCCTGGCCATCCTGTAAGTGCTGTGTGATCGCACTCGAGATGACCCGTTCCATAATCTTGCCTGGCACTGAGGTCAGGCTGACAGGCCTATAATTCCCTGGCTCATCCAACCGGCCCTTCTTGTGGATGGGCACCACGTTAGCCAGCTTCCAGTCTTCTGGGACCTCTCCAGTGAGCCAGGACTGCTGAAAAATGATGGAAAGTGGCTTGGACAGCTCATCTGTCAGCAATCTCAGCACCCTAGGATGGATCCCATCCGGTCCCATGGCCTTGTGGGGGTCCAAGCGGCTCAGTAGATCTCTAACTTCCTCTTGGAGCAGTGGGAAACTATGCAGCTCTCTGGCTCCTTCTGCCAGCTCTGCAGGCCAGCTGTCTGGAAGACGTTCGGCCCTGCTAGTGAAGACTGAGGCAAAGAAGGTGTTAAGTACCTCTGCCTTTTCCTCATTCTTTGTTACAACGTTCCCCTCCGTGTCAACCAAGGAGTGGAGGTTGTCCTTGCCCTTCTTCTTGCTATTGATGTATTTATAGAAGGACTTTTTGTTGTCCTTCACAGCAGAGGCCAGTCTAAGTTCTAAATGGGCTTTTGCCTCCCTAATTTTCTTCCTGCACAACCTAGCAACATCCCTAAACATTCTGTAGGTTGCCTCCCCTTTCTTCCAAAGATGATACACCCTCTTTTTTTCCCTAAGTTCTATTAAAAGTTCATTGCCCATCCAGGCTGGCCGTCTGCCCCGGCGGCTCATCTTCCGGCACACCGGCACAGCCTGTTCCTGCGCCTTCAATAGTTCTTCCTTGAAGTAGGTCCAGTTCTCCTGGACCCCTTTATTTTTAAGGACTGATTCCCAAGGAACCTTCTGAATTAGTTCCTTGAGTAGCCTGAAGTCTGCCCTCCGGAAGTCCAGAGTGGAGGTCTTCTTGCTGCCCCTCTTGGCTTGGCTGCATACTGAAAACTCTATTATGTCATGGTCACTGGTGCCTAAACACCCTCCGACCACCACATCACCCACCAGCCCTTCCCTGTTGGTGAAGAGGAGGTCAAGCATAGCCTTACCCCTGGTAGGCTCACGCAGCACCTGGGATAAGAAGCTGTCCTCCATGCACTCTAAGAACCTCCTAGACTGCCTCCTCTCTGCTGTGTTGAGATCCCAACAGATATCAGGCAGGTTGAAGTCACCCATGAGAACGAGGTCAGGTGATCTTGAGACAGCCTTAAGCTGCCTATAGAATTTATGCTCTTTAGACACACAGTTCCAAAAGGAACTAACAGTAATAAAACAGAACAAAACCATAATAACAGAACTTAATCACAGAATAAGAACATAATATTCTGGGAGTCAGAAAGAGGAAGGAAAAAATCTTGGCTTAAATGACTTGTGCGGCACTTTTAAAAGTCATCCTATGTAAATATTGCACTCTGTATCCATGTGAAAGACAGTTATAATGTACAGAAAATAGGTGAAAGCAAATAAGTGCTTCTTAACCCAGTGCCTTTATGACAAAATTACCATACCAATACATGTGCCAAGGAAATAATCACTATTCAATAATACATTCTATATGCTATGTTACAATTATTCTTTTATTAATGCTTGATTTACCTACTTTAGTCTTTAAGACAATTGCCTTCCATCAAGGTTTATCAACTGGATTCATACCTCAGGTATCTTTAAAAATGTAAGACTATTTGCTGGTTTTCTCCTGTTCATTTATTTCAACAACTTAAATACAAAGATTAATATTTTTTTTTTCATTTCCTATTATTATTTGTTTGTTTTCAGATTTAACTCCCATCTATACTTCCACTTTTTTTTTCATGGATTTTTAAATTAATAGTTTCTTGGACTATTAATAAAGAAAAAAAAAAAAAAACACACCAAAATATCCTAGATTCTGCATGTTCTTTAAAACTTTTCCATTGTCCTGCCAGAAGACAGGTACATAGTGTCAGCACTTGCTAAAGTGTTAAATGTGTTTTCTGCTTCCAGTCATCCTGTCTGCTTCAGTTCCTTTGAAGTCCAGTCGTCATCTATATCACAGTATCACAGTATTACTAAGGTTGGAAGAGAACTTGAAGATCATCGAGTCCAACCTGTAACCACAGACCTCACGACTAGACCATGGCACCAAGTGCCATATCCAGACCCCTCTTGAACGCCTCCAGGGACGGCAACTCAACCACCTCCCGGGCAGCCCATTCCAATGACGAATCACTCTCTCGGTGAAGAACTTTCTCCTCACCTCCAGCCTAAACTTCCCCTGGCGCAGCTTGAGACTCTGTCCCCTTGTTCTGGTGCTGGTTGCTAGGGAGAAGAGGCCAACCCCTTCCTGGCTACAACCACCTTTCAGGTAGTTGTAGAGAGCAATGAGGTCACCCCTGAGCCTCCTCTTCTCCAGGCTAAACAACCCCAGCTGCCTCAGCCTCTCCTCATAGGGCTTGTGCTCAAGGCCTCTCCCCAGCCTTGTTGCCCTTCTCTGGACACGTTCAAGTGTCTCAATGTCCTTCTTAAACTGAGGGGCCCAGAACTGGACACAGTACTCAAGGTGCGGCCCAACCAAAGCAGAGTACAGGGGCACAGTGACCTCCCTGCTCCTGCTGGCCACACCATTCCTAATGCAGGCCAGGATGCCACTGGCCTTCTTGGCCACCTGGGCACACTGCTGGCTCATGTTCAGGCGGCTGTCGATCAGCACCCCCAGGTCCCTCTCTGCCTGGCCGCTCTCCAGCCACTCCGACCCCAGCCTGTAGCTCTGCATGGGGTTGTTGTGGCCAAAGTGCAGCACCTGGCACTTGGACTTGTTGAATTCCATCCCATTGGACTCCGCCCATCTGTCCAGCCAATTGAGGTCCCTCTGCAGAGCCCTTCAACCCTCTAACTGACCAACATCTTCTCCTAACTTGGTGTGTTATCTGCAAATTTGCTGATGACTGTCTCAATGCCCTCATCCAGATCGTCAATGAAGACATTGAAGAGGATGGGGCCCAGCACTGATCCCTGGGGGACGCCACTGGTGACTGGCCTCCAGCTGGAAGTGGCACCATTGACCACCACTCTCTGGGCCCGGCCCTCCAGCCAGTTCCCAACCCAGCGCAGAGTGTTGCTGCCCAAGCCACGAGCTGCCAGCTTAGCCAGCAGTTTGCTGTGGGGGACGGTGTCAAAGGCCTTGCTGAAGTCCAGGTATATGTGACATGACAGGGATGACACAGGTATCAATTTCTTGAAGGAAATGTATGATAGCTGTGATTTACTCCCTGTATCAAAAACTGTATTCCTGTGTGTCCTGTGTATACTGATTCAGTCAGGGCAGCCCTTCTCAGTTGGCATTATTGGTCTACAAACTGACTCCCACAACTTTGTGAAAAGAAAACCTCCAGGTCCTGAAACTCATCTGAGACTTTACTTAGAGCAAGCCTGCAAGCTGCTGCACTCCAAACCTTGGGTCATTCTTTGAGCAGGAAAGCACTCAGCATTACAGATAGTTTCCATAAATAGCTGTGGCTAAGATAATTAATTAAGAGTAGGTAAATGCATTTGTAAAATAGTGAATACAAAATATTTTACATACTCCCAGGACTTCTCACTCAACTGACTCAGTTTTTCTTACCATTACCTGGTTTATCCCTCTGAGTGATTAGAGTTTGAGAAGAATTTTACCACTTACTCCTGAAATTCTGCTTTCCTTCACTACTGTACAACTTTGGTGTCTTACTGAAGAAACTAAAACCATCACCTTCAGATCAGCTGCAGTCTGTTCAGAACAGACCCTTCTCCGAGCAAACTGTCTTTTGTTTGAGATATTCTCTTTGTCTTTCAGCCCTCTTGGTTTGTTTATCAGCAGGATCAGCAGCAAAATTTATACTAAAAAGTAGTTGTGAGGAACAAGGCTTGGTGAAATATTGTCAGTTTACATTGAGTACCTATCTGCTTTCTTCATTTTTTATGGGAACCAACTGTCCTACAATTAGCAACTAATCTACTCACATTCTTTGCAACAGGCTGGTTGATTTCAGGATCTCAGGTCTAAGAACTGCTTGCTAGGTTTAAGTATCTAAATTATGGTCATAGGATCTTCAAAAGCAAATACCATTGTCATTAAAGAAAAAGAACTTTGGTATTTATTTAAAGAAGATTAATTTGCTAAGCACTTAATATTTCAGTACAGTTAACTGCATATATTAAGCAGAGATTCAATTTCTCTCCTCCTTCCCTTTGGAAATAGGATACAAAAGCAATGGTCTGATAAACAGCATACCCCTTCACATTGTGGATGAGGTTTCTTCTTCCTTTTTGTAAACAGCCCAGAATTTATCTATCTCTGCATAAGTTTGACTGTACTGCCTGTTTCAGATTTCTCTGCAAAATCATTTTCATTATAGCGGAGCCAAGTGACATGCCTGTTACTAGACACATATATTTGAATTCACAGTGCTATCTTCAAAGAGTCTGCACATGAAATGCCAACAGCAGAAATGACAGATTTGGGACCCAACATTTTCCTCCCTTCCTCAAATTTTCTGAACATTGTAGGTCTTGGACTGAGATTTCAGAAGTTGACAGGATTTTTTATTGTTTATTTTTCTTACTTGAAAGTAATTTTCTTTGGAACAACATCACTGCTGACAGATCTGTGATCTAAATCACGTTTGGCTGTTTTTCACAGGGATGATGAGTCAGTGATTTCCTCTGGCACTCAAAGGTGGCCTTTACCTTTTACAATTTAGCAATTTTCAAGATTCGGAGTCTGCATTCATCTAGTTTGAAGAACAGGCACATACCAATGAGAATCTCTAAACATTTCTGCATTTCTGCTAAGACCTCTTTATGTGACTTTGCATCCTGTTAACTTTATTCATTTTCATATAAAAGTCTGATGGTTGTATTTCTGCACAGTAAAACCCAGATAAATTCTGAGAGTCATAAAGAGCTCCTTTCTTTCTTTAGGCTGTGCACTAAAGCAGTGCAGAAGTGGCTAATAGGTTCTGCAAAGCCATTGCTTTTTGCCCTTGTGCATGCGAGCAGAACAGGATGGAGAGTGACTGAAAAATTATTGTGACAGGCTTTCAGCTGGCCATAACTCTTAAGTCGGAACCACTGTACTCTTTCTTTAAAAGGGACCAGCCTAAAGACACTATAATGGTTTGCAGCATCAATGATTTATTAAAACATACACTAAAACAAGTGACTTTTACATGTCCAGTTAAGTTTAATATGGTGAGACAGAATAAAATAAGAGTTTGCAAACAAATCTTCCCCTTATTCACTATACCTCACAGACTAGGTCCTTCCAATTTTGTTTTCTAAGTCAGCAGGTTTTAGTGGCTTCCTGGATTCCAGCAAATTCAGATTCACAGATTGCATTGGGTTGGAAAGGACCCTCAATGTCATCTTGTCAAACCTCCCTGCAGTGAGCAGGGACACCTCCAACTAGATCAGGCTGCCCAGGGCCACATCAAGTCTTGAATGTCTCCAGAGACTGGCCCTCAACCACATCCCTGGGCAACCTGTTCCACTATTTTACTACTCTCATTGTAAAGAACTTCTTCCTAATGCCCAACCTAAACCTACCCTGCTCCAGTTTAAAGTCATTGTCCCTCATCCTATCTCTACAAGCCCTTCTCAACAATCCTTCCCCAGCCTTCCTGCAGGTCTCCTTCAGATACTGAAATGTAGTTACAAGGTCTGCTTGGAGCCTTCTCTTCTCCAGGCTGAACCGCCCCAATTCTTTCAGCCTGTCTTCACAGGAGATGTGCTCCAGCACTCTGGTCTGCTCAGGATCCCCAGCAAGATCCCCATGTATTTGGGCAAGTTTCTGCAAGCCCTTGGAGTCTTCCAGCCTGTACTTTTGCGGCAGCATCTCCACTCATGGCATTTATCACTCCTCATCTGTCCTGGTTCACATGCCTCCCCCATAAACATCCTCAATTGTTCCCAGGAAAAGAGCCATTTCCCCCTTTCCTGGTGGTACTATGATACCCGTACTGCAGCAGCCTGCTTATTGCCAACAGGCAGCCTTCCTGCCTGCTGCTCAGACGTATTCTTGTTTTGTAACAATTGGTGCATGTACACGTGTAATAGTGATAGATGGTACAACAGGTGACACTTATCCCAGTTATTTCTACTGACTAGCCTGTGTTCAATTAGTACAGTGCATGACAAGCTATCACAGCTCCTGTTTTGAAAGCCAGCAGGTCATTGACTTGTTCAGGGATGGAAAGAGGGGACAGCCACATTAAGACTGACTATAGGATCAGTCTTGCCCAAAGAGCAATCACCTGCTCTTTTTAAGTTTCCAAGGACACTGCAGAGCAAAAAAACCTGGAAATCTCTGTTACCTTGAGGCAAGAAAGACATTGTTCAGATTCTGATCAACACTTTTCTATTGCAAGAGAATGACCAGGCAACCTCAGAATTGGACGTCAGTAGGAATAGAAGCTCCTCTTTGCAAGGACATAAGAATCATTTACCTTGTGCAAACAGAAGTGTTTTGCTCACCAGGAGATACCCCCTTCACAAAGAGGCAATGTGCTATCAGTCACTAGCAGGCTTCTTCTTGCCTCAGAAACATAAAATGGGAATTGTAACTTGAAGCATTGCTTACATCAATACACTGGAGATGCCACAAGAAATTTAAACCATCTGCAATTTCTGCTTTTACAAAGCAGCAAAAAAAACCCCAAAAGAGATCATGACCTACAACAGCTCTCTCCCTAAATGCACCAAGAACGAGTCATCCAAGCCACCCTGAAAATGAGGTGAGGAAGACAACTATATTGCTGGAATGTGCTAGTCAGATTTAAAAAAAAAAAAAAAAAAAGAATAAAAAAGGAAAAAAAAAAAATTAAAGTTACATTTATCTTGCCCTTAAACAAAGTGCTATTTTGTGCTGAAAGTTATTTGTGCTGGATATTATTTTAAGAAGCCAAGGGCTTTTTAGAATTGCTTTGAATTTAAATATTTGTTTTATAATGAGCACTTTTATCATTTAAAAAATAGCTTTACTGGGGTTTTTTTCAGCCCAGTTGCATTTTCTCCCCTTAAGCTGCTTGGCTCTTTTGTGCTTCTATATGACTGTAAAGAGGAGTATGTTGTTATTATTTGAAAGGTTGCTTTTATATTCTTTCTTTATTACTTACCCTAGTCTCTTAATCTTTTTTGGGTATCTGGGGGTTTATTTATTTTTCTCCTGTACAATATGTTCTGTACTTCCAGACCTGCTAGATACTAATTTTACTTAATTGTCTCTCCTTAAAAGTTCACACTCTTAAAATTATCTCTCCTTAAAATTTGCTGCTATTATATGTTGCAGACTCTGAGCTTTTCACAAAATAAATTTAAAATGTTCATCACAGTCTCCCTTTCTCTCCCAAAATCAAATTGCCCTTACAAAAAAAAAAAAAAAAAAAAAAAAAAGAGCAAAATAAAAAAAAAAAAAAAAGAAGAAGATGTTTCATTTAAAACTGGAAGGAAATAAAAGCCATCTAATAGTGTGCTAATAGACAGCACATATTTTTAATTAAATTCTCATAATGGAAAAAAACACAGGACTTTCATATGATAGAATTGCAAATCTTATTTATATATATCAGTGTCCAGATTAGATGAGAAATTAAAAAAAAAAGTTTAAAATTTTAATATAGAATGTATATGTCATTTTACTGAATATTTGTATGTAAGATTAAGAAGAGTGACACAGCATGGAAATCTTGGTGCCATGGTTTAGTCATGAGGTCTGTGGTGACGGGTTGGACTTGATGATCTTTGAGGTCTCTTCCAACCTTGGTGATTCCATAACTCTGTGAAATGAAGCTTTGTGTTTGCAGTCCAGAGGTTAACTCAATCGTTATAAGCAATTTGCACAAGAGGAGGTGTTTCACATAAAGGCTCCCCATACTTTTTTAGCTATTTACCTTCTAAATTTCCACGGAGATATAAAGGTGGTATGCAAGCATCAATTTACTTCTGTGCTACAGCCTGGCATTCTGGGTGCACCAAGGAGGGGTGGAGGTGGGGGTCAGGATGGGATGCCACACCCTGTACACCCAGATGTCTATGACAGCAGTAGGTATGAAACACAAGAGATTGCAGCATCCTGGCCTATTTTGTTCCTGGCACAAACTGACACCTAGCAAGGGAAAAACAGGTGTGGGTTTTGGTGGTTTGGGTTTTGTTTTGGGTTCTGTTGGGGTTTTTTGTTTGTTTGTTTGTTTTGTTGTTGTTGTTTGTTTGTTTGTTTGTTTATTTCCTGTCCTGCACAGAAAATTAGATAGAAATGTACCTGCAATCCTATCTCTGCTCTCCATCCTTTCAACAGTTTGTTCCTTAAAGACAGATTTACACCTACATTCTTACTGTGACTCCTAACTTGCGTTCATCCAGAATGTGTATTCCTTGTTTGACAGATGTGAAAAGCACCTTCAGACAATGATTTTTGTTAAGACTTCTGGACGTATTTCTCCATCCTTATAAGAAACAACGGCATTTAGACTGAGAGATTCTGCTCACTTTGGGCAGATGCCTAGCAATTTCCTTTCACTCCAGATCTATTCATACTGTTACGTACGTTTTGACTTACTGGGAAGTTTAGGACACTACTTAGCTGGTCTTGTTCACAATCCCTAATATTTCATAAAAATCAAGGTTATTGAAATTTTCCACCATCTTGTCCATGTTCTTAACAACTGTAAAAATGCACCCAAAAGGAACCATGGACTTTCCAGATACCAAAAACTGTAGTCTCTGTTACAAAAGTAATACAGCTTATATCTTTAAGGTCTCAAGCCCCAAATAGTTCCTCTCAAGACCCAGATATTTCCTGTCAACAGCATTTGGCTCAACCTGAAGCTGAAATTTTCAGTTCCATTCATGGGTCACAGTTTATAATAATCTTTTCTCTCTCACATCTTATTCATCTGCAAACCAGCTATAACAGACTTTACAGAAAGCTTTATTTTTCCTGATTTTGCACATAAATACTGTGTCTGTATTTACTTCAGATACAAATGGTGCCACCTGCTCCTCTTAGTACCCTGACATTTGGTGCTAATTAGATGGACTTGCATTATCAACAGCAAAGTAATACCACTCTGCAGCAGACACCGTTACCATGGAACCACTGTTACCACGCACTCAGCATTCCACAGGAAATTTAGCAGATCATAAGAAACAAATCTATTCCTGCATGAACCTGCACCAGTTCTGTGACACTGTTAAGGCACATCCTCAAAGTCTGCTAAATTCAAGGCCAAATACCATTATTATTTCTAAACTTTTAATAATGCACTTTACCATTGAGTCATCATGTAGGTGACACAAAATTGCAAGTCAATTTTAAACACCCTGACAGTGCTAATGGAAACAAGTCATGCATTCAAGCTGTAAGGAAGAATGAGTCTCAACTGGGGATCAGTTGCCACAAAAAAAGGCTAGTGGCATCTGTAAGTGAGAACAGTCAAAACAATTCATACTTGTACGACTATCACACTGAATAGTTGCAGTGAAAACTCAGACTATTTATTCCTCTTCAAGCCTACTAATTACTATACTGTGATTATAAGACCTAACAAGCACAAGCAAATCCCAAAGTTGCTTCTGCAGAATGATTTGGTATAGTTCAATGAACTCTGCAGATAAAATTCAATGAGAATTAGGAGGAATAGATTAAGGTGAAAGCAGAAGGAGAAGAAAAGAAGCTAATAATGGAGAAATAAAACCATTAAATAAGAAGGCAATACAAAAATAATTTCCTTTCTCCCTTCCTTACAGAGAAATGCATATAACACTATAATTCTTCCCATCTCTTCTAGAATCCAACCATTCCATATTTTGCAGCTCAGGTAAATTAGCATTTTCTACCTCAGACGTTGTTTGGGTTTCCTCCTTTGTTGCCAGAATTACCTGCATTTTTCTCCTGGGTACATCTTCCAGTGCCATGGAGCCAGACTTCTATGAGCATTAAGATTTTTTTCAGAGTTATAGACAACCTCTCATATCTCAGAAAGGATAAGTTCAGCACCTGGGTTATAAATTGCACATCCTCTCTTCTCTGTATGGGCTTTTTTCACAAACTATCAAAGGCAAGTTTGAAACATTATCCCCATCCACTTGCAATTAGAATGATTTGCTGCAGTATAGAGCAACACACTACAATCAAGAGAAAATCAGGCAGAGATCCACTTCCCAAAGCTGAAAGCATCATAGTATATGCCAGGAAGCATGGGGTATGATACAAAAATCTCACCAAGCTCAGGCTGCAATGTCAGTGTGAATCCTGCAGGTTTCCTCGCAATTGAATTCTAATTAAAACATTTAACCCTGAAAAGATTACATTTATTCGATAATCACCTCAGTTTATATAGGTGATATAGCCCAAGGGATGTTGGAGGAGTTGGTTCAGACAGAATGTATGGGTATAAAAGCTTTTTATGGGGTAGACAGATCTACTGACAATAAAGTTACAATTAACAAACCACTGCATGTAACAGGTAAGTGTAATGAAGTAGGTAGACATTACATGGCTGGGGCAGGATAGAAGTAACATTTTTTTCTCTCTTTTTTTCAGCAGGTATGAATAGCCAATGGATCTAGGGTTGTATAGTGTAATTCTATTCACAAACAATCACATTAAGAATCAAAATCACACCCTAAAATATGTCCAATCTGTCTATATTTACATTAGCAATCAGTTTCTAATTGTTGGCAAATTTCTGCATCTAAATTATCAATAAGTGGCAGTAAAACCATAGTGCATGAATGCAATGCATGCTTTTGAAACAGTAGCAAACAAAAAGTTTTTTCTAAATGTCAGAGCAATACAGTAGTCCACACAAGTAAGGAAGAACATTAAGGAATCTTCTGAACAAGAAAAGCTTGTGTTAAAGACAACATTTTACACGGTTATGAGTGCACTTTGGATTAAAAACAAAGAAATCCAAAGCTCTCTTGAACAACCTGTCAGGAACCAGATTCACTTAATTTGTAATACTACAAGACTGTCAAAACCAAGTCCCAAAAATGCTGAGTAACATCTCCCTGTGATCCCTCTCAGTACAATAGAATACAATACAATAGAATAAAATAAACCAGGTTGGAAGAGGCCTTCAAGATCATCGCATCCAACCCATCAACTAATCCAACCCACCTAAACAACTAAACCATGGCACCAAGCACCCCATCAAGTCTCCTCCTGAACACCTCCAATGAAGGTGACTCCACCACCTCCCCGGGCAGCCCATTCCAATGGGCAGTCACTCTCTCTGTATAGAACTTCTTCCTAACATCCAGCCTAAACCTCCCCTGGCGCAGCCTGAGACAGACTGTGTCCTCTTGTTCTGGTGCTGGCTGCCTGGGAGAAGAGACCAACCTCTGCCTGGCTACAACCTCCCTTTAGGTAGTTGTAGAGATCAATAAGGTCACCCCTGAGCCTCCTCTTCTCCAGGCTAAGCAACCCCAGCTCCCTCAGCCTCTCCTCATAGGGCTTGTGTTCCAAACCCCACTTATATTTTACTAGAGAACCTATTTCCATCACAACAAAAATACTTTTGAAAAACTCACCAATATTTGGGATCCCAGGGAAAACCACACGGCAAATTGACACTATGTTGAAAAAAGTCACTGTTGCACTTTAGAATTGAACCAGTTTGAAACTTTTGGTTACATGCATTTGATTTTTGAAGATAATACAATATAGTGGTTTTATTGAATTAGAGCAAGTTTTCATTCTCTTTTGCCTTGAATTTTTAAGTGGTCTGGTTTAATTTAAATTCCAAATGTCAAAATCTTTCTAGATAGAAGACTGATCTTTGCATTTCCTCTTCTGAAGAGGACTTCCTGAATAATAAATTAGGAATAGAAGTTTTCACCCTCACTGCATTTTTCCCACCTTCCAAAAAAGGCCCTGAATGTACAACAGCAATCATTGGAAATTCTCTACTTTCTTGAACAGCTTAAATATAACATAAAAGATTAGGAACAAGGGAATGGGGCCTAGGAATAATTCCCCTGTGGTTTGCCAGTGCTTGTGAACACTTGAGACTGGTCCCAGGTTCCAACTTCCACATCTTCAGGTCCCCTTTCTTCAGGCAGCCTACTCCCTCAGCCCTTCTCCACCTCCTTCTTAGAGTTTCTATGCTGAATTGAAGATCAGTAACACAAAGAAGAGATCAGTAACACAAAGAGACATGGGAAAGGCAAAATATTTTATTCCAAAAGCATCACCTTTGGACTTGCATACAGATAGCAATCACAGTGGAGCTATGGTAGAGGGAAAGGAGATTTTATATAAGAAAATAAATGCACACCAAGACAAACACACATGCATGGCATACACTGCAGTAATATTTTAAAATGGAATATCCCAGAGAGTAGATCTGCTTGGATGTCAAAAGCCAAGCAATAGGGTTATATCATCATCTTTCAATCAGAAAAAGAATCACATACAAAGCTGAAGAACAGTAAATATGACCAGCTAAAAGTTAAAAGTATTAATAATGCAATTTTTCAAATAACCACCTACTCTCTAGGGAGGTACCATAAAAAGGTAAACTACCAGCACTTAGAATCACTGTTTCTTTGTGGAAGTGGATATGGAATGTTTTTTCACGTGGGTAAAAAATATATATAAGACATGCTGCATGTTGCCAAACCATTCTTAAGTCTTTTCAGCTGTAAAGTGCTACTGAGTTCAGTGCAGTTCCGCATGGATGCGTATGTGGGCCCTGTAGACCCTACCTTGCAGGATTTGAGCTGTGTTTCAGAATATACTAGACTAGACTAGACTAGACTAGACTAGACTAGACTAGACTAGAATAGAATAGACCAGGTTGGAAGAGACCTTCAAGATCATCACGCCCAACCCATCAACTAATCCAACCCACCTAATCAACTAAACCATGGCACCAAGCACCCCATCAAGTCTCCGCCTGAACACCTCCAATGATGGTGACTCCACCACCTCCCCAGGCAGCCCATTCCAATGGGCAATCACTCTCTCTGTATAGAACTTCTTCCTAACATCCAGCCTAAACCTCCTCTGGCACAGCCTGAGACTGTGTCCTCTTGTTCTGGTGCTGGCTGCCTGGGAGAAAAGACCTACATCTGCCTGTCCACAACCTCCCTTCAGGTAGTTGTAGAGAGCAACAAGTTCACCCCTCAGTCTCCTCTTCTCCAGGCTAAACAACCCCAGCTCCCTCAGCCGAATATTGCACATCAAATTGTTTGAAGACATAATTAGACCTGAAATGGTTGATTGTCATGTAATTAGGTTCCTCAGCCTCAAAAGAGAATTAACTTAAACTAACATCCTAAACTACATTTAAAAAAGGAGAACATTGAGAAACAAAAAACCTAGTCAAAACCACATTAATAGAGGAATTCATGTATTGAGCTGTAGAAAGATATGGATAGTCTCTTAAGAGTTACTAAGGACTTGAATACTATGAACCAGCTGTCTAGAAACGACAAATTACCTCAGACGAGATGCAGAATTAACACTGTATATTAGAGAATAGATGAGGCAACAAGTTAAAATTTAACCTCATCAAGTGTCACAGAACTGAACTCCCTGTATGAGCTGAAAGAATGGGAGGATGATGGGTTTGGCCACTCAGCCACAATAGCAACTAGGAAAATGAAATGCTACAGAGAGTTATAGAGACTGAAGAAGCACAAAACATGATCATATGAGAGTTTTGATAGCCAGATTTAAAGCAGGTAAATATCACAATGAAGCATCGGTTGGAGATACTGCAAAAGACCAACATGAACAACAAGCAAAGAATGCCAAGAAGAGAAAGGATATTGGGTTTTGTCTGAAAGAGTGCACCAGACCCAATTCCAGATACAACTACAAACACCTTTGTAATTATGATCAAAATATGCTCAGATGCATCTTTCTAAAACTGAAGGAAAAAAATATTAAGAAATAGAAAAATTATAGGAATAATTTTTATTTTTTTGCTAAGGAACACTATAAAAAGGCACAGATGATGGTAAAAGCACTACCCAAATTTTACAAGCATGCTTTCTTCACTTTCAATGTCACATACATACCTGAAAATAAACATACAATCCTGATCTTAAGGGTTCTAAAAGCAAAAAAAAACCAACCCTACATGACTCGATATCACAGTGAAAGAGGCTGCAAGAAATCATAATTCTTTTTCTCAGAAGAGTGATTTGTTGTAAAATGAGAAAAACAAAAACAAAAACAAAAGTGTGGAAAACAGAGCCAGGTAAAAACAGACCAAAAGAGCCTGGAGTAATGCACACAACAGTGCCATTGCACATTCAATTTTCCTTTTCTCAATACTAGAGCATTTAAGAGTTTATTCTCATTGAGGCCAAATTCTTGGTTGATTACCTCTTTCATAAGTTGTTCAAACGTCTTGTCTCTATTTCAAGATCCTGTGTAACCTGTCTATAAAGCTCTGCTTATTTTCATCCTACTTTTAAGATCTAAAACTTTTGTCTTCTGAAGTGAAAAGCAATGTAGCTTCCCTTCTGATGATTCCTTTAAAGCTTTTCTTATCCTACTCAGCCTTTGATTACAATCCTCTCTGTGATTTCAACACCAAAAAAAAAAAAAATCAAGTTATTACTTGGGGGCCATATCTTCTCAAATCTTCTATCTTTTCATGTCAACAAAGCAACATTCATGTACAGCATTAAAGATTTGGCCATTATACATCCTCTGAATTTTATCCCTGTTAAACTAAGTTGCAAAATTTTTTGCCTCATGTTCCAAACCATGTTCCTTTTATTATCATCACAAATGACATGAAAGACAATTTCACAGAGGAATTTGTGAAAATGGTCCACATAAAATGAAAAGTGACCTTAATGCTCACCCCAAATTCAAACCAGATCTTATGCAGACCTGAAAGCCTCATACTGCAGCTTGCAAAGGTATGGGTCAATCAGAGCCTATGTAAAGGAACATTATTTAACAGAGAGTGCCAGGAAAACAGAATCGTGGAAACATTCAGGTTGGAAAAGACCCTCAGGATGCCCAAGTCCAACTGATAACCCTACTCTACAAGGTTCACCCCTAAACCACATCCCCAAGCATCACATCCAAACCTGGACACAATGCTCAAGGTGTGGCCTCAGAAGAGCTGAGTACAACGGGACAAACACCTCCCTACTCCTGCTGAACACAGCATTTCTAATACAAGCCAGGATGCCATTGGCTTTCTTGGCCACCTGGGCACACTGCTTGCTCATATTCAGTTGCTGGTCAATTAGAACCTCCGGATCCCTTTTTGCCAGACAGCTTTCCAGCCACACTTCCCCAAGCCTGTAGTGTTGCTTGGGGTTGTTGTGATCCAAGTGCAGGACCTGGCATTCGGCCTCGTTGAAGCTCGTCCTGTTAAGGTTGGCTCATTGATCCAATCTATCCAATTCCTTCTGTAGAGCCTCCTTACCCTTGTGCAGATCAACACTCCCACCTAACTTGGTGTCATCTGCAAACTTACTGATGATACACTCTTCAACAAGGTCATCAATAAAGTTGTCAAATAGAAGTGGTCTCAACACTGAGCCCAGGGGAATACCACTTGTGACTGGCTGCCAGCTGGATTTAACTCCATTGACCATCATTCTTTGGGCCTGTTCACCCAGCCAGTGCTTTATCCAGCAGAGCCTGTGCTCATTCAAGCCACGTGCAGCCAGTTTGTCCACAAGAATTCTGTGGGGAACAGTGTCAGAGGCTTTTCGAAAGACAATATCCACAGCCTTTCCTTCATCCAATATTCATGTCATCTTGTCATAGAAGGAGATCAGGTTGGTGGTCAGGGAGGACACTTACAATGTCCCTAAATCTGCCACTTTCAGAGTCTCAGGCTCAGTTTCAAAATTTGAAAGGAATAAAATGAAACTGTTTCTTATTTGCTATAGTTTCAGAAGTGACAGGAAGAGACAATTTAAAACGTTACCTTGAAGTGTTACGGTTGCTGGAAATGATTTGTTCATTTCAACATGAAAGAATAATTGTTGATCTACCTGAGAGTCTCTGAAGAATTGCTCTTTCAAGGGTATGGCTCAGGAAATAGTCTATCAACAGTCAGAACTGAACACTGAGAGTGATAAAGCATCCTTATTTTCTAAGCCAAACAATGTTTATGTGGCAGTTAAATTCCATGGGACACCTCTGAAGAACAGGTTTATGACGTGCAAATGCAAATTCATTTTTTCTTCTTTGCTTGAAAGAACACAACAGCAAAACACAGATTAATAAATAAATAAGTGAAAAATGCCATCTCTGAACTAAAGAGCACATGGAAAGGCAGCATGGTATACCATGGCCTCAGAACACTACCAGCCCCATGACTGCAGAGCTTCTGAAGGTATTTGGGTCTCACTGTTTTGTGGGGCAGGTGGATTGTATGCAATGCTTCCCTTTCACTGTCTTGAACTTTAACTAAAACAGTAACAAAACATCCAAGATCATCCTCGGCTGCAAAAACTTCAGTAAATGCTGAAGATACAGTAGAAAAACCCTACAGCATTAATCACCCATTGTTAACAGATGCACCTTAAAATACCACTAATGGAAGCACAATTTCTCCCAGAGTATGACTTTAATAAATTGGAAGTAACTTATTTTCCATAAGGTATGTAGCATGTGAGACCACAACACCAGCTGCTTTTGTCTCAGTGACAGATCATGTACATTATGCAGATTTGTCAAAGATTTAAAACCCTTATCATGTGGGATTATTCCATCACAGAATAAAAAGATCTTGGTCACAACAATAAAGTATTTAATTTTTAAACAAAGCCTAGATATAAACCTGAAATATAAACCTTAGTCAACAAGTCCCTTTAAAATATTTTGCATACTTGAATGGGATAATGCACTCTGGAAATCTATGGTATTATCAATAGGCAGATATATATTCAGATCTGAGTAATATTTGATGATAATGTACTGTTGACTGCCATGTTTTACCTTCCATTTTGTTTCTGTCTGTGAAAGTAATTGTATGGATGTTAAATTACCTCTAAACATTTAAGTAATATAGTCATAATATAAGCATATACTAGATTTATCACCAGGATTTACATAAACTGGGAATGCAGCCTGCTTTGTTGAGAAGGCAGTGATCCATGCAGCCATGGAATGGGATTCATTTCATTTGAGCAATCTGAAAATGGGGCACCTCATCCAAATTAATCATCTAGGTCTATTTGCAGTTTGTAAAGAGAGATGGGTATCCTCGCAAAGTCATACCAGTTTAAGCAGCTTACTAAGACATGTGGAGGTGGCCTGCCAGAAGTTAAAGAATTAATTAAATACTGTCTCATGAGCTCCACCCAAGGGCAAATGTAACAAGTAATAGCTCTCCTCTCCTCTTTACACTGATTTTAACACAAACTGGGGGCACTTGTACTTCTATCTGACCTTTCATAAGAACCCTTTATACAAAAATGCTTATCACAAATACTGGATACAAATAATATTCTAGAAATCTTGCTACATTTAATGGATACACTTATCCATTAAAAAACAATTTCTGACCTCCTTTTCTACCCTGATTTATATAACCTATTATGTATGGCCCATTGATTTTTCTGGGTCTATTTCTACAACAAAATTCTACTCAGTAGATTAAAAAGCATCCGCATCTGTTTACAAATGACCAGTTTGAACTCTCTTACACAAAAGGTGAGCAGCTACTTATACATCAGGTGCATTTCACAGGTAAAAAGGTAAATAATTATTTAATATATTGAAAATGTTCATGATCAGAAAGCACAGTAAGGTATTTTAATTCCATCTTCATAAAATTATAAAAACATTTAGCTTACCTGTATTAATTAAATTATAAAATGAATATAATTTTCAAAAACACAGAATTACTTGGGGTATTTCTGGTATCTAACATCAGAATAAGTTAAACTTTCTTTAATATCAAACATTAGTAGTTAGGGACTTGCTGAGCCACTTGGATACTCACAAGTCCATGGGACCAGATGGGATCCATCCTGGTGTACTGAGAGAGCTGGCAGATGAGCTGGCCAAGACACTCTCCATCATTTTCCACCAGTCCTGGCTCACCGGAAGGTCCCAGATGACTGGAAACTGGCCAATGTGATGCCCATCCACAAGAAGGGCCGGATGGGCCGGATCTGTTAGAGGGTAGAAGGGCTCTCCAGAGGGACCTTGACAGGCTGCACAGATGGGCGGGGTCCAACATGATGGCATTTAACAAGTCCAAGTGCCAGGTGCTGCACTTTGGTCGCAACAACCCCATGCGGCGCTACAGGCTGGGGTCAGAGTGGCTGGAGAGCAGCCAGGCAGAAAGGGACGTGGGGGTAGTGGTTGACAGCCAGCAGTGTGCCCAGGTGGCCAAGAAGGCAACAGCATCCTGGCATGCATCAGAAATAGTGTAGCTAGCAGGTAGCAGGAGCAGGGAAGTCATTCTGCCCCTGTACTCAGCACTTGTTAGGCCACACCTTGAGTACTGTGTCCAGTTCTGGACACAGTACTGAGATGCTGGAGCATGTCCAGAGAAGGGCAACGAGGCTGGTGAGAGGTCTCGAGCACAAGCCTTGTGAGGATAGGCTGAGGGAGCTGGGGTTGTTTAGCTTGAAGAAGAGAAGGCTCAGGGGAGACCTTATTGCTCTCTGCAGCTACCTGAAAGGAGGTTGTAGACAGGTGGGGGTCTCTTCTCCCAGGCAACCAGTGGCAGAACAAGAGGACACAGTCTCAAGCTGCGCCAGGGGAAGTTTAGGCTTGAGATGAGGAAAAAGCTCTTCACAGATTGAGTTGTTAGCCATTGGAAAGAGTAATTGGCCATTGGAATGTGATGCCCTGGGAGGTGGTGGAGTCACCGTCCCTGGAGGTGTTCAAAAAAGGACTGGACGTGGCACTTGAAACCATGGTTTAGTTAGTCATGAGGTGTTAGGTATTGGGTAATAGGTTGGACTTGATGATCTCTGAGGTCTTTCCCAATCTTGTTGATTCTATGATTCTATGACAGATCATGACAAAAAAACCTAACTAATTTCCTTTGGTTTACCATTTTCTTTTCCCTTGTATTCATATTTAATTTGTTGATATGCTGCAAATCAAGTATTCACTAACAGAGAAAGGGTTGGTTTGTGCCAGTCTCTGTGTAAGTCATTCCTCATTCCAGTATATGTTTGAGATTACATTATTTTTGCAGTTACAAAACTGGACAAACAAGCTATTTTATATCTACTGTGAAAATAAGTACTGGCATATCTAAATACACATCTTGAATATCTTGAATCATTACATATTCCAAGAATATTAAAAATAGCTCATAAAGAAGAAGATTCTCCCCCTAACCCAACCCACCCCACCCTGAACAGCTAATCAATGGAATAATGTAATGTTAGCTTGTAGTTGGTGCAAACAAATACCATAAACAGTTAAATCCCTCTTCACAGAAACTGCACAGAGAAGGCTCTATATTCTTAAGACTTATTCAGAGGGATCAGTGTTCACAGAACAGTGCTAGGGTGCTTGGACAGTGGTCAACAGATCTGAAAGACAGTAACCTCCTATGAGGTTACAGTGAGCTGATCAGTCTGTCTGACCACATCCAAGGATCTTGAAAACTATACAGCTAATGATCCTTTTTGAAGATTTAAACTATCTTTTTATTGTACTAGCATTCTGATGGAGCATCTAGTCAGGTAGCAAGTATACATACCAAATGCTTAAAGCACTGCAACCTGAAATACTGGAATAGTGGTACAGATTATGCATACACAACATTAAAACAGTTCTTTCAGTCCACTCACAAGGCAGGACTACAAACACTTGCTCAAAAGGGCAAATAACAAATAAGTTTTCTGCCCAAAGAAGGATATCTTGGACTCTGGCCTATACAGAATCTGTCTTCCTATTCAGAGCATGGGTCTGTTTGTGGCAGACCAGAATATCAAATGCTTTGACTCTTGACTTTCCCATACTACTAGCATGTGTTCAAAGTGTTTGGGTTAATACTGGAAAATGATGGAGCAACTTACCATTGTCTCCCAGGAACAAGAATTATACACAGATGACATTTTTACCTGTGTGACATTTAAGTTACATCATAAGTAATACTGATTGCAAGTGTTTTGAGGTCACATTTGAGAATGTGCAGTTCAAGTTTGCACAAAAGTGTAGAATAGAATAAACCAGGTTGGAAGAGACCTTCAAGATCATCGTGTCCAACCTATCATCCAACACCACCTAATCAACTAAACCATGGCACCAAGCACCCTATCAAGTCTCTTCCTGAACACCTCCAGTGACGGTGACTCCACCACCTCCTTGGGCAGCCCATTCCAATGGACAGTCACTCTCTCTGTGTAGAACTTCCTCCAACCTCCAGCCTAAACCTTCCCTGGTGCAGCTTGAGACTGTGTCCTCTTGTTCCGGTGCTGGCTGCCTGGGAGAAGAGACCAGCCTCTGCCTGTGTAATTAAAGCAACAATTTGTTCATTGGGATATGGCATTCCTGCAGAAGCTCTGAGGAGGAACAAGAATTTCTGGACTCAATACTTACGAGCAAACATACCCACATGTCCACACATGCATACGTGTATTAAAAGTATTCCAGTTTGGCAGCAAGTGTATCAAAACTAAAATGGCAAGATGCTCTATTTAAATGATTGTGCAGTGGAATGTGACTCATGATTTTATAAAACATTACAAATCTAAAGCTGACACATTTCCTGACAGAATACAAGACTTGAATTCCTGTTTATGAATAAAATTATAGAGAAACAAAGATCTCTACAGAATATATCAACAATTTCTTCTTCATTCTGTTATAAGAAGCTTTTTTAAATGATGTGTTGTGTAGGTGAATCTAAGATTTGACAACAGGATTGAGAAACATTATTCTGATGGATATATTATAAAGTGATTTTAAAACACTAACAACTGGTAAAATGACACAAAAGGATGACAGCAAGTGAAATAAAGAAATCAAATCAGTAAATGGGCAGAGTATGTGAGGTTCTCTGATCTGACAGCTCTCAGACACTTTAAGTAGTATTTATGCACATTAACAGCTCCTGATGAAACAGTATTCAACTTGAATCTTCTGAAATTCTGTAGTGTCTGGAATAAGAGACAGAACTGGCTCTTTGGAAGACAATCAATGTGTATATTTTTTTGATGAAATATGCTTAAGCTATGATCTTCTATTGCTCACCAGTCTACCAAATACTGACAGTAGAGAGATGGTAAAGTTCATGCCTGCCAGTTCTCCACCATCCAGAGATAATTTGGTCTAAACATCCTGACTTGATGTACAGCATGAGAAAGTCCTTATTGCAGCCCTGTTAATTTTGGCAGAATGTCAATCACCGTTCTCAGACTTTTTTCTATGAAATTGACTACCCAGGCTTCTAAAACTGAAAATCAGAAAAAAATCTCCACAAATAGTGACTTCGTGGCCTATGGTATACCATAAGAAAGAGATTGAACTTCATTTAGGTCATTGGAAGAGGTTTTGGCATCACCTGAGACACGATTTATTGTCCTAAACCCAAAAGTAAATACTCTGTAGAGCCATATATAATTTAATGGCACACGATGCAGTATGATTTAATGCTACATGAGAGGCAGCTTGTGGGCCCTGTAGTGCAGCTACCTGCAGCACAGTTTTCACAGTCCTGAGAAAATGTCCACAGAAGAGTGAAAAGCTATTCTAGCTATGCAAATACTTCTCAGCATCTTTTGTATCCTGTTGATGTGATGGGCAGCAAAGATTCAACAGTCAGCTTGGCTCCTGCTTAGCATGCTGCAAATCTGACTACTGTGGGTTTTACACGGAATTACTGTACTTACACAAAGTAGCAAGAGACATTTTATCAATGTAAATAAAAATTCAAAAATCATAGAATCAAAATCACAGAATGCATCAGATTGGAACGGACCCTCAAAGGTCCTCTTGTCCAACTCCCCTGCATTAAGCAGGGACATCTCCAATTATATCAGGTTGCTCAGGATCATAGAATCAGTCAGGGTTGGAAGGGACCACAAGGATCATCTAGTTCCAACCCCCTGCCATGGGCAGGGACACCCCACACTAGAGCAGGCTGGCCACAGCCTCATCCAGCCTGGGCTTAAACATCTCCAGGGATGGGGCCTCAACCACCTCCCTGGATAACCCATTCCAGGGCTTCACCACTCTCATGGTGAAGAACTTCTTCCTCACATCTAGCCTGAATCTCCCTATTTCCAGCTTCATTCCGTTCCCCCTAGTCCTATCACTACCTGAGATCCTGAGAAGTCCCTCCCCAGCCTTCCTGTAGGCCCCCTTCAGATACTGGAAGGCCACAATGAGGTCACCTCGAGCCTTCTCTTCTCCAGACTGAACAGCCCCAACTCCTTCAGTCTGTCCTCATAGGAGAGGTGCTCCAGCCCTCTGATCATCCTCGTGGCCCTTCTCTGGACACGCTCCAGCACCTCCACATCCCTCCTGTAATAGGGGCTCCAGAACTGGACGCAGTACTCCAGGTGGGGTCTCACCAGAGCTGAGTAGAGGGGAAGAAGCACCTCCCTTGACCTGCTGGTCACACTTCTCCTGATGCAGCCCAGGATCTGATTGGCTTTCCGGGCTGCAAGTGCACATTGAGAGCTCATGTTGAGCTTCTCGTCCACCAGCACCCCCAAGTCTCTCTCCTCAGGGCTGCTCTCCAGCCAGTCACTGCCCAGCCTGGATTTGTGCCTGGGATTGCCTCGACCCAGATGCAGGACCCTGCACTTGGTCTTCTTGAAGCTCATGAGGTTGGCTTGTGCCCACCTCTCCAGCCTGTCCAGGTCCCTCTGGATGGCATCCCTTCCCTCCAGCGTGTCCGCTGCACCACACAGCTTGGTGTCATCAGCAAACTTGCTGAGGGTGCACTCGATGCCACTGTCCATGTCACCCACAAAGATGTTGAACAAGACAGGTCCCAGGATCACATCAAATTTGACCTGGAATGTCTCCAGGCATGGGGCTTCCACCCCAGCTCTGGGCAACCTGTTTCTGTATCTCATCATTCTCACTGTAAAGAACTTCTTCCTCATGTCTGAGGGAGTTGGGCTGTTCAGTCTGGAGAAGAGAAGGCTCCAAGGTGACCTCATTGTGGCCTTCCAGTATCTGAAGGGGGCTACAAGAAAGCTGGGGAGGGACTTCTCAGGATATCAGGTAGTGATAAGACTAGGGGGAATGGAATGAAGCTGGAGGTGGGGACATTCAGACTGGATGTGAGGAGGAGGTTCTTCACCATGAGAGTGGTGAAGCCCTGGAATGGGTTGTCCAGGGAGGTGGTTGGGGCCCCATCCCTGGAGGTATTTAAGAGCAGGCTGGATGAGGCTGTGGCCAGCCTGCTCTAGTGTGGGGTGTCCCTGCCCATGGCAGGGGGTTGGAACTAGATGATCCTTGTGGTCCCTTCCCCTATCCCTGACTGATACTATGATACTATAATAAATCTACCCTGCTCCAGTGTAAACCATTCCCCCTCATCCTATTTCTACAAGCCCTTCTAAACAGTCCTTCCCCAGCCTTCCTGTAGGTCCCCTTTGGATATTGAAATGTAGCTATAAGGTCTCCCTGAAACCTTCTCTTCTCCAGACTGAACAGACCCAATTCTTTTGGCCTGTCTTCACAGGAGAGGTACTCCAGCCCTCTGATCATCCTCTGGACTAACTCCAGCTGGTCCATGTCCTTCTTGTGTTGGGGGCCTCAGAACTAGACACAGTACTCCAAGTGAAGTCTCACCAGAACAAAGCAGAATGGCAGAATCGCCTGTCTCAATCTGCTGGCAATGTTTCTTCAGATGCTGCCCAGGATGTGATTTACCTTCTGGATGGCAAGTCCACATTGTTCAGTCACAGAATCATATAAACATAGAATGGCTTTGGTCAGAAGGGACCTCCAAAGGTCATCTAGTCCAATCCCTCTTCAGTAAGCAGGGACATCTACCATTAGATCAGGTTGCCCAGATTCCCACCGAACCCTCAACTACCTCTCTGGGCAACCTGTTCCAGTTTTACTACCCTCATGGTATAGAACTTCCTCCTAATGCCCAAATCTATTCTCTAATTTCAAATCATTGCCCCTTGACCTATCGCTACAGGCCTTTGTACACAGTCCCTTTCCAGCTTTCTTGTAAGCCCTCTTCAGGTACTGGAAGGCTGCTATTAGGTCTCCACAAAGCCTTTTCTTCTCCACACTGAACAACCCCAGCTCCTTCAGCCTGTCATCATAGGAGAGGCATTCCAGCCCCTTGATCATTTTTGTGGCCATTCTCTGGACCCACTCCATCAGGTCTGTGTCCTTCTTCTGCTGAGTCCACCAGAGCTGGACACAGCACTACAGGTGAGGTCTTACCAGAGCAAAGTGGTAGAATCACCTTTTCTCAGCCTGCTGGCCACACTTCTTTTGATGCAGCCCAGTATGCAACTGGCTTTTTTGGGTTGCAAGTGCACACTGTTGGCTCATGTCCAGTACCACATCCACCAGAACTTCCAAGTCCTTTTCCATAGGGCTGCCTTCTATCAGTTCTATGCCCAGTCTGTATTGATAATAAGGATTGTCCCAGCCCAGGTGCAGGTCCCTCTGGATGGCATCCCAACCCTCCGTCTTGTCAACTGCACAACTCAGCTTGGTAGCATCTGCAAACTTTGTGAGGGTACGCTCATCACAAGCTGGTCATCCTGTACCAATCTTGGTCAGCGGTAGGGGGTCATGCTAAGATTTAAGTAATTCCCTTGGAGTAAATAAAAGTGAGTCAATGTCAAATGGCTGATGAATGGGGTTTATTGGATTGGATCAGAGCAGAGAGAAAGTGGGAAGGAATAGGAAATGGACAATAAGAGAAAAGGAAGAGACATCACCATTTCCTGGGTTCAGCTCATAGAATTATCACAGGAACAGTCCCATGTTCTTGGCAGCAGGCACACACTTAGAAAAGAAGAGCCCTTCATGGCAGTGATGGAAACAGAGCATTGCGGGGCTGGCAGAGCAGCACAAGGAGAGGGAAGCCATCCAGGCCACACAGGCAGTGTGGAGCAGAGTGTCAGCCAGAGCTGGGGGTGGATAGTGCGGAGCTGGTGGACGGCTCAGGCAGTACGGCATGGTGAGAAGCAGCAGGAGTGGTGCAACCGGGCTGCCTGTGCGGGGGTGTGCTAGGTGGAGCCCTGGGGGGCACGCCCAACACTTAGCCGCGGGGAAGTTGCCATTTCCCCATCACCTCCTTCTGGGCAGGGGCAGTGCCTCCAGAGCTTTGCGTTGTGCAGTGTGCACACTGGCCTTTCAGTGGCGCTGTTGCAGTGCTTTCAGGACATAGGGTCAGGCCATATCACAAAGTGTCTGAGACAACAGAGCAACTGGGATCTAACAGCACTCAATCTCACTGTCTGTTGCATTGATAAAACTATTAAAAATACTGGTCCCAGTACAGACCCCTGAGGGACACCACTTGTCACATCTCCATCTAGACATAAAGCCACTACGCTTTGCCTGCAATCAGACAACCAAATTCCTTACCCACTGAATAGTCTACCCATCAAATCCCTATCTCTCCAGTTTAGAGAGCAGGATGTTGACTGTGTCAAAGGCTTTACCTAAATCCAGATAGATAACATCTGTTGGTCTTTTTCTACTGATCTTGCTACACTGGCATAGAAAGCCACTAGGATGGTCAGGCAAGACTTGCCCTTGGTGAAGCCATGCTGGCTGTCTTGAATCACCTCCCATTCCTCCATGTGTTTCAGTATAGCTTCCAGGAGCATCTGTTCCACGATCCTCCCAGGCACAGAAGTGAGGCTGTGTGACCGGTTTAGGCTGTGCCTTTAAGAAAGGGACACTTTCTGAACACTCTAGCCAAATGTTTTGATATTAGAATGAAAACAATGATATGCTAATTCAATTTCATTGGTGGGACCCGGTTGTAGTTTTTTTGTTTAGTCTTTCAGTCGGGGGAGGCAGTCAGTAGTCGTCTTCTTCTTCCCCCTGTGCTGTGAGCTGGCTCGTTTCTCTCTACGATTCTTGCTAACCAGATAAGAGAAAACTAACTTTTTGCATTTGCTTTGAGCTTTAACAAGTTTTCACCCTTTTAATTACCTTCCTTTCTCTTTCTCTCTAACCCTTTTGGGAAAAAGGGGAGGTAAGGAGGGAGAAGGGAGGGACAGGCCGAACCCCCCTGGCCGCAGGGGGGGGTTGAAAAGGTTTCCTGTATTACATACTTTGCTGTATATTTCTGTATATATTGTAAATATTGTATATTTTTGTACATATTCATTGCATTCCATATCTGCTTGTAAAATACAGCTTTCATCTGCTTCTCTGGCTGAGTTAGCTGTGGAATTCTTTTGTGTGTGGGGGGGAACCTTCCTACTCCACCACAGGCTGACAGAGAGTAAAGACCAGGGTCCTGTTTTCTACCTTTTAAAAAAAGTCTTTCTGCAATTTGTTTATAAGCTACTTTGTAAATGGGAATCAAGAAAATGGCAAAGAACAGCAAACAAAGAGAAAGACTTACCTATTGTACCTCTTACGCTTAAGCATACTGGTCACAGCACACAAGGCACACAAAGAGGAGAGCACGTTGCTCCTTCTGTGCGCTCAGGAACAGATCTTTAGTGCCTCAGTGCCCTTTTGGGAATCATGGTGCAACTCACCACGCCTCAACCGCATCTATGCTGTTTTGGGGTTTTTGTAACTTTCTGCAGGCCTCAACAAATAACTACTTTAGAAGTGATTTTATTGTACTGGAACTATTATAGAATAGAATAGAATAGAATAGAATAGAATAGAATAGAATAGAATAGAATAGAATAGAATAGAATAGAATAGAATAGAATAGAATAGAATTACCAAGGTTGGAAGAGACCTTGAAGATCATTGAGTCCAACCTGTAACCACAACCTCACAACCAGACCATGGCACCAAGTGCCACATCCAGTCCCCTCCTGAACGCCTCCAGGGACGGAGACTCAACCACCTCCCCGGGCAGCCCATTCCAATGACGAATCACTCTCTCGGTGAAGAACTTTCTCCTCACCTCCAGCCTAAACTTCCCCTGGTGCAGCTTGAGACTGTGTCCCCTTGTTCTGGTGCTGGTTGCTAGGGAGAAGAGGCCAACCCCTTCCTGGCTACAACCACCCTTCAGGTAGTTGTAGAGAGCAATGAGGTCGCCCCTGAGCCTCCTCTTCTCCAGGCTAAACAGCCCCAGCTCCCTCAGCCTCTCCTCATAGGGCTTGTGCTCAAGGCCTCTCACCAGCCTTGTTGCCCTTCTCTGGACACATTCAAGTGTCTCAATGTCCTTCTTAAACTGAGGGGCCCAGAACTGGACACAGTACTCAAGGTGCGGCCTAACCAAAGCAGAGTACAGGGGCACAATGACCTCCCTGCTCCTGCTGGCCATACTATTCCTAATGCAGGCCAGGATGCGGTTGGCCTTCTTGGCTGCCTGGGCACACTGCTGGATCATGTTCAGCTTCCCATCAACCAGCACCCCCAGGTCCCTCTCAGCCTGGCCGCTCTCCAGCCACTCTGACCCCAGCCTGTAGCGCTGCCTGGGGTTGTTGTGGCCAATGTGCAGAACCCGGCACTTGGATGTGTTAAATCTCATGCCATTGGACTCTGCCCATCTGTCCAGCCTGTCGAGGTCCCTCTGCAAAGCCTCTCTGCCCTCCAGCAGATCAACACCTGCCCCCAGCTTGGTGTCATCTGCAAACTTACTGATGATGGACTCAATGCCCTCATCCAGATCATCAATAAAGATGTTGAAAAGCATGGGGCCCAGCACTGATCCTTGGGGCACACCACTAGTGACAGGCCGCCAGCTGGATGTGGCACCATTCACCACCACTCTCTGGGCTCGGCCCTCCAGCCAGTTCCTAACCCAACGCAGTGTGCTCCTGTCCAAGCCATGGGCTGCCAGCTTGGCCAGGAGTTTGCTGTGGGGGACGGTGTCAAAGGCCTTGCTGAGGTCCAGGTAGACCGCATCCACAGGCCTCCCCACGTCCACCAGGCGGGTCACCTGATCATAGAAGGAGATCAGGTTGGTCAGGCAGGACCTGCCCCTCCTAAATCCATGCTGGCTAGGCCTGAGCCCCTGGCCATCCTGGAAGTGCTGTGTGATCGCACTCGAGATGACCCGTTCCATAATCTTGCCTGGCACTGAGGTCAGGCTGACAGGCCTATAATTCCCGGCTCTTCCAACTGGCCCTTCTTATGGATGGGCACCACGCTGGCCAGCTTCCAGTCTTCTGGGACCTCTCCAGTGAGCCAGGACTGCTGAAAAATGATGGAGAGCGGCCTGGACAGCTCATCCGCCAGCTCCCTCAGCACCCTAGGATGGATCCCATCCGGTCCCATGGACTTGTGGGGGTCCAAGCGGCTGAGAAGATCTCTAACTATCCCATCCTGGGACAGGGGAAAACTATGCTGCTCCCTGGCTCCTTCTGCCAGCTCTGCAGGCCAGCTGTCTGGAAGCCGTTCTGTCCTGCTAGTAAAAATTGAGGTAAAGAAGGTGTTAAGCACCTCTGCCTTTTCCTCATCCTTTGTTACAATATTCCCCTCCATGCCCACCAAGGAGTGGAGCTTCTCCTTGCCCTTCTTCTTGCTATTAATATATTTATAGAAGGACTTTTTGTTGTCCTTCACAGCAGAGGCCAGTCTGAGCTCCAAATGTGCTTTTGCCTCCCTAATTTTCTTCCTACAAGACCTAGCAACATCCCTAAACATTCCATGAGTTGCCTCCCCTTTTTCCAAAGATAATACACCCTCTTTTTTTCCCTTAGTTCCTTTAGAAGTTCATTACCCAACCAGGCTGGCCGTCTGTCCCGGCGGCTCATCTTCCGGCACACCGGCACAGCCTGTTCTTGCGCCTTCAAGAGTTCTTTCTTGAAGTAGGTCCAGCTCTCCTGGACCCCTTTGTTTTTCAGGGCTGTTTCCCAAGGAACCTTCTGAGTTAGTTCCTTGAGTAGCCTGAAGTCCACCCTCCAGAAGTCCAGAGTGGAGGTCTTCTTGCTCCCCTCTTGGCTTGGCTGAATACTGAAAACTCAATTATCTCGTGGTCACTGGTTCCTAAACACCCTCCGACCACCACATCACCCACCAGCCCTTCCCTGTTGGTGAAGAGGAGGTCAAGCATAGCCTTACCCCTGGTAGGCTCGCACAGCACCTGGGATAAGAAGCTGTCCTCCATGCACTCTAAGAACCTCTTAGATTGCCTCCTCTCTGCTATGTTGTGATCCCAGCAGATATCAGGCAGGTTGAAGTCACCCACGAGAACAAGGTTAGGCGATCTTGAGACAGCCTTAAGCTGCCTATAGAATGCTTCATCAAGATCATCCTCCTGGTTGGGTGGTCTATAACAGACTCCAACCAGGATGTCTGCCCTGCTGGTCTTCCCTCTAATTCTTACCCACACGCACTCAACCCGATCATCCCTGATCTCTAGCTCAATGGCATCAAGAGCCTCCCTGATGTACAGGGCCACCCCTCCACCCCTTCTTCCCTGCCTGTCTCTCCTGAATAGCCTGTAGCCGTCAATTGCAGTGCTCCAGTCATGCGAGTCATCCCACCACGTCTCCGTGATGGCAACTACATCATAACTTTCTTGCTGCAACAAGGCTTCCAGCTCCTCATGTTTGTTGCCCATACTTCGTGCATTAGTGTACATGCACTTCAGTTGGGCTGCTGGTTTTGCCCCTGACTCCAGCTTACCACCCTCAGACTCCTGTCTGGGGGGACTGGTTTCAGCCCCTTCCCCCTTCGAAGCTAGTTTAAAGCCCTGTCAATGAGACTTGCTAATTCCCTTCCCAGAATCTTTTTACCTTTGGGGGACAGGCCATTCTCATGTACTGTGACCTTTCCCCTCCTCTGGGACAGATGTACTCCATCTGTTACCAGCTGACCTGGTGCAGTAGAAAGTTTTTCAAGATCAAAAAACCCAAAATTCTTCTGACTGCACCAACCTCTAAGCCACTTGTTGACTACAGCTGCTGACCTGTTCCTTCTCGTATTCCCTCCTGCAACTAAGGATATAGACAAAAAAATTATTTGTGCACCTGAGTCCTCCACTAGATCCCCCAGGACCTTGAGGTCATTCTTGATAGCCCTGGGAGTTCTAGTTGCAACATTGTCATTCCCTAACTGCATAATTATTAATGGATAGTAGTCAGAGGGCTGCACCAGACTAGGCAGCCTTCTGGTAACATCAGCAATTTGAGCTCCTGGGAGACAACAAAGTTCCCTGTGAGCAGGGTCTGGCCGACATATGGGGCCCTCTGTTCCCCTCAGTAGGGAATCACCAATAACAATCACCCTCCTCTTTTTTTTTAAAGGGAGCAAGTCTTGATGCCGGGGAAGACTGTTTAACCCCAGGCTGACTCACCCCAAGCTGACTCACCCCAGGCTTACCCACCCTGGGATGACTCACCCCAGGCTGCCTGACCCCAGGCTGACCCACCCCAGGCTGACTCTCCCTAGGCCGACCCACCCTAGGCTGACTCACCCCAGGCTGACTCACCCCAGGCCGACCCACCCCAGGCTGACTCATCCCAGGCCGACCCACCCCAGGCTGACTCACCCCGGGCCGACCCACCCTAGGATGACTATTAGTCCAACTAATTAGCAATGTAGTGTATCTGTTTAAATTTTTCAATTTGTTCTGTACACTTTTCAGCACGTGGCTGCATATATATGAGTAAATCTATTTCTATTAATATTTTCAGGTGCAATTGTATTTTCAAAGAGGTTAGTTAAAAGAAAATAATTAAGTAATGTATCTATAAAGTTCCTGCAAGTGCATGTCTGTTATACTGCTCAATGATTTTTTTTCTGTGAAACAAATAGTTCAGTTTGATAGAGCAAATTGATATTAGACTAATTTACATAGGTCTCTCTATGCTTTTGGAAACTCTTCCATCTTTATTTTTAGCAGCACAGTCAGTCATTATAGTCAGTTAAAGGTTGATTAGGTTTGCAGAGTAGTTAAAATGCTAACCATACAAAATAAGCGAAGACTACTCCTGTAGGGATGTGCATGAAGGAGTTTTTTCAATTAACTTTTTTGTTGAGGTTTTATTAAAGGGCCACATTTTACTGCTCAAATATTGTAAATGCTATGATAAATGCATGCCTTGAAGGGATGCTACAGGGGAAATCCAGAACAAATCTCAATGGAACTGTATCTTCTTGTCAGATTCTAATTTGAGGCTACCGTTGTACACATTAAAACATGATACAGTAAGCAAATTCATGTTAGATTTCTATTTGCTTATGCATGCAAGCACAAACATGTCCACAAATACATAATATATATGCGAAGAGGACTTCAGAATTTGTTAGAATGAAACCAAATAGCAACATTCTGTGAGGCTAGTAGAAGCTAATATGAGTACATTTCATTTCCTTCTCCCTTAACTCTTCATTATTAACATTGCTGTCTTTTTCTGTCACTGTTTTGGTCTTCTGAAAGAGTGATGGTGTGCATTGTCAGCCCCGCAATTCAAATGCAGAAAGCAGTCTGGGATTTCTTTATTTCATTTTCAAACCTTCAAATTCATGCTTTTGTACATTTCTCTAGAAACCTAACTTAAGGTAGGACTGACAATTAATAGTTCAACGACCAAGAGCTGAAATTAACACACCACCAGTAATACATCTCTTCAGTCCACAACATTTCTAAGTAATGCTAAACCTTCAGCTACCAAAAACTTGGCCCACCAGTTGACTCAAGGGGAAGCTGAGATTATGAGACAATTTTACAAGCATGTTAAATTTAAAGTAGAGCAAGAGTCATACTGGCTCTGCCATCTCCTGCAACCATGGTGCAAGGATGAATACTGCCTCTGTCTTTCAAGTTTTCTGCTAGGGTACAGGGATGAGCAAGAAGTTTCTCATCTTCCCACTTCTCGTTCCCATAGAGAGATTCCAGTGCTAAAGAAAGGCTGTTGAAGATCCCTGAAAGATTCATGTCTTGCTCAAGATCTTTTTATCAAATGTAGAAAACCTGTGCCTCGAATAAATATGTAAAGTGAGGCTTCCTGTAAGCTCTGCAGACAATTCATTCCTTGTATCATTCAATTCTTTTCCATTTTGCTACAGTAGTACACAAAAGTTTTCTCCACAAAGGCCTTTCCTCTTCCCCAATTAAAAAAAAAAAAAAAAAAAAAAAAGTTTAAGTCACTGCTAGGTTAAGGATAGTCACAATGTTCCATATTTCCTAATTTAATACTCCAATTGGATGTTTTGGTTTTTTTTTTTTTTAATTCCAGATGGGTTGGAACTAAAATTCTCTATTATGAATGAGTCTAATTAAAATTATTAAACATGGAGTTAGCTGCAAATCAACAGTGGCAAAGCAACTACTTTTTCAAAGTTTCAGTGAATCATTGCTTTCAAAAAATTGTTAAATATCTGAAAGCAAATCACCAGGCAAACTCAAAAGAAACTTATACAATACAATACAATACACCAGGTTGAAAGAGACCTTCAAGATCATCACATCCAACCCATCAACCAATCCAACCCACCTAAACAACTAAACCATACAACCAAGCACCCCATCAAGTCTCATTCTATGTATCTCCAAAGCACAGATTCCTTAGGAATAATAGGCAACAGCAATGAGAACAATAAGGTATTTTTAAACAGTTTTAAAATGCTGATTAAAAGAACAGAAGACCTTTTTGTAATTCTTAACCATAAACAAGGAGAATAAATCCCTTCCAAAATTTTCAGTGATGAAAAGATGGTTGAATTTACATGGGCAGTGAAAAAGGAAAACATCTTTCTCTATGAAGTATCTTCCAGTACCTTCATAGGAAAAAAAAAACCAAAACAACTCAAAGCCCTTGAAATTAGATTAGATTGGTGGTATCCTGACTGCAGGTAGTGAAAATTTACAGCTAGGAATGGATATCTCAACTAAATAGAGAACACAGGTATCAGTTTTGTTATTGGGAATTACAAGTGTTATATGAGAAAAAGATTCAAGTATATTAGCTAGGAGCTAAGACAAACAGGAATGCCTAATAAAACACATCTCAAGTCTGAAAAAACTTTATGCTTACCAATTTGCCTTTACATATTGTTGGAGAGGGAAATTCTGATTACGTCTCTATCTCAAGCTTTTGGATTTCTTTCAATGTCCCACTGGGTATTCACATGATGTACAAATTGGTCTGGTGGGCAAAAGACGAAGAGGATCTTGTTATGAGTACTGTGTCCAGTTCTGGGCCCCTCAGTTTAAGAAGGACATCGAGACACTTGAACGTGTCCAGAGAAGGGCAACAAGGCTGGGGAGAGGCCTCAAGCACAAGCCCTGTGAGGAGAGGCTGAGGGAGCTGGGGTTGTTTAGCCTGGAGAAGAGGAGGCTCAAGGGAGACCTTATTCTTGTCTACAACTACCTGAAGGGTGGTTGTAGCCAGGAGGGAGTTGGTGTCTTCTCTCAAGCAACCAGCACCAAAACAAGAGGACACAGTCTCAAGCTGCACCAGGGGAAGTTTAGGCTCGAGGTGAGAAGAAAGCTCTTCACTGAGAGAGTTGTTCGCCATTGGAATGGGCTGCCCAGGGAGGTGGTGGAGTCACCATTCCTGTAAGTGGTCAAGAGGGGATTGGACTTGGCACTTAGTGCCATGGTTTAGTCATGGGGTCTGTGGTGGCAGGTTGGACTTGATGATCTTTGAGGTCTCTTCTAACCTTGGTGATTCTGTGATCTCTAGTGCCCAGATAAAATATGGGAAACTCAGGATAAATGGTGGGTTTAAGATCTGTCATCTAGTCCCAATCTATAAACAGGAATAAATCCCTTTTGAGAACAGAGCTGAAATTTATAACTGAGAAAGTACACAGGAAGTTTCACAGAAAACAAACTGGAAGGACAACTGGCAAATGGGATAGGTCAAGGATCAAAGGCTTCAATGTTGAATTATAAACAATTAAATGTAACAGCTCCTATACCCTCATTGAAATTCAGGGGTTCAATCATTTATTTCAATTACCTCCATTATTTTGGAGCAGACTTACCCATGAAGTAACCTTCAGCCTTTCAAGGGAAAGATAAATTAATGGCTGGAATATTCTCCTCTTTGATTCCTAAGAGATGTAGATCATAGTAGACTGACTTGCCTTCACTGGGGGCTGAGGTATGAAGAACCAGACAGGATTTTGTACATGAAAGGCCATGACAAACTGAGGTGGGTCAAGATGTCATTTGTGATTCTCTAGGTCTAGACTTGAGAGGTGGCCTGGGGATGTGTCATCTTCCCATTCTCCACCTAGCATTTCTCTTAAATCACAGGAGGTTTATTTTCAACATCAGCTCTCATCTCTTGATTCAGTTTACTTTAAAGGAATGTATTTTGGTTATTTTTAGTTATCCAGCCCTTTACATTTTATTTAGTTAAGCACAGGGATTATGGTGAATCATCATCTTGTTTACTGTAGTAAGCCATTTTTTAGAGATTTTAGTCAAGGGTCAAAGCTTTGTATAAGACTCTACATCTTAATCCCATTCCTCGATATTATGCTAACTTTCTGGGTGCAGAAAAGAATGTTTTCTTTCTGTTTTCAGGTGCAGAAAGCATACCATAATTTCTTTCATAAAAGCTATGGATATCCATCTCGAATCACAAATTACTTTGAAACTCTCAAGATACAGCCTATACATTCTATACACTACTTTTCACTTGGTAATTCAATTTGACAGATGTGATGATGCTAAGAAAAGTCATGCAGCCATCTGTGGTAACATTTAGAGTTTCCCCAACTACAGCACAGAGAGCACTCATTCAACCTAAGGAACTTTTAAAAAGCATCTATTTTCCAATTAAAATAGTTAAAATAATCCCTCCCCAGACATGGGCAACTACCCAGACATGATTTACTGCTATATGAATCAAGGCCAAGGAGTAAGGGATTAGAGTAACGAGGTATCAGTTACATCAGCAAGGAACTGAATATCATGGGGTTTTTTTCTGGAGAGTGTGGCAAACAGCAGAAGACAAGACACTGTTGTTGAAATGAAAGAGAGCATGCATGGCTCTCATATTTCTGTGTGAGATATATCTGCACATTGTGAAGTCCAGTGTAGTAAGTCTTCAAACCGATGCCACAGTATACATACCATAAATCTGATGCTTGAGGAAGTGCAGGACTAAACAGTGTATTTATTTGGAAACTGCACAGTACGGGTGTCTGACAAACCCAAGAGAAGTGGGGTGGTGGTGTGCAGCTCTTGTTTGCACAGTTTGGAAAGATAATCAGATAACAAAGGCTGTGTGATAGTGTGTCCTGGTTTAAGACAGTGTGCTCTCACAAGCAAGCCCCCCACCTACAGACTGGGAGGGAAAGTACCACAAAAAGCCCTGGGTTGAAATAAGGAGTGTCTAATGAAAGTAATACAGTGTAGAGTTACCTTACCTATTTCACAGAAAAGCAGAAGCAGCAGCAGAAGCCAGCCAGAAATAAAACAATTCCACTGCTACCCAAACCCACAACAAGCCCACTGGAAAAGACCAACACCCCAAAATCCTGAAACTGGAAATAGCAACAGGAAGCCACTCATGTTACAATCTGAACTACAAGTCCCATGACAATTTGCTCCAACCAGAACTTTCGTTTTAAAGCTGACACCCACATGGTACAGAACACTCATCAGCAGATTCAATTGGCTAAACCCATGACACACTGTCACCAGGCAGCCAGCAATCTTCAAACAGCAAGTGAATGAAATTATTCATGTTTCATGTGGAAAATATTATGTGGTGGGGGAAAAAATAAAAGGGAAAATCATGGCACATCAATGACTTATGTATGTGGTGCAGAAAATTGGGTATTTCTGCTGCCACTAGTCACAGAGTCACTACCACTAATGCTGGGACTGGTGGCAGTAATTAAGGAAATGTCATAGGAAACCCTGACATTAGGCAAAAAGTAACATATGCAGTCTGCTGCAGTCACAGAATACTAAAGGTAACACTCTTGTAATAATCTTTGCAAATGACAGTGACAAGCCAGTGTCTCACAGAGGAGATGAAAGTCAGAGCTACTGATGCAATTGCATCTGCATATGACGCCTGAGCAAGCAGGTTTGAGAACAGCAGTGCCAGTTACATAGTTTTTGTGCAAACTTCATAGAGAATGTCAGCTTTAAAATACAATAAAGGATCCTGTTCTTTTGCAACAAGAACATACCACTTTGAGTTTTACTTCATCCCCAAACATCGTTTGTAAACTAGATAAGGAGTTCATGACTTAACCTATCTTCAGGACCTCAATAGTCTAAAGAGAAATTTAATTCTCTGTATATACTTCAGGGATAATGACGTGAGAATTACTGTGATGGGCTCGTTCCCTCAAAAAAAAAAATCATATTGACAGCTACAGATGGGGTGAGAGAGGAGGTCACTGAAAACATGAATGGAATTGAACTATAGCCACAGGTATTCACCAAAATCTGTACCATCATTGGATTTGTGCAACTTGACTACTAAGTTTCTCAAACATTGTTCCTGAATTTTTCCCTTGAGGAAAAATGTCGCACTTCTTACAACATAATGATGTGCATTAAAGAACTGAAGGGAGCCTTTCCCGCACTCCAATAAACAACTTACAGATCATGTTTTGCTTTCACAGTTACCTGTGCATTTCTTGATATTGCTATTTCTTTTTCCATGTGATCCTAACTTGCATCCAAAGTTCTCCTCCCAAAATTCTGCAAACCAGACATTTCTTCGATTGTTAGCAAGAGTTCGGCTCCGAAAATATCTATCGAATCCTACGTTGAAGAGAAGTGAAAGAAACATTAAAACATGGCATAGCATGAAGTTAGTCATTTAAAAACAATAAAAGATCTTGCACCATAACAAGAAAAATACTGAGGTATAAACTACTCTAGTATTTTATGAACACACTAGTACCTAGGGTCATTTTTAAAGTGTTTTTATTACTTCATACTTTCTAAATATCACAGCCAGAGTTTCTAAAGCTCCTGCAGAATTCTATAATTTAAAAATGCAGCACAGATAGTTAGGAAAATAGCTTAAATCTTAATACACAGGTGAGCCAAATAAAGAACTGGATAACTACCAGAAATTAAACAAACTCTAATCACTACTTAGTCAAAGACTGTGATCCAAATAAATTTCACGTCAAGAGCACCTAAAATTATCGGGTACTACCTCTCTAGTGAACTAGAGTTTCCTGTATACCTAAAAATCTGTGTGTATTTACGTTTAATGACTCGGTTGAGAAACTAAAGATTCCTGCTTAGATCTGATAAGAGTCTGCACCAGCCTTACCCCTAGAGCCCAGCAGCCATAATGAAATCATGACTAATACACACCATCTGGATTAAGCTCTTCACAAATGTTTCCATGTGGCTAATTTCTCCAAGTAGCATCAATAGTGCTCAGTTTTTCTAATCATTTACCAGTTTAGAGCACTTATCCAGACAGTAAGACATGTTACCATGTCCAGTACCCTCCTGGGAATAAGATAATTCAAACCAATGGCTTCTGCTTCATCCACCAAGTCTGAAACTTTAATACAGTTGCTTCTTAAAGTAAATTCAGGAAAGGAAAGCAAAGTCTAGATTGCTCTCCTCCCAGGAGAATGAGCTGACTCATTATCATCCGATAGCCTTTTTTTTGGTCCCAAAAGACCACCAAGCTATGGGTAAGCAGCTCTTCACCACACATGCTCTCATTAGTAGTCAATTACAAGATTGCCTAATTGCATATTCAGCATCTCCTCATCTCAACAGAGATATTAAATGAATACTGGATGAGGCCGGCTCAAGTTCTTTAGTTGGAAAGTTTTCCCTGATTTCCCTGTAAGCAAGGACTACATAATTGTGTTTAATTTTTCTTCTTTTTTATGAGACTTAGGATGCTTGAGCATTGTCAGAAAATGGGGTTTGTGCCATGTGCATTCCTACCATCTATTGACGTCCTTTTGGGCAGAATGGTTACTGCTCCTTCTGCAATCTCCTCCTGCTGCTGAACTGGTGCAATTTTTGACCCCCAACTATCTGAGCCAATCCAGAGGAAATGCCCAGATTGATTTGCTTTTTTGGCTGCTTCCAGTATTCGTCTGCAAACAAACAACAAAATAAACAAACTGTATTTACAAAGAACTTCAGAATTCCCAGGAATAATTTTGGCTATACATGAGTTCACTCACAATAACCAATCAGTCAACAGTCTAAAGCATAACAATATACAGCAATAACTGTAGCGAACTGTAGTGTAAACTGTGATTCTGTGATTTTTATCCATATTTTACATTTATCCATAAAGATCTGTTTCACCTTTATCCATATTTTTCTAGCATGCTTATTGGATTCTTCCTTTTCAATCACCAAATAATACTCTTTTGGACCTACACTCTTAGAAACTAGGAACAGGTTAGATCTCCACAGAATAAAGGTCCAGCAAACTGTATAATTGCAACTCAAGTTCTTATCACTGGATTGACATTAACTTTTACACAGGATTGAATCTGAAACCTCTTGTGTTGTTCTATTCTGTACCAGCCAACTGAGCATCTCTATAACATAAAAAAAATTAGAAAACAGGCACCTAATATCATCTTCATTTGCAAACATGATCACTGCTCGAGCATTTGGGGTTTCCAACAACCGCTTGATGATCTTTTCAAATTCTCCTGGTCTTGGTTCCCGAGGGATTTTGAGTGACTGAGCAATGCAAACACCTCCTGAGAAAAATTAAAAGGAAAAAAAAAAAACAAAAAAACAACAAACCCCACATTAAATAAATCCACACTTCAGATAACCAGGTAGGCAAAGGAAACAAGACATTAATCTGAGATAAGGCAACACAGCCAAAGTTTAGTTTATGTCTTTAGAAATATGCACTGTACAAACTTAAACATCTAATGCTTCATTAAGAGTTCAAATAATTTTCCTGTTGCTTTATTTTTACATAAAATTTAAAACAACATCCTAAATCAGGCCCTCAGGCACTGTACTGTGGCTCAAGCAGACTGAGTGCCACAAACCCACTCCAAATTGTGACAGCTGAGCCTTGAAACAGGATTGCATTTAACCTTGGAGCCACAACTTGGACATTCACAATGAGGTTCTTCAGTATCAGGTGTTATTATACACCTCTACTTTTTTAACAGAGACTATATGGTTAACAATAAATGCTGTGGTTACAAAATCAAACACAGAACTTGAAATGTTGTCTTATGACCAAATACATACCAATCATTTCTAATTGCTATTATGACATTCTCAATTAATTAGTCTTAATTAGTTAGGAGGCTTTGGCATGTCATTAAAAATTTGAAATTACTAATTAGCAAATGAACACAAACTCAGAGATTGCATTTGTATCGCTTCCTGACAGAAGAAGGAAAGTGCTAATTGAAATCTCTGCATTTTACCTGTCCTGCAAAATGAACAAATTTCTGCAGAAACTCAGTGATTTCTAGTGGCTTCCATACAGTGCTACAGAAGAACCTCTACTTCCCACTATTATCAGGTGGAAGAGGAGACAGGGAGAGAAATTCTCTGGGCTTGCGTCATGAAGCACTGAATCCAGTTTACAATCAACTTCCTATATTACAGGTAATCTTCCAGTGATGTTTTACAATTTGTTTGTTTTAATTATTTTAAGAACTACTGCCTGATTTGCATTGTTGCATCTAAATCCCACCGATGTTTGCTCTTGCAACTTGCTATTCTCAAAAGAGAGCCTTTTGTGGAGAAGTTAATTATTAATAAAACTAGAAAATTAGGAAAATGAGAAAATATTTATTTCTAACAAAAAATGAGACATTAATAAACAAAGACAAAGCAAACAATAACTTTTGCAACTCTGCATCTAAAGACTTCTGCACTGAAGTTAGTCTTCAGTATGAGGAAGAATAAAAATGTGTTCTATTTTTAATAAATGCTGGTATCTATTTTTTGATGTGTAAGATCAATGGTATGAGATTTCACACATCCAAGTGCCAGGTTCTGGCACTGGCATTGGCCACAGCAACCCTATGCAGTGCTACAGGCTAGGGTCAGAGTGGCTGGAGAGTGGGCAGGCAGAGAGAAACCTGGGGGTACTGGTTGATGGTAGGCTGAACATGAGCCTGCAGTGTGCCCAGGTGGCCAAGAAGGCCAGTGGCATCCTGGCAGGTATCAGGAACAGTGTGGCCAGCAGGAGCAGGGAGGTCATTCTGCCCCTGTACACTGCACTGGTTAGGCCACACCTTGAGTACTGTGTTCAGTTCTGGGCCCCTCAGTTTAGGAAAGATGTTGAGATGCTGGAACATGTCCAGAGAAGGGCAACGAAGCTGGTGAGGGGTTTGGAACACAAGGCCTATGAAGAGAGGCTGAGGGAGCTGGGGTTGCTTAGCCTGGAGAGGAGGAGGCTCAGGGGAGACCTTATTGCTGTCTACAACTACCTGAAGGGAGGTTGTAGCCAGGTGGGGCTGGTCTCTTCTCCCAGGCAACCAGTGGCAGAACAAGAGGACACAGTCTCAGGCTGCACCAGGGGAGGTTTAGACTAGATGTTAGGAAGTTCTTCATAGAGAGAGTGATTGCCCATTGGAATGGGCTGCCTGGGGAAGTGGTGAAGTCATCCTTATTGGATGTGTTTAGGAGGAGACTTGATAGGGTGCTTGGTTGCATGGTTTAGTTGATTAGGTGGTGTTGGATGATAGATTGGATGTGATGATCTTGAAGGTCTCTTCCAACCTGGTTTACTCTATTATTATTAGGTGTATACATGACTACATATTAAAGATAATTAGACAACTAAACTCACAGACAGCTATGTTCTATATGGGGGAGGCTTTTCAACTTTCTGCAGTCTTGTTCTCCCTGTCAGAACATCAGCCTTATGTTTTCCCAAAGTACTTCACCTAATATATGATGCACAGTCAGTGATAGTATTTGAACAAAAACAGAGGCTCAGCCAGATGCAGCTTGGGACGTACAGCTTCATGAAGAAGCTACACAGGTTTCTTGCCTTAGCTTTCTAAAACTGATTGTATTTAAGCAAAACAAACATATGCAGCCTTTTTTACTATTTTTAATCAAATGTAATATTCAGTAAAATGCCAGGGATTCATTATCAGATTTTATTCTGCCTTTGCGGAATCTCATCGACCTCAACAGTTCTCTGTGCAGGCAGGTCCTAAGATGGAATCAAGTTTAGCTTTATCCTGAATTCTTCTCTGCTTTACATGAAAGAAATAGTATTTGCAAATTAGAACATCTGCCACTTCTAACAAAAATTGGTTTTACACATTTGTTTTTGCCTATAATTGGTAAAAAGATAAAACATAAGTAATGTACTCTTATCTGCTTTAAAATGGAATATACTGTCTTTCTCTGCCAAGACAGTTCTTCACATTTCTGTTGACAGCCTAGCTCCCCATGACAGAAAGCAAATTTGCCAATAATAAGAGATGAGCCTGTGGAGCAGGTGAACCTCATATTCACCAGGTATCTTTGACAATGCAGTAATGAAAAGAGGGAGAATGTACCACAAGAAGCTTCAGCTGATTTTCTAAACCAATATTAAACTATTGTAATAGAGACTTAAAAAGGTCATTACAACCTCAAGTAACAGGGCTGAAACATATGAGAAATATTTAGCAGATATCTGGTAAATTTTACAGATAGGAATTCACTGTCAAAACACAAAACCTGAAGAACAATGACAAGCTGTTAATTGTCCCCATAGTCACTCAGACACAAAACATAAAAGAGATCCTAAACAATTACATAAAGGAATAACTTTTACCTCATACATTTTTAGAGTGCATTTTTCTACTGTTTCTATTCATGCAATGGCCCTTAGGAAGAAAAACAAACAGAACAAACAAAAAAAGGCAAGAACATTTTTTTCCACAAAACCCTTAAATGCAAATACTACAAAATGCATATATGTAACACACTATGTACAGCCAAGTATCAAGTAAAGAAAACTGCAATATCTAAAAAAAGCTATTTTCAGTCAAAATGGTGTAGAAGAAACACCATTCCATCACTGCAACAGCAACTTCAGTGCATCTTAACATCTCTATATTGAAGAATGTGTTAAGTACTACTAGGAACAAAATAAAACACACTTTGGCCTTGTTGCTCCATTTATAATGAATTGTGTACGCTATCTCTCCAACACACAAAACACTTTGTGTACAACCTTATCTATATATTGCTTATACAGCTGTTGCTCGAACAAATAACAGAGTATCAATTTTCAGCTAATGATGTAATGCTAGATCGGCAAAGGTACTTACAACATTATGGCATCTAACCTCTCAGCACCCTGCTGCCTTTGAAATCTACAGCCTGGGCTAAATGCCCAGACAGAGAGAGATGAGTGTCTGGGAAAAGGATTCACAGGAGCCAGCAAACTGAGTAAGTAATAATTATTCCTTCAAAATATCTAGCAGAGGCACAAAACCTAAAGATTTTAAGGCAGTACTTAGGATAATCCTATGAAGTAGATATAACAATTATTTCCCCAAATCAAGAAGAAATAGGATTTTAGAACAGATGCCTCATATGTGATACCACAGATTCACCATTTGCTGCAGAGGTGCCAAAGGGCAGATGGTTCAGACACCTAATGCCCCTGACGGCTTTATGGCTGTGAATCATTAGCACAAAGTGTCTACCTGTTTCACTTTGTCAGCATTTTTTACTGACTTGGCATAATGATTGCATGTCCCTTTTGCTGGTTTCTATAGCATTTGTTATCTTTCATTATCTGGGGATGTACCTAAAAAAAATACATAGTTCTAATTTTCCCTTGGCTAAAATTATGACTAATCTAACATTTGTATGAGGAAATCAAGTCTAACTATTGTTACCAAAACATCATGTTTGAAGTTGCTCAATTACAAGGATTTATGAAGAGGGTTCAGAGGGAGCTGCACTAAAGCTGTTACTGAGTCCCAGAAGGGAGTCAGACAGACAAACAGACCCATTTCAGGTAGCTCAACTAGGAATAGATACTGGTAATTGTATCCACTCTTATTGCACCCATTCCCTAACTCATATAAGACGCAGGAGGTGAAAGCAAAGGTTTGAATTCTTCACATGTTTTAAAGACATTAAGATGTCACTGATAGAAAGCTGTTCTTCAAGTAACCTGGGAAGAAAAGAAACAAAACCTCTGTGCACCAAAGTGTGCCAAGTCTCTTTTGTCTGCTCTCAGATCTGTAAAACTAAGGTTATACTCATTCATCCCAGAGCTTGATTTGAGGAATAAAACAGTTAATATGAACTGCACTGTGTCAGTGAAGACAAGCATCCATTTGTCTTCTAACAGCTATGAAGTGTGATATCCTGCACCTGGGACCTGCAGACAATGGAAAGGAGAGCAGAAGTGGGATCTGAAAATCAGCCTCACAGCAAGAGCTGCCCCGCTCATGATCAGGGGCAAAGTCCAGACACCCTGCACCGTGGTTATCAGCCCCTAACTTATATGCTTTTAAAACATGGACATAACCAGACCTGATGTAATATGGGTTTGAGCTATTTTCTCCCTTGTGATAACATACACATCTTAAACAAATTGTTCTATGCTAGGCTTGGCTGCTTACAGATGCTCTGTGCAACACAGCTTGTGCAAAATAGGTTATCACCAAACAAACAAAAAAAAAGGGTAGCTTTTGAAGATACTGTTAATACACTGGATCAATGAGTTTTTTCCTTTCTGTGTGTGCTCTTAGAACAATGATTCTACCAATTAAAAACAAACAAACAAACAAACAAAAAAAAAAAAAAAAAAAAAAAAAAACAAAACCACACCACCACAAAAAGGAACTCTAGTATTTGCATTTCAGTCCTGATGGGTTCTGAAATCACAAGAGGCCATGCTAATTGTCAACCATTAAATACTCAAGTATGTGGTGGTGGGTGTCAGGAGTGATGTTGAATGTGTATTTGGAAAAATAACAGACAGACTTGGTAGAAAACTTGTACTACCTGATTAATTTTCTGAAGCAAAGACCGAAAGTGGAAGATGAATGTAAATGCAAGGGCCATATTCTCTCCTACTCCAGCAATGAGCCAGCACTACATTAAGAAGCAAATAAGACATGCAAGAAAGAAAAAACACTCTGTATCCAAAAAAATTGATACAGTTCTCAGTTTAAGTGTGTTCAGTGTTGAGGCCACAACCACACTTCTCAGAACTGGTTTACTCTCTCCCCATGTATATGATTAGCCTTAGCATTGTAAAAGGGAAAGGGATCAAGCTATGCACTTGCTTTGATGAGCTATCTACCTCTTAGCATAAGGAGGCATACCTCACCTGGCTCAGCATACACAAATACAAGTCAATTATTTCTCTTCAACTCCATTACAAATCACATTGTTCCTGAAAAAGCTCAAGACAAATAGCCAAAATCCATCTGGGACCCCATCCTATCTGGCAGGAGTTTCTCAGCTACCTTCTTTTTTTTTTTAAAGATTATTGTATGTGACTGGTGACTAAGGCAAGAAATTTTTAATGTAGGCCTGTGGGGTATTTCTAAAAGACATTACAGAAATATGTGAAGGCAGAGAAGTTCTTATTCCAAGTAGGGAACAGATGTCAGAGACTCAGAAGAATCCTTAGTAAAAACTCTACTGTGAGGTACACAGGGTGCTCTCATAGGCAGCCATTGCTTCTGTCTGCCAGGAGACTGCATTTTTCTGTCAACACCATCTAAACCAAGAGATCATGAGGAAAACCAGACAACTGCATTTCTCCTCCTCTTCCAGCCCTTCCTCTGATTATATTGAAAGTCTAGAAAATCTAGAGCTGGTTGCAATTGGTAGGAACCTACCCAACATGAAAATTTTTGGAAGTATTAAAAACAGTAAGATGCTTCACCCTCAAGTTTCTGTTGACAAAAATCAGGATAGCCTTGTGACTTAATGAATCCATGAAGACATTCTTTTTAATCAGACAGTTAATTATTCAATACATTTGGAAGCTAAGAAATCAATTAAAGAAAACTAAGGTAAATAACTGCTCTGCATGGGACTTTCACAGTGTCTGCATGGGACACCACACCAGGTGTGGTGAGGCCACACCTGGAGTATTGCATCCAGTTCTGGGCTCCTCAGTTCAAGAAAGACAGAGAACTACTGGAGAGAGTCCAACAGAGGGCCTCCAAGATAATTAGGAGAGTGGGCCATCTCTATTACAATTAGAGGCTGAAAGACTTGGGCTCTTTAGCCTGGAAAAAAACAGACTTACAGGGGATCTTACAAATGAGTAAAAATATTTTAGTGGTGGAAGTCATGAGGATGGGGCTGGGTTATTCCCAGTAGTGGCCAGTGACAGGACAAAGGGCAGTGGGTGCAATTTAGAACATAGGAGATTTCACTTGAGCTTAAGGAGAAACTTCTTTACATTGAGAGTGACAAAGAATTGGAACAGGCTGCCCAGAGAATTTGTGGAGTTTCATTCCCTGGAGACTTTCAAAACCTAGCTGGGTGTGTTTCTGCACAACCTGATATAGGTGTACCTGCATTTGCAGTAGGGTTGGACTAGATGATCTCCAGTGATCCCTTCCAAGTCCTACCAATTTATGATTCACTGATGCTGATAGTCAGGACTCTTTAGGAACTGTTATCTAAACTACAGCCAACTTGCTGCCATCCTCTTCCCTAGATATCCTTAATAGTAATCTTCTAGGGTATGAGTCAACAGGGAACAACACCTAGAAAGAAATAATTATAGGTTGAAGATCAAATTTCTCCAGCAGTAATTTCTTCAAAATGTGAATGTCTCCTTAAAGTACTGTAGCTGGGATGTCTGGATGCAGCCATCCACTCTTTCCCGAGCTACCTTCACTTAGCTACCCCAAGAAATCATAGGATCACTGATGTGGCTACATGGACTTTAGGGTAGGTTCGCTTCATGAGTAAGAACATGAGCCTTCTGCTGGCCTTCTGCTCCCACTGAACTCCATGCCATGGCATCTTCACTGCTATTCATGCCTAAACTGGTTAAATAAAATCTCATTCCAAGTTCTTGTGGGTTTCTATTTCCTCAGAAGCAAAGTGTCATCAGCAAACAACAGCATAACAGAAGATTAGACATGTTGTTACAATTTTTTGACAAAAATGTTCTGCATATTGAGTCTCTCATTGGTGAAGCTTTTCCTTATTTTCTCAAAATCTTTTAGTATTTATGACAATGATGTTTTTATGGCACAAGCAGGTGGATGATACTTCTCACTAACATGTCAGGTACAGTCATGATCTTTTCTGCTCAAAACTATCAGCCTTTAAGAGATCAAAGTCTTTTTTTTTTTTTTTAATGTTTTAGAAATTAAATAGTTTCTGAAAAGAAATTTGCTTGAATATGGTCCTTATTATTTCCTCGATTTCTCTAAAATTCTCAGTACTAATGGGCCTAAGTATCACTAAAAATGTGGATTTGATGTTTTAGGGAGTTTAGATATAAATGGCTGCTTCAAAAGATTCTAGAGGTGGGTCAGCCAGAAACATCACCACAACACCCAATGGGTGCATTTAGCAACGTGAGGATGACACAGAAGCTTATAGCATTCCTCACAGCTATGTTTAGGCAGGAAAAGACAACACAAGAGCAGCTGTTTTGTAAAAACATTAATTTGCAAATAAATGCAACCTTTCCTTTTTAGGATAGTTTGTCCCCTACAGGGAATTTTGGTTTAACTTTTCCTTTTTTTATTTTCTACACCCTATCCTGTTTAAATACTTTATCAGTGATATAAATGACTGTCTTCAGTGAGGTTGTCCTCCATTGCCTGATTTCAGTGGTGGGTTGGAGTCCTATTTTTACCCTGTAAACTTCTTACAGCTATTACAGTGTTCAGAGATTGCCTTCAGTCATCTCCTTTGCACTTAAATGCTGTACACAGGCAGCAGAACCTGACTTTTTAATCATGCCTTCTAAGAGAAATAGCAGTGAGTAATGTCCTAATTTTGAACCATTTTGGTCTGCTTTTGTAAGTGAAGACATTCTTCTTTGTGGTCGTAAAATATACATAGATTTATGGCATTAAATGGAATATTAATAAAAATAATAATAATTAAAAATCCTTTCTGCCTTTTCCTATCTTCCAGAATGTTGGTGGCAAAAATAATTATTTCCATCTTACTTCATGTATTCGTTTAACCAAACAGTGTAGTATCAGGGCATTACTCTTAAAATTAGGCATAGATATTTTTTTCGGTTAGATTATCTTTAGCCATCAAATATTTATTTCCTCAGAATTTGAACTACTGAAATAGTTTGCATGTAAAGACTACCTTAACTTCAATGAAATTAAGCTCAGACGTGGTGCTCAAAAAAATAGTCTAAAGTTTGAAGTAAAACAAAGTAACTGGCAGCTAAGTTTTGTCTGTAACAGGAAAAACAGAATTCTGTGTTTTTTCTCTACATGATATTGAATTTAAAATCAAGAAGACATTCCAACAGGAATCTTGTAGGTAAATCTAATGCCTAGTTAGCAAATACAATAGAGATTCACAGTTTCTTACAATAAAATCTTGCACATGGAGGTAATGGGGTTTGCTGCATGAATTTTCCACATAGCATGCCTACACTGAAGTTAAGAACATGCTAATATTGCTCAAGTGCTCACTCACAACCTTGCGCTCAAAGAGCCTTGTCTGCTTTCATGGAAATTATCATCAGGAGCCATGCAGGAACAAGCTGAAGTTCTCTTCCAGGTCATAATAAGCTTGATATCGTATGATGATATGATATGATATGATATGATATGATATGATATGATATGATATGATATGATATGGTATGATATGATGTGATATGATATGATATTTAAGGAGCTTTGTTTAAAAGAGATAGGATTTCTAGGCTCAAAGAGACCGTTGTCATCATTTACCTTGTTTTTTTCCACACTTAAGGTTGATCAGGACTTTTTTCAAAGACCTAACTTAGCTTTTGAAAAGGCAGCTTGAAATATTTTGCTTTTTATTTGACAAAATATTAAAGGATGAGAAGACATATTAATTGATTTTTTTCATATTAGCATTATGATTAGCATTAAGATAAAACATTATTTTTATTATTTCAAATGTAACATGTTGATATTTGGGGGGGACAGACTTTTACTCTGATGGCAGAAACATGGCTTCATTCTCACTAACATTTTAAGAGGACCAAAACACATGGGAAGAAAGCTGCTATCCATGCAGGAAGAAACACAAGAACCTGCTCTTTCTAAGTGCATAGCTAATGCAAATTCCCCTGTAAAGAATGGCAGCTAACAGGAACCGCTTTTCCTTTCCTAGGCTGAACCTGGAAAGGGTCAGCCAGAATATATGGATCACAGTCAGCCTCAACCAAACTGCTCAGAGACATCAGATGAACAAATGCAACTGTTTTCAGAATTAAATATGCTAAAGGTACACTACACTAAAAGGGAAACGTGGATACTTTTACTGATGTAGCTATCAAATGAATGAAAAGCAATGTCCATAAGTCAAGGAAGACTTGGGACACAGAAAGTGGATCAAACACTGGGAAGATGGTTGGATTACAGTTTGATCCTTGCCACACAGCTATACTCTTCTTTGTTCTATAAGAGTTGAAATCTTGCAAATGATCTTCAGGTTTTGTTACTGATGTTTTAAAGATAGAAGAATTCAGATCTGGGTCCTCATGTGCAAATAATAGCAGCGCTATAAGAAAACTCCATTAGCTTTGAAAGAAATGGAAGAAAATGGTTGGTTTGTGATAGATTATGTATTGAATGTGTCTGGTAAGTGACAAAAGGATGTCTGCAGCTCACCTCCTAATAAAATGTTTGACAGATCCACCATATTTTGCAGACAATGAAGCAAAAAACCCCCTATTACACAAAAAACCCTGTAATCACTAAGTACAAAATTACTTCTACTAAACAGTGCACAGTAGTGGACGCCATTATGCTGTTAATATAAGCTTAAATAAAAGCCCATTTTGATGTGCACCTAGTCTCCACATAGAGCTACCTTATCAAGGGCCCAAAGGACTTTTCTATGTCCATGCTACCAATCTGATCACATGGTTTCAATAATTTGATGCAATTCTTCTGTCACAGAGAACATTTTTAAGCATCCTTCATTATGCTTTTCTTTTTCCCAAAAGCTATCAAAAATTATACCAGACAAAAATCTATTATTCATGGACCACTTATATCTCAGTCATTATAAAAGAAAAATGCAGAAATACATGTTTTCAAAATTAATTAATTCCAAAATGTATTGCCCATCAAAGCTGTCAGAGGATGTAACAGAGGGAAAATACATAAAGGTACTTCAATTTGCTCTGAGTTACATCTTGAATAAAGGCCTATGATTAGCTCCATGGACTTGTGAGAGTGGAACTCCACCTTGCAGTAACAAAAAAGTCCTTCCTGTATTATTTGATGAAAGTAGCAAGGCAGGATGAAAAATGAAGATAACATGGAAGGCAAAACAAAGATAACAAAGCAAGTAAGGAATGGAGAACTGTGCTAGAATCATTCATTGTTCAGCGTAATGCACAAATAATAGTACTGATCCTAAAACAAAATCTTCTGCAAACACCTAGTAGTAAGATAATAATATACCTTTGTTTGCAATGCTTTATGATTAATCACTGTCAAGCTTTGAAGTGGAAAAAATATGCAGTAGGAACAAATCCTTTATTCTCCAGGCTTCCAAAGAACCTTCCTGTTCTGCCCATTTAAGAAATTTCATCAGTGAAATACATATACTTCTGCCAAGAGAGAGTAAAGGAATGGGTATAGCTCTCCCACACCCTCCACAATAAAGCTACTTTGGGAGATTGCATTCAAATATTTTTCAGTGTTTCTGCAATGTTTTCAAATTGCAGAAGTGCTAAATAAAAGTTACTAGGAATCTGAATACTGACATTTTAACTTCCAAATTCAAATTCTGAACTCTGTTAGCAGCCAAAAGAGCACAACTTCAGCACTTTTGCTGCAGGTAATAAATATCAAAATCAACCGAAGATGTACAGGGTTCCACTCAATTTATTATTTTAAAAGACCATCCATGTTTCATCTGGATCGTCTTATGAGGGGGAGCCAGGGCCACCACCACCAAGTCCATTTATAAAGTTTTCAGTGATGGAAAGATGGAAAAACAAGAAAATAATTTTCAGTAATATAAAGCAAGCAACAGTCCTTAAAAGCACATACAATTCCTTTTCTCTTGGTTCTTGCATTTGTTTTCTGTAAAGATGAACTGACTTCTTTCAGAACAGACAAAGAATTAAAATAAAAGGAATACAGGGGAAACAAACACACACAAACACAATATTTGTTACACACACACACACACACACATGCACACACCCCAGTTTAAGACACTCAAGATTCCACGTACTGTATCTCTACAAGACAAATCAGTAGTGGTGAAACATTGGAACAGGTTGCTCAGAGAGGTGGTAGATCCCTGGAAACATTCAACATCAGGCTGGATGGGGCTCTGAGCAATCTAATCTAGTTAAAGATGTCCCTGTTCACTGCAGGGGGCTTGGACTAGATAACCTTTAAAGGTCCCTTCCAACCCACCCCATTCAATGATGTTACAATTCTAAGAAGAGAGGCCGAATCAGGCATAGTAAGCTTATGATGCTCATGCATTTCCACAGCGTGGCATGTTCACATCAGGTCTGCTACATTCCATACCAGACGTTTGTGTATCATCTGCAAGACATGCTCCAGACTGCAGCTCTGGGCTCCCTGGGTCAATACTTTATGATGTCAGTGTCCAAAATACAACTCATCTAAGTTTTTGTCAAATGATAAATAGATTACTGGCCTGAGCTAGCCTTTTTCAGAAAGATTACTTTACTTCTTGATAAGCAAACTACTGGCAGGTTTTCTACATCAAGTAAACTGTGCATAGCAATCCCAGTGACCAAAGTCCAACCATTCTCTATTCATACTTTCATCATCTCTTCCTCCCCTGTGAAATACCTACTCACTTGCTTTAACATTCATCTCTTGCATAGAAAAAAAAAGTCCTAAAACATGAGACTACAGTTCGTAGGAAGCAGAGGAGAGAAAAGGGACACTAAGGGTCTTCAGCCTCTCTGTTAGCTTCCTATCTGCAAGCTTGTACATATATATATTCTCAATATACCATTACTCTATAGAACTCCCTCCAGATAAGAAAACCCACAAAAATCCTACAGTTCTGCACAGAATTTTTGTCTTTTCCCCATACCATAGCGTGCCCCATTTCCCGTGAGAAGGAGACTGTCCTACACTGTCTTATGTGACAAAGAAGTGGAATACTTAGTCTCCTCACCACCATCACAGCTGTAGGCAAACCCAAAAGTATTTCATGAACAGAATATGTCTGTCATGCACTTAGAGAGATTCCAGGAACTGCAATGCTACAGAGAATTTTGGAGTAATATCCTATATGGAAAAAGACATTAAGAGTGCAAAACTACATCCAATAAAATTAGACATTGATTGGCTTCTTTGAGGCTATCTGATTAGTTTTTTAGAAAGAATAATAGTAACATACTAGCAACCACCTTTAACCATCTGTGTGGCTGCTAGATTCAGTTTGGTCCTTTAGAAGCTGAAGGGCAATGCTGCTGCTGATAAAAGCCCAGAGGTAATCCAACACGGGACTTCCTAAATTGAATTCCTGTTCTCGCAGTATTACTGCACTTTTCTCCAGGTGACACATTTCAAATTGACATTGCAAGCCAAGCTCGACTTGAGCATAGTGAGTGCATGATTTAAAATCAAAGCCAACAGATTCTGCCCATTTTTTAACAAGGCACAGTGAAATGATGCTTAAGGCATTAGAGAATGTATTATACAGTCAACCCAGGTCCCTCAAAAAGAGGCAGTGAAATGAAACAGGCAAGGATCTATCAAAGAAACCCAAAAAACATGCATCACAAGGACATGTACATAGAATTACCTGCCAGAGTTGTAAATTCTGAGGAACAATCAAGATCATGTCTTAAAAGATAACTTAGATTTCATTCTCACAGTTAGCCAGAAAGAAGCCAAACTTTTCTGAAGTTCTAAATCTGGTGATTAATGACAAACAAAGGCAAAGATAAGAAAATATTTTACTTATACCACAGTCTCCTGGTATTTTCCATTGAGCACATTCTCACTATTTTCAGACCATTTGTCAAAAGCTCATGCGAAGTCTCTTCAGAAACTTTTGTTTACTAAGACAGGATCATCCTTTCCAGGAATGAATCAACTCAATGAGGCTTAAACAACCCACTCAGAATCAACTTTCCCAGAGAACACATGACAAAAAATGGTACTTGAATGCAGGATTGTGTATGCAGATTTCCACCCCACTAAGAGATGGATAACTTGACTGTCAGGAAGGAAACCTGTTCATTACAGGAAAACAGCATGTACCTGGGCAGTTACAGCAGAGTTTGAATACAAATTCAGCCCCTGCCTTGTTTCATAGTAATTCACAAAGACATGAAAACTCCTGCCAGCATTTATCAGACCATACATGAGCAAACACTTGTTTGTTGACAATTAATGAAGAAAAATTACATAAGTTCAAAGTATTTTGTTCGTCACTGAAGAAATTAGAAAAAAAAAAGGCACAGAGGTTAGACTTCATGATCTTCAGAGGTCCCTTCTAACCCCTAACATCCTGTGATCCTGTGATTATCACTCTGATTGAAGGCCAAAGTAGACAAAATTGCAAAATTATATGTATAACAGGAAAGGACCTTTTTTGCATCTCCTCCGAAGGACTTAGCTCTATATTTTTATTTGTAATAGTCTCTTCTTCCCCCACCCTTTTTGTGGATGAAAGCTCCTTGCCATCTGTCAGTTAAATTAAACCTTGCTAACAGAGCATGCTGGATTTTCAGTTGCAAGGGAATCTCTACAAAAGAACAGTCATTATTGGTCTGACCAAAGGGTCATCCATCCTGATAGTCTCATTTTTGGTTATGACCATAGCAGAAGAGCAGAAGAACAGAGTAAACATATGTGTTGGCAGGTCGTCTCAGCCTTCAATAATCTCCAGCTCAAGGGCTTTTTGAGAAAAGATGTCTTTACACTCATTAAAGGCCCTTGATAAATTTTTTCTCCAGTAATACATCCACTTCACTTGAACAAAGGATAAAAGTTACATTGGTATTCTAAGGATCACCTCAACATTACTAAGTCTAAAATTCACAATCCCCAAAGATCCATTTTCCTTTTCCTTCCTCCATGAGTTCAATCTTAAACTTCAAAAATCATGGTTTGATCTTAATACCACGACAAACACTTTCAGTGTTGCAGGTACCTTTAGCTTGGTCTTTGAGTTAAGCTGGTGGTCTCATGCATCATAAATACGCATCACTTTTCCTCCCTTCTTTTATGAACAAAGTATATTTAGATATATTCCTATGGAGCTTCTTAGAATATTCAAGTATCTAAAATAGTAGGCAGATTTTTTTACCCCAATGTGCGTCTGCAGATTCATTTTTTTTCATGAATTTCAGCAAACTGGCCAAGAAAAACAGCATATGCAAGAATCTGAATGTGTAGGCATACAGATACAGCTCTAAAGGCTGCATGAAAACCTTTTTGAAGTAACAAGTTCTTTAGTTTCTAGGAAAACGTAGGGATCAGATATATTTCACAAGAAACTTGATCTTTTGGAATCAAGATTATTTCTTTTAATGACTTATTCGGAATACTAATTACAGAATAATGCCAGACTCCTGTTCTTTATGACTTATTAGCAATGGCCTGACAGTTGATCATATACTTACTGCTTCGTGTGATATGCTTAAATACAGCAATTTCCTACGTCTACTTCTTTCTATTAAGTACCCAGTAGCTGCACTGTTCTAAAGTAGACTTCTCATATGAGCTGCTGAAAAAACATGTCCCATGTATCTAGAATAATTGTATTTATTGAATTCAACATGACAAAATTGGTTACTGATTTGAGCTTACCAATTTCATTAAGTTTGCTTCTAGAAGTCCTATTTCATTCTGCATTGCTCCCACTGAAGTCACTGAAAGGGTTCAATTTTTCATAGTTTGAAATGTTCATTAGGTATTTATATGAAAAATGAGAACAAACTATGCTACAGTAGGTAGAACAAAAACAATTTCATAGGGCAGTAAACTTTCATATGCTAGGGCATAACCCAACCAGTAATACATAGGGTTAGACAGAAGCTTTGCTCACAGACAAGCTATTTCAAAGAGAGCACAATTAAATGTTAACTAGCTTCCTGCAAAATATCCCTTCAGTTGTAAACTGAACAAAATATGGTTTCACAGTTTCTTTGCTTGGAACTTTCTGAAATCAACACCCTCTCTGTGACCCCTAAGAGAGTGACTTCCACAAATCTCTTACTCAGCTCAGACTGCTCTTAGTATTGTTCACATAATCAGGTATCGATCAGATCTGACAATGATATTCTTTAGGATTTACAAAAACATGTTGCAGCCATTTTACTTCTTTGGTTTACTTTATTTCCTACAGCCTTTATTCTTTGACATATGAAAGGACCACTTTTTCTCAAGTGAGCAAGGCAAATGCTCTGTATTTTCCTCATATACTATACATACCACCCAGATCTACATCTACATGCAAAAGCATAAATTATTGTTTTCCTTATTTGCACATGGACTCTTTAAGTTTTCACCCTGTACCCAAAGCACAGGTATATGTAATATCTAAAGCTGCACTTGCACTGAATGTAGATAAAAGGAATTCCTCTTTAAATATAAAAAGGTTAAACATAAAACACATGCAGTTGTCTACCTTGTTCTTAATACACTTTGAAAAAATATCAGAAGAATCCTTCATCCACTGCAGCCACTGATCAAAGGGTGTTATAAAAGCACCAGGATTAACTGTTTCAAAAGTGATCATAAGTCTGATTATCCTTTCAATTAAAAAGTGCTTCTCATTTGTTTCAGCACAATTTACCATACATGTACCTTGACATTTAACATCATAATATCTTTGCACCAATTTATCAGAAAATATATCTTACAAAATCCCTTGTCTACAACTTATTTCTTCTTTGGATTGTATCCTACTTCTGGTAAATAGGCTTAACCTCAAACAAGTGCTCAGATATATCATCATAGGAAAGGAATTAAAAATAATGGAAAGCAAAGAGTGATTTAGTTTTCACGAGAATCCAGAGACTGTACAGGGTAAGTAAGATAAGGGCCAGACAGCAATTCAGGCCTGCAGTGCAGCAGAGTGAACTGTAAAGATTCAGGCTTTAGAAGTGGAAATAGCTATTCCTATTGTTTCTTCTCATTTCTTAGAGAAGAAACCTAAAATGAGCAAATTTGTCCTACTTTAAATGTCAAAATTGAGGCACCAAATTTGTTTTCGTTGCTCCCTTCCATCCGACAGACATGCAATGACCACTGCAGCTGGCTTTTACAGGTCAATTGCGCATCATACCAGCACCAAAATGAGCTAGTATCAGCTCCTCCTGAAAAGACAAGAACAGTTAGCTCCCAGTAAGATACAGCACAGGGGCAGCCTGACATTGCAGGAATGACAGCCATGGACTAGTCTCCTCCCTAATTTAGTGAGGCAGAGTGCCTGTACCACAGCAGCAGATGACCTGACTTGCAAACATCTCAAGCCTGCCTAGAGGCACAAACCCCACCATGTCCAGGTAGGTCAAGGTCAGAGACTGTGTCTGCAGCCTTCTGTTTCCCTCAGCTGCCACTTTTCTCAATGCTGAAATTCTGCTGAAAGAAAGGGTAAGAAACATTTGCTTTAACATGTCCCAGACCATAAACTGCTCAATGACATAAATGGAAAAGGTCCAGAATTGTTTCAGTTGGAAAAGACCCCTAAGATCAAGTCCAACTGTTGATCTAACACCACCAGGGCCAGTAAACCAGTCCTGAACTGCCATGTCTACATGTCTAGTGAACGTTTCCAGGGATGGTAGCTCCACCACCTCCCTGGGCAGCCTATTCCAGTACCTGACCACTCTTTCAGTGAAGACTAAGGCAAAAAAGTTATTGAGTACCTCATCTTCCTCCTCATCTGTTGATCCCAGCTCTCCATTCTCACTTCTCAGAGAGGGTACACTTTCTTCAACCTTTCTTTGCTGTTTCATGTACCTGTAGAAAACCTTCCTGTCACTCTTTGCATTCCGTGCTTTTGCCTTCCTGATCTCATCTCTACACAATTGGGCAGTGTTCCTGTACTTCTTCCAGGTTACCAGTCCCTTCTTCCACTGTCTGTGAAGATCCCTGTGGCATCTGGGCTCATTTTTTTTTTTTTTTTGAGAAGCAGGTCTCTATTCAGTCATGCCCATCTCTTCCCATCTTTACTTGGTTTCTTACACATGCAAGAGCTCTTGCAATCTAAGGATAGTGTCCTTAAAGGTCTGCCAGCTCTGCTCTGTTCCTTTGTTCCTGAGAATACCTTCCTGTGGAGTCCTATGGACTAACTCCTAAGTAGCTGGAAGTTTGCCTTCCTAAAATTTAGAGTCCTGACTCTGCCCCTTGCCTGTCCCATGTTTTAGGACTGCAAACTCCACAAGTGCATGATCACTGCAGCCCAGGCTGCCCCAAATCTTGACATCAGCAATGAGTTCAATTGTATTTGTGATCATCAGGTTGAGTATTGAAGTATATATTCTTATGTTTGAGATACATTATATATTGAGATTCATTTTATAAACAACTACAATACGATGTGCAACTATAGTTCTCTGAAGTTAGGGCCAAATTCTACCATCTGGACTTCAATGAAAAAGTCTGTTACAGAATAACAGAAAACATTTATCACAGAACTATATGTTAAAGAAAGGAGGTTTAAAGTAAGATCCCATTCTTTAAGGCTTTCTTTAGGTTCATCATGATTTAGAACAACTAATGATAATAGGAAAAAAGAAGCTGCCAGTATGAAAAATTATAAACAAAGAATGATATTTGGATACTTTTTACTAAAAATACAATACTGGCCTGCTGATGCTAGTTGAAAAAGAAGTATAAGAATAGGTTTAGACATTTTGGTATTTCTGAACCCATCGTCGGGACAGGACACATTTTCTTCAGTATTTCTTTCAAATCTACCTAGAGCAAGATAAATATATCTATCCAAGCAACTCTATCCACACTAGAACCCTATTTTATCTAAGATCAAGCCTTGTGTTACTATGTAGGTGGAAAGGCACATAAGTTTCTTTTTTCCTTGAGATCAGTAGGTTTGTGGAAAAATGCCATACAAGTCACATTATCCTTGATTCATCATTATCACAATCATATCATACACAATTATTTGAATTGCAAACACATTTTTATACCCCTGCATTCCTGTGATGTATACAGTATAAAAAGAAAGGGACCAGAACCCAAGGGCCTCACTGATCCAAGATCAAATATATCTTTGCATTTGGTCCAATTCAATATTTTAACAATAATTTTTATCATAATATTTAGCAAATTCTTACTGCAGCCAAATCTTTTTGGTAAATGCTTACTTGAAGCTCTCAGAATCTTTCCCTGAAATACCTGTGAGTAAATCACACCAACTACAGTAACCAGTTGAGTTCAGTGAGTGAATGTTCTTTCTTAATCTACCCAAATCTCCTCTAGTCTTCCCCATACATTTTGTGGGCAAGGAAAACCAAGCGTCTTGGTTACACAGAAAGCATCACAATATTTTCTCTTAGAGCACTCAAGCATAAAATTAGGGACACATTGCACCATTCCTCCATAAGTCTACAGTAGTGGTATTATCATAAATCTCAGACTGACTTCCTTATTTGATCTTTTCCCAGCATGTGAACATGCAGGCACTGGAAGCATCTGTGGCACTCTGAAAACATCTGAAATAGCATGCACACAAGTCCCCTACTGAATGACTTAAATCTGCAGCATTTATTTATTGCCCAGGCCACTATTTCAAGCTGAATTGTACTGCAAGAGGATTCCTACAGAGGCTTTATTATAATCCAAATTCTGCAGTCTGACATAAACAAAATGCAAGTTCTCAGCGCATAACATGCAAAGTATTTCTGCTAAGAGTACTCTATTTCATTCATTTAACATGCAAACCCAATTGGGAGAGTCACCTGTGGGGAAAGAACTAGTTTTGTAGTCTCATTCCAATCAAAAGATCAGGGATGTGTTTCTAGCCGACCCATAAGCAATTCTGAAGAATCATAACCTCTTCTTCCTGCCTGCAAAAAGTGGTATTATTTCACACGTAGACCAAGACTGAGATGTTGTTGTTTGCTGATGCTATAGGAGTGAAATAAATTCGGGGGGGACACACAAACAACAACAAAAAATAGAAAGGGGGGGAAAAAGGGGAAAAAAACAAACAAATACAGAAAATCCCAACAACAACAAGAATACAGTTCATCTAACATGGGCCTTTCTGCATCTTCAGTTAAGGTTATAATTTCTATGTGTGAATGCCTTTTAAAATTGGAATGGAATGGAATGGAATGGAATGGAATGGAATGGAATGGAATGAATGGAATGAATAGAATAGAATAGAATAGAATAGAATAGAATAGAATAGAATAGAATAGAATAGAATAGAATAGAATAGAATAGAATAGAATAGACCAGGTTGGAAAAGACCTTTGAGTTCATCAAGTCCAACCTATCATCCAACACTGTCTAATCAACTAGACCATGGCACCAAGCACCCCATCAAGTCTCTTCCTAAACACCTCCAGTGATGGTGATTCCTCCCACCTCCCTGGGCAGCCCATTCCAATGGCCAATCACTCTTTCTATGAAGAACTTCTTCCTAACATCCAGCCTAAACCTCCCCTGGTGCAGCTTGAGACTGTGTCCTCTTGTTCTGGTGCTGGTTGCCTGGGAGAACAGACCAACTCCCATCTGGCTACAACTTCCCTTCGGATAGTTCTGTCATGTGAAATTGATATCCTGTCTCATTAACACACTCTTTCCTTTTTGATTTAATTTTCTCTCTTGCCTATGCCTCCTATTCTCTATTATTTCTTTTTTGTTGCTGGTCTTATTCTATAATGTGTTTTGGAATGTAGTTTACAAGAAAGATGCTATTAAAAATACTAAGGATAAACTAATTTCTTTCTACCAAAGAAAAGAGAGTTCTCTACAGGCAAGAGTTGTATCTATTATTGTAGTCATTCAAGGAGGCTACATGATGGAAAAGTCAGAACAGCCAGTGAGGATGCATTATACATTATTACTGTTCTCTAAAGGCAGTGGGAATGCAACAGGAAACATTAGCTTGTTTGCCATCATTAATTTCTGTATTGCACCAAAAAAAAATAACACTGAGCAGATGCACTATGGTGGGGATTTTTTTTCTGAACAGAAGTGTTTTCTCTTCTTAATTAATTGGAGACTTACTCAGAACTGGCTTAGCAATACAAAATTGACCTTTGAAGATCAAAGTGACAAGCCATATGGGGCTAAATCCTGTATCTCTTATGCATGCAAAAATCTCATGCACTTCAGATGAGTTTGCATCATGATTTAGACGAGTGATCACCATATACCATGAAAACCTGCCCCTGGGATGGTTTAATCTGTATAACCAGAACTTTTACATTTCCCTGTGTTTTCTCCAATATCTGCTTCTCCCTTTTTTCTGGGTTTCTTCTGGGAAAGTTTTACCCCCACCCACACCTTCTTCACTCATCCCATTTTGCACAGTTGGCAAGCTTGTAACACACACAAAATTTTGGGAGCAAGAATACTAGCAATGCATAATTTAAGAGAGGCTCCTCATTACACCACTTCTTCATTTCAATTGTTTGAAATTCTTCTGCACCTTAACGCATATATAGAAACCAAACCAGGATCCAAGTGTGTTTGTATTATATTACTATTTCTTGAATGAAGCATTTTAATACCAACATCTGGAGGGTTAAACTAATAATTCAGAATCAAGCAAACCTTCTCATGAAATACCCTATGAATTACATTGACTCTATAGTTTTATATTACATATTTATAGTTAATATTAAAAACACTTACTCTAATAATATCTCTGCTGCTATAAGGACTGTTTTATAGGTTGGTTGTTGGTTTTGGTTTTGGCTTGTTTTTTTCCCTTGCTAGTAACAGAAGGTGAGAGTTTTAAGACCTCAATACCAACAACAGTAACCAACAGTATGTTAGAGATTTATGCGTTCAGAGTATTATATTCCCTTCTCACTACCACAGTTGCAAATGATGGTTTTTAGCTGTCTAAGCACCAAATAGTCTGTAGTCATTCTAGTCATTAAAAAGGAGACTCAAAAAAATCTAGTGTTCTGACATTGTCATAATAGTTAAATGACACAGATGTAAGATACTCACAGTGTCCTACTAACTCTTCAAAGCTTGTGATTACTGCATGTCAGCTGCATTCACTCAGGACTGTTCTACATCAGTCACACTAAGCAGGAAAGAAGTTCCAGGGTCCTGCATCATTTAGACAGTATGGAAATACATCCTGGATGCTGTCAATCAGTATAGTTCCTTGGTCATCAATGCAGCTATCTTTTAGAACACAGCTGTGCTCAGCCTGGTTGCTGATGGAAATAATACAATCTTAGCGTATGCCATCTTGTAACTGGCTAGCAGAAAAAAAACAATAATATTTATCAAGATGCTTTTAAATTAAGAGATGGGATGACAAGACCACACTGTAGTTCACCTGGAAAAAACCTCCAGGCATTTCAAATGTGGTGATAGGAAGACGGAAAAAATCCTTACCAAGGTTCTTCCAGGAAAGCTTTGATAAGATCTTGTGCCTTCACTGACACCGAAGTCAATTAATACAAAGATACAAATTCACATTAAAAAAAATTTCATAAGTTCCACTATTCATGGAACTGTGCCATGGCCTTGCAATGGTTTGTATAGAGCAAAGCTTGAGTGTTCATTAATCTCATGTATTTCTCGCTTTAAGATATCTCTCTGGATGTTGAAAGTGTAGCAGGTAAAAATCTCTACTCAAGCTCTCAGTCAGGTATAGCTACTAAACTACATTAAAATTTTATATTGTGTTATGCTTTGGGTTACGTATTTTTTAAAAAGCCAACACATTAAATAGAATAGAATAGAATAGAATAGAATAGAATAGAATAGAATAGAATAGAATAGAATAGAATAGAATAGAATAGAATAGAATAGAATAGAATTACCAAGGTTGGAAGAGACCTTGAAGATCATCGAGTCCAACCTGTAACCACAACCTCACAACTAGACCATGGCACCAAGTGCCACATCCAGTCCCCTCCTGAACGCCTCCAGGGATGGAGACTCAACCACCTCCCCGGGCAGCCCATTCCAATGACGAATCACTCTCTCGGTGAAGAACTTTCTCCTCACCTCGAGCCTAAACTTCCCCTGGTGCATCTTGAGACTGTGTCCCCTTGTTCTGGTGCTGGTTGCTAGGGAGAAGAGGCCAACCCCTTCCTGGCTACAACCACCCTTCAGGTAGTTGTAGAGAGCAATGAGGTCTCCCCTGAGCCTCCTCTTCTCCAGGCTAAACAGCCCCAGCTCCCTCAGCCTCTCCTCATAGGGCTTGTGCTCAAGGCCTCTCACCAGCCTTGTTGCCCTTCTCTGGACACGTTCAAGTGTCTCAATGTCCTTCCTAAACTGAGGGGCCCAGAACTGGACACAGTACTCAAGGTGCGGCCTAACCAAAGCAGAGTACAGGGGCACAATGACCTCCCTGCTCCTGCTGGCCATACTATTCCTAATGCAGGCCAGGATGCGGTTGGCCCTCTTGGCTGCCTGGGCACACTGCTGGCTCATGTTCAGCTTCCCATCAACCAGCACCCCCAGGTCCCTCTCTGCCTGGCCGCTCTCCAGCCACTCTGACCCCAGCCTGTAGCGCTGCCTGGGGTTGTTGTGGCCAATGTGCAGAACCCGGCACTTGGATGTGTTAAATCTCATGCCATTGGACTCTGCCCATCTGTCCAGCCTGTCGAGGTCTCTCTGCAAAGCCTCTCTGCCCTCCAGCAGATCAACTCCTGCCCCCAGCTTGGTGTCATCTGCAAATTTACTGATGATGGACTCAATGCCCTCATCCAGATCATCAATAAAGATGTTGAAAAGCATGGGGCCCAGCACTGATCCCTGGGGCACACCACTAGTGACAGGCCACCAGCTGGATGTGGCACCATTCACCACCACTCTCTGGGCTCGGCCCTCCAGCCAGTTCCTAACCCAACGCAGTGTGCTCCTGTCCAAGCCATGGGCTGCCAGCTTGGCCAGGAGTTTGCTGTGGGGGACGGTGTCACCTTGCTGTCAAAGGCCTTGCTGAGGTCCAGGTAGACCCCCTGGCATCCACTTCGTGCATTAGTGTACATGCACTTCAGCTGGGCTGCTGGTTTTGCCCCTGACTCCAGCTTACCACCCTCAGACTCCTGTCTGGGGGGGGACTGGTTTCAGCCCCTTCCCCTGTCCTTCACCTCTGCCTTTTCCTCATCCTTTGTTACAATATTCCCCTCCATGCCCACCAAGCTAGTTTAAAGCCCTGTCAATTTTCTTCCTAAGACTTGCTAATTCCCTTCCCAGAATCTTTTTACCTTTGGGGGACAGGCCATTCTCATGTACTGTGACCTTTCCCTTGAGTAGCCTCCTCTGGGACAGATGTAAACTCCATCTGTTACCAGCTGACCTGGTGGGATAAGAAGCAGTAGAAAGTTTTTCAAGATCAAAAAACCCAAAATTCTTCTGACTGCACCAACCTCTAAGCCACTTGTTGACTACAGCTGCTGACCTGTTCCTTCTCATATTCCCTCCTGCAACTAAGGGTATAGACAAAAAAATTATTTGTGCACCTGAGTCCTCCACTAGATCCCCCAGGACCCCCAGGACATGAGGTCATTCTTGATAGCCCTGGGAGTTCTAGTTGCAACATCGTCATTCCCTAACTGCATAATTATTCATGGAAAGTAGTCAGAGGGCTGCACCAGACTAGGCAGCCTTCTGGTAACATCAGCAATTTGAGCTCCTGGGAGACAACAAAGTTCCCTGTGAGCAGGGTCTGGCCGACATATGGGGCCCTCTGTTCCCCTCAGTAGGGAATCACCAATAACAATCACCCTCCTCTTTTTTTTTTAAGGGAGCAAGTCTTGATGCCAGGGGAAGGCTGTTTAACCCCAGGCTGACTCACCCCAAGCTGACTCACCCCAGGCTTACCCACCCTGCGATGACTCACCCCAGGCTGCCTGACCCCAGGCTGACCCACCCCAGGCCGACCCATCCCAGGCTGGCTCTCCCTAGGCCGACCCTCCCTAGGCCGACCCACCCCAGGCTGACTCACCCCGGGCCGACCCACCCTAGGCTGACTCACCCCGGGCCGACCCACCCCAGGCTGACTCACCCCGGGCCGACCCACCCCAGGCTGACTCACCCCGGGCCGACCCACCCTAGGCTGACTCACCCCGGGCCGACCCCCCTAGGCTGACCCACCCTCTGACTCACCCGGGCCGACCCACCCTAGGCTGACTCACCCCGGGCCGACCCACCCCAGGCTGACTCACCCCGAGCCGACCCACCCCAGGCTGACTCACCCCGGGCCGACCCATGTATGTCATATAAAGTCAAATAAAGGCTTCTAAAAGGTGAGGTGCACCAATGCTGCACTCTATAATGGTAAAATACCCACCTACAAAGTTAGTAGAGCTGCAAGGATCTCTAATGGTTTTGAAATATGAGATGCCAGACTATATAAATTCTGCATAGCAGTTACATAAAAATACTCAGGATAAAGTTCCATAAACACCTGAGATTCACTCCTGCTACAGTCATCTGACTCTCTCATCAGTGAAAGAAAATATTTCTTTTAAGAAAAAAGGTCTATGTAAATAAACCACAGGAACAAATGGGTAAACGCAGACCCTGAATATGCTTAAGGCTGGAAATTAGAAACTTCTTATTTAGCTATGAAATAGAGAACATTATTTCAGTAGATTAGAGAGATCACTTTGAGGTTTTAAGAAAGACCTAGGTTAGTTTATGAATAGGGCCATACATCCTGATATCCTGTCCGGCATTTTCTTCAATCACACGCACTTGTGGAGTTGAGACATTCCCAGAGCTCACATCAGACCTGTTAAAAATAAGAGAGCACCACAGTATTTCATTGAAGACCCAGGAGGATGCATGATTCTGCATGCTAGCAAAGGCCATGCTCCAGGCTAGCAGACTGGGCTGTGACCTGGATTTGGTTCGTTGCTCTGCTATTCTTCTTGCATGTTTCCTCAGGCACATCACTGCCCTAGAAGCATTTCATCTGTGTTGGAAGGGCATACTTAACACCATCAGAGGTAGGCACAAGGATCAATATCATATGGATCTTAGATACGAAGGTAACAAAGACCATATAACTACTTTTACAAGGTGCTTCTAATCCAAAAAATCTCATATTTTATGTGCACAGTCTCATGAAATCTCTTAGCACACCTAGCTGGTGTTTGCATTTCAGGCCAGGTGACAGAACCAATGCTTAAGAGGGTACAGTCAGGCAAACAAGTCATAAGGCAGCCAGGAGATGATGCAGTCTGTCCTCTCTGATGGAACAAAATTCAGTTGCACCTCCTCTGCTGGGAGCTGCTGAGCTGGTGCTGGCTGCTATATCAAATAACTTCACTGCTGCCACCATCACAGCTGCTTTTTAGTTCAGGGGCTGCCACTCTGACAGTTTACTGCATATCTGCTGCTTTGCTACTGCCCAGTGGATCCTTTGTGATGACTGCATGCCCAGAAAGAAAGCACTGATATTAATATGTAGCTTATCTGTATTTAACAGTCAGTCAAATTATCAAAAAGCTGTGTATAAAATTACTGCCCTGTTGCTACCTAAAGCAGTACTCTACTCCTCTGCTTTTCCTATGAACACTGATTTTGTACTACCATATTTAATTAGGATTTTTTAATACATATTTTGTAGCTGAAGTCATACGTCCATCTTGTTAGCTTAAAATTCACAGATTGCCTCCAGTGTTAAACTTTCTCTTTCAACAGTACACTCAGATTTCTGTTTATAGAAAGTGAAGCAAAAATACAGCTCCCTGTGGGGCATTTCAGAGGATGAGTCTAAATAAGCTAAGGGCAGTATATTAAAGACTAAATCTTTATTACAAAAGTTTATACATTCATGGTAACTGACAAGAAAGGAAGGCCAAAGAAAATTCAAGAAAACAGACTGAATTCAATAAATAAGCTTTATTGATAGGTTAACGAAGAGTAGACAGCACTGCAGAAACAACAGCTTAGAAGACAGATCACTATCTGGACTAATAACAGTTCACACCCATATCTGTCTGGAATTCTAATATCCCCATACAGAAACCAAGACTTATTCAAATAATCAAAAAATACAGGATTTGGACTCTAAGGTCAAACTTGCCAAAAGGTCAAAAGAATGGAAGGGTCTAGCTCTAACTAAGACTTGAGCATCTCATTTACATCCACAGCTTCTGTATGTATATAACAAGAAATGAAGGAAACAAATTTTTTGTACACTGACTCACTGGATTGTTTTCCTTGAAACACATCCTGCTTTAGAGATAGTGAAAGTATGTGTTAAAAGTAATTCTTACCACAGGGCCTACTCCCCTCCAAAGAACTGAAGTTCATGTCTGTTAAATGCTATGTGATCCCACGGCATGAGTATTTTAGAATCCTTTGCCCTCCCATTAAATGAATAGAGTTGAGTGAATTCATTATGATCCACAACTGGTCATTTTGAGGGCTTATATTTGGTGGCACTTTTGTGATCTTTATTTTTTTGCTTTGAGTACTCAAGGGGTTTGTTGGGATTTTTTGCTTCATCACTTGGCCCTGTCAATGTTTTTATTTTGCTTATGTAAGCAATTTCTTTTTGATACAAAATTCTGCCTAAATACTTTAATCAGCTTTTACTCAGAAAGTGTTTATTTCCATCTGCATTATAAATGCAGGATTTAAACAATCTATCAACCCAGCATAATACAGCAAGTGATCTTGTCAGTTTGTCCTTTCCTCTCAGGGATGCAGCTACTGTATTCTGCACTTTTGAAGAAAGGGAAATAATAGGATTAGAAGAACATTGAGGACAAGGGGATGTCAAACAAAAGAAAAACATGCTGCAGTTCTAAAGCATTCTCATCTAGTATTGGGAATTATAATCCATTTGTACTGAAGACTTTGTCTCTGCTCATTACACAAAAAACTATGGAAGACTTATATACTCTGATACTGTCGTTTGGTCTACAGGGAACCCTAATTAAAATACATTTGAGTGTGCAGGTTTTGAATGGGGTGGTGTTAATTTTCTTCATAGTAGCTTACATGAGGCTATGCTTTGGATCTGCTGAAAACAAGTGTTGATAATACAGAGATTTTTTATTTATTACTGAGCATCAATTTCACAGCATTGAGACCTTTTTCTGTTTCTCACATTGTCCCACCAGTGAATAGGTTTGGCATGCACAAGAAGTGGGGAGGAGACACAGCTGGGACACCCAACTCCAACTGACCAAAAGGATATTTCATACTATATGACATCATACTGAGCAATAAATTAGGAGGAAGTTTGGCCAGGGGGCCACTGCACAAGGACTGCCTAGGAATCTATCAGTCAGTAGTGATACTTTGTTTTTATTTAAATCAGTTATATTTCTTGAGTTTTATTTCTCTCTATTATTTTAATTATATTTATTGAGGAGAAGTAGCAATATTTCAGTGATGAAACTATTACCTCAACCCATAAATTCTCTCACTTTTACCCTTCCCATTTTCTTGTAGAATCATCATAAAATCATAATATTGTTTCAGTTGGAAAATACTTCTAAGATCATCAAGTCCAACTACCAACCTACCACCACTGTGGCTATTGAACCATGTCCCAAAATTCCATGCCTGTATGTTTCTTGAACACCTCCAGAGACAGCGACTCCACCACCGCCATGGGCAACCTATTTTGATACCTGACCACTTTCAGTAATGAAATTGTTCCTAATATCCAAACTTCCCCTGGTGAAACATGAGGACGTTTCCTCTCCTTCTATCGCTTGATACTAGAGACAATAGACCAACACCCACCTCACTACAACCCTTCAAGGAGTTGTAGAGAGCAATGAGGTCTCCCCTCAGTCTCCTTCTCCAGACTAAACAGCCCCAGTTCCCTCAGTTGCTCCTTGTAAGACTTGTTCTCCAGACTCTTCACCAACTTTGCTGCCCTTCTCCAGTCATGCTCCAGCAACTTGATGTCTTTCTGGAAGTGAGGCACCCAAAAATGAACAAGTGTGAAGTTAACTCAGTTCATTATTCAAACAAATAGCTTTTGTTGTACAGCACAGAACTCCAAGCAAACCCTCTAAATCCAAGTACCTAAAGCCTTCCTTTGTATCACTATTAGTTTTACTTTAAAAAGAAGCACTATTTAAATAAGTCACACTAGCATCACATACATAGTATCACTTTTAAAGAAAAAAAAAAAAAGTGGTTTATTTTCTTGGTCTTCAGAGATATGAATCAAGTTCTTTTTCCATGTACTTTTGTATTGGCTCAGCTTCAGGTGCTAGGCTAAATAAGCTTTCACTTAAGACTTAGTTCTGTTGAATCAGGACAGTATTGAGAAGAGTGACCTTCTCTGCATATTAAAGTTTACATAAGAAAGGTGAAAAGAAAAAAAAAAAAGAAAAGGCATTTGTGACCTTGTAAAAGGCCGTGCTTTCCATTTAAAATGGAGCACCAAGCAAGCACAGAGCATTGGGGGTGTTAGGGTTGTATGGCAATCGCTCTCAAGTCTGCAACTGTGAGTGAATATTGTGACTACTGGCCACAAAATCACCTACCTACACTGATAATGTCAACTCTAAAAGCAGTATCAAAGACAAATTCAAAACTCAACATTAAGGCTTCGAGTATTTCTCCTATTAAGATTAAGAGTAGCAAAAACTAAAATCAAAACAAAAATAACTACACCTTCTATGTCCCCCCTTAAAAAAAAAAACAAACAAAAAACCACCAACCAAAAAAAACCCCCACACACAAAAAAAAACTAAGACAAAAACAAACAAACAAAAAACCCCACCACAAACAAACAAGCCTTTGCTCAGAACATGTTACCTGGAATAATCAAACTGCAAGTCTCAGAGGACTGTTGGGATTTCAAACTCAGTGGAAGAGTCCAGTGTGACTGTGAAATTCAAGATACCAGCTTCTCTCACATCTAGATCCATGTCATTCAGATGAGAAGTCATTGTTTCAGAGATGAGTCAAATTGAGAGCAGAATGGGAGCAATCTGACATTCCCCATTGCTGCAGCAAGCAAAGCTGACCAATGTTTACGGAGGTTGCACGTACGGTTCTCACAATGCTTTTCTGGGCCAAATCTTGTGTGCTAGTGTCACAGCAATGTAATAACACCAAGATGCTTTAGGGCCCTTTATTCCTCAGTGCACATTCAGACAAGGCTTATGTAGCTATGCCTAAATGCATGTATCTGTGTATTGAGTTATGCAGAGAAAAAGTCAAGATCAAAGAATGCCTCCTCTCTCCCAGGTGAATAACACAACTCTCTCACCTCACTGAACTCAGTTATTCATGAGGAGGTATAGGATGTCCATCCTATCAGAAAACACTACTCAAGCAGGGAAAAGCTAACCCTACAGATTGTCGCCCAACTCCACCAACCAGTCCTGTGCCCAGCCTGCATGCCAAAGCGGCAAGCAAGATATTCCTCAATCTAACCATATCATACTGGTAGTATTCAATACTTAGAGATTAAAGCAAAATTGTTCATTGATTCACAAAGCATGATAAATACGTGATTATAGACATAAGTACATTTTGCAAACATGGAGTTTAGCATCCCTAAGATGCACCTTAAATGTCTTCATGACATTTCAGAGTATTTTCAGAGTTATTTCAGAACCTTCAGCTCAGCTCACCTTACTAAGACCAACACACAGGGCTACTCAGCCAAAAAGTTCTGCCCATCAATTCCTCTCATTCTGCATGCTGCATTTTGTGCCAGGTTTCTCAGGTTATGCAGGGAGTCTGTTTATATGTAAAAAATTTGGCCTCTGTTTTGTATTTGGCCATTTCCTACCCTCTTCTATCAGTGACGGAGACTGGGGTCAATACGGACGACCAATATGATCTAGTATTGTTCCTTTATTGTTCCAATATTGTACGGCTATAGTGCAAGCATAGTGAGTATAGCACAGCGAAGTAAAGTGAAGTGAATGGAAAGGAAAGGAAAGTGAAGTGCATATTAAGGGAACTTCTATAACTTATATAAACTTGGGGAGCATCGTTGGCGTAGCTTTATCGGTTCCTCACAAGTGACCACACATCACACTATTATAGATTATTGGTCAAGCTGCTACTAACACACGAGGTTGTTGATGCAGGTGCATGTCCTGTTATTCCCAGATAACTTGCTGTGTTTATAGCTATCAGTGTCCTTCTTTAGTTACATGGTGCAGGCACAGCACTGTTTTGCTACACTGCTAGCAACTTTTGCACTTATGCTGAGCACGGCCTACCACCATGTCAGGCTCTAAGCCTACACTGCCAGATTGCTCACACTGCTCGTGCTGGCATTGCCACACTCTTCCTGCAGATGGACAGAGTACGTTCATTTTTGTTAAAAGCACAGTCGGTAAATTTTAAGTACTGTCGCGCGGCTGAAGAGTATTTGTTGGAAACCATGTCAGTAAACGCAGAGAAACATTTACTGAGAAGTATTCAAACTACAGCAGCTTTCATAGCTACTGTATAATTGTGTAATATTGGTGGGAATCCACATATAGTATGCAAGTTCCTCCTATCGTCACACTTAACTAGTGATGTCTCTTTGAGCTGCTGCAAGGACAGGCTGCGTCTGCGGTTGTTGCAAAATGTGCATTTATATAACAATATGAATGTATCTACTCTAATTTTAGCTCCTGCCAGCAGGGGAAAATGTCTGCAGCTGAAATACAAACTTTGAAATTTTTCTAAACTCATTCATTCTTACTGTACCATCAACTACACTCACACACAAATAAAACCCACAGGATTTTCCTGTTAATTTGTTCAGCATATATTTAAAATTTCAAATATGTTCAATTAGCACTTATCCAATTTTTTACATTTCTTCTGATTGTTCTGCTACTGCCCTTTAAATGATGAGACATCTCTCTGGTGTAACTGCAGTATGGACTATTTCCTTTCACTATTAGTAATCCCATTGAGAAATATGAAGCAGCCTGGCAAGATTAGTTTAAGCTTTATTATTTTCCTAATTTCCCCAAACTGAGTATTTCCCCAGTTACTACAAGGATAAATTACATTTCCTACTGCTCATGGCAATACAGAAATATTTTCACATTCAGAGATATTTGCATGCTATCTAATTTACTACACAGTAGCAAAATAAGGTGGCAGAGGAGGATGCAGTATCCTTAAAGATGGACAATAAATGCCTTGCTTTTTCATTTCTTCACTTTACATTTGGGTGGTTTTGTTTTAACCGGTTGCCATGTGAACTGACAACGTAGCACACAGCCTTCTATACCTGTTAATGTCTTCCCATTTGAGAAAAGATAGGCAGCTTTTAATGTATCTCTGATAACAGATTGCACTGCAGACTAGACTTCATGCAAAACAAGAATTCCAAGTAGCAGAAGCAACAGCAAAACTGCAGTTTCCATTAGGCAGATCTGTCAACGTGCTATAGTCTGTGCACAAAACTACTGACTTTATCACTCTAAATACAAAATCATCAGTAACAGGACTAACACCAACTGCTAACAATGGAATAGCTCTTGAACATTAGAATTTGGTTATTCGTCTGAACTTCCTAAGAAATGAGCATTTATGAACAGAAGAACTTTTACAATTAGTATACAAACCCCGAACAATCCAAATTATCTTGTAGCTCAAGAAGAAATTAAAATGAATGGGAGTATGAAAGTGTTTGCAGTAGAGACAGAAGGAAAAGAGAAAGCATTCCTTACACCTTACAAGAAAACAACACTTAGATTCAACGGGGAAAAAAAAATCCACAAAGATTGCTAAATATGATGGGAAGGAAATCTTGCATCCAAGCCATATGCTGAGACTAATCTTTTCTAGAAAAACTACATTCATTACAAGTGTATCTGAAGAAGAGCACTTAGCTGGGTACAAGTCTTAGATGCTTGTGCTCGATTTGTAAGGGGAGGAAATGACAGAACAAGAGAGAGAGGAAAAGCTATATTAAGAAGTCAAATTGCAGGAGCCCTTTAACTGCTATTACAAACTGAAGAAGATCTTCAATACTGAAAAACCCGCCATTAATCTCTTATTTACATGGAAAGCACATGCTTCTTTTTATCTGAAATACTTACAGTAATGACAGGAGCTGGAACTAGACAGATAAACACAGTATGTCTGGTTATCAAGAAATTTAGATATTTTAAATCTAAATTTGGGGTTGAAGCTGATTATTTGCCTACTATGAGCAGATAGTGCATCTGCTCAGTAAAATTTATGTTCCACCACTTTTCCTGCTAATAGCTGTGCTGAAATAACATTTTCATGGGGCTCAATTTTTCAAGAAGTGTCATTCCTACTGGCAAGGTAGTCCAGCTACTGAGTCCTCCCCAAAAACCAATTATAAAGCCTGGAAGTTTAGAGTGGTGAAGTCCAACAAGAGGTCAGGCACAAAGTTTTAAAATTCACCACAATGTTTTTAAGACCAAATTGATTTGAGTGTTTTGAACTAAACAAACAGGTATTTTGTGGTACAACTCGTTTTCAGATGGTTTCTGTGAAGGACTGCCTCTTTCTGCAATTTTAATCAAACGGTAAATGCTGCAGCTGTATACATCTGCTTCTTTCTATGCATGTCTGATCTGAAAGTGGGTGATTGGGAATGCCCATGTTTATTTATCAGCTTTATTTAATGTTTTTAAAGTTCTGGAAGCACGTGTGATTTTTAACAGGAGACAGCTGTGCTGTGTAATGGAAAACAGCAAAGTTTCTATCTTGCTTAACCAGCTAAGTCAATGTCAGGGAAAATAGAGGCCACAATACTACTTATGCAAGGAAGATATAAAGTTATCTCTGGTTTTGTTTTCAGGGTATTCTATCATGTAATTTACTGGCCTCATTATAGGTTACCATACCCAACACACACCTCTACTTTGATCACAGTATTAATTCCAGTGATTGGCTTGAAGTCCCCATATGGATATACAGCACTTTTGAAAGCAAATGCAGAAGGAGTGCAAACATAGCAACTCAAGCTCAATCCCATTATTCATTAAAAACTACATTTTTTTCTCTGCTGCATGTACATCTCACTTCCTTATTTACATAAAATTCCCATTAATAACATAGATAATGGTAATTAAACTAAATCATCCTATGAGAGTGCTGCCTAAGACAGATAAAACCAGGTCCTGCTGTACATGTCACATAATGGGGATATTAATTAAAGTGCCCAATATCAAGTACAGAGATTATCTTATTTTGACATATGCACATACTCTTACATTTCTGACTTGTAAGGCCACAGTTTATGTACTGATCTATAAGCAGTTTCTGTGGGATAGCATTAATTAAACTGCTAGAAAAGTCTCTATACATTTCCAGTTTCAGTTCATCTGTTCTTTTAACACCATTGAGTTATGCATTAAAAGCAAATAAACAAGTAGACAACATGAACACCAGGTTTGTCATTCCTTGGAGTCATCATAACACACACAAAACCCCCAGACTGATTCTTGAAATAATTAGTTTATTACTCCTTTTGAGGATACACTCTTCACATACTAATGAATGCTACAAGGTCAGTGAAGGTGAAAAATGTGGCTGGCAGGACTGTGAGACTACTTAACCTTCATACTTTGAATGCCACATCATTCAGCCAGCTGCTCATATCATTAAGGTAGCACTGCACCTCTGAAACTACTTGGTTTATATGTTAATGGTACCCTACTGCTTGGCTTCCCATCTCGCTGCTGAATCAACACTATCGCAAAACAGCAAAGCTCGCCTGACATAGTGATGTTTCGGTACACGATGATTCATTGTGACAGAACACTGAAAGCCCTCTGGCATGTGCAGAAAAGCTTTATATAGTACTTAGTTGTTAACTTATTTCAATTAAAAAGGCAAATGCACAGAAGACAATAAACCAATCTTCCTGTATTGCATTGCTTTTATTTGCTCTGTTGAATGGCACAGAATTATTTTGGTTCCATTAAATTCCATTTAAAAAGGAAGATTTCTTCCCTGCTTTCATATTTTCTTCTTTTTCTGCATAGCATATCTAAAGGCACACAGCTACTGGCTGCAAATACTACAGAGAATCACTATATATAGGACAGCATGAAAATATGTTGAATACATTTGTCAGCACTGTATTAAAACAGAGTTGCAAAACAGAAAGATTCCCACATTGCTAATAGCTACTGGCTTTACCACCTTTCCCAAGGTGAGAGTGAGAGCACCCACATAGGTATCATAATCAGTGATGTTCTTGCAAATTCATTCAGGGTATTTTTTTTTCCTCCATGAAATGCATGCTGAAAATCTGCTAACGAAGGTTACACAACATTTTAGTATTATATTATCAGCAGATATTCATTATTTCATTTGAAACCACAAAGGTCTGAGTCTCTCTTGTTTGAAGTGGTGCCAGCACAGCTGTAGAGTGCATCTCAGATTAATGGGAGTCATGACAAACAGAATGAATTAGCCCAGTGCAAACTTTTCAACAAATATGCACAACAGGTAAACAATTGCAAACTTCTTTGTTTTCTATTTTTGTAACAGCAGTTTTCATGGTTACTAATCTATGATATAGAAATAGACCAACGTTTCTCATGAACAGCCTTTTGGCTTCACAACTGCTCTGCAGAACAGATCTGCTAATGATACGATTTCATCAATGATGTTTTTTCTTCAAATACATCTGTGAAAGTAATGGTGCTGCCTGAAAATACCACATCCAGAGCAAAAGTGGCAGACACCAACCATTCCCCAGCCTGTAAACTACTTTTATTCATTACTGGTAACAGAAGCTTCACTGTCCATGCCAAATTGTGCTAAGAAGCCTTACCAAGTATGTTTTAACACTGTGATTGCAAGTGAAGGCAACTCTTGGAATCCACATTTAATGTGCACTGTGCTACCAACTGTTGCTTCTTTAAAGCCTCCTCCAGACCCTGGCAGTTAAATGGTTGCCTCTTACATGTTCTACAGCCTATGAACAACCAAGAAGCAAGCCAGGGAAATTCTGTTACTGATACTTTACAATGATTACGAAGTAGTTTGTACAACTCCAATGCCAAAAATCTCAGCTATCCTTACATCAAAACTGACAACATTTTCATGTTGATTTGAACATATAATGAAAGATAACTCAGTGGGTATAGTAGGAGCAGAATTTATCTTTTGACCAACATCAAGTTCAGGTATATTCACTTATAAACAAAAGTGGAACACCACAATTGCTTTGTCCCCTTAGCATCGGCTACTTATTTGGCGTGCATACTTAGCTGCTGTAACAACCACAAAGACAAAAAAGAGTCCAAACTCTCTTCTGTATTTGTACAGATTCTCTTCTGTTTCCAGCAAAGCTTTTGTTATCATGCAGGCTTCTGGCAGACAGCAGTATCTTAACATTTCCACTGTCATTTCTTATCATTAAATGGTCATGTAAGTCTCCTGGTTTCAGCAGATATCTTGTGTGCTGTTCTTTTCTTCTCTTCTCATTTTTAAGTCAATAATCCTCCAAGTCAAATTAGTCATACTTAAAAAGCTTACACCTATCTGCTAATTCACAATAATAAGCAAAAATAAGAATTTTAATGTTGTACAAAATACCTTAGACAAGAGATATGGATATGTTCTCTACATCCACAGTATAAAGGGCAACAAAGTAGTGAGATTAAATTGCAGCAAGAAAGATTCAGGTTAGAAAAATTAAAAGCATCCATAGAAACATGGCAGCTAAAACACTCAGTGTGCTTGAGGGTGCTGTGCTATGCCTATCATTGGAGGCATCTACGAGCATAAACAAAAATTCCACCTTGAAGTGTTACAGCTCTTGCTAATCTTGTTTTGGGTCAGATGAACTAAACTTCCTGTAGTCCTTCCTGGTTTACTCATTCTGAATGTGCAGGAGACAAAAAATACAAAATTGGACTAAAAAAAAAAAAATTATGCTACCCTCTAAATTGGTATCTGAATTAATTTCTGGAGACTACTTCATGCTTTCAACACCTATTAACAGAAAGCTCACTTCTGGGAACTGACAGCAGCAAACCATGGGGGAAGGAAGGGGAGAGAAAAAAACCTTAGCTATAACTAACACTACAATTGATAAGAAATTCACCTGTTACTCTTCTTTCCTGGTTGGGATTTGGAAACTTACAGAAATGACTCATCTCAGGTGAAAAGTATTTCTGGCATTTCTAGTATTTCTGGTGTGACTTGCTTTACACTTACATAACACAACATTCTTCAATATTATTGTCATTTATAATAGCCAGATCTCATTAAAATATTGACAAAAATGACACTGACTTGTACCAAAGTGACTTAGATATGTCTCTTCTACCCACAACCTCATTTTTCCCGGTGATTATCTTCATGCCATTAGCTACATATTTTGATGTCAGAAACATTTGAAAAGTAGTAAGATGAGAACCTTGAAAGCATGCCACAGAAGGCAACTAACCACAAGAAATCTGAATGCTCCAGGGAGCCAGAAGCACTGCAACAGCATGGCAGTGACCACCATCTGCAGCCATCCCCGTGGGCATTCCTTGCATCTACACTGCCTTTCCTGATCTGCCACAGCAGCTGTTTCTGCGCTGACACAATAATAACAACCCATTCCAAATGCATGATCCGAGCTACAAAAGCTTCTGTAGTCCTAGCTCAGGTAAGAGTAAACTACAATTTGCACTACTTGCAGTAGCCCAGCTCAATCCGAGTTCACTGTGACCTGGATGCAATATTATGAGCAGCTGAGTTTGTTGCATGAGAGGACAAAAGAGAAGAGTGACCCAGGTAGCTGGCCTTACAACCCTCCTAGCTGGCCCAGCAAGAGCTGAAAGAGGATGAACATTCAGGATTCCTTAGGAGCAGGGAAAGGTGCTTGTGCCTTTTTTTCTCCACTAGTGTAATGCAACTTGGTGTCACACTTCTGTTTAAAAGAACCCATTTTGCAACATTTTTCACAGATAAATGTCCATCCTCAAAGAAGTTGTGATTTTCTCTCACACTCTTTTTTTTTTCTTCTTTTATTTAGAATATTTCACCAAGAATTCTCTGGCAAAGAATAATTCCTTCGAGTTACTGCTAACATCTGCCGTTTACAAAATATTGTCATTATTGAATTCCAGCTCTATTTTCAGGCTACAAAGTAGTCCATAAGATCAAAAAGTTAAGAAAAGGCAGCTAATTCTTGTGCATAAAGAAGAATCATGGACAAATTGCCTGCTTTACAGAGACAGGCAAGCTAACAAAAGTACTCTGATGACAGTTACAAAAGAAGCAAGATTTCCATTCTTCAAAGCTATAAAGATCAGTAGAATGTGCTGGTACTCAATAATTATAGAGGCCTACATTAAATGTTAGGGGGTTTATTAGAGAAATGATCAGATTAAAGTTTGGTTGATCAAAGATTTAAATTTAATCTGACTACTTTAGATATTCTAATAAAGATATTTTTGTTGATTCTCAAACCAGTAGCACTTAAATTAAGAGTGTCTGAGGGAATGCCTCGTCACATTGTGAACTGTCGTATGTTCTGCACTGAAACTAAAATTCTGTCCTTTTAGGGAAAAAGAGAAGCACACAAGAAAATTTCCTGCTGATCTCTGCAGGTTAAAAGGGTAATAGAATCCATGCAGTCCCTCACCCTTTCAATTTTTCCAGCCTGATTGCTCACCACACCCTCAGACTCATGTTTCTAGAAAATATTCTAATAGGTTTTAACACCTACTTTTTCAATTGCATTTTTATTTGTTTTCACATCGTAAGTAATTCTCAGCAGAGGATCAAACTTTTATCAACAGCACCAGGATCGTCCTGTTTCCCACCACGTATGATGCATAGGGTTATCAGGACAAAGCAGAAAATTCCCTGTGTCAGCTAAAAAAGGATCTCCTTGAACATCATGCTCAGCTTTCTTTTATCTTACTTTGTAAAAGAGTAAATGAAAAGAAATAACTAAAAGAGAGTAGCTTTTCTGCCCTGGTTTACTAAAGAACAGTACAATAGGTCACATTCAAGATACCTGTAAAAGAAGAAAAATCGACAGACTGACAATTTTAGTTCATAAAAGTGCTAGATGTGTATAGCTCAGCTAATTAATAGGAATGAAATTCAACAGTGAGCAGAATAAGCAATTAGTCTGTTTACCAGCACTTCAAATACCACAGACATTCTTATCCAAACTGTGCGTTGCTGACTCGGAAAAATAATTTTCCATTAAATCTGTGGCATATTTCACCAAATGCTGGGCAATTTGTTTAAATATCTTCAAGCCAATAAAATATGTAAATATGCCCCCATCAGATATCCTTCTACTTCAGTCTTGATTTCTTCTCTTTCACTCCTTTGAAATTATGCAGAGTAAACACTAATTTTTCCACAGTGCCAGAGACCATCCATTGTAACTTTAAGTACATAACAAAGCGGATACCTACTCAAGACCACTCAAGACCCTGAGCATTTTTGTCTCTTCATTATCTGTATAAAAATGACCAACTTTGCCCACAGACATCTCAATCCACCCAAGGCTACAAGGATGATAAAGGGACTGGAGCACATGTCCTATGAGAAGAGGCTGAGAGCCCTGGAGCTTTTCAGTCTGGAAAGAAGAAGGCTGAGAGGGGATTTAATACATGTTTTTAAATATCTGAGGGCTGGGTGTCAAGAGGGAGGGGACAGACTCTTCTCAGTTGCACTCTGTGATAGGACAAGGGGTAATGGACAGAAACAACAACACAGGAGGTTCCACCTCAACATGAGGAGGAGCTTCTTCACTGTGAGGGTCACAGAGCACTGGAACAGGCTCCTCAGGGAGGTTGTGGAGTCTCCTTCTCTGGAGACTTTCCAGATTCATCTGGATGCATTCCTGTGCGACCTACGCTAGATTCTGTGGTCCTGCTCTGGCAGAGGGATTGGATTTGATCCCTTCCAACCCCTAACATCTTGCGATCCTGTGACTCTGCATCTGCATCACTCTTTAAAACAACTGCAGCAAGATATAGGAACCTAATGTTAGACATACAAAGGCACCTCACATGGTAGACAAAAATACATAATACTTGTATAAGAGCAGCTTTCCTTTGTCTACAATTAGGTACATAATAATTACACATTAAAAAAAAATCTTATTTCTGAACACATTAAAAAGATTTCTTTACAGGAAAACAAAACAAAACCAAACAAAAACCCCAACTAACCAAAGCAAAACCAAACAAAAAACCCAAACAGATTTGAGATCTCTAGCTACACTTCTTAAAACCTGAAAAAACAATACTGAGGAAAAATATACTAAAAGCAGAAAAATTTCATAGTTTTCTGAACAAGCAGAGGATATCAGAAGCACAAATAGCACAAAGAAGAATAGACATCTCTGGAATTCTAAAAAAAAAATGTGTATATATATGTAGTCAAGTTGAGCAAAGAAACTGCTGTTTCCCCAACTTTACATGGAGAAAATTCAAAGCAATTGGGTAAATTAGTATAGGGTGTAAAAAAGTTTTTAAACAAGTCTTCCCCACAAACAGGTCTTTAATGTCAGGTTTGACTTCAGCCTGCTCAGTAGAATAGGAAGGGACAGGGAACTCTGCCCCATCCCTTTTGACCCCTTAAAAACACCTTCCCAGCCCACTGGGACTGGTATTGCTCCTAGCTGCTTTTGGCCTCCTGGTAGCATCTGAATCCTCCTCTCCTTCACTGCTCAGAAGATGGCAGTAACACAGTTGTGACATCCAGTGAAAGTGAAGAACAGAGTAAAACACAAGAAAATCTTATGAACATCTTTTTGTCTGTGTGAGTGTGAAATTTTACTTTGCAATTCCATAATTATACGAAAGCAAGATTTTACTACCTGCCCCATATCACCTATTCATCATTTTCCAACTTGCAGTATCTACCCACCTATGGACAGCTATGTCTATTACTGTTGATTCACCAATTTATGTCAATTTGCTTGACTAAAACTGCTGTTACCTATCTATGACATAATCGCAGATTTTGAAGTGACTAATTAATTTCAAATGTTCTGTGAATGCATTAAACAAAATAAAACAATTGGAACATTTTCTGAGAATTCAGGATTCATGTGCTTTGTCATTCATAATACAGGAATAAAACAAGTAAAACAAATTTCAAGATTCCTGCTCAGCAGGAATAACTTGTCACCCAGCTAGTGACCTGTTGCAACATCTATTATTAGAGCACTATTTAATTAGGATACACACTCAGGAGATCTGCTTAATCAGGATGTCTCCCAGTTGAACACATTTAAGTCCAGCAACACTCATTGGCAATTACTTTCATAATGGGGACACCAACTTTCCTTAATTGAGATGCCTTAGGGTGAGTTAGTGTGTTAACCTGACTCTTATAGTACTTCTGTCTTCTGACAACAGCTTTCAGATTTTCTCAAGCTATGACAGAAAACACATGAAATATATATCTACTGCCTCCTCCCTAGCTCCAACTCTGCAATACTGTCAGAAATAACAGTGCTGAGGAATGTGGATTTGAAGCCAAGCCAAGTTTAAAAATGATTTTTCAGTGAATGTTATAAATTCCAAAGAATAGCATCAGAGAAAACTCAAATGTGAAAATTAATAACAGAACTTTAATAACATAAAATTAATAACATAAAATTAATAACAGACTCCAAATTAATTTTCTGAGAGGGAAGAAAATCTCCCTACCAGTATTATGAAGGCTTCTGTCAAACAACCAAACAAAAAAACCACCAACATATTGTTTCATTTGCACTATAATGTGAAGTATTTACTCCAGGCTTGTGGAACCAACAACAAAGTTTTCTTAACAAGAGGGATAAGTATGAAACAACACAAATAAGTATAATCCATGAAACCACTTTAAAAAGATTTCTACAAAAGGACAGGAAAAAGTGTAGGAAGGAGGGAAAGAGATTATCCAAATTGCTCAGTTGTACAGGGGAAAGAAACATAGCTAGTGAAGTATAGCCATATAATGCACATGCAATTTGCAGGGCACAAATGGCAAGCAGATGCCTATCTCTTCAACACTCTTTTACAAGTCCCAGCAGAGCAACCATCAATGTCTGCATACAAACTAAATTTTAACAGACAAATTGTATGTGTGGACATGGCTCTTTGGGACACGGTTTAAAGGACATGATAGTCTCACATTGATGGCTGGACTTGATGATCTTGGAGGTCTCTTCCGACTGGAACAATTCTGTGATTGTACGATTCTGTTGTGCCCAACACTTCAAAAAAGATGCTTGTGTCTGGATGAACTTTTTGTCCAGTAACACCAACGTAAAAACCTGCTACAAAAAGACTGAAGTGAATGGTTCTTCAGCTCATAAGGTTTCTGCATCTGAAAACTGGGCTAATTAGAGCTCCATGTTAAGAACTGGTATTAGAATTGCAACTTCAGTCTCTCATGTAATCGAT